>CM054152.1:811003-876003 GCA_028751875.1 Rapana venosa
AACTACCACATCTTCTACCGCCTCTGTGCTGGCGCTCCTCAAGACCTCAAGCAGAAGCTGAAGCTGGGACCTCCTGACCAGTTCCATGTAATTTAACTGGTCACAACATGGTCTTTCTGTTGTCTGCTGTTGGTTTGTTTGTTTGTATACGTTCATGTATCTGTCTGTCTGTCTGTCTATCTCTGTTTTTGTCTTGTTTGTTTATTTGGTTGTCAGTCAGTCCATCTGTCTTGTTTGTGTGTTCGTCTGTTGTTGATGTGGGTGTTTTTTCTTTAATTTGTTTGTGTTTTCTGTTTGTGTCTCTATCTGTTTGTATTTTTATCTTGTGTATCTGGCTGTCAGTCTGTTGTATTTTTGTTGATCCGTTTTTTGTTTGTTTTTTTTGTTCAACCCATCTTCTTTCTCTGTTTTGTCATGTCATTTGTTCATTGTCTGTGCCTTTGTCTGTTGTGTTGTCTGACTTGTTTCTGTGTATGAGGGTTTGTTGTTTGTTTGTTTTTTCACCCATTCTCTGCTGCTCTTTTCATCAAGTTGTTTATTTGTGGTATTTATATGTTTTGTCAGTCCTGTCTGTCTGTCTGTCTGTCTGTCCGTCTGTTTGTTGGGTTTTGTGTGTGTCTCTCTGTCCAGGTTGTAAGTGTTATGTGTTTGTCCACGTTGTGTCATGTTGTTATGTGTTTGTCCACATTGTGTCATGTTGTTATGTGTTTGTCCACGTTGTGTCATGTTGTTTATGTGTTTGTCCACATTGTGTCATGTTGTTATGTGTTTGTCCACGTTGTGTCATGTTGTTATGTGTTTGTCCACATTGTGTCATGTTGTTATGTGTTTGTCCACGTTGTGTCATGTTGTTATGTGTTTGTCCACGTTGTGTCATGTTGTTTATGTGTTTGTCCACGTTGTGTCATGTTGTTTATGTGTTTGTCCACGTTGTGTCATGTTGCTACTTTGTTTTCCTTTTTTTTCTTTTCTTATTCCAACTTCACTATTCATTTATATTTTTCCTTTTCTATATTTTTTTCCATAAGCACACATACACACGTCATGATAGTTTTTCTATGCAAGCTGCAGTAATGAGGAACCAGAGATACTGTTGTAGATTTAAAAGTTCCCTTTGTTCTTATCATTTTGTGAAAGAGGATTGTTTTCTCTGCTTGTATGTACATGTTTGTTAAACTGCTAGAATTTGTTTTGTATGAAGGAGGATTACAATGGGTTTATATTGTGAACGGTAAAAGCAGTTTACCAGTCACAGTGAGTGGTTTTAGTATTTTATTGTGGTTCTTGAGGGGTGGGGGAGTTTGATTTGTTGCTTTTTTGTTGTTTGCTTTTTGTTGTACTTTGGTTTCAAAATTCTTCTTTAGTTTTGTCCACACATGAGTTTCTGTTGTACTTCTGTTGTGTCAGAATTCTTGCTTAGTTTTGTGTGCACATGTATGGTTTCTCTTATGTCCCAGTTGGTTCCTTTTATTCATTTACAGTTCCTGGTTGATAATCAGATTTGTAGAAATAAGGATTGATCGTATGAATTAGAAAATAAAGGAATGAACTTTAGTTGTTTTTTCTTGAATCTTATTTCATTTTAATACTATAAGGTATGAGTGTTGATTTTGATTTGTTTATTTTTGGATTTTCTAAGTGTATATGAAATTATGAAACATGGAAAATGCTTGAAGAGGCAGGAAGAGTGAGTGATAGGCAAGCAAGGTAACTGAAAGGCTGTAGTCATATATATATTTTTTTAAAGAGAAAAGAAGACACAAGTTGCTGTTTATACCATGCTACTTGGTGTGCACAGTGAAGTTGATAAAATACTGCACATAGGAGTAATCTATAGGTAGTGGATGTGTGTGCCATGCTTGTCAGCTCCAACCAGCTCCCTGCCGTTCTGCATCCTTATTGAAGCAGGTGTCGTTTCTGGACATGGGTGGGTATGGATGGAAGAATGGAAATATTTGGGTTTTAGAAGCACATCTTACTTGTGGAGAGTGGCTGGTATGAAATGGCGATAACTGGTTTTTGGAGAACGGGTAAACTTTCTTTTTGAACTTGTCTTTAAGTAATACATTTGTAAAGTCGGAATGTTGCTGCCTCAGTGATGGGCAAATGGCTGCACACGCAAAATGTCATCACTGGCGAACCTCAGCACGCTAGCTGAGGATTGAAAAGAAAACCCCAAACAAAAAAACAAAACAAAGCAAGATAGAGAGCCTTGTGAGCTGGCAAGCATATCTCAGAGAGATTTTTATTATTATTATTATTATTATTATTATTATAACGCCTCCTTGTCTGTAGATAAGACTGCTTCTTTCTGTCACACAGAGTGGTTTAGAAATAATGAGTTGTTGGTTTAGCGACTGTTTTCTGGCTTGCATGCGGTGTTGCTTCTTTAGTATGGGAAAGAAGGGTACCGCCCTTTCTGGTTGATAACTGCATCCACCTAAACCAACCTGTTTACTGACAGAAAGCAGCACTCTTAGCACAGAGAGGAGGCAAGGGGTAATCTGTCTGTGTGTTGTTCCAGTAAAAGATGAAACGCGATATTTTGCTGTGCACAACCTGTGCTTGTCCTTGGAAGACAGATTCATATGAATCGTTGTCTCTCAGTGGAAGACAGGTTGATATGATGCGTTGCTATGTACAGTGGCATGTGGAGCAGTGGTGTGTGTTATGTGTGTTGTGTTGTGTTGTTGTGTATAGTATTTGCGGCGGGGCAACACGCAGTTCTTTTGCTCACGCCAGACTGAGAAAGCCTTGCCTGCAGATAGGAGGAGTCAGCAGGTGAGTTGGTGGCTGGGGGTCAGCGCTGTAGTGTAGTAGTGTAGTAGTGTGTTACATCTGCTGCATCATTGTGATTGATTAGCACGTTTGTTAATGGTAACTAGTGCATCGTGACGTCATGTTTTGGTCATGTTGGTATCAGCTAGTGTAAGGATATGAACATTATTGTATTATTTGATGGAGTGTGTTTGGGTGGGTGTGAGTATCAGTGTGCTTGTGTGTGTGTGTGTGTGTGCGTGCGTGCGTGTGTGTGTGAGAGAGAGAGAGAGAGTGAGTGTGTGTGTGAGCAAGTATTTCAAGATAAAAATTAGCACAGTTTTTGACTGATACATTGACTGGTAGAATGAGAATGAAAGAAAAAGAGAGTGTGTTTGTGCATGCATGCATGTGTGTGCATATTTGTGTATTTATGTGTGTTAATGCAAGTGTGCACATGTGTTTGAAAGAAGAACGTGAAAAGTCATAGGGATAGAGAAGTTTCACTGGTGAACTAGTCATTTAATGGTACCCCATGCAATCCATTATGATTGTTAATCATGTTTCATTACTAATCATGCTTTACCTGTCCCCAGATTTCAGTGTGTAAACACTTTGCCATTTTCAGCCATACTAGTACTTTACTAGTTAGGTCATAGACACAGCAGAATAATTGGTTTTCTTACTACAATGATTAATTTGTCAGAGAAGTAAGATTTGATTTCACATGTGTAGGTGAGATGAATGAAATAAGAAAAAAAGTCAGCAGTTTAAAACTGAATGAGAAATGAGAAGAACAAATAGTAAAGATATATGGATTTATAAAGGAAGTTATCAGAAAGGCGAAGAGGAAGGGAGGTAAATTGTTGATTCACATATCAAATAAACTGAAAATATTCAGCTGGGTTAATTTGGCATAGATGACAAAAATGTGAACTCATCATGACATTATCACAAAATGATGTTCTTTTGCAAACATATTCCTACATTCGTCAAACATGATATTAAACAGTATTGAAATTGTATTTCTGTACATTTTGTGACTCCGCTGTTATGGTTTTTGTTGTATGTTTGGATTTGTTTTGGGTGAGTGAACATTTTGCCAATTCGGCCCCGTTTTTCAACCTTGTTTTTCTCATCCTTGTTGCTAATACATGTTTGCACTGTGTGTGTGAGATGGAAGAAAGTGAACACATTTTTGGTTGTGGGTATGCTTGTAAGAGTTAGTCTGTTGAATGAAAAGTTAGTTTGCTTTTTTGGAATGTGGGGATGAAAAAATGGTTTGGGTGAAGGTTGGAATAGTTTTGTTGTCATTCAAACTCTTGATGCAGATAGAATAGATGCACAGCTTTCCAGTAAAAATCGCTTTAGAGATTTAGATGGATAAAGAAGTAAAACACAACAAAGAACCATAGCAAATTATTTATTTTAAAAGCAAGAAGAAAAGATAAAGAAACAATCCTAAGTAAAAAACAACAAAAAAAGCTGCAGGTCCTGGAAAATTTTTGATTAAAATTTTTTTTTTTTTTGGCATAGGATTTTGAAAAGTGTCTGATAGGTTGAAGAAAGTCCATGGTTTTTGTATTGTAGAAACAAACTTTTTAAATTCTCAGTGTCGAGATTCATACAACAATACCTTGATACACCCCCCCCCCCCCCTGTTTTTTTGGTTAGGAAAAACTAATTGGGATGATGGATGAAGAAGAAAGGCTAAAAGCCATTGCCCCAGCTTATTCTTTTTTGCCGCAATGGCTAAAGTGATACGTGATGAATTGTCAGTCTGTGTCCTGTTCTGTGTAGGTTGACAAGGTTTACTGTTTGACAATAAATAACAGTATATTTAGCAGGGCTGGGGATTGATTTTGACAGAAATCACAATGCTGACGGCCATGATATGGCTTGATCTTTCATTTTTATGATAATCAGCAATGATAATAAATCTGTTTTGAAATGTGTCATTTGTTACAATGGAGGGCTGTGCATAGATTAGGCTTTTGCAGGTTAAATTTTTTTTTCCACCAGAGCTTTCTCTTGCAAAGTTCATGTTGCATCCGGACCATTCACATTGATGTTTTTGAGAAAGCAACCTTTCATATATCATATGTTAATTTGATAATGTTCTTCAGAATGTGTAAGATTTTTCCCCTGTGGTTCGCTTACAAGACAAAAGATTATGAACATTGGATGTATGCACTTAAAAAAAAAACCAAGCAAACAAATGCACATTAAAAAACACAGAAACATAAAAAAGCACATGTGAGACTAAAGTAACATAACTCATTGAATGTTTGGTCTTGTATGTGTATATAAACATTCTATACATGTGCACATAGTGGTGTTTTTTTAAAGGATTAGCATTACACTCTGTGTGTGTGTGTCTGTGTAAATGTGTGTGTGTGTGTAAATGTGTGTATGTGAGTGTACATGTTCATGTTTACTCACAAACATGCGTATGAGTGTGTGTTTTCTTGCGCACATGTGCACACAGAAGTACATACTCAAAGTTTTCCTTAAAAACCATCACCCGGTGTGTTGTGTTCCCTCTCTCCTCATGCCCTCATCACTTTAGTGTGCCCCAAGCCTTTTCTCTCTGGATCTTTTTTTAAAACATTTTTTTTTTAAAGGTGAGTGTGTGAGAATCAGCAGTGCCAGCTTTGTACAGTGGAGGAGTGTTGTGTTGTCAGTGAGTGAGCATGTCATCAGTGGTGTTGGTTCCTCCTCTCTCTGTCACACAATGCTTGCTTTTGGTCGTTGTCATCTTGTCATGTCTGGCTTTCTTTGTGTGTGTGTGTGTGTGTGGTTACTGGAGCGTTTTAAGTGTGATTTAACAGTGTTGGGGTTTTTGTCTTTAAATTGTGTGGCATTTAAAAGTGGATTGAATCGGAACAATGTGAAAAAGTCTGAAGGAAATAGATTCTGTTTGTTTTTTCAGACTTTATATGATGTGCCACAAGGATTATGAATATTTTATAAGAAAAATCTCGGTTTTTTTTTAAAAGGGTATTCCTATTAGTTAATAAATCAAGTGCTACAAGGATTATGAAAAGATGCTTTTTTCATGTTTTTCTTTTTTTTGAATGCAAAGTATTGAAAGATCTGTTCTATAAATAAGGATAACTAACCGTTTCTAAGCAACGGACTATACATCATTTTCTGTTTTACTGTGAGCGTGATGTCTTTGACTCCTGTCTTTCTATGCGGATTGTTTCCTGTGCTCTGAAACGTGTGTGAGTGAAATGCAGTGATACACTTGTCTTTGTTTAACTCAATCATTGCAACAGTATAACCTGGAGGTAAATCTTTATACATTTTCTGCGGTGCCTTCAGCTCTGGTATATTCCTTCATGTTACTTAATTTAAAACGATATCACCATGGAAGTAAGAGTATGTGTGTCTGCTCTCAGTACTACCTTTAGTTATTGTATCTTTTGTTAAATTACATCACTACAGATCAGTATATAAGATATGTATAAATCTACTCCTCGGTATCTTTAAGAATTGTACATCACCAGGAACCAGACATAAAGCAATGTGTGTGTGTGCTGTATCCATAATACCTATAGATAAGTCATGGACATGTATGTACACCACCAGGAACCAGACATAAAGCAGTGAGTGTGTGTCCACTGAATCCAAGTACCCATAACTAGTATAAGTCTTGTAGATGTAGATCGCCACAAACCAGACATAAAGCAGTGAGTGTGTGTCCACTCTATCCACAGTACCCATAACTAGTATAAGTCTTGTAGATGTAGATCGCCACAAACCAGACATAAAGCAGTGAGTGTGTGTCCACTCTATCCACAGTACCTATAGGTAAGTCATGTACACCACCATGAACCAGACATAAAGCAGTGTGTGTGTGTGCATGTGTGTGTGTGTGCTCTGTGTGTGTGGGTGCACTCTGTGTGTGTGTGTGTGTGTGCACACTGTGTGTGTGTGGTGTGTGCTGTGCTGTGTGCACTGTGTGTGTGCGCTGTGTGTGGTGTGTGTGTGCTGTGTGTGTGCATGTGTGCTGTGCTGTGTGCACTGTGTGTGTGCGCTGTGTGTGGTGTGCGCTGTGTGTGTGGTGTGTGCATGTGTGCTGTGCTGTGTGCACTGTGTGTGTGCGCTGTGTGTGGTGTGCGCTGTGTGTGTGGTGTGTGTGCAGTACCTGAAGCTGGGCAGCCTGCATGATCCGGTGCTGGACGACGTGCGGGACTTCAAGGTGTGTGACGACGCCATGACCAAGATGGGGGTCAGCGCCGCCGACAAGCTGGGCATCTTCATGCTGGTGGCGGCCGTCCTCCACGTCGGCAACATCGAGTTCGAGGACAACGTGGAGGACGCTAAAGGTCAGCTGGGGAGGGGGGGTGGAGAGAGGGAGGTAGATGTGTATGTTTGGGGGGGGGGGGGGGGGGGCGGATGCATGCATGTATGTGTTTGTGTGTGTGTGTGAATATGTGTGTGTATATGTGTGTGTTTGAGAGAGAGAGAGAGGGAGGTGGTTGTAAAGTGAAACTGAAAGCAGCAACAGAAGAATAATTGACAGCTGCTGTAGTTTTTCTTCTTTTTTTAAATATCATTTTATTCTCTTTTTTTTCAAGGATAATGGAATAAGCAGTCATGTGCTTTTTTTCCATCCAGTCCCTGTGTATATGCAGTTTTTGTTAATTTTGTCTTCCGTTCCCACCGGCACACAATGGCCTACTCTTCCGAAAAGCAGAACAGGTTTTAACTTGTGCACAAGATGTTCTGCGTGCGTTCACACATGGGACCTCGTTTTATAATCTCGTCTGAAGGACTTTTGGGGAGATTGGAGTTGGCACTGATGTCAACTCCAGAGGGAAAATCCTCTTGAATGAGAATCGAACCCGCTTGAAATCTTGTATACCTCAAAAAGCAGATAATGAAAGAAACAAACACAAAAACTGTTCAGAATCTGCTGCATGTACAAAGTAGCTGTGAGGTGACAGCATGAGCAGAAGACTCACTGACCACACCACACCTGCAGGTTTTCTCTCACTGACCACACCACACCTGCAGGTTTTCTCTCACTGACCACACCACACCTGCAGGTTTTCTCTCACTGACCACACCACACCTGCAGGTTTTCTCTCACTGACCACACCACACCTGCAGGTTTTCTCTCACTGACCACACCACACCTGCAGGTTTTCTCTCACTGACCACACCACACCTGCAGGTTTTCTCTCACTGACCACACCACACCTGCAGGTTTTCTCTCACTGACCACACCACACCTGCAGGTTTTCTCTCACTGACCACACCACACCTGCAGGTTTTCTCTCACAGACCACACCACACCTGCAGGTTTTCTCTCACTGACCACACCACACCTGCAGGTTTTCTCTCACAGACCACAGCTTTATACTCTGTATAAGAAAGGACTGTTCACACACTGTGTGTGTGTGTGTGTGTGTGTGTGTGTGTGTGTGTGTGTGTGTGTGTGGTGCAGGGGGATGCAAGGTGAAGGCCGCGGCGGAGAACTCGCTGACCACAGCGGCCGGGTTGCTGGGGGTGGACCGGGAAGAACTCCGCGACTCCCTGGTGTCAAGGGTCATGCAGGCCACTCGGGGAGGGGTCAAGGGCACTGCTATCAAGTAAGTTGTCCGGTTTCTTTCTGTGGGAAGTCTGAGTTTGGTGTTAATGTGAGTGTGTGTGTGTGTTGCATGTGAGTGTGTGTGTGTGCAGGCATGGATGTGTGTGCATGCGTGTGTGCAGGTCAAAAGGGGTGGGGGTGAGAATGTGCTTAGTTTAATGGCTCTTCACATTACCTGATTTTGTTTTGTCTCTCCATCAAAAACAAACTCTCCCCCCAGCCCCCCTCCCCCACTTGCTGTAAAGCATGTTTTAACGCTTGTGTAGATGTGTATACCGTACTTTGTGATTGTTTGTTCAGGTGTGCTAAATGTATGCTGCACTCACCTGGAGTTTGTTCATAAGAATCAAGAAAAAAGATGGGTTGTCAGTCCCATTAGGACTGTGTGCTGCATGGTGACAGAGCCAGCAGAATGACCAACCCAGTTACCTGCTCTTTTCGTTGACCCACGTTTCCACATTTCTCTCTGTGTGTGATGAAGGCAGAATGCACAGCCAGGTTTCTCTGTGTGATGAAGGCAGAATGCACAGCCACATTTCTCTGTGTGATGAAGGCAGAATGCACAGCCATGTTTCTCTGTGTGATGAAGGCAGAATGCACAGCCATGTTTCTCTGTGTGATGAAGGCAGAATGCACAGCCATGTTTCTCTGTGTGATGAAGGCAGAATGCACAGCCATGTTTCTCTGTGTGATGAAGGCAGAATGCACAGCCACATTTCTCTGTGTGATAAAGGCAGAATGCACAGCCACATTTCTCTGTGGGATGAAGGCAGAATGCACAGCCAGGTTTCCACATTTCTCTGTGTGATAAAGGCAGAATGCACAGCCATGTTTCTCTGTGGGATGAAGGCAGAATGCACAGCCACATTTCTCTGTTGTGATGAAGGCAGAATGCACAGCCATGTTTCTCTGTGGGATGAAGGCAGAATGCACAGCCACATTTCTCTGTGTGATAAAGGCAGAATGCACAGCCACATTTCCACATTTCTCTGTGTGATAAAGGCAGAATGCACAGCCACATTTCTCTGTGTGATGAAGGCAGAATGCACAGCCACATTTCCACATTTCTCTGTGTGATAAAGGCAGAATGCACAGCCACATTTCCACATTTCTCTCTGTGATGAAGGCAGAATGCACAGCCACATTTCCACATTTCTCTGTGTGATGAAGGCAGAATGCACAGCCACATTTCCACATTTCTCTCTGTGTGTGATGAAGGCAGAATGCACAGCCACATTTCTCTGTGTGATGAAGGCAGAATGCACACACAGCCACAGGTGCAAAGGGTAGTTGTGCTGCTTTTTTCAGCTGAAACTGTATTTGGTGACCAAAGGTCAGAGGTGCAGTGTGCTGAGGAAAGCCAAGAAGAAAAACACCCAAGTGTACCTTCACACTAGGTCAGAGTGTCAGAGGCAGGCAGCCAGTGCCTTACGCCAAGACAGTGAGTGTACATGTTTGAAGTGTAAAGTATACCAACAACAACAACTGGATTTGAATTATATATCAACTAAATAAACTGTGTTTTGGAGTTCCCCTGAAGGTATCAGAGGCAGGCAGTGCAGGTGATACCCTAGCCAAGGGGGATATTGATGCATGTTAACCTGCAGTAATGAAGTACACAGCAACAATAATAACTGTAATGTACTGTGGGATATTGATGCATGTTAACCTGCAGTAATGAAGTACACAGCAACAATAATAACTGTAATGTACTGTGGGATATTGATGCATGTTAACCTGCAGTAATGAAGTACCCAGCAACAATAATAACTGTAATGTACTGTGGGATATTGATGCATGTTAACCTGCAGTAATGAAGTACACAGCAACAATAATAACTGTAATGTACTGTGGGATATTGATGCATGTTAACCTGCAGTAATGAAGTACACAGCAACAATAACTGTAATGTACTGTGGGTCATAGATGCATGTTAAATTGCAGTAATGAAGTATACAGCAATCATAATAACTGTAATATACTTTGGGATATTGATGCATGTTAAACTGCAGTAATGAAGACACCAACAGCCATAATAACGGCAATGTACTTTGGGTTAATGATGCATGTTAAACTGCAGTAATAATGTACACAACAACCATAGTAACTGTAGTAAAATGTATTGTGGGATATAGATGCATGTTAAACTGCAGTAATGATGTACACAACAACTATGATAACTGTAATGTATTGTGGAATATAGATGCATGTTAAACTGCAGTAATGATGTACACAACAACTATGATAACTGTAATGTATTGTGGGATATAGATGCATGTTAACCTGCAGTAACGATGTGCACAACCACCATAATAACTAATGTATTGTGGGATATAGATGCATGTTAACCTGCAGTAACGATGTACACAACAACCGTAGTGACTGTAGTGTAATGTACTGTGGGATATAGATGCATGTTAACCTGCAGTAACGATGTACACAACAACTGAAGTGTAATGTAATGTGGGATATTGATGCATGTTAACCTGCAGTAACGATGTACACAACAACTGTAGTGTAATGTATTGTGGGATATTGATGCATGTTAACCTGCAGTAACGATGTACACAACAACTGTATTGTGGGATATAGATGCATGTTAACCTGCAGTAACGATGTACACAACAACTGTATTGTGGGATATAGATGCATGTTAACCTGCAGTAACGATGTACACAACAACTGTAATGTAATGTATTGTGGGATATAGAAGCATGTTAACCTGCAGTAACGATGTACACAACAACTGTATTGTGGGATATAGATGCATATTAACCTGCAGTAACGATGTACACAACAACTGTATGTGGTGTCATGTGCTGTGGGATATAGATGCATGTTACCCTGCAGTAACACAACAGCTGTATGTGGTGTCACGTGCTGTGGTACCCAGGGTGCCCCTGAAGGTGTCTGAGGCATCCAGTGCTCGGGACGCTCTGGCCAAGGCGGTGTACGGCCGCATGTTCGACTACATCGTGGAGTCCGTCAACAACGCCATCCCCTTCTCCACCTCCACCGCCTACATCGGCATCCTAGACATCGCCGGGTTTGGTCAGTGGTTTTTTTTTTTTTGGGGGGGGGGAGAGGGGGTTTCCCCTTCTTTTAACTTTTCTTTTTGATAATGATACTTTTGAGGCAGGAGGATAAGCAGTGGTGAGAGCATTGAGGCAGGATGTGTGTGTGTGTGTGTGTGTGCAGCTCTTTCATAAGTTACACACTCAGATTAATGTGTGTGTGTGTGCAGCTCTTTCATAAGTTACACACTCAGATTAATGTGTGTGTGTGTGTGCAGCTCTTTTATATGTTGCATTCTCAGATTATTTCATGTGTTTGCATGCATGAGTGAATGTGTGGGTGTGTGTAGACATTACTTTTATAAGTTACTTTTTTTCAGATTATCATACAACGATTTTTCTAAAAAGCAGTTGATAACATTGTTTGTTGATTGATGTGTGTAGAGTATTTCAGATAAAATTGTGTGACATGTGCAGAGTATTTCAGATAAAATTGTGTGACATGTGCAGAGTATTTCAGATAAAATTGTGTGACGTGTGCAGAGTATTTCAGATAAAATTGTGTGACGTGTGCAGAGTATTTCAGATAAAATTGTGTGACGTGTGCAGAGTATTTCAGATAAAATTGTGTGACATGTGCAGAGTATTTCAGATAAAATTGTGTGACGTGTGCAGAGTATTTCAGATAAAATTGTGTGACGTGTGCAGAGTATTTCAGATAAAATTGTGTGACATGTGCAGAGTATTTCAGATAAAATTGTGTGACGTGTGCAGAGTATTTCAGATAAAATTGTGTGACATGTGCAGAGTATTTCCAAGTGAACAGCTTTGAGCAGTTCTGCATCAACTACTGCAACGAGAAACTGCAGCAGTTCTTCAACGAGCGCATCCTCAAAGAGGTCAGCTGCTGATCAGAAAGATTGACAGAAGAAAAGAAACTGGAGAAAGAGATGCAGAATAAGTTAGGGCTGAGGCTTGTTTTATAGCAAGTGTATCTTTTTGTGAGAATGGGTTTTGCATGAAGTAATCAGGAAATTGGTAACTTTTGACACTTGGTGTTCCTCATACAAACTGCAAGTCATATCTATCATATATCTTAAAGGAAATGAAAGAGATGTTTTCAAGTTTGGTTATAAATATAAAATTTCAGCATGAACAATTTTCAGTGAAGATAAAGCTTTTGCTAACTTAGTGGAATTTTCACCATGAAAAAGGTGAACTGAGATGAAAATTATTGTGTGATTTAAATATAGGTGAACCTATTCAGTTTTTAAGATGTCATGTAAACAGCTGTACCACTTTGAGTCTGTTAAAAAGTGTTGTCAGGATATTTGGGAACGGGGGTGGTGGTGTGTGAATAAGGGTATTCTCTTCATTTTCCTGTGTGAGTAAGTGGCTGACGTTATGTGTAATGTTACCACTTTCCTCGTGTCTGTGACAGGAACAAGCCCTGTACGAGAAGGAAGGTCTGAATGTGAAGCGCATCGAGTGGACAGACAACCAGGACTGCATCGGTGAGTCTGTCCTCCCCACCTGCTGTCGTGATCACAATGTCATGATGACGACAACAACATTAGCAACAACAACAACCACTACAGCGTCTGCTACTACTTTTAACCACTAGACTGCCCCACCCCGCAAATTTTCCAGGGCTAAATATGCACCCTATACGCCTACAACCCAGAAAATTTCCGGGGTAGTCGAACTAAAGTAAACAAGCCAGCTTTCTTGACTACAGTTAAAGGGAAAGAACTCAAAAATTAGTGGAGATCACTCTCCTGTTGCTTGGCAACATCCACCTGCAAAAACCGTGGTGAAAACGATTGTTTTTTAGCTCGTACTTTGTGTTTTTATGCATGACTGCTTGGGCAGTTCTGGTTCAGAATGGCTGACACTTCTTGTTGAAGGCATCAATAACTTTACACAGCTGAAAAAGGGGCAAATAAAACTTTAGATTTACCTGACAGTGATGAAAAACAATCGTGTATGATTCAGGAAATCGTTCATTTAAAAAAAAAGAATGATATTTGGCCTGGACTTATGTTTGACGTTACTGAGATGGGGGTACTCATAATGACAGTGGTGATGAAGAAAGTGTATTTTTTGTCGATTTTTTACATTTTAAATATATTTTTGCAGTGAAATCACTGAAATATCAATTTGAGCTTGCCTCGAAGCAATCTACCGTATATATACTGTCATTGGGTAGACTATCAGGATTATTCAGGTAGTAATTTCTGAGTAAGAGGGATATGAACATAGCAAGTGGTACATAAGAATTTTATTCCCCGGCATATAGGGTGCACTTGCACTGGGCAGTTAAGAGGTTAATACATCTATTACTTTTGCTGTGACTACTATTACAACAGAGGGTGGGGGTGTAGATAGGGATGGAAGCTGTGATGATGTGGATATTGAAAGCTGGTTGTTGTGTTTTGCAGAGAAGGGGGGAGTAGAAGCTGTTAGTGTGTGGATATTGAAAGCTGTGTGTTGTGTTTTGCAGAGAAGGGGGAGTAGGGAAGCTGTTTATGATTGGATATTGAAGCTGTTGTGTGTTGTGTATTGCAGAGAGGGGGAGTAGGAGCTGTGAGTGATGTGGATATTGAA
Source organism: Rapana venosa (assembly GCA_028751875.1). Lineage (NCBI taxonomy): Eukaryota > Metazoa > Mollusca > Gastropoda > Neogastropoda > Muricidae > Rapana > Rapana venosa. Next base: position 824,984 of record CM054152.1, read on the forward strand.
AGTGGTTGTGTGTTTGTGCAGAAGGGGGGAGTAGGAGCTGTGTGTGTGATATGGAAAGCTGTGTTGTTGTGTTTTTGCAGAGGGGGGGTAGGAGTGGTTAGTGTGTGGATATTGAAATGCTGGTTGTTGTGTTTTGCAGAGAAGGGGGAGTAGAGGTGTGATGATATGGATATCATAGTGAAGCTTGTGTGTGTGTGTGTTGTGTATTGCAGAGGGGGGAGTAGAGGGGGTGATGATAGGATATCATAGTGAATGCCCTGTGTGTTGTGTGTATTACAGAGGGGGGAGTAGAGGGGTGTGATGATATGGATATCATAGTGAATGCCCTGTGTGTTTTGTGGGGGTGTGGGTGTGTGTGTTGGTTTGTGATTGCTGAGGGAGGGGGGAGTAGAGGGGTGTGATGATATGGATATCATAGTGAATGCCCTGTGTGTTGTGTATTACAGAGGGGGGAGTAGAGGGGTGTGATGATATGGATATCATAGTGAATGCCCTGTGTGTTGTGTATTGCAGAGGAGGAAGGGGGGGGGAGTAGAATCTTTGGTAAAGTGGATATCATTAATAATAATAAATGGAATTTATATAGTGCTATATCTCACAAAAACAATTCAAAATTGAATGCCCTGTATGTGTGTGTGTGTGTGTATCTGTGTGTGTGTTTGTGTGTGTCTGCATGCGTGCGTGTGTTTTGTGTGTGTGCGTGTATCTGTGTGTGTGTTGGTGTGTTGCAGAGCTGGTGGAGGCGAAGGGACTGGGGGTCTTTGACCTGCTGGATGAGGAGAGCAAGCTGCCCACCCCCAAACCTGAACACTTCACCTCTGAAGTGCACGCCCGCAACAAGAATCACTTCAGGCTCAGTGTGAGTGTTGGGGGGGGGGGGGGGGACTTGTTGGTCTCTTGCGTGTCCTGGTGTGTGTGTGTGTGTGTGTGTGTGTAGCTTTGTAGAATCAGTCTTGTCCTATGGGTTTTTATGCTGGTTTTGTTGTCTGTTGGGGAAAAACAAAAGATACTGAATTCATTGTATGAAAATCAGATGATTAAAAAAGCTGAAGGCATTTCCATTGATGAAACCCACTTGCTTTTTTAACACTATGCATTGCTTCCGTCTGGTCGAAGATTCTGCGTGCCAAAATAGAAAACATACAGAACCAAAAACAGTTTTGTTAGCAAGTCAATTCAGTTTCTAAACTCTTGTTAGTCGTTAAAAGTTTTTTAAAATATCAATTCATTAAATAACAGCGTGTGCATGAGTATGCCACTGAGAGAGAGAGTGTGTGTGTGCGCGTGTGTGAGCATTCTATCAAAAGATCCAGTCAAATGAATAAATGTGAGCTGTGATGGGTGAACGGGGAGAAAGAGTGTTGAATGATTTTATTGAAGCGTTTATATCATGTTTTTCATTTTAATGTAAATTACTTATACTGGTTATATACATATATGTATTGATTATGCTGATCATATATAAGATGGGTTGAAATGATTGGTGTGTTGTAATTTTGCTTTGTTGTTCTTATTGGTGTGTGTGTGTGTGTGTGTACAGCATCCTCGCAAGTCGAAGCTGAAGACTCACCGTGACGTGCGTGATGACGAAGGTTTCCTCATCAGACATTTTGCTGGAGCTGTGTGCTACCACACCGTGAGTGGATCAACTCACTCCTCATTAGGATGGGGGGGGGGGATCACTTAGTGACCTTGTAGAGTGAAGACACTTGGTGTTTCGAAAATGTGGGTACTGTTTGGTTGTTCATCCGTTTTAGCCGTGTCACTCTCCCTCCTGAATAGTTTTTCATAAAAAATAATTTTTGCCATTGTATTTTTTCTTTTATGTCAAAGTAAAAAATGAAGGCACAACATAGAAGTGGGCATTATGCCTGCAGGCTAGAGTAGCAGTTCATCACAAGTATTGAACCTAACGTCAGTGGTCTTCAAGATTGAAGAAGTATTGAACCTAACGTCAGTTGTCCTTCCAAGATTGAAGAAGTATTGAACCTAACATCAGTGGTCCTTCCAAGATTGAAGAAGTATTGAACCTAACGTCAGTTGTCCTTCCAAGATTGAAGAAGTATTGAACCTAACGTCAGTTGTCCTTCCAAGATTGAAGAAGTATTGAACCTAACGTCAGTTGTCCTTCCAAGATTGAAGAAGTATTGAACCTAACGTCAGTGGTCCTTCCAAGATTGAAGAAGTATTGAACCTAACGTCAGTGGCCCTTCCAAGATTGAAGAAGTAGAGCAAGTACATGTATACATGCGTGATCCCTTCAGCTAAAGTAAAACTGGTAAAGCAAGAGGGGCGGAAGTGTTGATGGAGGGCGACATGTGTTGCACAGACCCAATTCATCGAAAACAAACCTGCAGCTCCTGGGTTCTAATCAGACAGCAAGAACCAAGTGCTGCAGCGCCTGTTTGCGACGAGCAAACCCATTCCACGGAAGAACACCGGCAACTCAACTCTCAGGGTTCTGTCCAGTTCAGCAAAACTGCTGCAGTCTGTTTGGACAAACTCATCCACTGTGAGTGGAACTGCTTCTTTCACTCTCTCTTCTTTAAAATGTTTTGTTCTGATGGACAAACTCAAGTCCACTGTGAGTGACGCTGCTTTTCGTTTCTCTCTCTCTAGTTTTTTCTTTCTTCTTTCCTTGTGTTCTGTTTCTGTGTTCTCTTCGTTAGGTTATTAAGAATATTTGTTGCTGTCTCTCTCTCTCTCTCTCTTTTTTTCTGTCTGTCCTTCTTTCTTTCTTTTTATAGCTACAGTCTGCCTGTCGCTTTTCTCCCTGCTATTATGGGGAAATATTCTTTGAAAATTCACGTTTATTGAATGGGCAAAAAAAGGTTATTCGAAAATTTTCATTTTTCTGCAGTTTAGCAAGTGGATAAAATTAAAGAAAAACAATAACAAAAAAACAACCAAAAAACCACTTACAGAATTTCCCAAACTAGCAGATGTATGTATGCATTTAAGAGTTCATGCATATGTGCAAACACACACGCACAGATTTTTTTTTCCACATTAACCTCTGGTGGCATCCCAAAAACTGAAAAGAAAAATCATCCTTCTTCAAAGTCATGTATGAAATTATGTACTGTTATTAAATCATATTTTATTCACTTTTTCATATTGGGAAATTTTTAACCACTGTGCAACAGTAATTTATCAAATTATTGACCATTATAAATCATAACTGTATCTGCTGCAGTAATTTATCAAATTATTGACCATTATAAATCATAACTGTATCTGCTGCAGTAATTTATCAAATCATTGACCATTATAAATCATAACTGTATCTGCTACAGTAATTTATCAAATTATTGACCATTATAAATCATAACTGTATCTGCTGCAGTAATTTATCAAATTATTGACCATTATAAATCATAACTGTATCTGCTGCAGTAATTTATCAAATTATTGACCATTATAAATCATAACTGTATCTGCTGCAGTAATTTATCAAATCATTGACCATTATAAATCATAACTTTATCTGCTACATCATCAGTAATGTATGAAATTACTGACCATTATAAATCATAACTGTATCTGCTGCAGTAATGTATCAAATCATTGACCATTATAAATCATAACTTTATCTGCTACAGTAATTTATCAAATTATTGACCATTATAAATCATAACTGTATCTGCTGCAGTAATTTATCAAATTATTGACCATTATAAATCATAACTGTATCTGCTGCAGTAATTTATCAAATCATTGACCATTATAAATCATAACTTTATCTGCTACATCATCAGTAATGTATGAAATTACTGACCATTATAAATCATAACTGTATCTGCTGCAGTAATGTATCAAATCATTGACCATTATAAATCATAACTGTATCTGCTGCAGTAATTTATCAAATCATTGACCATTATAAATCATAACTTTATCTGCTACATCATCAGTAATGTATGAAATTATTGACCATTATAAATCATAACTGTATCTGCTGCAGTAATGTATCAAATTATTGACCATTATAAATCATAACTGTATCTGCTGCAGTAATTTATCAAATCATTGACCATTATAAATCATAACTGTATCTGCTGCAGTAATTTATCAAATTATTGACCATTATAAATCATAACTGTATCTGCTGCAGTAATTTATCAAATCATTGACCATTATAAATCATAACTGTATCTGCTGCAGTAATTTATCAAATCATTGACCATTATAAATCATAACTGTATCTGCTGCAGTAATTTATCAAATTCATTGACCATTATAAATCATAACTGTATCTGCTGCAGTAATTTATCAAATCATTGACCATTATAAATCATAGCTGTATCTGCTGCAGTAATTTATCAAATTATTGACCATTATAAATCATAACTGTATCTGCTGCATCATCAGTATTTTATCAAATTATTTACTATTATAAAATCATGTTTTGTTACTTTTTTATATCGGGGGAACAAACTCGATCCGCTGCATCAAGTCATTTATCATATTATTACCATTATAAATCATGTATTTCATAATTTATATAGATTATTATTTATTATCTTTGTTATTTGCCATAAATTTATCCATATTCTATAAAGTCAATGTTTTGCTGTTTTTTTTTCTCTTTAAGGACGAACTTCATCGGTATTAAAACCAACTGAAGATGGTGGATCACTGTTTTAGGAGCCAATCTCAGCATCTGCAGTGTGCAGTACAAACTATCTCCACCACTCCCTCTCCCTCAATCATCCATCTCTGATGTAATTCAAATACTGCCTAAGGTAGACTGATTTGCTTCTGTACAATCAGTTCAGCCATATCATACTTTGTGGGTTGAACAGTGATTGCCCAGTGTTTCAATGTGCTGTGAATTCATTTTTCTTTTTGTTGTAATAGTCATGGCATAAAGCAGTCCTAGCATTGCTGCTGTGGCTTGCTCTTGTTTGGTCTTGAGTTTTTCTCTGTGTGTGTGTGTGTGTGTGTGTTTGCCAGTGCCTAGGATGTTTTAGCATAGTTTAAAGGAAGTATATTTCCACCTACACCCAAAGGAAAGTAAAATTCCCAATTTTCCACAATTCAGTTGTATTTGGCTTCTGTATAAAATGTCACTGCCCTTAACAGCTCAGCAGACAGTTTCTTCACAAGAATAAAACTGTTGTTGTTTTTCAAATGGGATATGATGATGATGATGTGTGGGAGAGACTAGCAGCACAGCGCATGACCCCCCCCCCCCCCCCCCCCCCCCCCCCCCCCCTGTTTGGTGTACCTGTGGTCAGGTATGGTGTCGGTGCTGGAGCTGATGCAGCAGGGGTACCCCTCACGCACCCAGTTCTCCGAGCTGTACAACATGTACAAGAAGTTCCTGCCGCCTGAACTCTCGCGTCTGGACCCTCGCCTCTTCTGTAAGGTGTGTATGTATGTGTGTGTATGTATGTGTGTATGTGTGTGTATATGTATGTGTATGTATGTATGTATGTATATGTATGTGTGTGTTGTCCTCTGTTGGATGTTGTCTTCTGTCCTGAGGTGAACCTCTTTGTTGACTTACAGAGTCAAGAATTTTGTTTTGACTTACAATGTTGGAAGTTTTTACTTAACTCTTCACTACCATGTTCCGTTTCTCTTACTTACCACTGTCAACCAAGTATTTTCTGCAGTGTCCTTCATTTAAACACCTACTGACTTAAAAAAAATAAATAAAAAAATCGAAATAAAGACAGATCTGCATGAAACTTTCTGTGCTTGTGTAATTTAAAAAAAAACACCCATATTTCTTCATATGACTCTTGTGAGACTTGTTGTGGAATGCTGATGGCAATGATGTTGCAGTTGTTGTTGGCTATGGCGGTTATGCAATAATAATAAAAAATACGGCTATTTCAAGAGCTAAAGAATCGTGTAGATGAAGTAAAATAAAATCAAACATGCAAGTATGCAAAATAAATGAAAATGTTCAGATAATATTAGAATAACATGCAAACACACTCACAAACAAGCATACAGGATCAGGAACAAACAGCCATTGAAATCAGGTCATGGCTTGTTCCAATTTTATTTTGCACTTTGTCAGTGAAAACTGAGGAAAAACCCCCATCATACTACCCAGAGTCACTAGCATCGTTTTGCAAGTTTCTGGAGCCACAATTTTCACGAAATTCTTTCATTTTAAGCCAGTCACAGTCATATGCCCCCCTTGGCAGGATCGTTGTTTACACCACTGTCATAGTCATCTTCATCACTTGAATCGCCAATAAACACAGCACATCGATTCCACTTTGCAACTCTTGAATCCTCTGTGCAGCTTCTAAGTCCATTTCAGTCCACATAAGTTCAGATTCTGCCATTATTTTCACAGAAAATCCTCCAAAAAGCTCGTTGTAGTGCTTACCATCTTGATGCAGCTCCCTCCAAAAATCGTCACTCGATGACATCGCCGTAAAATTGAAAAAATCGGTACAAAAATCAGTCAACTGAAGCGAAAATTGCAAATGACGGCAGCTGCGCTATCTGGGAGCTCACTGCACATGTCTAAAGTGATAAGGGGTGTGAGACCATGGTATATAAATAGCGCAAAGGGAGACACCAGGTGTCCCCAGGTATCTGGCAGGCACACCTGCCCGCGGCTTCATGGATCAAGTAGTAAGCAGGTGGGTCAACCCGCCGACTGTAGTAGGAGAGATGAAAGTGTTGAGAGTTTTGACTTGCAGTGTTGTGAATTCTGTCATCATCTCTCACAAAGTGTTGTATTTTTGTACTGCATGCTGACAGTGTTGCAAATTCTGTACCAGTCTTCTTCTTTGTCGGATGCTCAGACAGCAACTGTCTTTGTTTGTCATATGAGCAAAAAGCGTTGCGCTGCCACAAGGCACCGGACAGGTGAGGCCCAGCATGTCCATCTTTGAAGGGATTAGCTAGCTCTTCTAAAGTCTTTCTGGAAGGAAAGGCAGGAAAATGGACCAAGAAGGCAGTCAATAATATGAAGGAGATGACAGGAAGAAAAGGAACAAGGCAGAAATGAAGGAGATGACAGGAAGAAAAGGAACAAGGCAGAAACGAAGGAGAGGAAGAAGAAAGGGCACAAGGCAAACGAAGGAGGGACAGAGAAAATATGGCATTCCTAACACGAAGTGGGGATGCCATTTTCTGACAGGCACCCAGGCATGGTCCAAGGGAATCATCTGTAGGTAAAAAGGAGCTCTGTCTCACAAGGAACAATAGTCTGTATGGTAAACGAGGAGTCCTCCACAGGGAAATCATCCTGTATGGTAAACAAGGAGCTCCGTCTCCACAGGGAAATCATCCTGTATGGTAAACGAGGAGCTCCGTCTCCACAGGGAAATCATCCTGTATGGTAAACGAGGAGCTCCATCTGACATATTCAAAATGCTCTGGTGTGCTTACTGATCAGGTCACCAATTCTGTAGGAAGTTCATGTGTACTTTTGATTTTAGGTTACTCAGGTGTAGTGTGAAAAATAGGTCAGTTTGTTTTATAAATGACCCTAGTCATTAGATGTTAGCTTTTATGGTATTCTCCACTCCACTCAACTGTCTCCATCGCTGCTGTCATTAGTAAGAGCTCCATGCAGTATGACCAGGGTTTGCCATTTCTCTCTGTATCAGAGACTGAAACATGAAGTATGAAATTATGCATGTAGGTGTTTTGGTATTCACAACCCCTTGACGCTGTTGGTGAAATTGCTCAAGGGAAATGATAAACTTATAAATTGTAAGTGAAGTGCGTCTGTGATGAGGCATTGAAGGTTTTGTTGACAAGAACTGTTGAGTTGTATTATTGTCTGTTGTTATCTTGAGTAGAAAAGGTGTACCATGCACGTGCCTTAAAAGGGGTTCAGAAATGAACAGAGAAAGGAGAACCAAAAAAGGGCCAACCAGAAATTATATCAACAAAAGGCAAGACATGAAAAAACCCAACAAAAAGCTTGAGTGAAAGTTGCACAAGATCAGAAACTTGTGGCTTCTGAACATTAATAGTGAGTGAGTGTCAAAGTTAAAGTCAAACTTTTATTTTCAGATGGTACATTGAATAAGCAGATAAAAAACTTAGCAGAGCGATGTTGTGTGTGCGTGTGTGTAGGAGATGCATGTGTGTCTGCATGTGTATGTGTCTTTGTAACCTTTTTTTTTTCTTTAGTGAAGTTTCCTTGTGCTACACATGCACACTCACCATCACTACTAAGGTGACCCCTCTCTTTCCTGCAGTCCCTGGATCTTGTGATACACATGCACACTCACCATCACTACTAAGGTGACCACTCTCTTTCCTGCAGTCCCTGGATCTTGTGATACACATGCACACTCACCATCACTAACTACTAAGGTGACCCTCTCTTTCCTGCAGTCCCTGTTCAAAGCGCTGGGTCTGGACGACAAGGACTTCAAATTTGGGCTGACCAAGGTGTTCTTCAGGCCGGGCAAGTTTGCGGAGTTTGACCAGATCATGAAGAGTGACCCGGAGAACCTGGCGGAGCTGGTGAAGAAGGTGAAGAAGTGGCTGCTGTGCTCGCGCTGGAAGAAGGCCCAGTGGTGCACGCTCTCCGTCATCAAGCGTGAGTGTGCCCCCCCCTCGCCCTCTACTGGCTGCTTCTGGGTGTGCGCTGCTTGTTTAGCTGTTCAGGGATCTAGATGTGACTGCAAGTATGACTGACGCTGTAACTGAGCGCTGAAGACCATTTGACTTGGACCCATGAAGATGTAGGCTCTCATCTTTGCTGTGGCATCTGCTAAAGTCAGGGTGGGGGTGTTTACAATCTCCAAGATCAACTTAAAAAGTGCAGACCTGCCACTGCCTTAAGTCTTTTCTTGTATATACACATACAGAAGATCGGGTATGCATGTTAAAGATCCCTTAATTCATATCAGCGTCTGGTAGGTTATGGAAATACAAGCATACCTAGCATGCATCCTATACAAATAAATGAGCTGCTCTGAAGTTGCAAGTAGACCTCCTGCAGAGTGACAAGCACAGGAGAAGTCCTGGTGTCTTGCATCCCACCCTACAGGGAATGCAGAGAAGAAGGGAACTCAAGCATGCGCACACACTTGCATGTATACACACAGGCGTGCTATCACCCACATAATTATGTACTTGCATACATACCCACACATGCATATACACTTGGGAGGCAAATCTGAGTGAATGTACTTAGCACCTGTCAGATTTTATGCTGTCAATGTGCTTTAAGAGGTATAAAAATGGCTTTTTTGTGGTGTAATTTTATCATAATGTTACAAAAGTATGTAAGAAACAGTTAAAAGTGTTAACAGAAACAGTTATAAGTGATAGCAGTAACAAAAAAAGGAAATACACAAACCAACAGAAACAGTATGTGAATTCATCGATGTCAAATACATGAAATATGGTAGAAAAGAGGTAGAGTGTTATCACAGATGCAGTAATGTCATCCATGATTGTGTCATATTTGTTACTGCTTTGAGGATGGTTTGTGCTTATGGTATTTAGGTGTGTATGTATATATACAACTAATGTATTAAGACTCTGTGTGTGTGTGTGTGTGTGTGTGTGTTACAGTGAAGAACAAGATCCGTTACCGTGCCGAGCAGTTTGTCATGATCCAGAAGTCCATCCGCATGTGGATGTGTGTCCGCAAGTTTAAACCCAAGTCAGTAACTAACTCATCTTTTATCCATTCTGTGTGTGTGCCAGTAACTAACTCATCTTTTATCCATTCTTTGTGTGTGTGTGTGAGCCAGTAACTAACTCATCTTTTATCCATTCTTTGTGTGTGTGTGTGTGTGTTTCATTTAATTTCTACTTCACTGTTGGCTTGTTTGAGTTGATCAGTTGTTTGTATGGGGAGGGGTGTTGGTGAATGTGGACCTGTGTGCGGTTGTAAGTGTACGTGTGTGCGTGTCACATTTACATGGATATTCATGCTCTTGCATGTTTGATCAGTGCATTTGTTCAAATGAGGTGGTGTAGAACACTAAAAATACCAGACTGTGATAAGTCTTACCTATGAAAAACATGCTGCTGTTGTTGTTGTTGTCGTTGGTCGTGTGTTGACCAACCTTTAGGACTGACATGGTCAAATCCAGTGCCTGTCAAAATGTGTGCATTTTGAAGTTTATTTAGAAATACAGTTTTCTAACTGAACACTTTCTTTTGATCTCACGCTTTAATTCAGGTTGACGAAAAAAACACCAACAACCCAACCCAACCCAACATAAAACAAAACAAACAAGCAAAAAACCCAAACCCACCCTCTTCAGAAAGAACTTAGGGCTGATAAAAAAAAAGAGAAAACTGCCGTGAAGCGCTTTTCTGCTATTTATATTGACTTGGGGGGGGGAAAAGGAAATATTTTCTATTGGCATAGTATTGATATTCTCAGTCTCACAATTGCAAAACTTTTTCAGGTGTGCCTCATATGTACTGTCTACACTGTCATGCCTCTGTGTGGGTGCACATGTGTATGTGTGTGTGTGCACGCGTGCGTGCGTGTGTGTTAATGTGTGGGGTACAGGTACGAGACGATCCAGAAGGTGAAGTCTCTGCAGACACAGCTGAACCTGATGAGTCAGATCGTGGGCCAGATGAGGAAGGACAAGGACACCGCCGCCAAACAGGCCAAGGACATGGAGGCCGCGCTGACCGCTTTCGTCCAGAAAATCAGGGTCAGTAGACTCGCTGAACATCAGGGTACTCGCTGAACATCAGGGTCAGTAGACTCGCTGAACATCAGGGTCAGTAGACTCGCTGAACATCAGGGTCAGTAGACTCGCTGAACATCAGGGTCAGTAGACTCGCTGAAAATCAGGGTACTCACTGAAAATCAGGGTCAGTAGACTCGCTGAACATCAGGGTACTCACTGAAAATCAGGGTCAGTAGACTCGCTGAAAATCAGGGTACTCACTGAACATCAGGGTCAGTAGACTCGCTGAACATCAGGGTACTCACTGAACATCAGGGTCAGTAGGCTCACTGAAAATAAGGGTCAGTAGGCTCACTGAAAATAAGGGTGAGTAGACTGGCTGAATGTGAGTAGACTGGCTGAAAATCAGGGTAAGTAGACTGGCTGAAAATCAGGGTAAGTAGACTGGCTGAAAATCAGGGTGATTAGACTGGCTGAAAATCAGGGTGATTAGACTGGCTGAAAATCAGGGTAAGTCATCATCATCATCATCATCAGACCCATGACCTTGGCGGTCGTGGGGGAGACACGAAAGACGATGCCGTGGTAAGCCTCCTCCATCCATCTCGGTCCTCGGCTCTGCGCAGTAGTGCCGAGTCATTCATCCTGGTCCATTCTCTGATGTTGTTCATCATGAGTTGATTCTGTCTTCTCTCTTTCTGCCACCTTCGTGTCCCTGCAGTATGTTTTTGGCAGCAGTGTTGTGGGGGTGACGTGGCCGAACCATGTCACTTTTTTCTTCTTGACGATGGTGAGAAGGGTTCCTTGGACTGCCAGCCGTGTTATTTGACTCTTGACAAATTCATTGGTTCCTTTCGTTCTCACGGATATCAGGCATTCTATGGCATTTTGTTTCAAATGACTGATTCGCTTTGCTGTTTCAGCAGTCAAATGTCCAGGTTTCACTTCCGTACAGCGGTAGTAGTCTGAATTAGGGCTTGTAGAGCTTTAGTTTATTGGAAAACTGATTCTTTACTTTTCCATATGGTGGTGAGTTTGTCATGGAAGATGTTGCCTGGCATATGCTTGATTTCTGTCGGTCGACGGTCCTTGTGAGGGGTAAGTAGACTGGCTGAAAATCACAGTATATAGACTCGATGAAAATTACTGCTCAGACATGAAGGGGAAAGTTTGAAGAATGCTAAACACATTCAACAACGTCAAGCCTTTCCGTGCTGACTCTTACAGGGAGTCTTCTTCAGGTGCCACTCTTGCCCTGGATAAACAGGACCAGATACAGTGAACGGTTTTGGTGTACAGATCGTTTTAGTGTTGTACTTAATATTTAGCATCGTTAACATTTCCATCAGCATGTTGGTGTGCCAAGATACTGATGTCATTATCATCATAACTGTTGTTATGGTTTGAATTTATTTCTGTATTTGGTTGTTTAGTTCAGGGATAAAGCATCAACTGTGATGTGTGTGTGTATGAAAACTGAAGCCTCTGTGTGTGTGTGTGTGTGTGTGTGTGTGTGTGCAGACGACGAACATAACGCGGGAGGAGATGTCGCGGACGACCAACACGCTGATGACCAACATGGACACCAGCCTGGCAGAGCTGAAGAAGAAACTGGAGCAACAGAAAGTGGCCGAGGAGCAGGAACGTCTGCGCAAAATCCAGGTCAGGAGGTCGCCGTCTGTCTGTCTGTCTGTCGTTCTCTGTTTTTTGCAGTGGAAAGGACATGGGAGGTAAGATAGGTCAAGTTTTAGGAAAGACACAAGAGTTCAGGAAAGCTGCCAAAAAGTTTTCTTTAAAATTTGTAAAGTGAAAGTTGAAGAAAGATTTAGAAAAATGTATACAGTTTTAGGAACGATGCAGAAAGGAATTGTTTGTTTTTTTGTTTTTTAAATGTGTACAGTTTGGGGAAAGAAGGTAAAAGTTTTCAGAAAAATGAAGTTTTTCAGGTAAAGTGTTCAAGTGACAGTGTTGTGAAAGACAGGGACATCAACTGATTTCTTTTTTCTATTTTACTTTTTTGTCTGGGAAAATAGTGTAATTCAACACCTTAACTGAAACTTTCCATATTTTCAAAATTTCTGCAAAAAGTTAACTGATTTCTCTCAAGCATTTTTGTCTTGACTTGATAGAATAAAATGCTTAGTGTGCACTTGGTAAAGACAATGCAGTTAGAACGTCACTTGATAACCAGCCAGCATTTAAGACAGCTGTGCAACTGCAAAAAGATAGATGATACTTTCATCGTCACTGTGATTCATAAAACTGGGATGTGTTTTGTCCCCCGCAGGAGGAGATGGAGAGAGAGAGGAAGATGAAGGAGGAGGAAGAGAGGAAGCGCAGAGAAGAGGATGAACAGAGAAAGCTGTAAGTTGGCCTCTCAGACATTTTCTGAAATTGTACAGCATCTTTGTGGAATGCACTGCTGTTTTCTATTTACCAGTTTACGTTTTTAAAAGATTTTGTTCCCTCCCAAATGTGCGAAAGAATTGATTGCTCACTTTCTTTCTTCCTCTTTCTTTCTTTCTTTCTTTCTTTGTCAGTCCTCACAATTTGACTGATTCGTCACCGTCACCGATCCCTCAGATTCCGAATCCTTTGGGGCACCTTCGAAGCTTTGTCAACCCCCTTTCTCCAGTCCTCTCGTCTCTCAGCTGCCCTCAGGGTGTCTCTCAGCTCCATGTCTGTCCACTCTCGAATGTTGTCCTCCCATCTCTTCCTTTGTCTGCCTCTTCTTCTTCCTCCCCTCACTGTGCCTTGTAGGATTGTTTTAGCCAGACCAGAGGAGCGTGTGACATGACCAAACCACTTCAGTTTGACTGATTACCTTTCACCAAAAACAGATTTTTTACAGACTGTTGTTAGCAAGTATCATGAAGCCTTTATGGCTAGCTTTTCTTTCCCAGAGTATTACAATTTTTCCAGCCAAAAGACATGGGGAAAAAAAAGCAACTTATATCAGGTTGGAAAATATTTCCACCTTTTTGAGGTTACAAAAGAAATATTGCAGTCTTTTTAAGAGGACAAATTTATTATTGTATTTTAGTTTTTTTGTTTGTTCCTCAGCAAGTGGTCTGAGGTTCACCAATGGTGACATTTTTGGGTATGCAGCCATTTTTGCCCTGTAACAAGTTTGTTTTATCTATTGCTTATTTTAAAAAAAACCCTACTGATTCTTTTAATAGATCTTTTCTTCAATGAAGTTATGGAAGGATGATTAGCATATGAAAATACAGATTGTTGATAATGATTTGGAGAAAACATGTGACAGTCTTCTAATAGAAAAATCTGACAGAAAAACAATAATGTTGTGTGTGTACAGGAAATACGATGATTTGTGTGTACAGGAAAAACGATGATGTTGTGTGTGTACAGGAAAAACGATGTTGTGTGTGTGTACAGGAAAAACGATGATGATGTTGTGTGTGTACAGGAAAAACGATGATGTTGTGTGTGTACAGGAAAAACGATGTTGTGTGTGTACAGGAAAAACGATGATATTTTGTGTGTGTGTGTACAGGAAAAACGATGATGTTGTGTGTGTACAGGAAAAACGATGATGATGTTGTGTGTGTGTGTACAGGAAAAACGATGATATTTTGTGTGTGTGCGTACAGGAAAAACGATGATGTTGTGTGTGTACAGGAAAAACGATGATGATGTTGTGTGTGTGTGTACAGGAAAAACGATGATGTTGCAGGGTTCGTACAAATCTTAAAAAGCCCTGAAAGGCCCTGATTTTTGAAGATCCAAAATAAGGCCCCTAAAAAACCCTAAAAATGAGATGTATTGCCCTGGAGGCCCTAAAAAGCCCTAAAAATGGGAACCATGAGTGAGAGTTTCTGTTGAAATGTAGATTAAACAAATACACAAAATAAAACTTATGAGAAATGAAAGCAAGAAGGATGTCCAAAGATCGTATTATCACCGATAGAGCCTGTCGTCTGCTATTCATGTTGCGCCACCTATTTTGCCAAGGGAGGTAATTTGCCTCCATTGGAAGCGCATATTCGCTTTGCTTTCATCAGTTATTTTTTACATGCCGAAAACTATCTACCCCTATGGTATGTCCATAATTTGTTTGGAAAATGATGTTTAACTATGAAACTGCAATCATGAGTCAAAATAATACCAGTTTTCTGTTTACTGCGCTACAGTCCTTCTCTTCGTGATTTTTCAATTTTAGCACAGCTGTGCTGTGAATAGCAAGGCCTATTGTTTCTCCTGTGCACAGTTTACAAAATGGCAGTCAGTGATACAGTCGTGTGTCAGAATGGGAATACAATAAAACCTGTAGCCAGATCTATTCTTTATTTGAGGAGATTATCCCACAGATTTCCTGCAGAATGCATACAGAAACAATCCAATTCATAAGGCAAGTCACAAATGCCTGAATATTTACAAATGTACAGGAAAAATACAAATGTTTGAATATTTTCCACCGCTCAATGTGGTCGATTTAGTTGACTTTACTTTAAAATTCGCAGCTTATTCAGTTATTGGCCGACTTGAACTGAAGATTCTTGCTTTAAAAAAAACAACTTTGGGCAGAGGGTGTTTGCATCCTTTTCAAGCCAGTGTTAGGCCTACCTCTCTGTCTGCATTGACGATACGGGACTTGTACATGTATTCATAGTGAAGAGAACTTGCATCCAGCAGCCTCTCTCTGTGTCTTTCTCAGTTGCTGTCTCTGTCTCTCTCTTTTATGCATGCATGCGTGTGCGTGCACGCACGTGCGTGTTTGTGTGTGTGAAATCCTGCATGTACGCATGTGTGAGATTGAAATAAAGGAGCAGAATTTGGAAGTGGCACTGTGACTGTGTGAGGGTATTGTTATTACTAGTTCTAGTACCGGGCAACCATCTGCATCTTTGGTAAGGCAAGGAGACTAGTTCACATCAGATGAAGTTTGAGGGATAGTGTCTTTTAAGTTCACTTTGCTAGCTGTTTGTGAAAAACATCTTGGAATCGGAGACACTTATTTCAGTTTTCACTTTACTCTGTATTTCAAGATATGGACACTTCCATCACACCATGGATGTTTTACTGTGTGAGGACTTTAATTCATTGTAGTATCTATGAGTGAAAGTCGTTTTATTCTAGAACTTCACTTTGAATTTGTGTCAATAACCAACATCCAACATGCAGTTGTAGACGAGAAGACTTTGCTTACATGAATTTGAGCTTGGTTTATCAAAGTAAATGTGTACAAAGGTTGATAATATACACTTTGATACCCTGCGGCTAGGCCCTAAATTTGGAAATAATGGCCCCTAAAAAGCCCTAAAAGGCCCTAAATTTTTTCCCACCAAGTCTGTATGAACCCTGTGTTGTGTGTGTGTGTGTACAGGAAAAACGATGATATTTTGTGTGTGTGTGTACAGGAAAAACGATGATGTTTGTGTGTGTGTGTACAGGAAAAACGATGATGTTGTGTGTGTGTTCAGGAAAAACGATGATGTTGTGTGTGTGTGTACAGGAAAAACGATGATGTGTGTGTACAGGAAAAACGATATTTTGTGAGTACTGGAAAAACGATGATGTTGTGTGTGTACAGGAAAAACGATGATATTTTGTGTGTGTGTGTGTACAGGAAAAACGATGATGTGTGTGTACAGGAAAAACGATGATGTTTTGTGTGTGTGTGTGTACAGGAAAAACGATGATGTTTTGTGTGTGTACAGGAAAAACGATGATATTTTGTGTGTGTGTGTACAGGAAAAACGATGATGTTGTGTGTGTACAGGAAAAACGATGATGTTGTGTGTGTGTGTACAGGAAAAACGATGATGTTGTGTGTGTACAGGAAAAACGATGATGTTGTGTGTGTACAGGAAAAACGATGATGTTTTGTGTGTGTGTACAGGAAAAACGATGAGTTTGTGTGTGTGGTGTGTGTGTACAGGAAAAACGATGATGTTGTGTGTGTGTGTACAGGAAAAACGATGATGTGTGTGTACAGGAAAAACGATGATGATGGTGTGTGTGTGTGTACAGGAAAAACGATGATGTTGTGTGTGTGTGTACAGGAAAGCGGAGATGGAGCTGAAGAGGAAGAAGGAGGAAGAAGCCCGCAAGAAGCAGGAAGAGGAGGACAGGAAGGCGGCTGTAAGTGATCAGTCATTTCTCCCTCAGTTGAAACACAGTGGCTGGATGGCCTAGCGAGTAATGCTCACGTCTTAAACGCAAGAGGTCTGGGGTTTGATTCTGGATTTGCAAGCTGGATTTTTTATTTTATTTAACTCCAGCTCCTCCAGACACTGAGATGATAAATTGAAGTTCTTTGCTCAGCATGAGTTCAGCCCAAGGTAAAGAACCTATGGCAGTGTGAGAATAATTTGTGGAAATATTGTTGTCAGGAAAATGTACCATGGGTACTTTCTGTATACTGTCTTTCTGTAAAAGCAGTCCTGTGTGTTTCTGCTGGGTATTGGAGGGTAGCAGCAGTTGCACAAGCTGTCACTAAAGCTAGGGGCGACCTTTTCCTCGTTCACTGGCTGCGACACCTGTCATTTCTTTCCCAGTGCAGACATTCTGTGTTGGTTGGTGATGTGCACTGTGTTGGTTGGTGATGTGCACTGTGTTGGTTGGTGATGTGCACTGTGTTGGTTGGTGATGTGCACTGTGTTGGTTGGTGATGTGCACTGTGTTGGTTGGTGATGTTCACTGTGTTGGTTGGTGATGTGCACTGTGTTGGTTGGTGATGTGCACTGTTGGTTGGTGATGTGCACTGTTGGTTGGTGATGTGCACTGTGTTGGTTGGTGATGTGCACTGTTGGTTGGTGATGTGCACTGTGCTGGTTGGTGATGTGCACTGTGTTGGTTGGATGCCATAGTGGCTGTTTACATTGCAGTATCAACAGTAGGAATGGGGAGGGGGGGGGAGAGGGGGGGCGTGCAGAAGCATCACCAAAAAACCAAAAATGTTGTAGCAGAATTTTGGGGTAAAGGCCTGTTTGGTGATTTTCAGATATTTATTGTTTTTGAGTACTTAAAGTTTGCTATATCTTGTAATGTTTCTTTGTTATATTACTATCATTCTTATTAACATTGTCATTATATATGCTCAAAAAGTGCTTTAAAAAAGAAGAAGAATAACACTCGGTGATACGTTTTGCAAAGTCTGTGGTTTTTGTAGGGGTTTTTGTTTTTGTTTTTTTTAAAAAGAATTTATCCCCCAAAAATGACTGCAGAAAAGTTGTGAAAGTTGAGCTAGAAGAAAAAATAATGCAATGTTGATGCAGGAAGTAACTATTGTTCTGTGTGTGAAAAAGCGATGATGATGATGGTAATGATGATGGTGTAACTGTTGTTCTGTGTGTGAAAAAGCGATGGTGGTGATGATGATGGTGTAACTGTTGTTCTGTGTGTGAAAAAGCGAATGGTGATGATGATGGGTGAGTTGTTGTGGTGAAAGCTGTGATGTGGTGATGATGAAATGAAAAGCAATGATGATGATGGTGATGATGATGGTGTGTAACTGTTGTTCTGTGTTTGTGTGAAAAAGCGATGATGATGATGATGGTGTAACTGTTGTTTTGTTTGTGAAAAAGCAATGATGTGATGATGATGATGGTGTAAAACTGTTGTTTTGTGTGTGAAAAAGCAATGGTGATGGTGTAACTGTTGTGTTGTTTGTGAAAAAAGTTGTGGTGATGATGATGGTGTAACTGTTGTTTCGTGTGTGAAAAAGCAGTGATGATGGTGTAACTGTTCTGTGTGTGAAAAAGCAATGAAGATGATGGTGATGATGATGGTGTAACTGTTGTTCTGTGTGTGAAAAAAGTGATGAGGATGGTGATGAGGATGGTGTAAACTGTTGTTTTGTGTGTGAAAAGCAATGATGATGGTGTAACTATTGTTTTGTGTGTGAAAAAGCAATGATGGTGATGATGATGGTGTAACTATTGTTTTGTGTGTGAAAAAGCAGATGGTGATGGTGTAACTGTTGTGTTGTGTGAAAAAGCAGTTGATGATGGTGTAACTTTGTTTGTGTGTGAAAGCAATGGGTGATGGTGTAACTGTTGTGTCATGTCAGTCAGTCAAAAACACTTGTAGATGCATCTGTCATGTGGGCAATGTTACAATACTGACAGGATGATTGATAACATCAAATATATCAAAGAACAAAAGTATATTGTATATTGGTTTTCAAGATAATGTCACGAACACGTTGAAACAAATAATGTGCATGCGCACTTAACACAAACAATGCAGAGGAACATGTATTGTTGAAAGCAGTGGTGATGAGTGTAACTTTGTGTGTGTGAAAAAGCATGATGATGGTGATGGTGTAACTGTTGTGTTGTGTGTGAAAAAGCAGTGGATGATGGTGATGGTGTAACTGTTGTGTTGTGTATGTTTGTGTGAAAAGCATATGAATGGTGATGGTGTAACTGTTGTGTTGTGTGTGAAAAAGCGTGATGATGTGATGGTGTAACTGTTGTTTGTGTGTGAAAAAGCAGTGTGATGTGATGGTGTAACTGTTGTGTATGTGTGTGAAAAAGCATGTGATGATGGTGATGGTGTAACTGTTGTGTGTGTGAAAAAGCATGGATGATGGTGTGTGTAATGTTGTGTTGTGTTGTGAAAAAGCATGATGATGGTGATGGTGTAACTGTTGTGTGTTGTGAAAAAGCAGTGATGATGGTGTGTGAACTGTGTGTGTTGTTGTGTGAAAAAGCAGTGATGATGGTTTGATGTGTGTTGTAAACATGTGTGTGATGTGTACTGTGTTTTGTGTGAAAAAGCAGTGATGGTGATGGTGTAACTGTTGTGTTGTGTGTGAAAAAGCAGTGATGATGGTGATGTGTAACTGTTGTGTGTTGTGAAAAAGCAATGTGATGTGGTGTAATGTGTATGTTGTGTGTGAAAAAGCAGTGATGTGATGGTGTAACTGTTGTGTTGTGTGTGTGAAAAAGCAGTGATGATGGTGATGGTGTAACTGTTGTGTTGTGTGTGTGAAAAAGCAGTGATGATGGTGATGGTGTAACTGTTGTGTGTGTGAAAAAGCAATGGTGATGGTGTAACTGTTGTGTTGTGTGTGAAAAAGCAATGATGATGGTGATGGTGTAACTGTTGTGTTGTGTGAAAACAGTAATGGTGATGTGTTGTAACTGTTGTGTTGTGTGTGAAAAAGCAGTGTGATGATGGTGATGGTGTAACTGTTGTGTTGTGTGTGTGAAAAAGCAGTGATGATGGTGTTAACTGTTGTGTTGTGTGTGTGAAAAAGCATGATGGTGATGGTGTAACTGTTGTGTTGTGTGTGAAAAAGCAGTGGATGGTGATGGTGTAACTGTTGTGTTGTGTGTGAAAAAGCAGTGATGATGGTGATGGTGTAACTGTTGTTTTGTGTGTGAAAAAGCAGTGATGATGATGATGTGATGGTTGTAACTGTTGTGTGTGTGAAAAAGCAGTGATGATGGTGATGGTGTAACTGTTGTGTGTGTGAAAAAGCAGTGTGATGGTGTGGTGTAACTGTGTGTTGTGTGTGAAAAAGCAGTGATGATGGTGACGATGGTGTAACTGTTGTGTTGTGTGTGAAAAAGCAGTGATGATGGTGATGGGTGTAACTGTTGTGCTGTGTGTGTGTGAAAAAGCAGTGGTGATGGTGATGGTGTAACTGTTGTGTTGTGTGTGTGTGAAAAAGCAGGGGTGATGGTGATGGTGTAACTGTTGTGTTGTGTGTGTGAAAAAGCAGTGATGATGGTGATGGTGTAACTGTTGTGTTGTGTGTGAAAAAGCAGTGATGATGGTGATGGTAGGTTAACTGTTGTTGTGTGTGAAAAAGCAGTGATGATGGTGATGGTGTAACTGTTGTGTTGTGTGTGAAAAAGCAGTGGTGGTGATGGTGTAACTGTTGTGTTGTGTGTGAAAAAGCATGTGATGACATGGTGATGGTGTAACTGTTGTGTGTGTGTGTGAAAAAGCAGTGATGATGGTGATGGTGTAACTGTTGTGTGTGTGTGAAAAAGCAGTGGTGATGGTGATGATGTAACTGTTGGTGTGTGTGAAAAAGCAGTGGTGTGATGGTGAAAACTGTTGTGTTGTGTGTGAAAAGCATGTGATGATGGTGATGGTGTAACTGTTGTGCTGTGTGTGTGAAAAAGCAGTGGTGATGATGGTGATGGTGTAACTGTTGTGCTGTGTGTGTGTGACTGCAGGAGGCTCTGCAGGTAGAGCTGGCCAAACAGCACAAGGAACAGGCCCAGAGGTGAGTGTCGTGTCACGTTCTCCTCCTTCCTCTCTCTTGTCACTTTCTCCTCTCCTCCTCCTCTCTGTCACTTCTCCTTCCTCTCTCTCTGTCATTCTCCTCTTCTCCTCTGTCACTTCTCCCTCTCTCTCCTCTGCACTTCTCCTCTCTCTCTGTCCTCTCTCTCCTCCTCTGTCATTCTCCCCCTCTCCTCCTCTCCTCTGTATCCTCTCCTCCTCTCCTCTGTCACTTCTCCCCCCTCTCTCCCTCTGTCACTTCTCCTCCTCTCTCCTCCTCCTCTGTCACTTCTCCTCCTCCTCTCCTCTGTCACTTCTCCCCCTCTCCTCTCCTCTGTCACTTCTCCCCCTCCTCCTCCTCTGTCACTTCTCTCCCTCTCCTCCTCCTCCTCTGTCACTTCTCCCCCTCCTCCTCCTCTGTCACTTCTCCCCTCCTCCTCCTCTGTCACTTCTCCTCCCTCTCTCCTCCTCCTCTGTCACTTCTCCTCCCTCTCCTCCTCCTCTCTGTCACTTCTCCCCTTCCTCCTCCTCTCCTCTGTCACTTCTCTCCCTCTCCTCTCCTCTCTGTCACTTCTCCTCCCTCTCCTCCTCTGTCACTTCTCCTCCCTCTCCTCCTCCTCCTCTGTCACTTCTCCCCCTCTCCTCCTCCTCCTTCTGTCACTTCTCCCCCCTCTCCTCCTCCTCCTCTGTCACTTCTCCCCCCCTCCTCTCCTCCTCTGTCACTTCTCCTCCTCTCTCCTCTCCTCTGTCACTTCTCCTCCCTCTCCTCCTCCTGTTCACTTCTCCTCCCTCTCCTCTCCTCCTCTGTCACTTCTCCCCCTCCTCTCCTCCTCTGTCACTTCTCCTCCCTCTCCTCCTCCTCCTCTGTCACTTCTCTCCCTCTCCTCCCTCTCTGTCACTTCTCCTCCCTCTCCTCCTCCTCCTCTGTCACTTCTCCTCCCTCTCCTCCTCCTCCTCTGTCACTTCTCCTCCCTCTTCCTCCTCCTCTGTCACTTCTCCTCCCTCTCCTCCTCTGTCACTTCTCCCCCCTCTCCTCCTCCTCCTCTGTCACTTCTCCTCCTCCTCTCTGTCACTTCTCCTCCTCTTCTCCTCCTCCTCCTCTGTCATTCTCCTCCCTCTCCTCCTCCTCCTCTGTCACTTCTCCTCCCTCTCTCCTCCTCCTCCTCCTCTGTCACTTCTCCCTCTCCTCCTCTTCTGCCTTTCACATGAACAATGACATATCACACTGTACACTGATCTCATAGTTTGCCTTTCACATGAACAATGACTTATCACACTGTACACTCATCTCATAGTTTGCCTTTCACATGAACAATGACTTATCACACTGTACACTCACAGTCTGCCTTTCACATGAACAATGACTTATCACACTGTACACTCATCTCATAGTTTGCCTTTCACATGAACAATGACTTATCACACTGTACACTCACAGTCTGCCTTTCACATGAACAATGACTTATCACACTGTACACTCATCTCATAGTTTGCCTTTCACATGAACAATGACTTATCACACTGTACACTCATCTCATAGTCTGCCTTTCACATGAACAATGACTTATCACACTGTACACTCATCTCATAGTTTGCCTTTCACATGAACAATGACTTATCACACTGTACACTCATCTCATAGTCTGCCTTTCACATGAACAATGACTTATCACACTGTGCACTTATCTCGTAGTCTGTCTCTCTCTCTCTCTCTCTCTCCTCTCTCTCTCTCTCTCTCTCTCTCTCTCTCTCTCTGTGTCTCTCTCTCTCTCCTGACGAGCAAGGAGCCGGTTGTGGGTGGTGTCAACAGCAGACATGATGTCAGTAGCTAAGAAGGAAGGTGGCAGGATGGTTAAGACGTTTACGTGCCTCACAAGTACACCGTGAGGTTCTGAGTTTGATTCCCAGCCTCGCCCTGTCTTTCCAGTTTGACAGGAAAATTGAACTGAATGTCCAGTCTTTCTGAGGAGACTCTAAACCCGCTGGACTCGTGTGCTTGCAGACTTGTGCACGTGGAAAGAATCCATGACACTGGACAGTGGTGAAGGACGAGCAGAGAGGTACCTCCCACAGTGCACAAATCCAGCATCACTCAGTGGAGGGTGCAGGGTCCAGTGCTAAAATAGTGTGCCCCCCCCCCTCCTTCCTTTTACATAGTCCCAGTGTGGTCTGTTTCTACTACAGGGGACGGGATAGCCTAGTGGTTAGAACATTGCGCTCGCAATCTGACAACCCAAGTTCTATTCCTGTTCAAGGGGATATTTTCCCCTGGAGTTAACATCAGTGCAGACTCCACTCTCCCCAAAAGTCCCTTGGATGAGACTATAAACCGAGGCCCTGTGTGCAAACACATGCAGAACATCTTGCGCACACGTTAAATCCTGTTCTGCTTTTCGTTAGAGTAGGCCACTGTGTGCTGTTGGGAACAGATGACAGAATGTACAAAACCACATACACATTGGGACTGGATGTAAAAAAGCACAGAAATGCTTATTCCATTATCCTCGATTAAAAAAAGAATTAAAATTTTTTTAACACCTGTTAACACCAGCTGGGACAGAATAGATAGCAGCTGAGAGCAGCTGAAGTAGGGGGAACCGGACAGCTGTGCTGCCAACTGCCCTGGCAAAATCGCCTCAGTCCCCATCTGTATGCCTGAAGTCGGAATGTGGCTACCTTAATGATTGGGGGAACATGTTGCATATGCGAAAATCTCATGATTGGTGAACTTGGAACTCTAGGCAAGGAATGGAAAAAGAAAATAAGTAGCCAGTTTTTAGACTGAGAAGTAGTGAGTATATGAAAATGCATCTGCATTTTTCCCCTAGACAGGCTCGACCAAAGCAGGCACCCATGAACAGAGAGGTAGCTCTGTGTTGACGAGAGACAGCACTACAGAAGTAGCTGATAGCGAGACATGCAGATAGATGGTCATACTTCTTTCTGTGGTGACTTTGATGCAGACCGCAGTACATACTGCTGTTTTCTGTGTACATACTGCTGTTTTCTGTGTACATACTGCTGTTTTCTGTGTGCTGCAGACCGCAGTACATACTGCTGTTTTCTGTGTACATGCTGCTGTTTTCTGTGTGCTGCAGACCGCAGTACATACTGCTGTTTTCTGTGTACATACTGCTGTTTTCTGTGTGCTGCAGACAGCAGTACATACTGCTGTTTTCTGTGTGCTGCAAACAGCAGTACATACTGCTGTTTTCTGTGTGCATACTGCTGTTTTCTGTGTACATACTGTTGTTTTCTGTGTACATACTGCTGTTTTCTGTGTGCTGCAGACAGCAGTACATACTGCTGTTTTCTGTGTACATACTACTGTCTGTTTTCTGTGTGCATACTTTATTTTATTTATTTTATACCACTTTAAGTCACGAGATTTCTCTGCGTGAAATTCGGGCTGCTCTTCCTGGGGAGAGCACGTCGCCACAAGAGCAGCGCCACCCTTTTTTTTTCTTTTTTCTTTTTTTTTTTTTTTGGTCTGCAACTGTATTTGTTTTCCTATCAGAGTGGCTTTTTTCTAAGAATTTTGCCAGGGACAACTCTCTTGTTGCTGTGGGCTCTTTTACGTGCGCTGAAAATTTTGTGTAACACGGGACCTCGGTTTATCGTCTCATCCGAAAGACTAGCGCCCAGACCACCACTCATGGTCTAATGGATGGGGAAAAATTTCGGGCCCAAACGGGGTACGAACCACACACACACCCGACCCGGACTTTTCGCATTCTAGACAGGCCCGTTACCTCTAGACCAACGATCCACCAGGGTACTGCTGTTTTCTGTGTGCATACTGCTGTTTTCTGGGTACATACTGCTGTTTTCTGGGTACATACTGATGTTTTCTGTGTACATACTGCTGTTTTCTGGGTACATACTGCTGTTTTCTGGGTACATACTGCTGTTTTCTGTGTACATAACTGCTGTTTTCTGTGTGCTGCAGACAGCAGTACATACTGCTGTTTTCTGTGTACATACTGCTGTTTTCTGTGTGCTGCAGACAGCAGTACATACTGCTGTTTTCTGTGTACATACTGCTGTTTTCTGTGTCCATACTGCTGTCCATACTGCTGTTTTCTGTGTCCATACTGCTGTCCATACTGCTGTTTTCTGTGTGGTGCAGACAAGCTCAGCTGGACCAGGAGCACAGGGACAGAGAGCTGGCCCTGCGTCTGGCTATGGAGGATCAGAGCGCTGTGGAGGACATCAGTCTGCCGCCTCCCCTCCCCAGGTCAGTTAGCTGACTGCTGCTGTATCTGTCTGTCTGTCTATCCGTCTGTCTCTCTTCTTCTTCTTCTCCTCTGCCTGGGTTTGGAGCATCACACTGACACAGACAGAGACAGACAGACAGCAGAGAGAGAAAGGGGGCTGCGATGAATAAGTGCAACACAGTGGGAAACTAACAACTACTGGGAAATGAAACAAAGGTAAAACTGATTGCATCATAATATCTCTTATTCTGAAGGCTTTGCATAAAATCCTCAGAATTTGGAGTATGGCTGGCTGTTTGGCAAGGTACTTGAAAACAGTCATACACGCAAGCTTCTCTCTCTCACCCAGTGTGAACTTGGGGTCTGACAGTGGGATGGTACTTGAGGCAGGGTGCACATTGTGGGTGGCCCCCAGGGTGTAAAGTGGGAGGGAAGTAGGCAGCAGCAACAACAAGGGTAACCTGATGTGGACACTTTGTGTCATATACCAGCGTGTCACTGACCTGAGGTAGCAGTGAAGTGAAGACAGGCAGGTGGTGAGCACAGTGACCTGGAATGGGCTTGGCTGACACTGTGTCTGTGTGTGTGGTCTCTGTAGTATGTTGTCGGGTGTGTGCTAGTGTGTTGGTGTGTGTCCTGTGTCTGTTGTGGGTGTGTCTCTGTGTATGTTGTGTGGGTGTGTGTCGTGTGTGTTGTTGTGTTGTGTGTGTTCTCTGTGTTGTTTGTGTGTGTGTCTCTGTGTATGTTGTGTGTGTGTCTCTGTTGTGTTGTGTTTGTTGTGTGTGTGTGTTGTTGTGTGTGTGTGTCTCTGTGTATGTGTTGTGTGTGTGTTGTTGTGTGTTTTCTCTGTGTTGTGTGTGTGGTTGTTGTGTGTGTGTCTCTGGGGTATGTGTGTTGTGTGTGTGTGTGTGTCTCTGTGTATGTGTGTTGTGTAGTGTGTTGTGTGTGTTTGTGTCTCTGTGTATGTGTGTTGTGTGTGTGTTCTCTGTGTATGTGTGTTGTGTGTGTGTGTCTCTGTGTATGTGTGTTGTGTCTCTGTGTATTGTTGTTGTGTGTGTGTCTCTGTGTATGTGTGTTGTGCTTGTGTATGTGTGTGTGTGTCTTGTGTATGTGTGTTGTGTGTCTCTGTGTATGTGTGTTGTGTGTGTTTGTTGTGTGTGTGTTTTGTTCCTGTGTATGTGTATGTATGTGTGTTGTGTGTGTGTGTGCATCAGGTCGGACACAGTGCGGGCCATGCAGCAGGCTGCAGCGAACAAGAAGTATGACCTGCAGAAGTGGAAGTACGCTGAACTCCGCGACGCCATCAACACTTCTTGTGGTATGTGGTGTGTTCCTGTGTGTGTGGGGGGGTTAGGTTGTTTTGTGTGTGTGTCCGAGAACAATGTACAAAAATAAGGAAAATTCTCATTTTGGACGACTGATCAGGACCGACTCTTCGTTAAAAAAAAAAAAAGATTAGACCATTGTGGGTTTTATTTTTTTATTTTTTATTGTTGAGTTTTTGTGGGGGGGGGGGGGGGGGGGGGGGGGTTGGTTTGTTTGTGGTTATTTTACATAGTCAACCCCCCCTCCCTCCCCCCCATGGTGATAGAAAATTCAGTGTTAAGTTTGGGAAGGTATGTGTGATGTTTTATGTGGATGCATGTGAGTGTGTGTGTGTTTGTTTGAGAGAGAAAGAGTTTTATTGTATGGGCATGCATAAGTGTGTGTGTATGTTTCTGTATGTTATTTGTAAGTCTGTTATCATAAACACCTAGGGCATTTAAATCTGTAAAATTGGGCATTCCCAATAATCATTATTATCATCATCATTATGATTATCCGTTATTTACGATTTGAGAGAAATATGTTTTATCTTGTTGTATGCAAGCTTAGAGATGTTCTGTGAACTGTTGTGAGTAATTTTACCGGCATTGAAGGTTATTACTATTGGTATTATTATTTATTATCATCATATTATTATTGTTTTATGTTCACTTTGGTGCTGTATTTATTTATCATTTTGAATTTGTAAAAAACTATTATTGTAACTTGTTGCATGTGTGGAGTGGATTGCAAGTGCTTGATTGTTTTGCAATATAGGCTATTATAATTCCATTTATTATGATTTTATTTTTAGACCTAGAGTGTGTTGAATGCCTTGTGAAAGTTTCACGCGCTGTAAGTGTTTAATGTTAGTATAATCAACCTTGTTTTGTTTTGTCTGTTATTTGCGACTAGAACTATTGATTGATTTTAGAGGACGTTAACGCCGCCTGAAGGTGTAGATGTTTCATCATCATTAGGTTGTTATTGTTGTTGTTGTCATGTGCAGATTAGAGCTGTTGGATGCTTGTCGAGGGGAGTGTCGCGCCGCCTGAGTGTATTACTGTTTCATCATCCATTGTAGTTGATTGTTTGTTGTTGTTGTCATGTCAGACCTTAGATGTGTTGGATGCTTGTCTAGAGGTGAGTTTAACCGCCGCCTGAAGGTGTATTACTGTTCATATCATCATTGTTGTTATTGTTGTTGTTGTTGTTGTCATGTGCAGACCTAGAGCTGTTGGATGCTTGTCGAGAGGAGTTTCACCGCCGCCTGAAGGTGTACCATGCCTGGAAGTCCAAGAACAAGAGGCGCACAGACAAGGGAGAGCAGCGGGCCCCCAAAACCGTGCAGCAAGCAGGTAGGTGGCGGCTTCACTGCCCTTGATCACAACAGCGGGGTCACAGTATATCCTACCTGCTTTTGTAGAAGGACATTCTTCTGGCCAAAGCTGAGGCTTCTGTCTCCTGTCTTTATTACTGTAGAGGAGTTCTGACTGAAGTGTAGGAAAGAAAGTAGACAGTCGTTTCATTGCCGTGTTGAAAGAAGCACGTTTACCAACACGTCTTATTGGCAAGTCATTTTTTTTTTCCATTATATCTAAACATAGTGCGATTTTTAAAGGTATAAAATTAGATTCATTAAGACAGCATTAGTTTTGATTTACAAATTGACAACCATGACAAAAAGTGACTTCATCCATGAATGGACAACTAAAGATCTACTAATCTTGTGGATAATCAGAGATGATATAGTGACTGGATCTGTAAGTCTGACATTTTGAGAGGAAATATTTCCAAAATAAATAACCATGAAACACAGTATGAAAACCAGGCTGCTAACTACAAAGTTGAAAGTGCAGTTGGACTGTGATTCAAAACACGCCCAGTCACCAGTATACCAAGAACAATAGCACAAAAAAAAAAAAAAAAAAAGCAGCCTGAAATAGCCATGTATGTCATGAGTGTGACTGTGTGTGACTGTGTGTGTGTGTGTGTGACTGTGTGTGTGTGTGTGTGACTGTGTGTGTGTGTGTGTGTGTGTGTCCCTCTAAAGATGTGGTGGCCCCCGAACAAGGTAAGACACTGTCCCTGCTTTTCCTCCCTACTTTGCCACTTCACCATTAACCCTCTGTGTCCAACTGTAACACAGTATCTTGTTGTTGTTGTTGTTGTTGGTGTTGGTGTTGTTGTTGTTGTTGTTGCTGCTGTTGTTGTTGTTGTTGTTGTTGTTGTTGTTGTTGTTGTTGTTGTTGTTGTTGTTGCTGTTGTTGTTGTATTTTCAGTGAAGCTTCTTGATTGATTTTAACGCTGTGGCCTCTCTGTTGTAGTTTCCTGGTTTGTTTGACCAATCTTCACAAATGTGCATTGGCAGGATTTTTGGCATTGTCAAGTCTGCAGAAATGTTGTCTTTGGAAATGACCTTTTGGTTTTTTGTTTCTTCTCTGAGTCAAGTTGAACTTTGTTAATGTGTTTGTTTTCACTTGGGGATTAAGGCATTGTCAGGTCTGCAGAATCATTGTCTTGAGCAATGACATTTTTGTTGGTGAAATCTTGGTTGAGATAAATTTAGTAAATGGCATTAAGAAATCAGAGGCTGTCATTATGTCCAGCATATGAAAGATTGCATAGCACCAAATGCTCTATCCCAAGTGAAATTCTACATTCATTATTCTCTCAAAAGAAGATAGGCTGGACAAACAAACAAAGAATGAATGGCTGTGGTAGTACAGGGTAATGTGACAGTTGTTTTGGTGTGTGTTTTGTTTTTTATTTAGATGAAGAAAAAAATGCAGCAATTTATTCAGTTATTTTTCAATCTTTTCTTGGTATGGGTTTTTAGTTGGGGTTTTGTTGTTGGTTTTTTATTATTGTTCTTGGATTTTTTTAAAAGTAATTGAAAGGAGGATAAGATCATTTTTCAATGATTTCTTTTCTTTCTTGTGGTTTATTTGATTTTGTGGGGGGCGTTGTTTTGGTTTTCAGAAGTTGAAACTATGGAGCATTTTTAAAAATGCTTTTTGTGTCATGTTTTATTTGTTAACAGTGAAGTAGAGTAGACGATCACGACAGAGAGGCCATTCTGCTTTGCTGTGACTAATCAAAACGTACTGAGAGTGAACTGTCTGTAGTTAGTGGACTCTTCTCATAAAAGCATGTTCCCTGTCTGATGCTTATTTTCCTCACTTTGATTTTATTCATCATCAGTGTCCATTGAGAACAGTATGGTTTGTATTTTGATCATAACAACTGTTTGATTCACATGTACAGTGTGTGTGTGCATGCCCACATAGTATATGCATGTTTGCTGGGGGCTAACATGTGTTTGCCTATGTTTGTGGATACAGTTTTTATGAAGTGATGAAAGGTATTTGAAAAGCCCTGTCACTTTGCATGGAGAGTTTGTAACCACTTAATGATGAATGGGTGTTGGTGCTTGTGTTTACAATGTATTCCCTGAGTCCTAACCACTATCCACGCCGCTTTATTTCCCAAGTGTGATCATTTGAGAGTAGAACAAAGAAGGAGGGTGGCAGGATGGTTAGGGCGTTTGCCTGCCAACAAGTAAACCATGAGGTTCTGGGTTTGATTCCCAACCTCACCCTTTCACAAAAAAATCGAACTGAATATTAAAGTCCCTTGAATGAACCTAAAAACTTGAGGCCCCATGTGCGAACGCACACACACACAGAGATCACCTTGTGCACATAAAACCTGTGCCTTCTGCCTTTCGGAAGGGTAGGTCATTGTGTGTGTGCAGGTAAGAATGATGACAAGGAAAACCAAACCAGCCTACACCACACAGGAGGTGTCGTCATGTTGGAACACCATCCTCAGAAGTCAGAATGCAGCTACCTCTTTTAAAAAATTTTTTTTTATATATATCGAGGATAATGGAATAAGCACTCATGTGCTTTTTTACATTTAGTCCCCATGTGTGTGCGGTTTTGTAAATTTTGTCATCTGTTCCCACCGGCACACAATGGCCTACTCTTTCAAAAAGCAGAACAGGATTTAACGTGTGCACAAGATGTTCTGCATGCGTTCGCACACGGGGCCTCGGTTTATAGTCTCATTTCTAATCTCTCCGTTTGTGACCCTCAGAGCTCCCCTAGCTGAGGATCGCAGAAAGAAAGGGATAGCACAGAGCCCAATGTGCACCAGAGTTCAACATCTGTATAGATATATATATATATATAGAGAGAGAGAGAGATAAACACACCAAACACCCCAAACAAAGCCACAACAACTGCAACAAACACCAACCCCCTGTCTAACTTGCTTCATGGTAACAGTTCAGATAACTTCACCTTTCCTCTTCATGGAACGCTCAGACAGCAGCAGCTGTTGTTGTTGTTGTCTGTCATATAAATGAAAATGCGTTGCACTGCCGCTAAGTGCCTGAGTTCGGACAAGTGAAAACTGGTCTGTTACCTGGTGTGCAGGGGTCAGCTTAGATCCCCTCCTCACAGGGTCTGAGCCACCTGGAGAGCAGGTGTCGGGTTGATCAAAGAATGAAAGTCATTCAGAAATAAACCACACCAACTCCCCTTTCAGCCTGAATCTTAAACATCACAAGGTGGAGAAGACTGAGAAAGAGCTCAGGAAACTTGGCAGGACTTGTCTTGCTTTTGTAAGGGCAGCTCTATTATCTGAGGGTTACCAGCATGCTGCTGCAGACATCTTACTGGGTGCGGGGGCAGTGGAACACTAAATCCGTTTTGTGATTTGTGTGGGGTTTGTCCTTCTTGTACTGGAGTAGCTGGGTGTATGGAATGTAAAGTAAAGAGTGCATGTGTTGATGTTTCTATGCTGTTTTGTCCAGTTTGTGGGTGTGTGTGTAGTTTATAGTATTCTTTTGTTTTTATTCATGGTAAGATGTACAAGTATTTTGGTATTTAAAAATTATCTTGGCAACTCACCTCCTCTCTCCCTCTCTTTCTCCCTCCCTCTCTCCCTCTCTCTCTCTCTCTCTGACCCCTTCTCCTTCACACAAACACTCACACATACATGCATGCACTCACGCACACACACACACAGAGTTAAGTCCTTCGGATGAGACTAAAAACTGAGGCCCCGTGTGCGAATGCATGCAGAACATCTTGCGCACACATTAAATCCTGTTCTGCTTTTTGTAAGAGTAGGCCATTGTGTGCCGGTGGGAACGGATGACAAAATTTACAAAATGGCATACACACGGGGACTGGATGTAAAAGAGCACATAAGTGCTTATTCCATTATCCTCGATATAAAAGAATAAATAAATAAAGATAACTCTCATCTTGAATAATTTCATGTATTCTTTTGTTTCCACTTCTAAATAACTCAACAAACATGGAGTGGAAGATATTTGACTTGCAGTATGTTGCATGGAATCTGGCATGCAGTGTTTGTGCCTGGAGAAGTTAGAATGTGACAGCAGCAGTTAGCCCAGGCCGCACAAGACAGTGGTGCACAGCATAATGTGTACATGTCAGTCGTAGTCCTTCCAGTTGTCGTGAGTGTGAAGCTTTCCTTATATGATCGTGTAGCAGTTTGCTGTGCTGAAAAATCATACATTTGCTGCCTTTCTTTCTTTTCCTTCTCTTCTTTCTAAATTTCAGAGAGAAGAAAATGGTGAATACAAGATGAGTTAAAGATTAAAAGAACATTAATTCTGTTCAATGATTAGAAAATAAAAGCGATTGCTGTTTTAGTTCTCTCTGTGTTTTTGTGTTTTTTTCTGATTTAATTTTCAGTGTTTTTGTTCCTTATTCAAGCAGCTTGGTTCAGTGTTCTGTTTAATTCTTTTGTTCTTTGTTCAAGAAAACTTCAATTTCAACTTACATTATTCTTTAATTCACTGTCATTAATTCCAAGACTTAACTTGTGCACTGTGTTAGGTGTTTAACACTCTTTGTGTGGAATCCAATATTTGTTCAATTTGGATGGCTTTTTTATGTCAGTTCTGTAGCTTTGTTATATGAATCATTCTATGAGGTCTGAGGTCATTGTTCAGTATATTGACAGAGAGAGAGAAGAGAGAGAGAGAGAGAGAGAGAGAGAGAGAAAGAAAGTAGATTAAAACTGATGTGTCCATTTTTGCCAACTGTGGTAAATATCAATGTCTATGTTTGAAAGTCAATCTGACATCAGAGGGAAGAACAGATTTACCAATAATTATCATAATGGGTCTGACTACTATGTGATGTGCATGTGCATATGTGTGTGTGTTGGGGGGAGGGAGAGGAGAGGGATGCATGGAAAGTAGATGGGAAAGCTAGTATTTGCATCCTGTGTGGATGGATGTACAACTGTCTGGACATGCATTCATGCTCTCTTCTTATCACAGCTGATTTATTTTGTCTGTACACCTTAGGTAAGACAGCTCATTTTTGTCTGTACACCTTAGATGAGACAGCTCATTTTTGTCTGTACACCTTAGATGAGACAGCTCATTTTTGTCTGTACACCTTAGATGAGACAGCT
Source organism: Rapana venosa (assembly GCA_028751875.1). Lineage (NCBI taxonomy): Eukaryota > Metazoa > Mollusca > Gastropoda > Neogastropoda > Muricidae > Rapana > Rapana venosa. Next base: position 857,778 of record CM054152.1, read on the forward strand.
TATTTTGTCTGTACACCTTAGGTAAGGTGAGACAGCTCATTTTTGTCTGTACACCTTAGATGAGAGCTCATTTTGTCTGTACACCTTAGGTAAGGTGAGACAGCTCATTTTTGTCTGTACACCTTAGATGAGACAGCTCATTTTTGTCTGTACACCTTAGGTCAGACAGCTCATTTTTGTCTGTACACCTTAGATGAGACAGCTTATTTTGTCTGTACACCTTAGGTAAGGTGAGACAGCTCATTTTTGTCTGTACACCTTAGATGAGACAGCTCATTTTTGTCTGTACACCTTAGATGAGACAGCTCATTTTTGTCTGTACACCTTAGGTCAGACAGCTCATTTTTGTCTGTACACCTTAGGTAAGACAGCTCATTTTGTCTGTACACCTTAGATGAGACAGCTCATTTTTGTCTGTACACCTTAGGTAAGACAGCTCATTTTGTCTGTACACCTTAGGTAAGACAGCTCATTTTGTCTGTACAACTTAGATGAGACAGCTCATTTTTGTCTGTACACCTTTTATTTACTCTTTTATTTCGAGGATAATGGAATAAGCACTCGTGTGCTTTTTTCCATCAAGTCCCCGTGTGTATGCAGTTTTGTCCATTTTGTCATCCGTTTCCACCGGCACACAGTGGCCTACTCTTCAGAAAAGCAGAACGGGTTTTAACATTGCGCAAGATGAGACGGCTCATTTTTGTCTGTACACCTTAGATGAGACAGCTCATTTTTGTCTGTCATCATTGAAAGTGTATAGCAGTAGCAGTAGAAAATCCTGTGATAGTTCTTCAAACCTGCAATCCTTTACTTTCCTAACCTGCAATCCTTTACTTTCCTTCCAACAGTAAGTTTCAGTAAGGATTAGGGACTGTACTGTATGATTATAGTACAAACTGTATTGTGTCATAATATGGTGTTGTTGTGCTTATAATACCTGTGACAGTGTTGTGTAATATGGTGTGTGCTGATACCTGTGACATTGTGTGATATGGTGTTGTGATACATGTGACCTTGTGTATTATGGTGTTGTGATACATGTGACCTTGTGTAATATGGTGTTGTGATACATGTGACCTTGTGTAATATGGTGTTGTGATGCATGTGACCTTGTGTAATATGGTGTTGTGATGCATGTGGCAACGTTGTGTAATATGGTGTTGTGATGCATGTGACAACGTTGTGTAATATGTTGTGCTGATGATACCTGTGACATCGTTGTGTAATATGGTGTTGTGATACATGTGACCTTGTGTAATATGGTGTTGTGATACATGTGACCTTGTGTAATATGGTGTTGTGATACATGTGACCTTGTGTAATATGGTGTTGTGATACATGTAACAATGTTGTGTAGTATGGTGGTGTGATGCATGTGACAACCTTGTGTAATACGGTGTTGTGATGCATGTGACAATGTTGTGTAATATGTTGTGCTGATGATACCTGTGACAGCATTGTGTAATACGGTGTTGTGCTTATGATACCTGTGACAGCGTTGTGTAATATGGTGGTGTGCTGATGATACCTGTGGCAGCGTTGTGTAATATGGTGTTGTGCTTATGATACCTGTGACAGCGTTGTGTAATATGGTGTTGTGCTGATGATACCTGTGGCAGCGTTGTGTAATATGGTGGTGTTGTGCTGATGATACCTGTGGCAGCGTTGTGTAATATGCTGTTGTGCTGATGATACCTGTGGCAGCGTTGTGTAATATGGTGTTGTGCTGATGATACCTGTGGCAGCGTTGTGTAATATGCTGTTGTGCTGATGATACCTGTGGCAGCGTTGTGTAATATGGTGTTGTGCTGATGATACCTGTGCAGCGTTGTGTAATATGGTGTTGTGCTGATGATACCTGTGGCAGCGGAGAAGGTGATGGCGCAGAGGCAGCAGGTGCAGCAGGACAAAAACGCTGTGCAGCGCTATTTCAAAATCCCCTTCGCCCGACCCGCAGACGAGTTCCGTGACGGGAACGAAAAACACGGCATGTGGTACGCCCATTTTGACGGCAAGTGGATCGCCCGTCAGATGGAGATCTACCCCAACAAGCCCGCCATCCTGCTGCTGGCGGGTGAGTGAGGGTGGATAGGGTGGTTAGGGTGGCTGCTGGGTGCAGTGCTGGGTGGTTAGGGTGGCTGCTGGGTGCAGTGCAGGGTGGATAGGGTGGCTGCTGGGTGGTTAGGGTGGCTGCTGGGTGCAGTGCTGGGTGGTTAGGGTGGCTGCTGGGTGGTTAGGGTGGCTGCTGGGTGCAGTGCTGGGTGGATAGGGTGGCTGCTGGGTGGTTAGGGTGGCTGCTGGGTGCAGTGCTGGGTGGTTAGGGTGGCTGCTGGGTGAGTACAGGGTGGATAGGGTGGCTGTTTAGTGCAGTGCAGGGTGGATAGGGTGGCTGCTGAGTGAGTGCAGGGTGGTTAGGGTGGCTGCTTAGTGCAGTGCAGGGTGGTTAGGGTGGCTGCTGAGTGAGTGCAGGGTGGTTAGGGTGGCTGCTTAGTGCAGTGCAGGGTGGTTAGGGTGGCTGCAGTGCAGGGTGGTTAGGGTGGCTGTTTAGTGCAGGGGTGGTTAGGGTGGCTGCTGAGTGAGTGAGGGTGGTTAGGGTGGCTGTTTAGTGCAGGGGTGGTTAGGGTGGCTGCTGAGTGCAGTGCAGGGTGGTTAGGGTGGGTGCAGGGTGGATAGGGTGGCTGCTGGGTGCAGTGCAGGGGTGGTTAGGGTGGCTGTTTAGTGCAGGGGTGGTTAGGGTGGCTGCATGGTAAGTGCAGGTGCGGGTGGTTAGGGTGGCTTTTAGCAGTGGGTGGATAGGGTGGCTGTAGTGCAGTGCAGGGTGGATAGGGTGGCTGCTGGGTACAGTGCAGTGCAGGGTGGTTAGGGTGGCTGTTTAGTGCAGTGCAGGGTGGATAGGGTGGCTGCTGGGTACAGTGCAGTGCAGGGTGGATAGGGTGGCTGCTGGGTACAGTGCAGTGCAGGGTGGATAGGGTGGCTGCTGGGTACAGTGCAGTGCAGGGTGGTTAGGGTGGCTGCTGGGTACAGTGCAGTGCAGGGTGGATAGGGTGGCTGCTGGGTACAGTGCAGTGCAGGGTGGATAGGGTGGCTGTTTAGTGCAGTGCAGGGTGGATAGGGTGGCTGCTGGGTACAGTGCAGTGCAGGGTGGATAGGGTGGCTGTTTAGTGCAGTGCAGGGTGGATAGGGTGGCTGTTTAGTGCAGTGCAGGGTGGATAGGGTGGCTGCTGGGTGCAGTGCAGGGTGGATAGGGTGGGTGCTGGGTGCAGTGCAGGGTGGATAGGGTGGCTGCTGGGTGCAGTGCAGGGTGGATAGGGTGGCTGCTGGGTGCAGTGCAGGGTGGATAGGATGGCTACTGGGTGCAGTGCAGGGTGGATAGGGTGGCTGCTGGGTGCAGTGCAGTGCAGGGTGGATAGGGTGGGTGCTGGGTGCAGTGCAGGGTGGATAGGGTGGCTGCTGGGTGCAGTGCAGGGGTGGCTAAATGGTGGGGTACATGAAAAGAGTCATGAATGCCCACACACGCTTTTCACTCAGAGTGCTCTGTTGGCCTCGCAGTGATTTCCAGGGAGTCTAGAGTCAGAGTGCATCGTTAGTGACGCTCCCAGGCTGGCGAACACACAACAGCAACTTAAACCATAAACCATACACTGACTGAGCTAAAGGTGCACCCCCCTGCCCCTTCTGTCAACCCTGTTCCCTCACCTTTCCCTCTGTAACACCATACAGAAAGGAAAACTGACCATCATCTTCTGTACACTGACTGACCATCATGTTCTGTACACTGACCATCATGTTCTGTACACTAACTGACCACCACGTTCTGTACACTAACTGACCACCACGTTCTGTACACTAACTGACCATCATGTTCTGTACACTAACTGACCATCATGTTCTGTACACTAACTGACCACCACGTTCTGTACACTAACTGACCATCATGTTCTGTACACTAACTGACCACCACGTTCTGTACACTCACTCACCACCACGTTCTGTACACTAACTGACCATCATGTTCTGTACACTAACTGACCATCACGTTCTGTACACTCACTCACCACCACGTTCTGTACACTAACTGACCATCATGTTCTGTACACTAACTGACCATCATGTTCTGTACACTGACCATCATGTTCTGTACACTAACTGACCATCATGTTCTGTACACTAACTGACCATCATGTTCTGTACACTAACTGACCATCATGTTCTGTACACTAACTGACCATCATGTTCTGTACACTAACTGACCATCATGTTCTGTACACTCACTCACCACCACGTTCTGTACACTCACTGACCATCATGTTCTGTACACTAACTGACCATCATGTTCTGTACACTGACCATCATGTTCTGTACACTCACTCACCACCACGTTCTGTACACTAACTGACCATCATGTTCTGTACACTAACTGACCATCATGTTCTGTACACTGACTGACCATCATGTTCTGTACACTAACTGACCATCATGTTCTGTACACTAACTGACCATCATGTTCTGTACACTAACTGACCATCATGTTCTGTACACTACTGACCATCATGTTCTGTACACTGACCATCATGTTCTGTACACTAACTGACCATCATGTTCTGTACACTCACCACCACGTTCTCTCCCCCCCCCCCCCCCCCCCTGTGCAGGTGTGGACGACATGCAGATGTGTGAACTCAGCCTGGAGGAGACGGGGCTGACCCGCAAGAAAGGGGCGGAGATTCTGGAGAACGAGTTTGCGGAGGACTGGCAGAAGCACCAGGGGCAGGACTACCTGAAGAAGAACGCCGCCAAGGTCTCCTCCAAGTTCCTGCAGGGCATGCTGGGTATAGCCAAGTAGACTCCGCCGTCCAGCACCGGAGCCATCCAACAATGGTCGGCGGCTGTGGAGGGGGGGGGGGTGGTTGTAGCGGGGACGCGCGCGCGCGCGGTGTGTGTGGTGCGATAAGGCCGTGACCACTTTGTGAACCTTTGTGTGTGTCGTGCGATAAGGCCGTGACCACTTTGTGAACCTTTGTGTGTGCTGTTGGTTGTTTCTCCTGTCTTTCTCGACAGTGTGATAACAGGTTTTCTGTGTTCAGTACATTCCAGTAGATTGCAGTTTTGGATGGAGATGTATTTTGGTAAAAAAAAGTTTTTTTAGTGTGTTTATATGGTGGAATTTTTAAGGGGGAGGGGGTCTCTTTTGTTGCATTTATATTTGTCGGTATTTTCTGACAGTTTACATTCCTTTTTTTCCCCCCATCAATTTGATCTGTCTCTTACCACAGGTTGTATCAAAACCACTTTTAAATTTTTAAAGTTTTTCCATAGACACCATGGTGAAAGGTCTGCTTTAGATGTGTTTATTTTTGTATACATGTACGTTGCTAGCAGAGAAACTTACTGAATGTTGGACAGAGAGAGAGAGGTGTGGAATGGTTTCATATTTTATCACCAACACATTGTTGTTATGGATTGATGTCTAGGAGAGTATTCGTTTTTTTTCTTCTTTTTTTGTCACAATAGCATTGGAAAAGATCCAATGTTGAATACTTTTAATTTTTTTTTTTTTTTAAAATTAATTTTTGACGTTCATTTTTCTTATGTAAGATTACTTCTGTTTGTAGACTATATTCCTGTCTCAAGAGTAATTTGAATTAAAATCTATATGAGTATAATGGGAAAAAAAAGAGCATTACTTGATGACTGAAATAATGTTGTTCCAGTTTAAAAAATGATGTTGTTGTTGTAAGTTTGAGTTTGGTGATGTGTTCATCAGTGGTGTGTTCTTGTGAATGCGTGGCTGTGCTTGATACGTTCCTGCTTATTTATTTTGGGTGGTCACAAGAACAGAACAGTGTGTTCTGAAGAACGTCGTCGACATAGACTGTGAAGTGGTTGGTGTGTGTGCCTTTGTTTACACGTGCAGACTTTGAGCCTTGCTTTTGTGGGCTTGCTCTGCTGCATGTCGGCTGTTGCTGTCTGCTGCTGCATGTCGGCTGTTGCTGTCTGCTGCATGTCGGCTGTTGCTGTCTGCTGCTGCATGTCGGCTGTTGCTGTCTGCTGCATGTCGGCTGTTGCTGTCTGCTGCATGTCGGCTGTTGCTGTCTGTTGCATGTCGGCTGTTGCTGTCTGCTGCATGTCGGCTGTTGCTGTCTGCTGCGTGTCTGCTGCATGTCGGCTGTTGCTGTCTGCTGCATGTCGGCTGTTGCTGTCTGCTGCATGTCGGCTGTTGCTCTCTGCTGCATGTCGGCTGTTGCTCTCTGCTGCATGTCGGCTGTTGCTCTCTGCTGCATGTCGGCTGTTGCTCTCTGCTGCATGTCGGCTGTTGCTGTCTGCTGCATGTCGGCTGTTGCTCTCTGCTGCATGTCGGCTGTTGCTGTCTGCTGCATGTCGGCTGTTGCTGTCTGCTGCATGTCGGCTGTTGCTGTCTGCTGCATGTCGGCTGTTGCTGTCTGCTGCATGTCGGCTGTTGCTGTCTGCTGCATGTCGGCTGTTGCTGTCTGCTGCATGTCGGCTGTTGCTGTCTGTTGCTTGCTTTGGCGTTTACCTCTTGGCTTTTGTCAGACTCTGGTTCAGTCTCTCTGCAAGCTTTATACTGTGTTGCATACCATCTTTTGCTATTGTTTTATATTCTTGACGAATGGTTTAGAGTTTTGGGATTGTTGTTTTTTAATCTTTCTATCTTCTTTTTTTAAATAATTTTTTTTAGTAGTTTTGAATGTGGTTTTTGAGGATTGAGACTATGTTTTACTTAGCACTGAAAAACAATAACTATTGGCCCATCCATTGATGCAGACTGACTTTACTGATCGTCATAGCGTGGAAATGATGGAAGCATACCTAGATAATCATGCATAGCAACAGAATGCCTTGACTTAAAAATTGTCAGTGCAGTGTGTGTGTTAGTTAGTTAGTGAATATGGTGTACTGGTGGTGGGAACAGAGTTGTATCATCTGCTTAAAGCTGAGTTATTTGTCCAGAGGGGTGAAGGGTTTTATTTTATGTTAATTGATGGCAGTGTGGTGTTGCCTGGTGTCAGGGGACAGAGGGGATCTGTTCTGGGTCTGTTCTGTTGTCTCCAGTGTGTGTCACTGTAGCCCAGGCTTCCTTTGTAAGTTACAGGAGCACGTGAAAAACATCGCTTTAACTAAACATTAAATTACTTTCCTTTTTTCTGTTGGTTGCTTTTTCTGCCTCAGACATGGGTCCCATTCTTCAACACATTCTACATTTTTGAGAAAATTATGTATAAAAATTGTCAGATACATTTAAGGAGGGGTGATGAGGATTCGTTGATACTGAACATTTTATTATATGTTGAAAACAACCTGACAACATCAGCAACACTCTGACAAATGTCAGCTTTCAGACATCAGTAACACAGCATTACTGTGTTTCCTGGTGGGATAGTTGTGTTTCAAATTTGATCTCATCATCGTTCGTGGGACCATCTGAGCAAAAAGTAACGTCTCTTTATTTATTATGTAGGGTTTCTTTGGCAACTTCACTTGTCTTGAAATGATTACATGTATCATAGCTTTGCAACTGCAGCAAAGTGCATGCAACTTTAATTCAATTTCATTTTGTTTTATTATTTTGAAGAAAAAGACATGGTTTAGTGTGAGATCTTTGTCAAGCGAGTTGTGATCTGCATACAGCTGGTGCTCTGCTGCAAGTGTCATGGAGCGGAAATGTGTGTGCTTAATTAACAGTGATGTGAACTTGAAAGGAACTGTTACAAAGATGGAAGATTTACTGTTTTGAAAAAGAAAAGGGTTTTAAGAAAGTTACGCCGATGAGAATTCATCAGCAAGTTGTTGCAGAGAAGTTGGATGAAGATATATATATATATATGTCTGTTCAGCTGTGAATGCAGCCTGTCATTGCCATGACAGTATAAATTATATACTCAGCAGTGAAACATGCAGGCCTGTGTGATCAAATAGTTTTCCTGTGTGGTTAGGTTAAAAAGTACAACGATGATGATGTTGTGGCTTATTCTTTTTACATATTGATTGTGTTTTTAATGGTTGTTGAAGGATAAAAAAAAACCAACAAAGCAGCATCCAAACATATCATTGTATTAATTTTCTCAATATATATTATTTCTTGTAATGAACTAATTTTATAATCTGTAGCTATAGATTATGCACTGTTATTTCACTGATTATTTTTTTCATGAACAAGATATACCTTGAGTTAAATACTTACTGTCTTACTTACATATCAATTTTTTTTCATGAACAAGGTACACCCGGAGTTACGGTCTTACTTACATATCAGTTTCTTTTCACTCCTGATACATTCTCCAAGCACTCTGAAATCAAAGTGTGTCATGAACCGTTTTCACATTCCTGAAGTGCATACAGAGAGATCTGATCTAAAATAATCTGACATTTTTTATCTACAAGTTCAGTGTTATAGATGTTGTTATGTTGGAACTGTATTCTGTGATTCTTGTTGAAAATCTTGTACTTATTATGTTGTACACATTGTACTTAGAATATTACATTGTTATTATTGATGTTCAAGTTTTAGGTTCTGGTTGTTATTATTATTATTACTGTTGAAGAGCTGCACAAGTACCTGATAAACTTCTGTCCAGACCACTCAATGCCTTGGAGTTAATTGTTGCCTTACTGTCTGACTCCTGATTTCTTCTTCTTCGCATGCTCTAGTTCTGAATGCTCACCTGTCATGCTCTCTCTCTCTCTCCTCTCTTCTCTCTCTCTCTCTCTCTCTCTCTCCTCTCTCTCTCTCTCTCTCTCTCTCTCTCTCTCTCTCTCCTCGCTCTCTCTCTGTTTTTCTTTTTCCCTCTGTGACAGTCTTGGAGGGCCTTTCTAAACCATCCCACTTCTTCTTCTATGCACAGAAAGAAACCAAACTGTTTCTGCTCTCAGTCGCTGACATCTTCTGCTTCAAAGATTTATTTTGCTTTTCTTCTGTGTTCCACTTTTGGCAGATGATCATTGTCGTCTTGCATGTCTTGTATGTTACTTCTAATCTGTCAGCTTTGTGAATATTGTTTGTTATTTTGATAGTATCTGTCACTCCGTGTCACTTAAGTCATTTGATACTAATACTAATGCTTGGTGTCTGAAATGATCTTTTCTCGCAAGTTGTATTGCAAGATCAATATAGCTGGGGTTTGTTTTTATAACAAAACAAAAAAAATCTGAATTGAAAAGAATTCATTTATGTGTCTATTTGGGGTTAGGGCTTTTTTTTGTTTTTGTTTGTCTTTGTCTTTGTCTTTCTCATTCACCCTTTGGCTTTTTCTGAAATTGGAAATCTCTTTTCTAACTTTTACTTGCTTGGCTGGCTAGAGGAATGCAAAAAGCGTTTATATGCTTTTCTAGAGTGGAACGTTCAGTGTTTTTTGTCTGCTTATAACTTACATTTTTTTGATGGACAAAAATGGAGCATGCATTAATCTCTTTTTCTCTCTTTCACCCTGGCTCTGTTTTTGCCTGGCTTCGTCACCTCTCGTTTCTGCCCCTGTCATGTTTCAAGAGTTATACAGTGATGATGAATTACGCTTTGTGAAATGTCATCTTTCCTTGTTGTGGTAACCGTGATGAAGAAAGTGAAATTTTGTGTAAAATAAAATATTGTTTGCTTTTGTCCCGCTTGGCTATGAAGTTGCGTTGCCGGTTGTGTCAGACATAAGTGACGTTTGATGTTTTCTCATGCAGACTAGCTGTACTTCAGTAGATCTGAGCAGCCCCTGAAGAAGTACAGTAGATCTGAAAGCGTTGAGGATTCAACCTGTTCTAGTCCACATGCTGGGGAGAGGGCTTGGGTCCAGAAGGGAGAAGTTTTCAGCTGGTGCAGCGCAGATCTGTGTGTGTGAGGGGGTGAGATTTACAGCAAACTGTGCGATTCCTTTTGGGGGGAAAGATTTCAGACTCATTAGTCTGTGATGCGGAGATCTGCAGGGGGTTTTTTGCTTGGTTTTTTGGGGGGGGTGTTGACATTTTGTTTGTGCTGTGTCAATCTCGGAGAAGCTGTACATTTCTTTATGTTTCTCGTTTGGCTTCAGTCTTTGCAAAAATGTCGTCTATGTATTTCTTGTTTTATGTCTGCTATTTTCTGACTCGTTGTTTGTGGTTGGTGTCTTTCTGTTCATGAAGCTGTTTCTATCTTTAGTATTTGGGTACATGTTTGCGCCTGCTGTTTTTGTTGTTTTTGTGTTTGGGTTTGTTTGGTAAGCCTTTTTTTTTCACTACATTATTTTTATTCTTCATTTTCTAAGAGAATGATTATCAATATTTATTGTTGCTGTAAAAGTTGACATTCAGATTGTTTTTGTGCATTTAGATAGCTGTCTTTTTTTTTAGAGAAACAGCACAGAAGCAGGCTGAGGCTATCAAAGAAAACTGGAAAGCAAGAACATATTTTCCAGAATATCTCATAAATATAACACCCTTTACTGCCTTCACTAAGGAGAAGGCCAGCATTCTAAAAGTGTCCATCGTTGTTATCATGAAAGCTCACTGTTTCCTTATTGTGTACATTTTAATACAAGGTTGTTGTTTTGTTTTGGGTTTTTTTTTAAGCTACCTGGCCCCAGTCTACAGCATGCCAGTGAGCAAAATGCGGTAGGGTGACACACACTATCTACTGTTAGTTACTGTTAGCTATGGCTTATCAGTGTTCTGCTTTGTGGTAGTGCTGTAGGTTCGGTCGTCAGGTCGTCATTGCTGCTGCTGCTGCTGCAGGAGTGGGTGTGTGGTGTGTACTGGTAGAGTCTAGCTATGCTGCCTTTGTGGACTTTGTGCTGTCTTCATATGTCAATAAACATTTGTCAAGGTGCACTGTCTCCGTGTGTGTGTGTGTGTAAATCTGTCTGTATGTGTGCGTGTGTGTTTGTCTGTCTCTCCGTCTCTGTCATGTTTGTTTTAGTCTTTTCATCTGTCTGTCTGTCTGTCTCTTTTTTCTATCTCTCTCTCAGTCTGTCCTCTTCTTTTGTTTTTTGTTGGCCCACTGACCACGAAAGCCATATCAGGGCTGTCACCTTATATCGATTTCAGCAACTCCAATAACATTCACGTCAAGTTCAACATAGCACCATCTAATCCCTTCAAACCTCCAACACCATAAAAAAAAGATAATTACCTTTATCAATTTGTGTTGCTTTTATTTTGCGGCTTCATCTCCTGTGAGGTTCTTGTCCCACTGTTCCCACGCTGCTCGTTCCAAATTCGCTGCCACAGCCACACCCAGATTCGTCAGTCAGGTCATCCTCGGCATCAGAAGTCCTCAGGGAGCCTATCTATGTCAGCCGCTCAGGCCCCGCCAGCCAGAGGAGGAGGCCTGCACTATCGCCTGGTCACTTTGATGGTGACTGTGGTCACTTTGGTGGTGACTGTGGTCACTTTGGTGGTCACTTTGGTGGTGACTGTGGTCACTTTGGTGGTGACTGTGGTCACTTTGGTGGTCACTTTGGTGGTGACTGTGGTCACTTTGGTGGTGACTGTGGTCACTTTGGTGGTGACTGGGGTGAGCTGACATAGGCAGGACACCACCTACTACTCAGCCTCCTGCTGGAGACAGCAATTGCTTGGTCATGGAGCCAGACTGAATGAGAGAGACGCCCACCCACCCAGGGTGGTGGTGACCACACAACATCCAACGACCCTCTCCCATGAACGTCCAACCCCAAAGACTTTGATACAAACTCCCCACAGGCTCAAAAGTGTGCGGAGAAACCGAATCTGAGGTCACCATGAAACCAGAGCCACAGAATCAAAGAAAGTTTTCCTTCATTGCATGATGACCAACGACGATGAGGATATATAATGCATGGGTGATTTTCCTTCCGTTTTAACTGGAATTCCGTTTTGGCGATTTGGGATTTAAAAAAAAAAAGAAATATTATTCAATACCTTAGGTCACCTTGGGTTGTTGCCGGGTGGGACGCATCCTGATAGAAAGCATGGAGGGGAGTACAGCCTTGTCAAGAAGCCTCGCAGCAGCTGTAGTGATGCTTGAGAGTGGACTGAGGCGGCAGAAAATAAGCAAGAGGGAACAATAGAAGGTAAGGAAAAACACTGAAACAAAGAAATTGATCATACAAAAGGGGACATTTCTAGCACAGGATTTCCAGAAGGTGGGGATGTTTCCCAAGGGGATAGTCTTCTTCTTTCGTCGTCGTCGTCTTCGTCTTCTTTGCTTCTTCTTCTTCGTTTTCTTTGTCTTTTTCTTCTTCTTCTTCTTCTGCTTCTTCTCCTTCTTCTTCTTCTTCTGCTTCGTTCCCTTGCAGGGTGAGACACTCCTTAGCACTGGCCTGGTCTCTTCCCCTGTACTTGTAACTCTGCAGGGGGAGGGGTCTGCCCGCTGGTCCCTGCTGACACACTCACACACACACACACACACACACTCACACACACACTCACACACACCACACACAACACACACCACACACACACACAACACACACACTCACACACACACACTCACTCACACACACTCACACACACACTCACACACACACACACACCACACACTCTCACACACACACACACTCACTCACACACTCACACACACACACACACACACTCACTCACACACACTCACACTCACTCGCCACACACTCTCACACACACACACCCTCAACACAAACAACGTCTCACACACACACACACACTCTACAACCACATCATCACTCTCTCTCTCTTTCTCTCTCTTCTTCCTGTCTTATCTCTCATTCCTTCTTGATGTGCTCATATCCTTTTGTGTTCGATGATTTTAAACAAAGAGATCAGCTGTATTCAGTTTTCAAGACCATCAATTAGTGCAAAATGTCTGTGCCCTTGTAAAGTAGTATGGTCTGAAATACGTCCCCCTACAACCATCTAGGTCATGGATGATGGCGATGATGATGTGTGTGAGTGATGTAACTTGTATGATGATTGTATGAGTGTGTGTGGTGATGATGTGGATGCCACAAATCCTCTGTGTTGTGTTTGTGTGTCTGTGTGTACTGTGTGTGTGTAGTGAGTCCTCAATTTTTATATTGAATCAAAGGCTCTGTACTTATTATGTGTTCAACTTGCGAAATAAATTTTGTTTTCCATTTTTGTGTGTGTGAAATTTTGAATCTCACATCACATACACACACGTCGCATCATGCACACACTTCACTGTATAGGCACATCACACACGTTTGCACACACGCTGCACTGCAGTATCACACAATGCTGCTGTGCGCATGCACACTACCCTGATATACATGCATGACACGCGGCGCACGTGCCACACACACTCATAAACATACATACGCACACCGCGCGGCGCCGCCTCCCTGCCCGCGCCAGACCGTACGACACACGCACACACACAGTACCAGGGAGTGTGGCCACTCAGCGCGATGCTGATGTTGTGGTCAGTGATCCTGTCTGTGTTTGTGTTGTGGTCAGTGATCCTGTTTGTGTTGTGGTCAGTGATCCTGTCTGTGTTTGTGTTGTGGTCAGTGATCCTGTCTTGTGTTGTGGTCAGTGATCCTGTCTGTGTTTGTGTTGTGGTCAGTGATCCTGTCTGTGTTTGTGTTGTGGTCAGTGATCCTGTCTGTGTTGTGGTCAGTGATCCTGTCTGTGTTGTGTTGTGGTCAGTGATCCTGTCTGTGTTGTGGTCAGTGATCCTGTCTGTGTTTGTGTTGTGGTCAGTGATCCTGTCTGTGTTTGTGTTGTGGTCAGTGATCCTGTCTGTGTCTGTGTTGTGGTCAGTGATCCTGTCTGTGTTTGTGTTGTGGTCAGTGATCCTGTCTGTGTTTGTGTTGTGGTCAGTGATCCTGTCTGTGTTGTGTTGTGGTCAGTGATCCTGTCTGTGTTTGTGTTGTGGTCAGTGATCCTGTCTGTGTTTGTGTTGTGGTCAGTGATCCTGTCTGTGTTTGTGTTGTGGTCAGTGATCCTGTCTGTGTTTGTGTTGTGGTCAGTGATCCTGTTTGTGTTGTGGTCAGTGATCCTGTCTGTGTTGTGGTCAGTGATCCTGTCTGTGTTTGTGTTGTGGTCAGTGATCCTGTCTGTGTTTGTGTTGTGGTCAGTGATCCTGTCTGTGTTGTGGTCAGTGATCCTGTCTGTGTTTGTGTTGTGGTCAGTGATCCTGTCTGTGTTTGTGTTGTGGTCAGTGATCCTGTTGTGTTCACTGTGTGCCTTTCCTCCAGTTCAGGTTTCTCTGAGAAAGTCTTGGTCTGCACAGCTAGGCTAGGGTTTAGATAATTATCTTGTTGCCGTGGGTTCTTTCACAAGCATTTAAGTCAAGTTGCTCACACGATTCTGTTTATTTTCTGATCTGAAGGACTAGGACCCAGACCACTACTCAAGGTTTAGCTGAATGGTGTAGAAAATCTGCTTTCAGTAGGGATTCGAACCATGGGTCTTTTGCTTCTTGTTCGTGTATGTTACTCTCTATGCCACAACACCGCAGGTGCTGGCAAAGAATAAAAGATTATTGTTGCTGTTGTTGTTGTTGTTGTTGTTGTTGTTCCTTCGTTCCATAGCGTAACGCCCAGGAAGTCTCCCCGCACAAGCACTCTGTCTCACACACCCTACATGAGTGCTGATTCTGTTCTATCTATCTATCTATCTGTCCCGTAGTCTGACGACCGTGGGGGCACCCTCAAAGACTCAACAACCAGTTCCCTCCATTCCTCTCTCTGTTCTGCCTTTCTCAGGGTTTTGTTGAGTTCTAGGCCTGTCCATTCGCTGATGTTATCCTCCCAGCTCTTCCTTGGTCTGCCTCTTCTTCTTCCTCCTTGGTCAGTGCCTCGTAAAACTGTCTTTGCAAGTCCTTTGGATCTTGTGACATGCCCATACCATTTAAGTTTACGCTTTTTCACGATCGTTAGAAGGTTCTCATAGGGTCCAATGGTTTGCTGGATTCTGTTATGCACGCTTTCGTTGCTTATGTGGTCTTTGTAGGAGATGCCAAGGAGTCTCCGAAAGCATCTCATCTCCACCGCCTGTACTCTTCTCTCCAAATCTGCAGTCAGGGTCCATGATTCACAGGCATACAGAAATATGGATATGACAAGGGAACGCATTAGTCTGATCTTGGAGATAAGTGAGATATTTTTATCTCTCCAGATGGTGTTTAGTTTTGACAAAGCTGTTATTGTCTGTGCAGTCCTGCATACTACTTCTGGCTTGGATCCCTGGTCTGATACAATGGCTCCCAGGTACTTGAAGCTTTGAACTGTTTCCAGCTTCTGGTCATTAACCCTGATATCAGTGCTAATGCCGTTGGTGTTATTAGTCATCAGTTTGGTCTTCTCTGCACTGATTTCCATGCCGTATGTTTTGGAGGCCTTATTCAAGTGTTCTGTTAGGCTGGCAAGCTCTTTTTCTGATCCTGCTATTCCATCAATGTCATCTGCGAAGCGGAGGTTTGTGATCGTTCTGCCACCAATGCTGACTGATCCTTCATGATGTTCCAGTGCATCAGCCATGATTCTCTCAAGGAAGATGTTGAAAAGAGTGGGTGAGAGTAGACAGCCCTGCCTTACTCCAACTGTTGTTCGAAACCATTCTCCAATGTTGTTGTTGTAGTACACTGCACTGGTGACCTCGCTGTACAGCTGTTTGATTACTCTGATCAGGTTTGCATTGATGCTGTACAAATTCATGGTTGCCCACAAAGCTGCATGCCACACCCTGTCAAATGCCTTCTTAAAATCGATAAATACGTGGTAAAGGTCTTGTTGATGATGAAGGTACCGCTCACATAGTATTCTGAGGTTGAATATCTGTTCTGTTGTGCTGTGCCCTGCTCTGAAACCTGCTTGTTCCTCAGCAATGATGGCCTCTGCTTGTGGCTTCAGTCTATTCAATATTATCTGCAGCATGACCTTGCTTGGGTGGCATATGAGGCTGATTGTGCGGTAATTATGGCATTGTTGTAGATTTCCTTTCTTGGGGAGGGTGATGATGAGTGACTGTGTCTATGGTGTTGGCCATTTTCCTGTCTGCCAGATCTTGTTGCAGATTCTTAGTAGGGCGCTGATCATGGCTTCCCCTCCAGCTTGAACCAACTCAGCTGGAATGTTGTCAGCCCCTGCTGACTTCCCCTTTTTCAGCGATCTGACTGCTGTTTCCACTTCTTCTCGGAGGATAGGGTGACTGTCTGTGTCTTTGCTTTCGGGTACATTAAGGACTTCTGATCTCCTGCGGTTCTATAGTTATACAGGTCGGAGCAGTATTCTGTCCATCTGTTCAGAATATCCTGGTCGTCAGTGAGACACTTCCCATTTTTGTCTTGGATTGTTAAACCTTTTCCCTGTTTTGTGCTAGTCAGGTCTTTCACCAGCTGATATGCTTTCTTGCTATTGTTTTTCTTGATGTTCTCTTCAATGTCTTGGCACTGTTCACCGATTCTGTTACTTCGATATAAAGAATAAATAAATATATAAAACAAACAACACCGTGAGAGTACCCACTGGCTGAGAGGTTAACAGGCATGACAGATTTCAAATACGCCACCACAATGACAGCCCTGCTCCGACTTCCGATGATTTTTTAAATTTATTCTTCTTTAGAGCAAGGGGACGGGACAGCTCAGTGGTCGGAGCACTCGCTTTCCCCCAGCCATGTTAAGCAGCGTCGAGCGTGGTTACCAGTTGGATGGGTGACCGTTTGGGCGCCTTGGCTTCAGTACAGTTCCCCCAGTTCACCCAGCTGTAAATGGGTACCTGCCCTCTTTAGGGTCAGGGAAGGTAAAGCAGCGAGGGAGAGGAGATGGGCGCCGCCCTCAATATGCTGGCCCCTAGAGAAGTGAGGTCTCTGACGCCTCGCTCCCCTACGACCTTATAGGTTATGGGACACCCTTACCTTTTAGAGGAGAGTATAGGCTGGTGATGGCTGAAGACAGTGTCACCATGATAGTTTTAGCATGACGCCGTTATCGTGTAGGAGGTCTGGTGTTGTTCTGACATTTATTTATGTATTTATTCTTTTATATGGAGGATAATGGAATGAGCTTTCAGCCAGGGCCACGTGCATGGCTGCCTGATCAGCACAAGGCACCTAGCTAGCTGTGCGTGTTCCGCCCTGTGTCCCCTGTAGCAGACAGGCCAGAACCCAGGCCACCCTTCCTGCAGCAGCAAGTCTGGCTTGCACCTGACTCACAATCATGTACACGCATGGATGCACAGAGAGAGAGACAGAGAGAGATACAGACAGCAAGAGACAGACAGCGAGAGAGACAGCGAGAGAGAGAGAGAGACAGAGAGAGAGAGAGACAGAGAGAGAGAGACAGATACAGACAGCAAGAGACAGACAGCGAGAGAGACAGCGAGAGAGAGAGAGACAGAGAGAGAGAGACAGAGAGAGAGAGACAGATACAGACAGCAAGAGACAGACAGCGAGAGAGACAGCGAGAGAGAGAGAGACAGAGAGAGAGAGACAGAGAGAGAGAGACAGATACAGACAGCAAGAGACAGACAGCGAGAGAGACAGCGAGAGAGAGAGAGACAGACAGAGAGAGAGAGACGGACAGACATACAGAGACAGACACACAGACAGGCAGACAGAGGTAGACAACCAGAAACAGACAGACAGACAGAAAATGACAGACAGAGACAGAAACAAACAAGCAACAACAAAAAACAACAACAAAACCCAAACCCAAATGAACAGGCTGCTGCTAACGGTTGAATGCACACCTTTATTGTTGGTGGAGAACAGAAAGGTCCAGTGTTATCCCCAAAGTAAGTGTCTCTGAGCCACTCCTAGTTATCACAGGTTGCCGTGAGGCTTTCAGGATTAGAGCATCCTGTGACCACACGGGTACATAGCGATTTTAGGAAATCAACGTACATTTGGAATCAACTTCTTAAAGAGGAAAGACAGACAGAAGAAGAACACACGGGCTACACAGAAGGGAAACAAGCAGGCTGCACTGAAAAGTAAACAAGATCCACCCGTCTTGAATTGTGTGCCTCAGCTATTTTTTGAAGCCAAGTTTTGTTAATTTTGATTCGAATATTATGAAATACAAAAAAAAGGCTGCAAATGTTTTGAAACCAGAATGTAAACACATATACAATGCTAAAAAGTATATAATTATGTAGCAGATTTTCTTTATCCTTATTGTTGTTGTTTGTTGTTGTTGTGTGTGCATGGTCGTGCAGGAGTGAGGTATTTTTGTACCACGATCAAACAATGACACACACACACACACAACCAAACAGTGAACAGAACGAAAGTAACAAATGCTTTATTTAACATATATTTACAAATG
>CM054152.1:881003-913503 GCA_028751875.1 Rapana venosa
TATAATTATAATTAAAGGACAGACAGGCAGAGAGCGGGTGTGTTGTATATAATTATAATTAAAGGACAGACAGGCAGAGAGCGGGTGTGTTGTATATAACTATAATCAAAGGACAGACAGGCAGAGAGCGGGTGTGTTGTATATAACTATAATTAAAGGACAGACAGGCAGACAGCGGGTGCACTGACCGGGTGTGTTGTCGGAACCCCTGTTCCTGTGGCGGGTGCCGAAGCTGTAGGCCGGGTGGCGGAACTTGGCGGTGGGTCCTGTCTGCTCGGGGGAGTAGGCGCCAGGCCCGGGTGTCTTGAAGCCGTTAGCGTCCATCTGGCGGCTGTACAGCGAGTAGTGCGGGGTGCCGTCCATCCCGTCCCGGTACACCTGCACCATGCCGCCAGTGGTAAATAATCATAATAATAATAATAATAATGTATGGAACTTATATAGCGCTGAGTCTTGTAAAGTAAACAAATCAAAGCGCTTGCATTCAAATCATTCACACGCATGCAACCAGCCATAAATATCAAGATAAACAAATATCAAATTTATACACATAACACACTTAGGTGGGGGGTGGTGGAGGGTGGAGGTGAAGGCAGCTATTGACAAGTAGGAACAGACAACAGGGGAAGATCTCAAGTAGAGTATAAGTGCGTTTTGAGGCTAGATTTGAAAGAATCAAATGAAGGCTTTTGACGAAGTGGAAGAGGGAGGTCATTCCATGTAGAGGGACCGGAAACAGAGAAAGAGCGACGACCAACAGTGGTTTGTTTAAATCTGGGTGTTCGAAAGCACAAGGCATCTAAAGATGAACGAAGGGAACGGGATGGAGTGTACAGGTGAAGACAGTCACAGAGATAAGAAGGTGCAGATTTGGGTGGTGTGGTGTGGTGTGGTGCGGTGTGGTGTGGTGCGGTGTGGTGTCTGTGGTGTGGTGGGATGTGATGGGTGGTGTGGTGTGGTGTGGTGATGGTGGGATGATGGTGGCGGATGATGAGGACGTATGACTGGCGAGGTGGTGTGTGATGGTGGTGGTGGTGATGATGGAGGTATGGGGTGAGGATGAGGTGGAGAGAGGTGGCGATGAGATGAAGAAGATAGAATGAGAGATGAATGATGAAGAAGGAGAAGTTGAAGGACAGAAGGCTGATGGGGGTATGATAAAGAAGAAGAAGAGGAGGAGAGGAGAGAAGAAGAAGAAGAAGAAGAAGAAGAAGAAGAACAAAAAGAAAAGAAGGGAGAGGAGGGGGAGGAGATGAGGGGGAGGGGGAGAGGAGGGAGGGGAGGGGGAGTAGAAGCTGCCACCGCCCTACTGTGGCTGAGGATAACGAAGAAGACAATGATGAGATATTGGTAATGGCGAATTAACAACTGTGGGGTGACGATGATAACAGCGACAATGACCACGATAATGAGGAAGATATTGATACACTACACTACACTACACTACACTACACTACACTACACTACACTACACTACACTTATGTTTTTTAAATATCCCCCCAAACCCAAACGTTTCACACAGGGTTTGTCCCAAACAACTCTAGCTGACCCCTAGTTGACCCTGATATTGCCATGACTGATCTTGAAATTCCTCTCACTGACATTGCTATTGCTATCAGTGACCATGGCATTGTCATGATCGACCTTGCCTTGCCCTCACATTACTGTATTGCCGTAACTGACCTTGATATTACCTAAGTGACCTTGGCACTACCCTCAGTGACCTTGGTTTTACCCCGACTGATCTTGACATGACCCTGATCTTTTCCCTGACCATGACATGACTCTCACTGGCTCTGACATGACCCTAACTAACCTTGGCATTGCCTGACCCGGCTTCAACTGACCTTGGCATTGCCTGACCTGGCTTCAAGTAACCTTGGCATTGCCTGACCTGGCTTCAACTGACCTTGGCATTGCCTGACCCGGCTTCAACTGTCCGTGGCATTGCCTGACCCGGCTTCAACTGACCTTGGTGTTGGGGTAGTAGCAGGGTCCAGGGCTGCAGTCGTCCTTGAACTTGCCGTGGCGGACCCCGAAGGAGTAGGCGGGCATCTTGTAGTGGGAGGAGCGGGGGTCGTGGGTCTTGTCCCCGGTGAGGGCCGGCAGGCCGTAGCAGGGTCCCGGGCTGCTGTACATGGCCGCGATGGGCGCCCGCGGCTTGACGTATTCGTACACCATGCTGGCTGGCTGGCTGGCTGGCTCTCTCTCTCTGGCTCGGCTGCCTGTCACAACACAAATAAACATCAGGACCTATTTGCCAGTCCCCGAAGTCGGAATGCGGCTACCTGATGGAGAAAAACCGGTTGCGTTCGCAAAATGTCACCGAAGCTCGAAGCTCTAGCTAAAGAAGAAGAAATGGTCAGAAAAAGCTGAAGGGAGGGACTGAGTCTGGGTCTGAGGACTCCTCCAGGCCGCTCATTCATTGACCAACATGGTGCCAGTTTTCAGTGTGCGTGCGTGCGTGCGTGTGTGTGTGTGTGTGTTGACGATTGTTAACTCTTGGAATGAAACAAGCAAACAACACACCTTTACCTATTGCTCCCTCTAACAGTAAACAGTTTGGAAAAATGAAAGGCTCCCCCCCCCCCCCCACCCCCTTAACATCTCAAAGTCACACGTCATCGTTTCTTTCGAAAATTTGATAGTGTGTGACTTTGAAATGTAGACAGACAATGCTTGATAAAGGTCAAGGTCTTTGTAAAATAATTCATTTGCATTTGAAACTCCTCTCTGCCTCCCCCCCCCACCCCCCACACACACACACCACCACCACCATTCATTTAGGGGGGGGGGGGGGGGGGGGGGGAGTTGATTTCCTGGTCTTCAAAGAAGCAAACAGTTTTTATTACACATTATCCATTAGGACAAAATGATCCATTTTGTTTTTTCATAACTTGAAAAACAGATTTTCCTTTATTTTTTTCTGTTTATGCGTCTGTCTGTCTGTCTGTCTTTTCCTATCACCTATCTCATTTTCACCTCTAGTGTATTTCATGCTCTGCATCACTTTTTTGTTGTTGTTCACTTTACCTTTCTTCTCTCTCTCTCTCTCTCTCTCCTCTCTCTCTCTCTCTCTCCTCTCTCTCTCTCTCTCTCTCTCTCTCTCTCTCTCCTCTCTCTCTCTCTCTTTCGTCACGGAGAAGATGAAGAATTGCAACAACAAAAAGAAAAAGAATCGCAAAGAAGAATTGCGAGGATGAAGAACTGCGGAGAAGAATTGCAAAGAAGAAGAAGAATTGCGAAGATTTGCGAAGAAGAAGAAGAAGAAGAAGAAGAAGAAGAAGAAGAAGAAGAACAAGAAGAAGAAGAAGAAGAAGAAGAAGAAGAAGAAGAAGAGAGAGGGATGAACAGAGAGAGAAGCATGTGGAAACCTACAGAAAGTACAGGTGATGCCAGTCAATTATTCATTTTTCAATTATCCCCGACCCTGATCACTCTCCCTCTCCCTCTCTCTCCCTCTCTCTCTCTCTCCCTCCCTCTCTCTCTCCTCCCCCCTCCTCTCTCCCCCTCTCTCTCTCCCTCTCTCTCTCTCTCCCCTCTCTCTCCCTCTCTCTCTCTCTCTCTCTCTCTCTCCCCTCTCTCTCTCTCCTCTCTCTCTATATCATTTCGTTGTCCGTCTTTCTCCCAGCACTTTCCCTCTATACCCCTGTCTCTTCCTCTCCCTGCTGTCTAACTATGTCTGCCTTCCTCCTTCTCCGCTCTGTCTGTCTCTCTGTCTGTCTCTGTCTGTCTCTCTGTCTCTCTCTGTCTGTCTCTCTGTCTGTCTCTCTGTCTGTCTCTGTCTGTCTCTGTCTGTCTCTGTCTCTGTCTCTCTCTGCCTCTATCTCTCTGTATCTGTCCCTGTATCTGTCTCTCTCTGTCTCTCCCTCCCCCTGTGTCTGTCTGTGTCTCCACGCATGCTCTATATTTGTCCATCTGTTGTTGATGATGTTGTTGATAGGGACCAGTCTCTGGACAATGAGGTGACGTCACAAACGTACCGTTTGGTCACACATAGCTGATGTTTAATGAAGCAGAACTAATTAAGTCACTGCAGCACGTTTCTGGGTCAAACTCTTGGAGAGATCTGCATCATGAAGACAGTGGTGCTGCTGATTATCATCATGATAATTACTTTTTGTTAGTGTTTCTAAGGGTAACAGATGTCACATCTAAACTACTGTGTGAGTGTTCTGGTCCGGGTGTGGGTAGGTAGCATCAGAAACATAGCAAGTTATTTTGAGAGCAGAACTCGACGATATCATTGTGAAAGTGTCCTATTGTCTGACAAGGAAATGTCAGGAGAGAGAGAGAGAAAGAGAAAGAGAGAGAGAGAGAGAGAGAGAGAGAGAGAGAGAGAGAGAGAGAGAGAGAGAGAGAGAGAATCATCGAATTTTTGTCTTTCCAAATCTCATTATATACCAGTGAAACAAATTCAGGATGAAAGCACGTTTAGATTAATTGAAATATTTTGTTCCTGAACACATACTGCACAAAATACAAGTCACTGTAATAGTGATGAAGAAGCTGTCACTGATTACCTGCACTTGTTTCCTCCAACACTATGTTGTCAACTATATAATACAAATGTTAATTATCTGAATCAAAATCACAAAACAACTTCTATATCATCAGAAAAAGGCAAATATACCGATGAACTAGTTTCTTATCATGCCTATCATTAGTTTCCTTTTTACAATGCACAATAAATGACAATTCTTAAAAAGAGTGCCACTGATTAAGGAAAAAGCTTTCAAAAAAACCCCAACAAATTGCATACAAAATATCAAGAATGGATGATAACAATTTGCACAAAACTTTACCAAGCTTACCACAACCACAAAAACGACATCAATCATTGATAAATTTAGAAAAAAACAGTTACATGAACTTCATTTTTGAAAAAAGGAATATCCTGATAATGTTCAGAGGAATTCTATGATAAAAGTCCAGGAAAGAAAGCTGTCAACCTTACCCAGAGTCTCAACAAGTCATAAAGGAAACAACTGCAGCAAGGTGAGAGACGTCTTGAGTCAGACGATTTCTGTGGCCACCTGAGCAACGGAAGTCGCAGGCCAAACTCGCTGCTAATCCCTAGCTACCAACCTCGCTCTGAGTTTACACGGATAATCCTCTTAATCCTTCACAAGGGCCCTGTGCCCAGATTGGCGCAGAACACAACGTAACCATTGTCAAAGCGCGCTCTTTTCCATGATGTGTGTGTGGAAAGCGAATTTCTGGACTAACGTGATTAAGCCACACTAAGTTACGACTATTGCATTGTGGGAGTTTCAGGCAGCCATATTGGTTGGAAACTATGGTGGACGTGTTCAAACCATATTGTTTTTAAAATTGATAGTATGTTATTGGGATTTGGGAGTTTGTGTAAAAATAATCCGAAAAAGCTATATAAAAAGCAAGAAAAAATTATGTAATTCGTTGTGGCTGCCTCCTCCCCCCTCTCCCCCAAAAACAACACCCCCCCTAAAAAACCCACAACAACAACCAAAAAACTCACCCAACAACAACAAACAAACAAAAACAAGATAATTGACTTATCTTAATTAATACAATATAAATAAATCTAGAATTATATCGAAGAGTACTAGTACAAACCAATTCATAAAAACTTGACAGAGAAAACTACAGCCTGAGGATTCTTATAAGCATAAAAATCGCGCAAATCGTTTAGCTCACATACTATTTTTGTCCTCTTTTATATCAATATCCCTCAAATTGGACTGGTTTAATGACCTAAGAAAAAACCTACTAAAATCAAATTTGGATGTATTATGTTTTAATAGTGAGTCTTACATTATGTACGATGGTGTTCTATGTTTAAGCTGTCGAATCAAACCCATTGAGAGCAGACTATTCTCAGATGACTGACACCACCAAGATGAAAGCATTGTCTATAGAGGATAGTTTGGTGTGCTTTTTGGCAGAAACACTTATTGCTTGTTTGAGTTTATATCTAAAGATTTTTATTCTTGTGATTTGTCGGCAGTGCAGCCTGTTTGTTTTATTTTGGGGAGAGAGAGAGAGAGAGAGAGAGAGAGAGAGAGGAGAGAGAGAGAGAAGAGAGAGAGAGAGAGAGAGAGAGAGGAGTTAGTTAATTCAGACAAAATAATCATTTGAGTTGTTCCCATGGCATCAGCTGACAACATGAAGCAGGATATAGAGATATTTATCTATCTATCTATTCATTCATGTATAAAGATATCTATCTATCTATCTACCTATCTATCTATCTATCTATCTATCTATCTATCTATCTATCTATCTATCTATCTATCTATCTACCTACCTACCTACCTATCTATCTATCTATCTATCTATCTATCTATCCATCCATCCATCCATCCATCCATGTATATAGATATATATCCCTTTCCCTTCACTCCTTGTGACTGGGGCACTGCAGTATAGAGCTGTTCACCAACTTCCTCCATTTCTCTCAGCTGTCTGTAATTATGTCTTGTGGAAAACTAGGGTAACTCCATACGAACACATGTGTACACAGCCCCCCCCCCCCCCCCTTTATACCTCACATAAACGGTCACATTTCTAGCATGACAATCCTTGTCCTCCTGCACTCGGTCTGCTCAGCTTTGTTCCCAGAGGGCAGACAAAGCCCAGTGGGTAGAACGTCAGACCTGTGGTCTGAAGGAGCTCTGGGGACCTGGTCCAGTCTCCCCTCATGTGTTCCTTTGAGGGGATTATTCCCCCTGCAGTTAACATGGGTACTGACTCCACTCCCCTCAAACTCCTTGGCATGAGACTGGAAACTCAGGTCCCGTGTTCACACGCACACATCCATTGTGGCACACATCTTAAAACCCCATCCTATCCACACATCCATTGTGGCACACATCTTAAAACCCCATCCTATCCCCACATCCATTGTGGCACACATCTTAAAACCCCATCCTATCCACACATCCATTGTGGCACACATCTTAAAACCCCATCCTATCCACACATCCATTGTGGCACACATCTTAAAACCCCATCCTATCCACACACCCATTGTGGCAAACATCTTAAAACCCCATCCTATCCACACACCCATTGTGGCACACATCTTAAAACCCCATCCTATCCACACACCCATTGTGGCACACATCTTAAAACCCCATCCTATCCACACACCCATTGTGGCACACATCTTAAAACCCCATCCTATCCACACATCCATTGTGGCACACATCTTAAAACCCCATCCTATCCACACATCCATTGTGGCACACATCTTAAAACCCCATCCTATCCCCGACATCGGAATGCGGCTACCTTAACTGTGGGTGAAAACGGTGGCATACTCATCTCAGCATTGGTGAACCTCGGAGCTCTAGCCAAGGAACGAAAACCAAAACAAAAAAAACACGGTGCGTCTGTCCGAGAAGAGCAGGCCAGGTATGGTCGCTGATTAGGATGACACCATCATACCCAGGATGCAACTTTTTAACATGGAGAGGGATGGGCTCCACTAGGTTCAACTTGCCAACCACACGATACCTATATAAAAAACAACAACCACACCCTCAGTGCAGTGCAGTGCAGTGCCCCAACAGCTGCCCACTGAGTTCAGGGAGGAGCAGAGTCCATCCTGGCCTGTTATTGATGGCTCTGTCTGCCACACAGTCCATGTCAGGGCTGTT
The DNA here is from genome assembly GCA_028751875.1 of Rapana venosa. Taxonomy (NCBI): domain Eukaryota; kingdom Metazoa; phylum Mollusca; class Gastropoda; order Neogastropoda; family Muricidae; genus Rapana; species Rapana venosa. The sequence goes on from CM054152.1 coordinate 888,648, forward strand.
ACTCCATCCAAGGCAAATCTCACCTTTTTTCCCTAGCTCTAAACCTTGTCACAAGATTTGAAGTATGCTCTCTCTCTCTCTCTCTCTCTCTCTCTCTCTCTCTCTCTCTCTCTCTCTCTCTCTCTCTCTCTCTCTCTCTCTCTCTCTCTCTAGTACTTTAATTGAGAGCGAGGGGTGGTGGTGGCAGTGGTGAGCAATTAGAATAACCTATAACATAATTATATTCATGTGAATGTTCTGATGGTAGAAAACGCACGACTCCTCGGGTTTTTGCTTTTGTAACAAACACGACTCAGGTCTCAATAACCACAGAAGTCTCAGGCTCAAAATGACATTGATATGAACGACTAGTTTTGACCACCGCCTTTGTTAGTGACGGAAAGAGGCACCACGATGAGTGAGGTCTAGGCTAGCATGGTACATTACCTCACCACCATGATGAGTGAGGTCTAGGCTAGCATGGTACATTACCTCACCATGATGAGTGAGGTCTAGGCTAGCATGGTACATTACTTCACCACCACGATGAGTGAGGTCTATGCTAGCATGGTACATTACCTCACCATGATGAGTGAGGTCTAGGCTAGCATGGTACATTACCTCACCACCATGATGAGTGAGGTCTAGGCTAGCATGGTACATTACCTCACCATGATGAGTGAGGTCTAGGCTAGCATGGTACATTACCTCACCAATGATGAGTGAGGTCTAGGCTAGCATGGTACATTACTTCACCACCATGATGAGTGAGGTCTAGGCTAGCATGGTACATTACTTCACCATGATGAGTGAGGTCTAGGCTAGCATGGTACATTACTTCACCATGATGAGTGAGGTCTAGGCTAGCATGGTACATTACCTCACCACCATGATGAGTGAGGTCTAGGCTAGCATGGTACATTACTTCACCACCACGATGAGTGAGGTCTATGCTAGCATGGTACATTACTTCACCACCATGATGAGTGAGGTCTAGGCTAGCATGGTACATTACTTCACCACCATGATGAGTGAGGTCTAGGCTAGCATGGTAAATTACTTCACCATGTGAGAGGGGATTGTCTTGACCCACGGCCAATCCCTACATAACAATTTTCATCTTCTAAAAAACGTGGAAGAGAATTTCTCTGAAGCCATGGTATGGCTGCTCATATGTCGAGAAACCAACAAATCTGCCATATTTGCAAATCTTTTAAAAAAAATACACCTTGTTTGCCAATGAGAAGAGAAAGTATTTGGGTAAACCCAAGTGTTGTATTTCAAAACACACAAAACAACAACAGCACTAGGGATAATTTTGCCCAGTATATTTGTTGTTCTTTCTGTTTATAAATTCTATTCGCAATAACGTTGATCTAGAAATGATAACAAAGCTATATGATAAAAATAATAACTCAAGTAACGATAACAAAACTCATGGTAGCCCCCTAAAAAAATCCAGGTAGGAAGGCTACCAACAACAGACTTTTCTATCATTACTTTTACAGCTAAAAGAAAAAAATCTGACATTCATATCTTCGTACAGCGCTCAAACTTCCCTCACTATCACTTTGTCAGTGAACAAACACAAACACAGCCTTACCAAAACTCCTCTCTATCACTTTGTCAGTGAACAAACACAAACACAGCCTTACCAAAACTCCTCTCTATCACTTTGTCAGTGAACAAACACAAACACAGCCTTACCAAAACTCCTCTCTATCACTTTGTCAGTGAACAAACACAAACACAGCTTACCAAAACTCTCTCTATCACTTGTCATGAACAAACACAAAGACAGCCTTACCAAACCCTCTCTATCACTTTGTCAGTGAACAAACACAAACACAGCCTTACCAAAACTCCTCTCCTAACTTTGAATAGAAACAGAAACCATGAACAAACACACAGACCTACCGCTCTCACTCTCTCTCCCTCTGTCTCTCATGGGTCTGTCACTAAGGACCAGTGTCCAGTCAACACGCTGACCATCAGTCACTCGCTCTGATCACACACACACACACACACACCACACCACACACACACATCACACACACACACCACACACACACCACTCACTCACACACACACATACACACACACTCTCTCTCTCACATCACACACACACACACACACACACCACACACACACACACACACACACACACACACACACACACCTCACACACACACACACACACACACACGTGTACACACGTCACTGGCTGCGGCTGCCCACTGGTCAGTCAGGTGAGGGATCGATAGAGTGAGGAACGACCCACAACCCAATCAATGCAATTCAGGGATACCCCCCCCCCCACACACACACGCAAGCACGCACGGGATAGTACACTCCCCCCTTAGTGTGTGTGTGTGTGTGTGTGTGTGTGTGTGTGTGTGTGTGTGTGTGTGTGTGTGTGTGACGATGATTTGCACCAAATTAAGTTTATATTATTGTAATCTGTCTTAAGTGAAAAAGATGGATGGAGGAAAAAGATTATCATCATCACATAAAGGTAAAGGGTAAAGGAGTCCCATAACCTATAAGGTCGTAGGGGAGCGAGGCGTCAGAGACCTCACTTCTCTAGGGCCAGCATATTGAGGGCGGCGACCATCTCCTCTCCCTCGCTGCTTTACATTCCCTGACCCTAAAGAGGGCAGGTACCCATTTACAGCTGGGTGAACTGGGGGAACTGTACTGAAGCCAATGCGCGCAAACGGTCACCCATCCAACTGGTAACCACGCTCGACGCTGCTTAACTTGGCTGGGGAAAAGCGAGTGCTCTGACCACTGAGCTATTCCGTCCCCATCATCACATACACAGAGAATATTCATGAAGTCGAAAAGCGGTACCTGATATATAGGCCAAAGCAGTTGTATACACAAAAAACTCGCCATTAGTGAACCTTACAACTGTACACCCCCACCCCCACCACACACACACCAACAAAAAACAAAAAAAAACTAAACAAGCATAAAAACAACAGCAAAAAACAAACGAGAAACAAAAAACAAACAAAACAACAACAACATCAATACCACACAGTCACACCCACAAATACATACAGTAGATAGAGAACAAGTACCGAGCGTTGTCAGAGGGAGCAGCAGAAGATGAGAGAACCAGGGAAGGGCAGAGAGACAAAAGGCAAAAGAAGCCGACCCCCATCCCCTCCCTCCCCCCCCCCCCCCCTGCAAAAAAAATCCAACGCCCCTCCCCCACCCCCCAACACAAAAAACCGAACAAAAACCAACAACAAAACAACACACACACACACACACACACACACACACACTACACACAGCAGGCCGACAAGTCTTCGAATATGGCTGTAAAAAGAAAAGGAATGAAAGCAGCTGAGAGAGAGAGAGAGAGAGAGAGAGAGAGAGAGAGAGAGAGAGAGGAGAGAGGAGAGAGAGTCTTTATTCCCAAGGGTTACAGGTAAGTATTGACACACTTTTTTCATCCGACCCTTACCCTGCAAAGGGACTAGCCTTAATAATCAGAGCTAACAGTTTCAAGTAAACGTAAAATAAATAAATAATAATAATGATAACTGTTTTTTTTTTAATCTATGTATTTGATATGAGAGAGTATTCTGTCATGTACACACACATGCCCATGCGCATGCACGTACACTCGCATATTATTAGCATTCTCTTCTCTCTCTCCTCTCTCTCTCTCTCACCACACACAACACACACACACACACACCACACACACACTCACACACACACACAACAACACACACACACAACACACACACACACTACACACACACACACACACACACACACACTCACACACACACACACACTCACACAACACACACACACACACACACACACTCACACACAACCCCACACACCACACACACTCACACACACCACACACACACTACACACACACACACACACACTCACACACACTCACACACACCACTCACACACACACACACCTCACACACACACTACACACTCACACACACACACACACTCACACACACACACACACACACACACACACACCACACACACACACACACACACACACACACACACTCACACACACACTCACACACACACACACACACACTCACACACACACTCACACACACACACACACACACACACACACACACACACACACACTCTTGCCTGCACACAGCACTGGACACACCAGACTAGCACGCCCAGCAATCCCTGCTTTCTTTGTCCTCAGATAGTTTGGGCAGCGGAGGGATTAAGGATTAAGGGGCCGGGATTAGAAAGGATTAGTTGCACGCTTCATTGAACAGCTATTGATCTTGGTTCAGAACTGGAGCCAGGTCCTCAGCAAATCGTTCCCCTGCCTGTTCTTCTTCTTTTTGTAATCGATTTTTTTTCTTCTTCCTCTGTACTTTAATGTCTGCCACCATATTCTTTTCTCTCCCCGTTTTTATTTTTGTGGTTTGTTCTCTTTCATTCTTGTTTGCTTTCATTCTTGTTTGCTTTCATTCTTGTTTGCTTTTATTCTTGTTTGCTTTCATTCTTGTTTGCTTTCATTCTTGTTTGCTTTCATTCGTTGTGTTGCTTTCATTCTTGTTTGCTTTCATTCTTGTTTGCTTTCATTCTTGTTTGCTTTCATTCTTGTTTGCTTTCATTCTTGTTTGCTTTCATTCTTGTTTGCTTTCATTCTTGTTTGCTTTCATTTCTTGTTGCTTTCTTCTGTTTCTTCATTCTTGTTTGCTTTCATTCTTGTTGCTTCTTGGCTCTTTTTAATATTTCTTTCTCTGGTTACTTTCACATTTCTTTGTGGTTGTTCTTCTTATTCTTGTTATCTTTCATTCTTTTGCTCCGTTGTCTTTTTAATCTTTCCTTTCCCTTGTTATCTCTTCACAATTCTTTGCCTGTTCATCCTCTTTATCTGTCAACCTCTGTTTCCTTCACACCTTGTGTCTCCCTATCCTTTGTCGTCCCGTCCCTTTGGCTTGATTCTCCCCCTCACTCCTCTGTTGTCCTGTCCTCATACCCTCTGTTGATCCTGCCTCACACCCTCTGTTGATCCTGTCCTCACACCCTCTGTTGATCCTGTCACACCCTCTGTTGATCCTGTCACACCCTCTGTTGATCCTGTCATACCCTCTGTTGATCCTGCCCTCACACCCTCTGTTGATCCTGTCATACCTCTGTTGATCCTGCCTCACACCCTCTGTTGATCCTGTCCTACCCTCTGTTGATCCTGTCATAGCCTCTGTTGATCCTGTCACACCCTCTGTTGATCCTGTCCTAACACTCTGTTGATCCTGCCCTCACACCCTCTGTTGATCCTGTCATACCCTCTGTTGATCCTGTCCTCACACCCTCTATTGATCCTGTCCTCACACCCTCTGTTGATCCTGCCCTCATACCCTCTGTTGATCCTGCCCTCACACCCTCTGTTGATCCTGCCCTCACACCCTCTGTTGATCCTGCCCTCATACCCTCTTCACACTTGCACTGTATTTCAAAAGTACAGAAATGGGTAGTTGTTTTTGTTGCCCCAAACAGCGGGCGTGTGGTGGGGGGTAGAGGGGGGGGGGGGGGTAGCCTAGTGGTTAGAACGGGCGCTTGGGATCTGACCACCCAAGATCAAGTCCGGGTTCGAGTTACCGTCTAGACACCCGTTAGAGGGAAGTTGTGCCCTGAGGTTGACATCAGTACCACTCCCCCAAAGTCCTCAGGATGAGACTATAAGCTGAGGTCCTGTTCGCGAACACACGGAGAACATCTTGTGCACACATTTCGGCTGCGTTCATTTTGTCTCGTACCGATTTCCCTAGTGTCCAGGCTTCTGGCGCATACAGCAGCACAGGCCGGAGTAGTGTTGTGACAATTCTAATTTTGACGTCTTGGGACAGGAGCCATTTTTCTTTTACAGAGCCTAAATATTTGAAATGTTTAACATATTCCACATTCGTTCCATACATTTTTCTATCCTGATGCAAAGCAACACAACACAAACACAGAAAAAGAAAGCTGGGTAAATTGTGTAAGATGTGACAACACTTACAATTTTTTATACCACTGTAAGTCACGGCAGATTTCTCTGCGTGAAATTCGGGCTGCTCTCCCCGGGGAGACCGCGTCGCCACAAGAGCAGCGCCACCCTTTTTTTCTTTTTCCTGTCTGCAACTGTATTTGTTTCGCTAGAAGAGTGGCTTTTTTCTACATAATTTTGCCAGGGACAACTCTCTTGCTGCCGTGGGTTCGTTAACGTGCACGAAAGTACCTGTCCACAGACGCAACATCAAAACTCGTGGCATCTCTCATTCTTTCACGTCTGGACTATTGCAATTCTCTTTTGGCTGGTCTGCCAGCATCATCTATCCACTCCCTTCAACGTATTCAAAACTCTACAGCTCGACTAGTCCTCAGAAAGAAAAAAATCTGAGCACATTACCCCTCTCTTGCGATCTCTCCACTGGCTGCCTGTGCCACAGAGAGTAGAATATAAGATCAGTACCCTCTGTTACAAATGTCTCCACAAAACAGCACCCTCCTACCTCTGTGAATGTCTCCACCTGTACACCCCTTCTCGTTCCCTTCGCTCTGCTGCAGATTCCTTGTGCTTACAAACACCTAGATTCAACCAGTCCACTGTTGGCCGTCGCTCTTTCTCTGTTTCTGGTCCATCGATTTGGAATGGCCTCCCTATCTCTCTTCGCCAAAGACCTTCTTGTAACACTTTTAAATCTGGCCTCAAGACATATTTGTTTCAAACCTAAGAATTTCCTCTCCTGTTTCATTTCATAGCTATCCCCGCTTTTCAACAGCCAAAGATTCCATCACCTTGCCAAAGTGTATAACCTGTGTGTGTGTGTGTGTGTGTGTGTGTGTGTGTGTGTGTGTGTGTGTGTGTGTGTGTGTGTGTGTGTGTGTGTGTTTGTGTGTGCATTTGGACTTGTTAGAACTATTACTTGCTTTTGGTTGCATGACTGTGTAAGAATGAGTTGAGTGCAAGCGCTTTGATTTGTCTGTGCAAGATACAGCGCTATGTAAGTTCCATTTATTATTATTATTTTTATTACTAATAAAATTTTGTGTAACACACAGGACCACAGTTTATCGTCTCATCCGAAAGACTAGCACCCAGATCACCACTCATAGTCTAATGGATAGGGGAAAAGGTTTTTGGCCCAAACGGGGATCGAACCATCGCACACTTCCGACCCGGACTTTCCGGTTTCTACATAGGCGCATTGCCTCTAGACCACCGACCCACTTTGGCACTGACGGTTCACTCTAAGCATCAGCAGACTGGACATGAGGGCACACGGCAAAGTGTTCCACACACTGACAGTCACTCTCCCGTCACTTCTGAAGGCCCAGGCACTCTTCTGTCCATCCTTTTGGTCAGTCAGGTGTTCAGGAGGTAGCTCAATGTTTGAGGACAGGACACACATTTGTTGTGAAACTGATGATAGCATTCTTATCAGATACAGCCCTGACGTGGACTGTATTTATTTATTTATTATTTATTTTTACCACTTTTAGTCACGAGATTTCTCTGCGTGAAATTCGGGCTGCTCTCCCCGGGGAGAGCGCGTCACCACAAGAGCAGCGCCACCTATTCTTTTTTTTTTTTTTTTGGTCTGCATCTGTATTTGTTTCCCTATCAGAGTGACTTTTTTCTAAGAATTTTGCCAGGGACAACTCCCTTGTTGCCGTGGGTTCTTTTACGTACGCTGAATAATTTTGCGCAACACACGGGACCTCGGTTTATCGTCTCATCCGAAAGACTAGCGCCCAGACCACCACTCATGGTCTAATGGATGGGGGAAAAGTTTCGGGCCCAAACGGGATTTGAACCACCGCACACTTCCGACCCGGACTCTTCGCTTTCTAGACAGGCGCGTTACCTCTAGACCACCGATCCATTGTGATATTGATGATAGTATTCTTATCAGATACAGCCTTGGCGTGGGCTGTATTGTTGCGATATTGATGATAGTATTCTTATCAGATATAGCCCTGACGTGGACTGTATTGTTGTGATATTGATGATAGTATTCTTATCAGATACAGGCCTGACGTGGGCTGTATTGTTGCGATATTGATGATAGTATTCTTATCAGATACAGCCTTGGCGTGGGCTGTATTGTTGTGATATTAATGATAATATTCTTATTAGATACAGTCCTGACGTGAACTTTATTATAGTGATATTGATGATTGTTTCATTATCATTATTATTATATACAGTCCTGACATAGACTCAGGTTTTATCTTTTTTATTTGTGCCAGAAATTGAATTCTCAGTTGTGTGTGCGTAGTTCAGAGGAGTGGAGGAAGCTGGTTGCAAATTCTTCAGTGGTGCCCCAAGGTCTACTAGGCGATGGGATAGGTGGAGGTAAAGGTAAAGTGCAGAGAGAGAGAGAGAGAGAGAGAGAGAGAGAGAGAGAGAGAGAGAGAGAGAGAGGAGAGAGAGAGAGAGAGAGAGACAAGACAGACAAAACAGACAGACAGACAGATACAGATACAGATATATAGCGTCAGGCAGACTGTCAGACAAACAAACCAGCAAGCAACAGTATGAGACTGTGAACGCAAGTTTCGATCTCAAAATCATCTTTTAATAAAAGCACTATCAAAATATATAGTTCATATTCTATAAACTTTTTCATATAAAACAGTCTTCATATCACTGTTTATAAAAATGTAAAGATAACGTCACACACACACACACTCACATCACACCCTTCCCCCCTCACACATACACACACACACACACTCACACACACACGCACGCACGCACACATCCATCGCCCCACCCTCTATCACAAAACACTAAACAAGATATCACAGCTCCTAAAGAAGAAGTGGTAGAAACAAGACCAACTGGGAAAAGATGCACAAGTTGCAGAAGACCAGCAGCAGAGAAAGAAAGAAAGACAGTCAGGCTGGTGGTTGGTGGCGACTGTTGTCCTGCGTTGTGTCGGGCAGTGGCTGCCTTTGTCCCCGTGTGGTGCTTGCCAAGAAAGCCCAGTGGACTGGACCGCCGCCTCACACAAGCGCGCAGTACCTGTGGAAGGAAAACACGGCCAGCCAGCTGAGGGCAATGCCATGTGTAAACCGTACTTCTGTTTGCACTGTACAGTGTTTGTGCTTGAGTATTTGCATGTGTACATGTGTGTGTGTGTGTGACGGGATAGCTCAGTGGTCGGAGCACTCGCTTTCCCCCAGCCAAGTTAAGCAGCGTTGAGTGTGGTTACCAGTTGGATGGATGACCGTTTGCGCGCCTTGGCTTCAGTACAGTCCCCCAGTTCACCCAGCTGTAAATGGGTACCTGTCCTCATTAGGGTCAGGGAAAGTAAAGCGGCGAGGGAGAGGAGATGGGCGCCGCCCTCAATATGCTGGCCCCTAGAGAAGTGGGGTTTCTGACGCCTCGCTCCCCTACGGCCTTATAGGTTATGGGACTCCTTTACCTTTACATTATGGAACACCACAGGTGCACGTGCACATACTTCTTTTCGCAAAGCGTTGAAGCATGGATATAAATATTCGTGTGTAGGTGTATCGATACTCGTTGTGCAAGCATACATACGTACACGTGCGCGCGGGCCAACACACACACACACACACACACACACACACACACACACACACACACACACACACACACACACACACACACAGAGCTCTTGCACACATGTAAACGCAAGTTATAATAGATGTTACCAATCAAGTTCATAATTATGTGTTTGTAATATCGGGGAGTGTGTCCCGGGCCAGCTAAACTGGCTGCATGCTGGGTATGCTCGAGAGATCCATGCCACTTGCCATATACTGCCACACCCACACCATACCTAGCCTCACTCACACCATACCTAGCCTCACCCATACCATACCTAGACTCCTCCACACCATAGCCAACCTCCCCCAAACTATACCTAGCATCACCCACACCATACCTAGCCTCCTCCACACTATACCTAGCATCACCCACACCATACCTAGCCTCACCCACACCACACCTAGCCACACCATACCTAGCCACACCATACCTAGCCTCACCATACCTAGCCACACCATACCTAGCCACACTATACCTAGCCACACTATACCTAGCCACACCATACCTAGCCACACCATACCTAGCCACACTATACCTAGCCTCACACACCATACCTAGCCACACCATACCTAGCCACACCATACCTAGCCTCACCATACCTAGCCACACCATACCTAGCCACACTATACCTAGCCTCACACACCATACCTAGCCACACCATACCTAGCCACACTATACCTAGCCTCACACACCATACCTAGCCACACCATACCTAGCCACACCATACCTAGCCTCACCATACCTAGCCACACCATACCTAGCCACACCATACCTAGCCTCACACACACCATACCTAGCCTCACCATACCTAGCCACACCACACCTAGCCTCACCATACCTAGCCACACCATACCTAGCCACACCATACCTAGCCACACCATACCTAGCCACACCATACCTAGCCTCACACACACCATACCTAGCCACACCATACCTAGCCACACCATACCTAGCCACACCATACCTAGCCTCACCCACACCATACCTAGCCTCACCATACCTAGCCTCACCATACCTAGCCACACCATACCTAGCCACACCATACCTAGCCTCACCATACCTAGCCACACCATACCTAGCCACACCATACCTAGCCTCACACACACCACACCTAGCCACACCATACCTAGCCTCACCCACACCACACCTAGCCACACCATACCTAGCCTCACACACCCATCCTAGCCACACCATACCTAGCCTCACCCACACTACACCTAGCCTCACCCACACCACACCTAGCCACACCATACCTAGCCTCACCATACCTAGCCTCACCCACACCATACCTAGCCTCACCATACCTAGCCACACCATACCTAGCCACACCATACCTAGCCACACCATACCTAGCCTCACCCACACCATACCTAGCCTCACCATACCTAGCCTCACCATACCTAGCCACACCATACCTAGCCTCACCATACCTAGCCACACCATACCTAGCCACACCCACACCATACCTAGCCACACTATACCTAGCCTCACACACCATACCTAGCCTCACCATACCTAGCCACACCATACCTAGCCTCACCATACCTAGCCTCACCATACCTAGCCTCACCCACACCATACCTAGCCTCACCCACACCACACCTAGCCTCACCATACCTAGCCTCACCATACCTAGCCACACCATACCTAGCCTCCTCCTCACCATACCTAGCCACACCATACCTAGCCACACCACACCTAGCCTCACCAAAACCTAGCCTCACCATACCTAGCCTCACCATACCTAGCCACACCATACCTAGCCACACCATACCTAGCCACACCACACCTAGCCACACCATACCTAGCCTCACCCACACCATACCTAGCCTCACCCACACCATACCTAGCCACACCATACCTAGCCTCACCATACCTAGCCACACCATACCTAGCCACACCATACCTAGCCTCCTCCTCACCATACCTAGCCACACCATACCTAGCCACACCACACCTAGCCTCACCATACCTAGCCTCACCATACCTAGCCACACCATACCTAGCCTCACCATACCTAGCCTCACCATACCTAGCCACACCATACCTAACCACACCACACCTAGCCTCACCATACCTAGCCTCACCATACCTAGCCTCACCATACCTAGCCTCACCATACCTAGCCTCACCCACACCACACCTAGCCTCACCATACCTAGCCTCACCATACCTAGCCTCACCATACCTAGCCTCACCATACCTAGCCTCACCATACCTAGCCTCACCCACACCACACCTAGCCTCACCATACCTAGCCACACCATACCTAGCCTCACTCACACCATACCTAGCCTCACTCACACCATACCTAGCCTCACCCACACCACACCTAGCCTCTATCACACCATACCTAGCCTCACTCACACCATACCTAACCTCACACACACTATACCTAGCCTCACTCACACACCTACCCTCACACACACTATACCTAGCCTCACTCACACTATACCTAGCCTCACTCACACTATACCTAACCTCACACACAATATACCTAGCCTCCTCCACACCATACCTAGCCTCCTCCACACCATACCTAGCCTCACACACACCACACCTAGCCTCTATCACACCATACCTAGCCTCTATCACACCACACCTAGCCTCTATCACACCACACCTAGCCTCTATCACACCATACCTAGCCTCTATCACATCATAGCTAGCCTCTATCACACCACACCTAGCCTCTATCACACCAAACCTAGCCTCTATCACATCATAGCTAGCCTCTATCACATCATACCTAGCCTCTATCACGCCATACCTAGCCTCACTCACACCATATCTAGCCTATATCACACCATACCTAGCCTCTATCGCACCATACCTTGCCTCTATCACACCAAACCAAGCCTCAGTCACATCATACCAAGCCTATACCACAGCACACCTACCCTCACTCATACCATACCTTGCTTCTCCCACACCATACCTAGCCACCTCCACACCATACCTTGCCTCACCCATCCATAGGTGTATTCTCCCAAACAATACCCAGCATAAACCTCCCACACCATACCTAGCATCACACACAATACCTACTTACCCAAAACATACTTAGCATCTAACAAACCATACCTAGCCTCACTCACACCATACCTAGCACCACTCACACCATACCTATCCTCACTCACACCATACCTAGCCTCACCCACACCATACCTAGCCTCACCCACACTATACCTAGCCTCACAAAGACCATAACCTAGCCTCACACACACCACACCTAGCCTCACTGACATTATACCTAGCCTCCTCCACACCACACCTAGCCTCCCCCACACCTAGCCTCCCTCACACCATACCTAGCCTCCCTCACCCCAAATACCTAACCTCACACACACTATACCTAGCCTCACTCACACACCTACTCTCACACACACTATACCTAACCTCACTCACAACTATACCTAACCTCACACACAGTATACCTAGCTAGCCTCTCACACCATACCTAGCCCCACCCACACAATACCTAGCCTCCTCCACACCACACCTACCACACTCTCACCATACCTAGCCTCCTCCACACGATACCTAGCCTCACACACACCACACCTAGCCTCACTCACACTATACCTTGCCTCACCCACACCATACCTAGCCTCACTCACACTATACCTAGCCTAAACCCACACCTCACCTAGCCTCACCCACACCACACCTAGCCTCACTCACACCATACCTAGCCTCACTCACACCACACCTTGCCTCACTCACACCATACCTAGCCTCACCCACACCACACCTAGCCTCCCTCACACTATACCTTGCCTCACCCACATCATACCTTGCCTCACTCACACTATACCTAGCCTTACCCACACCATACCTAGCCTCACTCACACTATACCTAGCCTCACTCACACTATACCTAGCCTCCCTCACACATACCTTGCCTCACTCACACTATACCTAGCCTCACCCACACCATACCTAGCCTCACCAACAACCATACCTAGCCTCACCCACACACCATACCTAGATTCATCTAGCCTCACTCACACTATACCTAGCCTCACTCCCACCATACCTAGCCTCACTCCCACCATACCTAGCCTCACTCCCACCATACCTAGCACCACTCACACCATACCTAGCCTCACCCACACCATACCTATCCTCACTCACACCACACCTAGCCTCACCCACACCATACCTAGCCTCACTCACACCATACCTAGCCTCACACACACCATACCTAGCCTCACCCACACCTAGCCTCACTCACATCATACCTAGCCTCACTCACACTATACCTAGCCTCACCCACACCATACCTAGCCTCACTCACACTATACCTAGCCTCCCTCACACCATACCTAGCCTCACTCACACCATACCTAGCCTCACTCACACCATACCTAGCACCACTCACACCATACCTAGCCTCACTCACACCATACCTAGCCTCACTCACACCATACCTAGCGTCACTCACACTATACCTAGCCTCACTCACACCATACCTAGCCTCACTCACACTATACCTAGCCTCACCCACATCATACCTAGCCTCACTCACACTATACCTAGCCTCACCCACACCACACCACACCACACCTACACTTCTACACAAGATGCACTGGATCTTACAGCGTGGATGAGATATTCTGCCTGCGTTCCTACACATTCTCTTGGTGGATATCCTCGCCCCACAGATGTGCAAGGAAATACATCCAGCTGCACTGTTAATTCCGGAAGTAAAAAAAATCCCCCCAAAAGGCCTCCGCAGTGGAGCATGGAACCCACGCCCTGAGTGAACAAGTGTGACAGCTCTAACCACTAGGCCTGTGCTGACCCCCACACCACGGCACCACTTACAGGAGAGGCGGCAGAGGTACGCCCTGCAGTCCTCCTCAGTCCCAGGACGGTTCCATGATGACCGGGGCTGTGTAGGGGGAGTGCCGGATGCCGAAGGAGAACTCTGGCATCGATCTGTGCACGTTGCACTGTCAGCGTGTGCCAGACACAGACAAACAGACACAGAGAAAGAATGAAACAGATGGAAGCACTATGTGATGTCTGTACACCAGGGTCTGAAGTGTGCGGCGGTTCGTACCCCGTTTGGACCGGAAATTTTTCCCCCATCCATTAGACCATGAGTGGTGGTCTGGGCGCTAGTCTTTCGGATGAGACGATAAACCGAGGTCCCGTGTGTTACACGTAATTATTTAGCGCACGTAAAAAAACCCACGGCAACAAGAGAGTTGTCCCTGGCAAAATTCTTAGAAAAAAGCCACTCTGATAGGGAAACAAATCAGCTGCAGAAAAAAAAAAGAAAAAAAAAGGGTGAAAGGGTGGCGCAGCGCTAAGTGGCGACGCGTTCTCCCGCTCTCCCCGGGGAGAGCAGCCCGAATTCAAATCTGAGCGCTTTGATTTGTTGCTTTACAAGATTCAGCGCTATATAAATTCCATACATTATTATTATTATTATTAAAAGCGTATGAAATATCTGGTATTTTTGATATACCTTTATCGGACTATTTGGTTAACCTTCTCTTAATGAAAAAGGCCTTGAGAGTTACCAATAATAGGATAAACCATAACATAGACACATACGTAAACACACATGCACGCGTGTGTGCGTGCACACGTACTGTAAGAGCGAGAGAGAGAGAGAGAGAGAGAGAGAGAGAGAGAGAGAGAGAGAGAGAGAGAGAGAGAGAGAGAGAGAGAGAGAGAGAGAGGAGAGAGAGAGACTGTGAAAGAGACAAAAAGAGGTTGTGTGTGTGTGTGTGTGTGTGTGTGTGTGTGTGTGTGTGTGTGTGTGTGTGTGTGTGCGTTGTAAAAATGTGTGCAAATATTCTAACATACTTCTGTATTCATCAGAAAAGCATGATAACTAAGCCGTTGCTCTGTATTTTCCCAACAAAGTTAGTCTACAGTCCAGAAGTCCCAATATTCGTCATCTGCATTTGCATGTTGTTGTTGTTGTTTTCCTTCCTCAACTAGAAATCCGGGGTTCACCACTGGTGCGAGTTTTGCTTATGCGACTGTTTTCCCCCGCCATCAAGGTATCCGCTCTCCAGCTTCAGGAGTGAGGTCTAAACCCGATACCAGTGTGCTGGAGTTTCCTTTTATACAGGTTTTGTCCTCCGTGCTTACAAGCACGAATGGCCTACTCTTCCAAGAGGTAGAACGGGTTTTAGACGTGTGCGCAAGATCATTCTAGGTGTGTTCGCACACGGGACCTCTACTCGGCTCATGGTCTCATCAGAAGAGCTTTCGGGGAGTGGAGTCGGAGCTGATGTAAACTCCTTGGGAAAAAATCCCACTGAAGGGGCATCTGGGTGGTGGCTGGGACCTGGGCCGTCAAATCGCCAGCGCTACACTCTAACCACTAGGCTACCCCCCCCCCCCCCCCCCCCCCTGTGTTTGGTTAAGAAGGACGTTCAGAGATCTATATAAAATAGAACAGAGCAGAACTGGCCAGAACACAATAGAACTTCCTGTGCAGCGGTACTGATAGAGCTAGTCGGGATATCTTATTATCATCAGCACATGGACATTCTTTTGTTTTCAGATCATTTTGACAACGCAAGTAACAACAAAAACAAGAAACCAGAAAAGCTCAAGTTGGCCAAATGTTTTTTTAAAATCACAAATGCAAATACCCCCGTGGGGATGCAGGGCCTGTCAGTATAGATAACATCCCCACCTTGTGAACAACCTGTGTTAGGACCTCCCTCTTTTCTATCCCTCTCTGTGTTTCTGCCTTGTTCCTTTTTTTCCTGTCACCCCCTTCTTGTCTATTTTCTGCCTTTTTCTCCTGCCTTTTCCCCCAAAAGACTTCAAAGATAACAATTCTCTCTCACGTCGAAGTCAGATGCGCTGGGTCTGTAACGGCAGCACAACGCATTTTCGCTCATAGGACACGCGATAACAGTTGCTGTTGGAGCGTTTGACGACGACGAAAAGAAAGCAGGTATCCTAAATGCCAAAGGACAGAACACTAAAAGCCCAATGACTGGAGTCAATGTATTATAATGTAATGCAATGTAATGTAATGTAATGTAGTGTAATGTAGTGTAATGTAATGTAGTGTAGTGTAATGTAGTGTAATGTAATGTAGTGTAATGTAATGTGATGTAATGTAATGTAGTGTAATGCAATGTAATGCAGTGTAATGTAATGTAGTGAAATGTAATGTAGTGTAATGTAATGTAGTGTAATGTAATGTTATGTAATGTAATGTTGCCTCCATTGGACTTCTCCCTGCAGTCCTTGAGAAGTCAAGGGCAGGGCACTGAAGTCTTCAGGCAGGCAGTGTATAGTGAACCCAGCGGAGTCCATTCTTCCCTAGGGGTGCTGCATGCTGGCCCTAACAAGCAGACTATCCCCCCCCCCCCCCCCCCAAAAAAAAAAGGTCATTTCATGATTTTCAAATCAATATTTCGATTCCCCTAAACACGAAGTATACTTTTGCTATCTGAATGTTGGCATTATAATTATTGTATGTATCGCCAAAACCCTGAGAAAACTGAAATACATAAACAAGCCATAAGAATACAAAGCAGACATGAATAAGAGGAGTGATAAAGAAGGAAGGAAGAAAGAAAGAAAGCAGGAGGATGGCAGCGACAGCAGGGAAGACCCACTCCTCCTTCACTCACGTTCTCCGGCCTGTGGGCGCCCGGTCCGGGCTTGATAGTGGTGTCCCCTGGCGGAAACACGCGCGCCCCCATGGAGTAGAGAGGCAGACGACGTTTGAAATTGGAAGGGTCTGTCGCGTTGTAGGTGCCCGGGCCTGGGGCCTGCACCATCACAGAGAAGAAACAGACATAGTCCAACAACAACGACAACAAGGCAACAATACACAACAACAAAGAGATCAATACCCTCCGTTTCAAATGTCTCCACAAATCTGCACCTTCCTGTTCTGTAACTGTCTTCACCTGTACACTCCATCCCTTTCCCTTCGTTCAGCCGCAGATACGTTTGTGCTTTCGAACTCTCCAGATTCAAACAAACCACTGGTGGCCGTCGCTCTTTCTCTGTTTCAGGTCTGTCCACATGGAACGACCTTCCTCTTCCACTTCGCCAAAAGCCTTCATTTGATATTTTGAATTCCAGCCTCAAAACGCACTTATTTTCTACCTGAGATCTTCCCCGTGTCTTCTGTTCCTACTTTTCAATAGCCACCTTCACCTCCACCACCCAACCTAAGCGTGTTGAGCTGCATGTGTGTGTATTAATTTGATATTTGTTTTTCCTGATAGTTGTGGACGGTTGCATGCGATTATTATTAATCTTAATAACAATAATACACGGAATTTATATAGCGCAATATCTTGCAGAAAACAAATCAAAGCGCTTTCATTCATCCTACTCATTCACATGCAGCCAGTTACAATTAATATGTATATATATATATATATATTTTTTTTTTTACAAATTCAAATGTAAACACACACGCTCGCACGCACACACATACAGGTTGTACACTCCGGCAGGGTGATGGGGCTTGGGATATTGAGGGCAGGGACAAAATGAAATGTACAAGAGGGGAGAATCTTAGAATTGATATAGATGTGTCTTGAGGCCGGATTTAAAAGCGTCATAAGAAGTCTTTTGGCGAAGAGAGATAGGGAGGTCATTCCAGATCAATGGACCAGAAACAGAGAAAGAGCGATGGCCAACGGTGGACTGGTTGAATCTAGGTATTCTTAAGCACAAGGTATCTGTAGCAGAGTGGAGAGAACGAGAAGGAGTGTACAAGTGAAGACATTCACAGAGGTAGGAAGGTGTTTTATGGAGGCATTTGTAACAGAGAGTATTGATCTTATAGTTTACTCTCTGTGGCACAGGCAACCAGTGGAGAGATCGCAAGAGAGGAGTAATGTGCTCAGATTTTTTCTTTCTGAAGACTAGTCGAGCAGCAGAGTTTTGTATACGTTGAAGAGGGTGGATAGATGATGCTGGCAGACCAGCGAGAAGAGAATTGCAATAGTCCAGACGTGAGAGAATGAGAGACGTGACTAGTTTGGATGTTGCGTCAGTGGACAGGTACTTTCGAACTGCACTGATGCGCCGCAATTGATAGTAGCATGACTGGCAGGTTTGGGGGATGAATTTTTGCATGGAGAGTGTGTTGTTGATAACTACCCCTAGATATTTCACTACAGTGGATAGAGGGACAGACGTATTACTGATTTCTATTGAAGCTGTTGTGATGAAAGAGAGTTGGTGTTTGGTCCCTACAAGCATGGCTTCGGTTTTATCTGCATTTAGCTGTAACTTGTTCTGTATCATCCAATTTTTGGATATCTTGAAGGCAGTAGGACATATTAATCAAGAGAGAAGACAGATTTTCAGGAGTATCACTGTTAACAATTTGAGAGTCGTCTGCATAAAAATGCTGGTTGATCTGATGACGATTTATCATGTGTGAAAGTACAAACTCTCAGCAACACAACCTGGAGAAGGACAAACATCTGGAATCAGTCTCACTACCTACAATAATGGCAAGGTATTTGAAAAAACGAAACAAATCAAAAGCAGTGCTGCACGCACACTTCTCAGTCAGTGCATACCCTCACAGTGGTTCTCAAGTGGGAGGAGTGAGACATTCTCAGTGACCCCTAGGAACGCTTGGTAGCAGCAACATCAGCAGCAGCAACATCAGCAGCAGCAACATTATCATCATCAGCAGCAGCAGCAGCAACAACACCATCATCATAAACAGCATCATCATCAGTAACAGCAGCAGCAGCAGCAATAGCATCATCATCAGTAACAGCAGCAGCAATAGCACCATCATCAGCAGCAGCAGCAATAGCACCATCATCAGCAGCAGCAGCAATAGCACCATCATCATCAGCAGCAGCAATAGCACCATCATCAGCAGCAGCAGCAATAGCACCATCATCAGCAGCAGCAGCAATAGCACCATCATCATCATCAGCAGCAGCAGCAGCAATAGCACCATCATCATCGTCAGCAGCAGCAGCAGCAGCAGCAGCAGCAGCAGCAGCAGCAGCAGCAGCAGCAGCAGCAGCAGCAGCAGCAATAGCAGCAGCAGCAGCAATAGCACCATCATCATCAGCAGCAGCAGCAGCAGCAATAGCACCATCATCATCGTCAGCAGCAGCAGCAGCAGCAGCAGCAGCAATAGCAGCAGCAGCAGCAATAGCATTATCATCATCATCATCATCATCAGTAAGAGCAGCAGCAGCAGCAGCACGCACCTTGGCGAGGTCCTCAGCAAAGCTGCCCCTGGTGTACTTGGGCCTCATGGTGTAGATGGGCATCTGGCGCTTGTTGCTCTGGGCAGTGTGGCCCAGCATGTTGGGCAGCGTGTAGCTGTTGGGGGCTGCAGGCAGGCAGGCAGGCAGGCAGGCAGGCAGGCAGGTTGGCAGGCAGGCAGGCAGGCAGCCATCAGGCAGGCAGGCAGAGACAGGTTGGCACACAGGCAGGCATCAGGCAGGCAGGCAGGCAGGCAGGCAGGTTGGCACACAGACAGGCGGGTAGAGCGGGAGGAAGGGAGGAAGGAAGGCGTGTGTCGAGGAATGAAGGACACACAGGAAGAGTGTACAGATTGAGAAACTAATTCACAAAGATACGCACATGCACATATACATACTCTATTGGGGAGAGAGAGAGAGAGAGAGAGAGAGAGAGAGAGAGAGAGAGAGAGAGAGAGAGAGAGAGAGAGAGAGAGAGAGAGAGAGAGACTGACAGACAGACAGAGAAAGGCGGAGGGTATCACGCACACACGCGCACACACACACACACACACACACACACACACACACACACACACACACACACACACACACACACACCCCAAGCTAAGAAATAGACAGACAGATTGAAAACATAATCATACGACTAACGTTAGAAAAAACACCCGAATGACAACCAACCAGCAGACAAGCCTGCCAGCCAACCCCCCCCCCCCCCCTCTCTCTCTCTCTCTCTTTCTCTCTGTCTCTCTCTCTCTCTGTGTCTCTCTCTCTTCTCTCTCTCTCTCTCTGTCTCTCTCTCTCTGTTTTTCTTGCAGTGTTTTCTTTGAGGGCTGGATGAATAAACATCTCTGTAACTTCATTTATTGCCCTCGTGAAATAAAGTTGTGTTTGCGTTTGCGTCTCTCTCTCTCTCACTCACTCACTCTTTTAATAGATTGTACACCACTTTAATTCACGGCAGATTTCTCTGCATGAAATTCGAGGAAAAACAAGTAACGTAGAATACAATTTTCAATCGACAAACACCATCACCACTCTCTATGGTTGTAATTATACAGATCTAAATCATGCCTCCTTCCCTCCCTTGTCACCCCCTCCCTCCCTCTCTCTCTATCTTCTCTCTCTCTCTCTCTCTCTCTCTCTCCTCTGTCCCCCCCCCCCCCCAAAAAAAAAGGACAAAAACGAAGAGAGTGACAGGAAAATGAATTTCTTTACGCACACTCCCCAGAGGGTGAACAGACTGACAGTGAAACGGCTTTCGGCACCAGACCCAGAATGGAAAAAGGAAACTCAACATCCCCGCTACCTCCACCCACATCCACACAGCGACCATCTACCCGGTATGGACACCGCCAACAGATCCTTACTCAAGAAGATGGGGGAGGGGGAGGGGGGGGGGGGGGGGGGGGGGGGCATACACCAGATCGTAGGCATTCTCCACAGACTAATAATCTAACTTCTCCATAAACTTCGTCAGGAGCTAGTGGGGCCTGGCACTGGCACTGGCACTGTCAGGTGGCAGGTTGTCTGTGGAGCATGTCGGCGTCATCCTCTGCTGGACAGGGCTGAAATCATCTGTCAATTCCTCGCTTCTAGCACACCATGTGTCGGCGTCAGCTAGGCCCCGAGAGATACAGACACCTGCAGTGTTATTCAACAAATCTGAACAACACTCTCAAAACTGCATCGTTTAAGTGGATGAAGCTCGACTGTGTGGGGCCAGTCTTCCCACTGAGCCCACAGCATTTTGAATAGAAGCCTTTCCCGCTTCCATAAAACCCCCATGACTTTGACGGGATTCAAACCCGCGACCTTCCAGCCCCTACCCAACGTGCTCACCACTGTGCCAGGCTCCAAACACCTGCCTGCCTGCCTGCCTGCCTGCCTGCCTTCCTGCCTGCCTGCCTGCCTTCCTGCCTGCCTGCCTGCCTGCCTGCCTGCCTGCCTGCCAGCCTGCCTGCCTGCCTGCCTGCCTGCCTGCCTGCCTGCCTGCCTGCCTGCCTGCCAGCCTGCCTGCCTGCCAGGATCGGTTCTACACGTGACGCCCCTGCCTAGAAAGCCAAAAAGGTCGGGTCGGAAGTGTGCGGTGGTTCGAATCCCGTTTGGGCCCGAAACTCTCCCCCCCCCCCCCTCTCCCCCATTAGACCATGAGTGGTGTCTGCGCGCTAGTCTTTCGGATGAGACCATAAACCGAGGTCCCGTGTGTTACACAAAATGAGTTAGCGCACGTAAAAGAACCCACAGCAACAAGAGAGTTGTCCCTGGAAAACTTCTTTTAGAAAACAAAGAAACTCTGATAGGTGAACAAAAACAGCTGCAGAGAAACAACACGGTAGGCGCTGCTCTTGTGGTGACGTGAGCGCTCTCCCCGGGGGAAGAACAGCCCGAAGTTCAGACAGAGAAATCTGCCGTGACTTAAAGTGGTATAGACAAATCAATCAATCGATCGATCAATCCATCAATCCATCCCTCTCTCTCCCCGGGGCGGCACTGACCGGGCGTCTTGTCCAGGGAGCGGAGGCGCGTCCTGTCGGCCATGCTGTAGACGGGGGCGGTGGGCTGGGTGCTGCAGGGGAAGTTCTTCTCGGGGCGGTAGCTGCCGGGGCCCGGCGTGTTGAAGGGCGCCAGCATGGGTCTCTTGGCCGTCATGGAGTAGTGCGGGGTGCCGTCCATCCCGTCCCGGTACACCTGACACACACACACACACACACACACACAACACACACACACACACACACACACACACACACATGTACAACACACACACACAACACATACACACACACAGACACACACACAGAGCACACACACACACACAGAGCACACACACACACACAACACACACAGAGCACACACACACACACACACACACACACACAGTACACAAACACACACATACAACACAACACACACACATACAACACACACACACACATACAACACACAAAACACAAACACATACACACACACACAACACATACGCACAATACATATAACACACACACACAAAAACGTACAACACACACACACACACATACAACACACACACACACACACACACACACACACACACACATACAACACACACACACACACACACAACACATACAACACACACACACACACAACAACACACACACACACACACAACACACACACACACACACACACACATACCACACACAACACACACACATAAAACACACCACACATACAACACAACACCAACACACACACTCACAACACACAACAAACAACACATACACACACACACACATAACACACACACAACAACACTATACACACACACACGTACAACACACACACACACACCACACTCACACACACACCACAACACACACACACATACACACACACACACACACATACACACACACGTACAACACACACACACACACACACACACACACACACACACACACACACACACACACACACAACACGTACAACAAACACACACACCAACACACACACACACACACACACACACACACACACACACACACACACACACAACACACACACGTACAACACACAAAACACACACACAGGTACATACACACGCACGCCCATATGAATGTATGTATACAAACACATGGAAATAGCTGGGTAGACAGACAGACAAACAGACAGACGGACAGACAGACAGACAAACTCCACCATCATCGTCGCCACGACATACACAATTACACACCACCCACCCACAGACAGGCAGAGGGATAGACAAACACCCCCCCCCCCCCTTTACACGATATCTCCCCTCCCCCTTTCTTTCTCTCTCTCTCTCTCTCTCTCTCTCTCTCTCTCTCTCTCTCTCTCTCTCTCTCTCTCTCTCTCTCTCAACATGTGAATAAATCATATAGATATTAATAACTTACTTCACCCACATCAGTCTGGATTTAGAAAAAATAACTCGTGCCATACGGCATTGACTAGTCTTGTAGACAATTGGCTGTCAAACATTAATGACAATAAATTTTGTGGAGTATTATTTGTAGATTTCAAAAAAGCATTTGATACAATTGACCGCAGACTTCTCATTAAAAAGCTAGACTTATATAATCTGTCTACAAATACTCTTGAACTTCTTGCTTCTTATCTTACAAACAGGCAACAGTGTGTTTCAATAGCTACGTCCACATCCACACTAAAACCCATTTATTATGGAGTACCACAGGGATCCATCTTAGGGCCAATTCTCTTTTCATTATACATAAATGACCTTCCTCTCCATATCAAATCTAAATGCGAACTTTTTGCTGACGACACAACCATACATACAAGTCATACTGACATTAACTCTCTTGCAATGACATTGCAAAATAGCACTGATGATCTTGTCAAATGGACTGAACTAAATCACATGTCTATACACCCCCAAAAAACAAAATGCATGCTTATCACTACCAGACAAAAGCGACAAAATCTGTCTAATAAATTTTCTCCAATCAATTTTGAAAAGGAAACAATCGAACAAGCCTCTCACCACAAAGTTCTAGGAGTAACAATTGATGAAAATCTCAGCTGGTACCATCACATATCCCATCTGTGCAAATGCATGTCTCAGAGAGTTTACCAATTGACTAAAATCAAACATTTTCTTGACTTTCATTCAAGAAAACTATTCTTTCAAGCTTATATACAATCTTCAATAGATTATGCTTCAACCCTGTGGGATTCTGTTGTGCAAACACTATGAAACCATTATTAAGTCTGTATAGACGTGCTCTTAAACTGGTTCTTCTGAAGAAGACCTCCTTACTATAAGTGGATTGTACTCAGTTTAATATTCTTTCCCTACACCAAAGACTAAGATTTAACAAAGGCATCATGATGTTTAAGATAATGACAGGAACTTTTCCCTCATCCTTAAAAGACAAGTTCCCTATGAATCATTCCAGAAATACTGAAAAGCCATGTGTCCCAATCCCAAGAATAGATTTGTTCAAATCTAGCTTACTTTACTCAGGCCATGTGCTGTGGAACTCCCTTCCTGACTCATTTAGACAACACCAATCATTAACAATCTTCAGAAGTCATTTTTTTCATCCACTTGATGCATCAA
>CM054152.1:918503-926003 GCA_028751875.1 Rapana venosa
AGAATTCTATACAAAAAAGCCACTCTCGTAAGGAAGCAAATCCACATACGTGCTGGAGATTTTTTTTAATGGGTGGCACTGCCCTTGTGGCGACACCTCTCCTCGGGGAGGGTATGCAGCAAGAATTTCATGCTGAGAAATCCGCTGCACCTGACAGTAGTACACAGCATAGTATCAATACAACACGATACAGTACAACACACTCAGATGAGATGAGAAGAGAGAAGAGAAGAGAAGAGAAGAGAGAGAGAAGAGAGAGAAGAGAGAGAGAGAGAGAGAGAGAGAGAGACAGAGAGAGAGAGAGAGAGAGAGAGAGAGAGAGAGAAAAGAGAGAGACAGACAACAGACAGACAGACAGACAGAACAAGACAAGACAGACAGACATAGAGAGACAGACAGACAGACGCAGAGAGAGAGAGAATAAGAGAGAGAGAGAGATACAGATAGACAGACTGACAGAGTATTCCACTGACCTGTCTTTACACAGACTTACAGACAACACAGTGCACACACACACAAAGCCTGTCGCTATAGGAAGACTGGAACCTTCGAGTTGTCAAGTCACAAACGTTCTGTGAAAAGAAAAAAAAAACTGCCTTCCCTCTCTCGTTCAGACTTGGTGTCCACTGTGTCTCTTCTGTGAGTGGCTCCAACAATCCCGAAGCCAGCGCCCCATCACAAAGAAACAAGCTGGCACCGCAGGCTCTCAAAACAGCCGTGTTCTGACGTCATTTCCAGGCAGACAAAAGACGTCACGGTGACGACATAAATTGTTTCAGTTCTTGGAAGTTTGGTGTTTGTTGTTGTTGTCGTTAGGTTTGGCAAGAACGTGGGTATGAAAGAAGTGACAAGCTGAACTGAAAAGAAAAAGAAATCTACACAAACCCGTGACATGATTCTTGCAGAGAAACAGGTAAGCTGAACATTACATTGTCCTTGTATTCAACATCAGTATTTTCTTCATTTCACTGTCATTCAACATTTGATTAACCACTGGATCTAAAGAATGAGGCCTCTTCTTCTGCTTCTTCTTCTTCTTCTTTGAGGAACGCTCACAGCAGCAACTAGTGTTGTCTGTCACAGGAGGGAACAGGCGTTGCCTGCCGTTAAACTACAGAACAAAGATACAGTAATTGCAGAAATCGAATTGCAGTAACTACAGAAATCAAATTGCAGAAAGCACAGAATCGAATTGTTTTGGACAACAGGTTCGAATCTTATCAGGCTGGATCTTTTGGAAACCAACATTTACAGACTCCAATTGGACAGGTTGCTTTGGTAAACCTGCTGGAGGGTTTTCTTCAAATGACCTCCCTTTGACCATTGCAGTTCAAATAATTACATGATTACTTTTTTTTCCTCCCACCCAATACTGTACTGTTTATTTCAAAACAAACAGATACTCATCATTTGAAATTATTTTAATTTTTGAAAACTCTTTGTACACAGTTTTTTTTAGACTTCATTTTGGTCGTCTGGGTTGCCCACGAAATATAGACACCCTAATTCATAAACTACGTCTGAATGTTTGGAAAAGTATATATTCCAAAAGTGTTCTCTACACTTGGTCTGCTGTCAAAGCAGATGTCATAGCAGATGTCATAGCAGATGTCATAGCAGATGTCATAGCAGCCCACCCTGTCCTGCTTGACTGCCCTGTGCTCAGTGCCTCGTATAAAGAAAGGAACAGAGTTCAGTAAAATAAAAGAAGGAACTATTCACAGTGTTCGGTATGACTCCGATTGCATGTCCTGATATCAGCTGTAGAAATTATTTGCCAGTCACCATTTGGAGACTAATTGTAAATTAAATTTGTTGACCTTATCAAAATTCACTATATTCGTCACCTTTCCACCCTTCCACTCATCCTTTTTTTTTTTAGGGGGCGGGGTACATTCTTAACGTGAATGTGAATTTGTCTAAACCACCTTGTAGTGAACGGACATTAAACTAATGAGAAGAAGAAAGAGAAGAAGAAGAAGAAAGACAAGAAGAAGAGGAAGAAGAGAATCTTACCAGCCATTTCAAAGGTATTTTGTGTTTAGAGCGAGACAGAAAAAACAGTGTTAGTCCCACCACCTCTGATACTGGTCACTTTTCCATTTCGTCGTTTGGTTTGCATGGCATACTTACCACTTTCTGCAAACGTTTTGCTTTTCAGAACGACCACGAACAGGCTTTTGTCACCACTGCCACCTGGCGCCTAGGCCCACCTAGCACAGGTCACACTATAAAGATCAGTGACATTCTCAACGCACTGACAACGGAGAAATTGTATAACTGCTTCTTCTCAGGGAAGGCAACAAAGGTGGCGGCAAGGGAGAGAAATGCCTGTTGTCGAGGGTTTGCTTCTCCAGCCTGTTAACAATCTTCAGGCCAGGTGCTCAGCCTGCAGTTTTCTTCTTGGCCTCGGCTCTTTCAATCACAAATCTGTATTGACATAAACCACAGCTTTAAAAAAAATGAAGCACCCCCCCCCCCTCTTCCTCCTCGTCCTTTTTCACCACCACCACCACCACCACCACCATCACCACTAACAACACGACAGCGACAACAACAACAAAAAGAAACAAGTCCCCACCAAGCTTGTTGTTGTTGAGTTGTTGTTGATTTGAATTGTAAACCATTTTTAGTCATGACAGATACCATATGTGAAATTCAGACTTTTCGTCAAGGAGAGCACGTCGCCACAAGAGCAGCGCCTCCCTTAAACAAATTCCTATCTGTCTGTGTAATTTGTTTTCCTATCAGTGTTTTTTTCCTACAGAATTTGGCCACAGACTACTCTTTAGTTGCTGTGTGTCCTTTCATGTGTGCTAAATATGTGTTGCTTGCGGCACTTTCTCGTCTCATCCAAAAGACTAGTACCCAGACCACTTTTTTTTAAGGTGTAGTAGATGGGAGAAACGTTGTGGGCTAAAACAGGGATCAAAGTCGCGACGTATGGCTTTCTAGACTGGTGTGTTACCTCTAGAACACCAGTCCTTTAGAACCCTTGTTCTTAACCACACCACGCGATCTTAACACATTTGGATTACAACCAATATGTAGAAGGCTTTTTATGCATAAAATGGTGGTGGAATCCAAGAATAAGGTCAGTAGGTCGTGTTGATAATATGTTTTTAAATACAGACCCCCCCCCTTTTTGTATAGATCTATGTTAGTACACAAGCGCGTTAGACTTTTCCAGGTGTGTGTGTGTGTGTGTGTGTGAGGGGGTGCATGCGTGTGTGCTTGATTGCATGCAACCTTGGCTTTGTATGTGTGTGTGTGTGTGTGTGTGTGTGTGTGTGTGTGTGGTGTGTGTGTGTGTGTGTGTGTGTGTGTGTGGTGTTATACCTATTGTTACATTTTCAGTCTACTTCGTCTTCAAAATCTTTTTCTTTCTTCAGCCGTCTTTTTTTTTTCCCCCTTTTTTCTTCTCCCTGCCCTCCTCTGATCTGTGTCCATGTCTTTTTCTTCTTCTTCTTTCTTCTCTCTTTTTTTCTTCTTCTTCTTCTTCTTTTTCTTCTTCTTCTCCTTTTTCTTCGTCTTCTTCTTCTCCTTTTTCTTCTCCTTTTTCTTCTCCTTTTTCTTCTTCTTCTTCTTCTTGTCCGACTCTTCTCATTTCTTCTTTTTTCCAGTACGGTTGTTACGTCACTTATTTATTAAAGTGAGAAATGTTCTTGTTGTTCTTTTATCTGTCCAAATGACTCTGAAACATCTGATAAACAAAGACAGCTAGGATATGCAGGCCATGCGGTTCCAAACCAAGATACGAACCTCATGAAGACTGTCTTTCACGGCAAGACTGGAGGGAAAGACAGAAACAAGGCAGACCCCCAGCTTCTCTCCTCGGCAACAACATCCCCCAATCCTGTGGCAGCCTGAGAATCCATGAAGTCAGCAGTACAGGGCAGTACAGCCAAGACCGGAGGAGGAGCACATGGAGGAGGAAGGAAGGAAGGAGGAGCACATGGAGGAGGAAGGAAGGAGGAGGACATGGAGAAGGAAGGAAGGAGGAGCACATGGAGGAGGAAGGAAGGAAGGAGGAGCACATGGAGGAGGAAGGAAGGAAGGAGGAGCATGTCAGGGTCACTGGGTGTGGCGGCTAATGCCGGGGTCTGTGATGCCTACAGGGGAAACAGGTGAGTTTGGTCCCGATGTGCCAGTGCTATTGCTACCACGCTGCTCCTGCCGATCTTCTCACACACACACACACACACACGCACGCACGCACGCACGCACGCAACGCACGCACGCACGCACACAACACACACACACACGCACACGCACGCACGCACGCACACACACACACACACACACACACACACGCACACACAGAGGAGGAGAGACAAAAGGAGGTGTGAGGAGGAGAGAAGAAGTAGAACAGAAGCAGTGAAGACCCCCCCCCCCCCCACACCAACACCACACCAACCACCACCCATTTACCCCATTAACCAGAACAGACACCAGTCTTTAAAAAAAATACAAAACCAAAACAAAATACAGACACCAGTGAAGGCCAGCTTCTATAATAATATCTCCTTTATTGTCGTCAAGAAAGGGACAACAGAGGCACAACATAGCATCCACAGAACACAGAAGAGGAAAACAAACAAATATGGCTGAAAAGTCAAGAGCGAAGCACCACTAACAAAAGGTAAAGGGATAAAGTGCAGCATGACTGCGCCCTGACCACGGTGCAGACCCAAACACCACGCTCTGTCCCAGGTGGCGCTGGCACTGCTGGAGACAGTCCATTTGGACACAGTTTTGTCAATATTCTTGCAACACAGAGTGGTTGTTTTTTCATTTTTTTTTCCATTGATTCCAACCCGTCAAAAGTAAAAATAGTTCCGCCTATAAATGTCTGAAACAGCACCACCAACATGAATCAACCCTGTTAATACATTAGTTCAATGCCACACGAATGGAATATATACAGTTTTTCTTATTCATCACAATGATGATGTTTTAAAAAATAATAGCCTAAGATTTCACTTTTTTTCTTTGCAGAGAGTGAGTATGCAAGTTAACATTTTCAGATCTGGATCAAAAACTTTTTTACCAAAAATCTGTAAAATAGCAAAACGACTATGGACGCATCTTTTTATTGCAATGAGAGAAAATATCTTGTCAACACAATGGAACAAACGTTAAACTATGAACTAACACATGGAAATAAGAAAAGAACAAACATTGCAGTTTGCTGATTTCAAAATAACAACAACAGAACTACATCAAAATTAAAGAGATCATAAACATCTTTTTATGGCAACAGATACCAAAACTAAACTAAAAAAATAAGTCAATTCATCCAAATGAAAGATATCTTTTTACAGAAATGAATATTTCACTTTTCACAAAGTAGAACAACTGTATTCAAATAAAACTATCCAACACAATTTTCCATTGCAATAAATCGTACATTTTTTCACAAAAATAAAAGGAAAGCACCCAAATCAAAGGAAAGAATTTTTTTTATGGCAATAATTGTAACCCCCCCCCCCCTTAAATCACAAGCAACTAGAGCAGCATAAAAATAAGGGAGATGACAAACATGTTTTCATGGCAGTGATTCCCAGCTAAGCTAAAACTGTACCATCTCTGAACTTAGCCAACGAGACCACTTCTCTCCAAGTCTGCTGACTTGATGTCATTGTTCTGTAAGAAGGGGAAGCAGGTTTCTGTAGAATCAAAGACTTTGGTATGTGCTTATCCTCCCCCACCCCCCTCCCAACTAAAATAAAGGGTCACACTGAATGAGGAAAACGGGTTAGTGTGCATTTTTAAACAAAGCTTATCCAAGAGTGACATACAGAAACAACAATATTTAGCAGCAACAGATCCTAACTTTTCCATTTATTCATAGATAAAACTCGAAAGTGCTCAAGAATGTCAGATCAAGTTCTTTGCTTTCTATACTCTGTGAACAAAACCTGAAGTTGTAAGCAACAACAAACCAGTTCCACAGCTCGTGCAGTAAAAGTGACAGAATCCACTTCTCACTTCTTTTTTCCAGATAACATCATAATAACGGATAGTGACAGTACTATGACAAATGTTCCAAAACTTGTGCTGTCAGGTTCACAGACTCTATCAGGTTCCAGAATCAGTCATGCCCCTCCTCGCCGAAAGAGTCTGTCAGTGAGTGACAGCAAAACTAGGAGGGAGTGACTGACTGTTGGACCTGATCACTAAAGCCCCACATGCAAAGTGGCTCAGATCATGTTCAGGACAGGACAGGTGGACCCGACACTGGCGCACAAGTGCAGGTCGAGTTCTAGGCTGCTACACGTGCTTGCTGCTAGGGTTCCAAAACGCTGTTTGTTTTCCATGTTTTTTCTCTTTTCTGAATAAAAGCTATTTAAACCATACGCTATACGTGTTCAGTTGTTGTTCTTTTGTTTATTTATTTATTTATTTTATTGATCTATCTGTTGTTTCATTTATTCGTTCATTCATTCACTCTTTATTCATATATTTATTCTTTGTGTATGTCTTTTCTTCAGTAAACAATACTATGTTTTGTCATTAATTCTTCTAATTAATTTCCATTTGCATTTTGTACAAAGCCAGAAGTACTAACGCTTTCGGTTTCCAAGAAATGAATAAACGCACTCCTAGGGGATTGTAAAGTTTGAACATTAACTCAATTTTTTCAGCATGTCTTTCTATACATTTCTTGAAATTACTTAAAAATCTGTAATTAGCTTTTTTTAAATCCTCAAAAAGATGAACAAAAAATAGGAAAAAGAAAGAAGACCAACCCTCCCCCAAAACAAACCCTCACCTCCTACAAAAAAACACCTTGTCAACCCAACCCACAGAAACACTTTAAAAGGCTGTTATAAACTATAATTAAACAAAAATGGACGGGTGTTGGTGAGGGGGGGGGGGGGTCAGACAGCAAAGTCTACCAAAAAATAACTTTAAAAACTTGAACACAAGCTAATAAAAGACAAAAAAATGTCCCTTTTGGCACAGGATAGTGTTGGGTGGTTTGGTTTTGCTGTTTTTTTCTGTCCTTGTTTTTTGTCTTTGCTTTGGGTTTTCTTTTGCCGTGTTCACTAGTTGGCCTGGCGGGCTTTACCAGGGGCAGCTCACCAGTGTGCCAGTACTGGAGTGCCCTCACCCCCTCACCCCCCCCCCCCCCTCACTTTTAGGGAACGGAGCTATCACCGTTTTTCTTCATGACTCTTTGACTGCGATTTAAAAAAAAAAGAAATGGCACATAGAGAAATAAACACCCGGTAGATCAAATATTAACAACAACAGCAATAACAAGGGGAAAAAAGGAAAATAAACTGGCGATATCCATAAAATGTCCTTTCATACATATATACACAGAAAATTGTACATGAACTTGTCAAAAGACAATGACTATTCATTATACAAGTGTTGCGAGAGAGAGAGAGAGAGAGAGAGAGAGAGAGAGAGAGAGAGAGAGAGAGAGAAGAGTATGGACGGATGAGACACCACAGGTAAGCTTCCACATAAGAACCCCCCTCCCCCCCC
>CM054152.1:938503-954183 GCA_028751875.1 Rapana venosa
GTAGTGAAGTGGTGCAGTGCAGTGCAGTGTAGTGCAGTGCAGTGTAGTGTAGTGTAAAGTAGTGTAAAGTAGTGGAGTGTAGGGTAGTGTTATACAGTGTAATGTAGTGCAGTGCAGTGTAGTGCAGTGTAATGTAGTGTAGGACAGGGTAGCGTAGTGTAGTGTAGTGTTAGTGGTTAGAACATTGCGCTCGCAATCTGACGACCCGGGTTCGATTCACGTTCAAGGGGATATTTTCCCCTGGAGTAACATCAGTGCAGACTCCACTCTCCCCCAAAGTCCGTCGGATGAGACTATAAACCGAGGCCCCGTGTGCGAACGCACGCAGGACATCTTGCGCACACGTTAAATCCTGTTCCGCTTTTCGTAAGAGTAGACCATTGTGTGCCAGTGGGAACAGATGACAGAATTTACAAAACCACATACACACGGGAACTGGAAGTAAAAAGCACATAAGTGCTTATTCCATTATCCTCGATATAAAAGAATAACATAAATTTAAAATAAAAATAGTGTAGTGTGGGACAGGGTAGCGTAGTGTAGTGCAGTGTAGTGTAGTGCAGTGCAGTGCAGTGTAGTGCAGTGTAGTGTAGTGTAGTGCATTGCATTGCAGTGCAGTGTAGTGTAGTGCAGTGTAGTTTAGCGTAGTGTAGGAGTGTAGAGTAGTGTAGCGTAATGTAGTGTAGAGTAGCACATTGCATTGTATTGTATCGTATTGTAGTTTAGCGTAGTGTTTTGTATTGTTTTGTATTGTATTGTGTTGTGTTGTGTTGTGCTGCACTGTGTCATATACCACTTTCAGTCATGGCAGCAAGATTCCAGATTCAGTTCTTTCCATCCCTTTTGGGGTATGGAGGATTACAAACGATTTTAACAGGAGAATAATCCTAACAGCATTACACCCCAAATAATATCAATTCTAACAGGAACTGAAAAGAAAGAGTTCATGGCAAAATAATAAGCAGACAGCATTAACCTTCTCAAGACTCAAGACCATTTTTAAGATACACATTTCTTTAAAAGGCACAATCTACGCTTGTGAAAGACAAGTGAAATTTCAAGAAATACCCGCAAAGCTTATTAATTTTGAGAGCGACAGGAGAACTTTTTGAGATTTAAATTTCATTAGCATACAGAAATTATAACTGGACATGGGTTGAAGAAAATGTCGGGGAATAAAATCTTGTCGTAAATGTCTGAAGTGGGGATATTCCATGATGAAATGAAATCATCCCTAAAACAGACATATTGCATTTTGAACATATTCTTTCTTCCCTTGGTATATTCTGGAAACGTCCAACCTCAATAGGAAGCTTGTGACAGCTACAACGAAACTTCATAAGAGCGGAAACATATACATCTGGTAGACAAGTTATATATTTTTCCATACCAAAATAGGATCTTATAGTTTTTATAATAAAGGCATCTACTATTATTCCCCAGCTCGGTTCTCCATTCATTAACAAATTACTTATTAGGAAGGCTTTGATATGTGAACTTGAAGAATCAATACTTAAACAAAACTGTCTCTCCCACAAACAGTCTAATCCGCTTTGTACTAAAATATTTTGTATTTTATTTAGCCATGATGATTGAATCAAAGATTTGTCATGTAAATCTTTCATCATCTGATAAACATTTGACGATAGCTTTTCAGACTGGATGTCAAGCAGCTGCATCCAGAAGCGAACCATTCGAACAGAGACCAAAATAGACAAGGGATATCTGCCTGTTTTTCCATATACTAGCGAACACAACACACACACACCACACACACACACACACACACATCACACACACACACACACACACACACAACACACACACACACACACACACACACACACACACACACATTAAGATAGGTTTGGCTTTTTTCACGTGAAATTCAGTAGTTGAAATCTTATTTACATTTTTCATTGAAATTACTGATTTTGTTAGAAATTGTTAGAATTGCATTTTCCTGTTGTTTATTGTAGTTCAATAGGTTAGTAATGTAACGGTGTTGTTTTTTTTCTATAATTTTGATTGTTTTTCTATATTTTTATTTTTAAATTTTGTTTATCATTTCGCATGCATTGATCCCCTGAAATTCCTTCTCCTGTACAGTACCAAGTACACCCTCCTCCCTTGACACTCATACACCCTCCTTCTCCCCCCGCTGCCCCCACCCCGTCTAATATCACAACTGTGAAAAGACGTTAAATGAATTTGAATACACACACACACACACACACACACACACACACACACACACACACACACACCGAAACTGTCCACCACTGACAAACTAACCCCCAGAGCAATGAAGGCACTGGCGTTGCCCCTTTAACCTCCCCAGCCCTCCTACAGACGGCGGTGTGAAAGGCTTGTACTATATTATGCACGAACCGGACTTGTTGTATAGGTGGGTGGGTAGGTAGGTAGGTGGCCTACACTCAACTCCGCGGCTCTTGCGCTATTGGTGATTACTCTCTCTCTCTCTCTCTCTCTCTCACACACACACACACACACACACACATGATCGAGCCTTTTTTCTCTCTCTCTCTCCAACACGAGACTGGAATTGATTTTCTTTCCCGGGTCTTTGAAAGCTGAACGCTTGAGGCGAGGCGCAAAAGTGGAGCTTTGAAGGAAGAGTGGAATGAAAGGTAGCGAGGAATTATTCATCATCATTACAGTCTTGAAAAGAAAGCAGTGAAGGTGTTGGGTGGGGGGGGGGGGGGGGGGGGGGGGGGGGGGGGACGGGGTGTAGACAAAACTGACCGCTCTGAGGGGTGCCCAAGTCTTTAGTTCTAGTTGCCGGGTTGGGTTTTTTCTTTTCACTGTTCTTTTTTTTGGGGGGTGAGGTGTGTTAAATGAGTTGGGCAGAGGGTGTGTGTGTCGTGCGTCTTTTTGTGGTTGATTTGGGGTGTGTGTGTTGTGTGGGGTGTGTTAGACAGAAAGAAGACAGGCAATCAGATAAACAAACGAAAGATAGAGAAACGAATCACAGAGGGAGCACGCATGAGAGGGAGAGAGAGAGAGAGGAGAGAGAGCTGAGTGGGCGCGCGCGCGCAGCACACACAACGACACACACGACGCACGCAGGCTAATGCACTCACACCTTTCTCTCTCACACAATATCTCCCACCCTCGCCCCCAATTCTCTCTCTTTCTCGTCTCTCTTCTACACAACAACACACAACAACACACACACACACACACACACACACACGACAGTGTATAATTATGTAATCAGATCATAAATCAATACTACAGCGAAACCTGTCCATGACGAGCTACATAAATAATTCAATTCCCTTTAAACATGTTGTCATCATCTCAGAGACAGAAACTCAATGGGGCTACAAGCCACACAGACAGCAGTGAACAGGGAAACGTGACGACACGGGACAGAACAGCACAGCACAGGATAATAATAATAATAGTAATAATAATAATAACAATAATAATAATAATAATAATAATAATAATAATAATAATAATAATAATAATAATGTATGGAATTTCTATAGCGCTGAATCTTGTAAAGCAACAAATCAAAGCGCCCCCATCACCATGATTAGAGAAAAGCACAATCCACAAATCAGCAAGACTTCAGCCAGTAATAAACTGACGCAAGAAAATCACACTCCCATGTGCCCCCCCCCCCCCCCCCCCCCCCCCCCCCCCCCCCCCCCCCCACACACACACACAGAGGAAACACTCACAAACATGCGCACGCATTTTCATGACATAAACGTAATTGTTATAACATGTTGTATGTTAAGAGAAATATCAACAACATGAATACTGTATTCTATCAAGAAATGGAACACAGTCTAAAATCAATGTTGGTGGTGTGACACACTGCATCACGTCCTCCTTCCCACAGCTGGAACAGACAGACAGCTCCACACACCAATGGCTGCTGCCCGAGTGACCGACAGAAAATTAAAATGGTTTGACCACACACAACAAGCAGAAGTGGGGAAATCTGGCCAACAGCTCTTCAGGGCAGTACCACGAGGACTACGAAGAGAGAGAGAGAGAGAGAAGAGAGAGGAGAGAGAGAGAGAGAGAGAGAGAGAGAGAGAGAGAGAGAGAGAGAGAGAGAGATTACTGGGAATACCTGTGTTGACTGAATGAAGTAGATACACAATAATCCCATGAAAATATAGCATCATAAAAAGACAGAAACACACACACACATACACATACACACACACCACACACACAGAGGAAAGAAGAAGAAAAGACAGATAGACCATAATATGAAGGTAACAAGGCACACAGAGATAGCAACGGATGGACAGACAGATAAATAGACAGATAGATAGATAGGCAGGCAGGCAGACAGGCAGCCAGATAGGCAGGCAGGCAGATATGCAGACAGGCAGGCAGGCAGGCAGACAGACAGACAAACAGAAACAAAGCGAAAAAACAGTGACAGATATAAGCATTAAAAATTTATGAAAGAGAACAGACAGACACACAAGCAAAACCTTACCCTTCGCCTCCAAACATTTCTCTTTTCAATTTGCGCACCTTAACTACCCCAAGACGTACAAACTTGTCGGAGAAATTGGCGCTATAAAAAAAAAAAAGACCCCCGCATAAAATTGAATAGGGGGCCTCTGATGCGATTGAGGCCGCGATCAATGCAGTGAAATTGACACGCCTGGGGTCTCTCTCTCTCTCTCTCTCTCTCTCTATCTCTCTCTCTCTCTCTCTCTCTTTGTCAGTTTCTCCTATCTCCCGCTAGGCCTAACGAATTTTTTTACGGAGTACGACCATACCCGGGTTGTCAATTGCCTAGCTAATCGTGTACCCCAACATTCCATAACACTATTATTACATGTGTAGATCACAGAACTTTAGGGCTGTGTTCGGCTACCTTACTTTGGTGGTGTGTGTGTGGTGTGGGGGGGGGGGGGGGTGGTTATGGGTAGATCGATGTAGGTACGCATAAGAAAAGGGGTTTGTTTGGTTGTTGTGTGTTTGTTGTTCTATTTTGTTTGTCTGTCTTTTCTTCTGGAGACAGAGGCCAGAATTCTGGGATGAATGGGAATATGTATGCATGCATAGACGTCAGTGTCCGCTTAGACTTGCCAGCGTTTTCATTCTCTCTCTCACTCTCTTTCGCACGCACACATATACGCACGCACGCACGCAGACACACACACACATACATCAGTAAGTGTTTGCTGACGAACCAAGCCTTGCACTGCAACCATTAAAAGCATTCATTGTATGGACTGGCATTAAAGCTTTGAACGTATTGGGGATCGTATGAATGCACGAAGCTGTCCTTTTATAGGTCTGTCTACTTTTGATCCCACTGTCACAGAGAGAGAGGAAGAGAGAGAGAAGAGAGAAGAGAGAGAGAGAGAGAGAGAGAGAGAGAGAGAGAGCGAGCGAGAGAGAGAGCGAGAGAAAGAAAGAAGAGGAGAGAGAGGAGATGAGATGAGATGAGAGACTGTGTGTGTTAGTGTGTGTGTATTCATGTTGTATTCATGTGTGTGTGTGTTTGTGTGTGGTGTGTGTGTGTGTATTCATGTGTGTGGTTGTGTGTGTGTATCATGTGTGTGTGTGTGTGTGTGTGTGTGTGTGTGTGTGTGTGCGTGCATCACGCTCCTGTGTGTACATCAAAAGATCTACTCGAAAAACATTGATGTGTTTGCCAGTGTCTTGAAAAGAGTGCATGATTTGAAATTAGCAAAAGCCCCATAAAACACACACACACACACACACACACACGCGCGCACTCTCTCTCTCTCTCTCTCTCTCTCTGTCTCTCTCTCTAAAGGTTTTTCTTGGCAATGTGGTCAAACGGGTTGATGTGTTTCTGTAGCCTAACTTATATCCTGTAGGCCTAGCCTACACATTCTGTTCACAACTCTTTCCCCCTCTATTTCCCCCCTCCCCCCTTTTTTTTCCCACTGTATAAGTTTTCTATCGATCGTGTTTTGTGGCGGCCAATACAACAGACAATATTGTTGTGTTCTGTGGTAGCCAGACTTTGTTGTGTTGTGTTGAGTCGTTGTGCAATGTGTCTGCTGCCTGTCTTGCCTTGCTGTTCCGCTGAGAGAGCCAGGGGTGAAGGGCCTGGCTGTCTGTCTGGCTGTCTGTCTGTCTGTTTGTCTGTCTGTCTGCTGGGTTCTTGGGTTGTGAAAGTGGGCAGGGTGGGAGTGGGGAATGGGGGGGGGGGGGGGGGGGGAGAGAGAGAGAGAGAGAGAGAGAGAGAGTGTAAGTAAGTAAGTAAACAAGTCTTCAATTTTAACGTCTTTCCACTTTAAGTGATACCAGACGACCCTAAAATAACATCCTGAATAATAATAATAATAATAATAATAATAATCTGTGTCTATGTGAGTGTGAAAGTCAAAGTCAATCAATTTTTTTATTTCGAGGATAATGAATAAGCACACACACGTGTGTGTGTGTGTGTGTGTGTGTGTGTGTGTGTATGTGACAGAGAGAGAAACAGACAGACACACAGACAGACAGAAGACAAACAAACAAGCAGACAGACAGACAAAAACTTTTTTTTAAACCTGAAAGCCAGCAATGATGACGTCTTTCAAAACGGTGAACTACCTACCCCAGGGGGCCCACATGAAATGGCTGTAGGGCTGTTTGTTTTATCATAGCAGACAGACAGACAGGCAGACAGACAGGCAGACAGGCAGACAGACAGACAGGCAGACAGACAGGCAGGCAGACAGGCAGACACACGCCCTGAACAGCGCACAGCCTGATACCAGAGTTATGACGTGACCTGACGTGACGTGCTTTGCTGAAGGCCGGTGTCTCTATGGCCACCTCACTCACTCACTCACTCACTCACTGCGGGGGACCGGGAGGACTTGGGGCTGGTAGGGAGGGCAGGCAGGAAATGATAGACAGGCCACTTTCCTCCCCCCTCCCCCCCCCCTCCCCTGGGCTGTTTTCTAGAGCCCCAGCTTTGCTCTCCGCTCTTATCTGGTATAGGGAGTGGGGAAGGTTCGATACCCCTACCACCAACTCCAACCAAGCCCTCATTTTAGGTCTGCTTTTTCCCTTCTCTCTCTCCTCTCTCTCTCTCTCTCTCTCTCTCTCTCTCTCTCTCTCTAATGTTATCCTAAGTGATATTTTTGTAGCTGACTTTGTGTTATACAGTAACATGTTGGTCTGTGTGTGTGTGTGTGTGTGTGTGTGTGCGCGCGTATGTGTTAAAACCAAAATACTAAGCAGTTCGGCAACCCCCTTCATGTATGGGCCAATGGCCTTTTTGTGAATAAATCGTTCGAGTTCGAGTTCTCTCTCTCTCTCTCTCTCTCTCTCCTCTCCTCTCCTCTCCTCTCCTTTCTCTCTCTGTTTCGGTGTCTTTCTCTGTCGGTCTCACACTCACACACACACACACAGACAGAGACAGAGACAGAGTTGTAATTAGATATCATTGATAAAGTTGTTGGGTTTTTTTTGCTAGAGAGATGGCTTGATAAAAAAAAAAAAAGCAAATGCTTTGCTTATTCATTGTACCATCTGGAAATAAATTGACGTCACACACACAAACACACACACACACACACACACACACATTAACACACACACACAGAGTCTACTCTCAGCCCCTCCCCCCCTCCCCTCCCTCCTTTCCCAAACAAGAACCAGCGTCCATCTTGCCTCAGCATTCAGTGTCTGCAGGAAAGCAGGCGGACAAAGACAGCACAGCTCCACACTGCAGCACTGCAGGGCCAGCAGCACGGGGATCAATGAAGAACCTCGGGGTAAACACCACACACCACACACAACACACACACACACACACACCACACACACACACACCACACACACCACCACCACACACCACACACCACACACACACACACCACCACCACACACCACACACACACACACACACCACACACACACACACACACACCACACACCACACACACACACACACACACACACACACACCACACACAACACACGCACAACACACACACCACACCCCAACAATAGAGAAAGACAGGCACAGAGAAACAAAGTAAACACAGAAAGAGCATTCTGCTCTGTGGAGTAAGGGGGAACAATGGAGAAAACGTCTGAAAAGAACAAACAGTGGTTGGGGGGTGGGGTGGGGGGTGGGGGGACAACAAGCATATGAAAACACTGCACACAGAAACCGTTTGAAAAGAACGCACTGTAGTTTGAGGGTAAAACAACAAACCTATACAGACACTAAAACCCCCCCCAAAAAAAACCTCACTTCTCCAGGGGCCAGCATATTGAGGGCGGCGCCCATCTCCTCTCCCTCGCTGCTTTACCTTCCTTGACCCTAAAGAGGGCAGGTACCCATGTACAGCTGGGTGAACTGGGGGACTGTAGTGAAGCCAAGGCGCGCAAACGGTCACCCATCCGAGTGGTAACCACGCTCGACGCTGCTTAATTTGGCTGGTGGGAAAGAGTGTTCTGACCACTGAGCTATCCCGTCCCCACTCCACTACACAGGCAGACAGTACAGACAGAAAACGTCTGAAAAGAACAAACAGTAGTTCGGGGGTAAAAATGGAGAAAAGGCTGAGCGGTTAGAATGTCTACTTGTGATCTGAGAGCGTGGATTCCAGTCTCAGCTGGGGCGTCTGTATAAGGGGATTATTCCCCGGAGCTAACATTGACCCTGATTCCCCTGAATCCCCTGCAGGTCCTTCAGACGAGGCTGTACAGTGAAGTCCCCTGACCCAACGCACAGAGAACGTGTGGAGCTCACCTTAAAACTCTGCCCCTGATACAGAAGAGTCGGTCAGCTAAAACCGGAAGTGTAGATGACGTCATATACCCAGCATGCAATCTGTGCATAAGGAAACCTGCAGGAAGACGTCAGTGTGGAGCAGTGCTGTGTCTCCACACGGAACACAGACCAACCCCCTGTTTCCCAGTCTCCTCTGCTATCATTCGCTGCTCTCCCGTCTTTAAAAAATAACCCAAAAATCGCCTATGATGCGACCCTAGGTTGACGAAATCTATTGTCATCTTTGAGCAATATGATTGTCCTCTATGTCTGTTCTACATACAAAAACCAGCAACAAAACACCAAACACAAACAAAAAACAGACTCCAAACAGTGTGGAACTAGGAACTTAGAACCACATTTCAAAATCAGTCAAAATTTACCACACTACCGCTACACTGTTTTCTTTAGGCCCAAAACTAAACAGAACTACTTGTAAGTCATGGCAGATTTCTCTTCATGAAATTCAGGCT
This sequence comes from Rapana venosa, assembly GCA_028751875.1. NCBI lineage: Eukaryota > Metazoa > Mollusca > Gastropoda > Neogastropoda > Muricidae > Rapana > Rapana venosa. The sequence continues at coordinate 947,738 of CM054152.1, forward strand.
GCTCTCCCCTAGGAGAGCGCGTCGCCACAAGAACAGCGCCACCCGATTTTTTTTTCCCTTTTTCTGTCTGCATGTGTATTTGTTGCCCTATCAAAGTGACTTTTTTCTTCACAATTTTTGCCAGAGACAAGTCTCTTGTTGCCATGGGTTCTTTTACGTGCGCTAAATGCATCTGATTATCGCCTCATCTGAAAGACTAGCACCCAGACCACCACTCACGTTCTAATGGATGGGGGGGGGGGGGGGGGTGATTTCTGGCACAAACGGGGATCAAACCACCGCACACTTGGAACCCGGACTATTCGCTTTCTAGGCAGGTGCGTTACCTCTGGACCACCGCTTCCAGGTATATCAAACATCAGCATTTGAGGAAAAGATAAACCCCACACCCCAAATCAGAGCAAGGCATTTACCCATAAGAGACGCCTCTCTCTCTCTCTCTCTCTCTCTCTCTCTCTCTCTCTCTCTCTCTCTCTCTCTCTTCAGCAAACTATAGGATATAATATAGTACAATATACAACACTCTTTCTCTCCGTTGTAGATAAAGACAGACAGACAGACGGACAGATAGGCAGAGAACGGCAGGAGTGAGGAGCGAGAAAGGGCTATAGCCTGCTATCCACCATCGTCAATAACTGGATAGGGAGGGCTAGCTTCGCCATATCTTATATAAAAGAGCTCGCTTAAGTGGTGAGTGCTAAGGTATAGATAGTCTGGAGTGCTATGCAAATATTATGTTGCTTGTTTGAAATTTCAGAATGTGTGTGTGTATCCTTGCGTGCTATGTGTGTGTATATGTGTGTGTGTGTGTGTGTACGCGCGAGCGCGCGAACATGTGCGGGTATGCGCGGGTGAGAACGTGCGTGTGTACACATGGGCAGACATAATTATGGTTTCAAGTTTACAAGGTAGAGGTGTCTGCAAACAGAATTCCTTTTAGAACTATAAAGACGTCAAAGGCTGTACGCATACGTCATGTCAAAGTGTTTGACAATTCTTTAAGGCTTGCTCTCAGCCCCCCCCCCCCCCTCCCCCCACCCCCCCCCCCCCCTACTAGGCCTACCTGGATTTTTGCACTACATAGATCCCCTATCAGATTTCGCTGCCGGATATTTTTTGTCGTTACTATCAGCAATACATGTTTCTACATTTTCCCCGGTCCTTTCTTCTCTGAAATCTTTAATAGACTTTGGTACAGCGTTTGACCTTATCGATATTTACTCTTACTTTTCAGAAAACATGTCTTACTGGCGCCATTTTTCCTTACAACCAACGCTTTTCATTTTAAGGAATAGAAATCAGAATATTAGTCAGTATCTCAACATCAAACTAGGGTGTCTCCCAGGGCTCTGTTCTCAGACCTATGCTGTTCTCAATAACACTGATGATTTGTTTGTCATTTACTTCTCAATACAATGATTTCAGTTACTAGTAGTTAGCAAGAAGCTAGAGGAACAAATTTGAATACATTCTATACAATGAAAAAATAGTTAAGTAGCCAGAATCAGTTTTGTTTTTTAATTCGCCAAAGACAAACTATTAAAAAAACACTAAGAGAAAAAAGTGTCAAATGTTTTCATGACTAATCTGCATTTCAAGATGTGGCCCTGCCTGCCTGTTTCTGTCTTTGCCTCCCTCTGTCTGTCTGTCTGTCTGTCTGTCCGTCCCTCTCTGTCTCTGTCTTTCTCTCTCTTTCTCTGTGTAAAAGATAAAAAAAAGACTTTGTCACTGTGTGTGTGTGTGTGTGTGTGTGTGTGTGTGTGTGTGTGTGTGTGTGTGTGTTTATGCTTCAGTCTGTTTTCCTCCCCTATTGGCATGGCTAACTGATACCTTTCTGTTTTTCTGAGATACAAAAAAAATCATTAGCCCATCGGCTTCCCTTTTCTGTCTGTGTTTGTCTGTCAGTACAAACTACCCAGGTGTAAGCAGTTCAAACCATCAATGTCATTCTTCAACACCTCTCATTATTTTTTACGCATCAGCAATGTTTGTCAAGGGAAAATGAAATACATGGATGAAAAAATGTACTGAATACATTGATCTGGTAAAAAAGGAAGCCTTCAATTACTCAGTTATGTTATCAGCTATGGTCGGGGGACAGTACCCTCTCATACCGGCAATATAGCTGCATGACACAGGCTTCGATGACAGGGGCACATGAGTTATTGCCCGTGGAGCGATTTCCATCAGACAGCAAGTCTGACATGACACTGACATTTCCGTAATGTACTTGCTCACTCTTCTGCTCTGCTGGCTTTTGATAGACCAGCGCTGATATCATCTGAGAGAGAGAGAGAGAGAGAGAGAGAGAGAGAGAGAGAGAGAGAGAGAGAGAACTCTGAACTCTGAACTCTGAAATGATTTAATGTACATTGGCCTTGGACCACAATGCATTTGTTGGGCTCAGGATGGAACAGTGAGTTCATTCATATCACTGGCAAAACAAATGCACAAACAAATAATGATTTATGACTGATTAAAGAAGAAATACACACAAATATAGGTAGCGAACTCATACAAATAGATGAATGTCAGTAACAATTTATGACTGAATACAGAAGAAAATTACATGATTTTAAACCTTAAATCAACCATAACCCAATCATAGAGAGAAGATGCTATCTAAGAAAAATCATCCATATTGAGTATATCAAATCATAGCAGTTTTTCAATAAAGTGTTTGAGAGAGAGAGTGAGAAACTCTCTCTGAAACTCTGAAATGATTTAATTGCACATTGGCCTTAGGCCACAATACAATATAGAAAAGAAAATAGAAAAATATCTTATTTAGCAGCACCTATCTATATTCTACAATCATTGGTTACCTGAAAATCATATACATTTCATACCTACTACGGTTCAAATTTTAAGGATAGTTGTCAAATCACAGTTTTCATTTCACATATACTGAAAGGATCAGTCATAGACATTAGTATAAAAGGGGGAGATACAGAAAATCATGATCATGTTATGCCACGAATTCTTGATAATACGCGATATAAACAAAGGTGAAAATGTTTACGTGGTTTAACAGACGTACATCATAGGATTGATTACCTTGTAGACTTAAAGTATTTTCTTCCGCCTATTGCTTGCATGAAACACAAATCTAGATAAGTTGTATCTGTGGATAGGATCAGTGGCTCTAAGTAACATGTGCAGAGGAAGTTCCTTTGACTCTTTTAGAAATTTGACCCTTAAATCTTCAAACGTAGCACAAAAGAAAACAAAATGTTTTTCATTTTCGATCTGATTTTTACAAAATGGACAGAATTTATCATGAATAGATTCGCTATAACGATGTACATTGTTATTCAGTGGGAGTACATTAAACCTCAACTGCGTAATGGCAACACGAAAACAATAATTTTCCATATCTAGAACAACTTTCTTTTACGAATATAGTCTTAAATGATCTCTATGGTTGATATCTATCTCGATCTCTAATAGTTCAACATGGGGTACAGTTATTTCCAGATATTATGGAATTATTCATCTTGTTATTTGCAGATGATGTGGCATTGATATCAACAACACCGAGTGGTCTTCAGAATCAGTTAAATGTTGTAAAAACTTGCTGTAATAAGATTAAAGTTAGATGTAAACATAGATAAAACAAAAGTTATGGTATTTAGAAAAGGGGGCTTTTTGGGTAAACATGAGAAATGGTTCTATGATGGTAAGTGCTTAGAGGTAGTAAACAATTATTGCTATTTAGGGTTCAGGTTCACAACTATGATCAGTGCGAAAAACGGTACACAGCATCTAGTAACAAAAGGGAAAAAGGCAGTAGTTCAGCTTAATAGAGTTTTTCGGAAATATAAAGAGATGACAGTAAATACTTTTTTTAACATTTTTGATTAAAAAAATACAGCCAATATTGCTATATGCTGCCGAAGTATGGGGAATAAACCAGTTAGAACATATAGAAAAAGTCCACATGATGGCATGCAAAAGATTTTTAGGTGTACCAACCAAAACACCAAACAAAATGATATATGGAGATTTGTGTAGATATCCTCTCTAAATTCATACACTGCCTGTATAAGATATTGGTTTAAATTACTACAAATGAATAATGAACGGTTACCATATAAGGCGTATCAAATGCTGTTGCAGCTAGATAATTCCGGAAAACAGTGCTGGGTTTCGAAAATAAGAGAAATCTTATGCTTAACTGGATTTAACATGGTTTGGTTGCAGCAGGGTGTTGGGGTTGTGAAAAAGTTTCTAAGCATATTTAAACAGGGCTCATCGATATGTTATTCAAGAATGGTCAGGAACTATAGAGAGAGAGAGAGAGAGAGAGAGATGAGAGAGAGAGGAGAGAGAGAGAGGAGAGAGAGAGAGAGAGGAGAGAGAGAGAGAGAGAGAGAGATGGGAGACAGAATCAAGAAGAGAGCACAAAGGTATGGAAGGAGAGAAAAAGAACAACAGTCACACTTCAGAAACACTGGTGCACCGTTAGAAAAAAGAAGAAAGAAAAAAGACAGAAAGAAAAAAGACAGAAAGAAAGACTAGAAGATAGAAGGAAAGAAGAAACAAACAAAGGGATGGAAGAAGAGAAGAAGAAGAAGAAGAAGAAGAAGAATGATGATGATGATGATGAGAAGAAGAAGAAGAAGAAGAAGAAGAAGAAGAAGAAGAAGAAAGAAGAAGAAAATGATGATGATGATGATGATGATGATGATGCAGAAGATTGATTTGATTGACTGACTGATTGAATCTTTAATGGGTAAAGATTTAGACAGAATAAAGGCCTTTTTACAATTCTGCCCCAAAAGAAAACAAATCAAAACCAATCAAAAACAAAAGAAAAGAAAAACAACCTACAAGAAGAAGAAGAAGAAGAAGAAGAACAACAACAACAAGCTGACTTGCACAGTCATATCACTTACGTACACAAAGACAGTGAATTCAAGAGTGCATATTTATAGTCTATAGGCACCAACACACACACACACACACCACACATTCACACACACAACACACACACACACACACACAACACCACACACACACACACACACACACAAACACACACACACACCACACAAACAACACACACACACACACACACACCCACACACACAACCACACACCACACAACAACAACCCACACAACACACAACACACACACAACACACACACACACACACACACACACACACACACCACACACACACACACACACACACACACACGCACACACGGTACTCTCTGCACAGTCAGGCACCAGACCTGTAACCTTACCTGCTCAGGCACAAAACGGAAGAGGTCCTGGTCCCCAGTCAGTACAGACAACTCTGCCTCGGCTCTGGCGATCAGTCCACGACCCGCAGTGAAATCAAGCACGACCAAGTCAGCCTAGCGCCTCGTGGCCCGCAAGCAATGTTGTCCTCTCATCGGCATGGATACGCCCCGCTCTCGCCCCCCTGTCAACAGATCGCGTCCATCTGATTGGAAGATGGCCTTAGAGATAGCTTTCCTAGCAACAAGGGCAGAGCATGCACCGAAGCAAGCATAGATAATAAGGGAGGGAGGGGAGAGGGAAGGGGGGAGGAGGATGGGGAGTGCCGCCGAGGATTGACGAGTGATGGCGGAAAGTGGCGAGAGTGAATCTTTCGTGGGGGATCGGTGTCTTTCTCGCTTATCAGTACTGATCACGCAGTACATAGACTAAAACTGGAATGATACAGAGAGGATTAGCATCCCCAACCCCCACCCCGCGCATGGAGAGAGAGGGAGAGAGAGAGAGAGAGAGAGAGAGAGAGAGAGAGAGAGAGAGAGAGAGAGAGAGAGAGAAGAGAGAGAGAGAGAGAGAGAGAGAGAGAGAGAGAGAGAATGACAATGACAAAAATTTAATGTGTTAGGTTTTTCACCCCTTCACAAATGAGTAGTTTGGGGAGGGGACCGAAATCGAAAAATACAACAACAAAATAGAACACTGTACAATATCGAGAGAGAGAGAGAGAGAGAGAGAGAGAGAGAGAGAGAGAGAGAGAGAGAGAGAGAGACAGAGAGACAGAGAGACAGAGAGAGACAGAGAGAGAGACAGAGACACAGAGAGAGAGAGACAGAGAGAGAGACAGAGACACAGAGAGAGCGAGAGCGAGCTGTGCGTTTACAACTGTAAACAGGGGGGGGGAGAATGTGCTTTTTGTTCAATTCTTTTGTAGGCAGGAGCAGGAGTGTCATAAATAAACGGACTGACTGCCAATAAAGGGGACAGGCTGGAAGAAGGGGATAGTGGTGGTACCACGGTGGTGGTGGTGGGGGGGGGGGGGGGGGAGGGGGCAGGGTTATAAATAAACTTTAATCATTGAAGTAGAGATTAAGAATGAAGTGAAGACAAGCACTTCTTTAAAGCTGTTTAACTTAACTGTCAGTTTTCAATGGAATCGAACCTGAATTCTCATCCAGCGGCAAATATGTCAATTTTAGCA
>CM054152.1:954683-974683 GCA_028751875.1 Rapana venosa
AAACCTTTTACTCTACCCCCCTTTTTTTCAACTCCCCTTGAAAATCATGCGATGCACTGGAAATCATAAAGGATCAGCATTTTGGGGGCAAAAAGATCCAAACCTCCGCTTGCGTGAATGAGGAAAGCGGGACGAAAAAAAGTTTGCCAGCCTAACAAAACCATTGAAAAAGGGCCCCAAAAAAACGGCATGGAAACATGGGGAAAAGACCAAAACTGAGATAAAAACACCAAACCATAGCACTGTTTCGGGGGTTAAATGACCAGAACGGGAAAAAACATTCAAAGCTTAAAGTACCTGGGACCTTTTAATCAGACCGGGGGATCCAACCCAAAGTAGTATGCGGGATTTTTCTTTTTTCTTCTTCAAGTGTCCGGTCTGGCCTGCAGACATCGACAAACATGGTCTCCATTCTTCCCTTTTTCTCGGTCCCCCCATAGCTCGTTGTAGCCCTCTTAAATTCGTTGCGAATTGTTAACTGCTGTGAATTTTGTGCTTGTCTTCCTCTGCTCTTTTTTCCACAAGATTTGCCACTCCAAAAACAGTTTCTCAGTCCGTCAGGCCTGATTATATGGCCGAAAATTGAGCGTCTTCTCTGATGGTGTTGAGGGATCTCTTGTACAGCCATTTCATACTTCGAAGTTTTTCTTTTGTCATGAGATTCATATTCATCCGGAGAACCACATTTCCCACGCTTCCTATCGCTGTTCTGTGTCTTTGGGCTAGGGTCCAGCACTACATCGTACAGAAGAATGGACCATACGTAGGCCTAAAACATGGATCTTTGTCTTAGCTTATCTTACGTTGGTAAAACTGCTTTCAGTTGTTTAAAAGTCCCTTTAGATTGACCGATCTCTTCTTGATTCGTGTCACACTGCCGTCGGGGTGATATAAAACCAAGTAATTAAAGGTTTTTACCTTGTCTGATTCTCCTCTCCTTTACAGGCTAGTTCATTGTGGTATAAACACTTTTTCGAGATCACCATCATTCTGTCTTCTTTGCATTGAGCGTAATCCTTTTTTTTCGCTTTCGTCTGTACTGTTGTTAAAATCTTTTGCAGTTTTCTTCAGATCGGCGATAGGATGTGTCATCGCATATCTCGGGTTGTTGAGTTGTGGCCACCTACACTAATCCCTCATAAACCCTCAAATATTTCGTAGAATATTTCACTATAAACAATAAATAAAATCAGGCGAGAACACCAGCGCCCTGCCTCAACCCCTCAGATTGGTCTAATTGACTGAGTTATTGTCACTTCAAAGGCTGCCTCCTGTTCCAATAATGTTTCTGGACTCGAAGAATCTTTCCGTCGATGATAGCCTCCAGAATATCAGGACTGAAACAGACAATAACAGCTTTGTCAAAACTAAACACCATCTGGAGCGATAAAAAATATCTCACTTATCTCCAAGATCAGACAAAATGCCCTCCCTTGTCATACCCATATTTCTGTATGCCTGTGAATCAGGACCCTGACTGAGATTTGGGAGAGAAGAGTACAGGCAGTGGATGAAAATGCTTTCGGAACTCTTGGCATCTCCTACAAAGACCACATAAGCAACGAAAGCGTGCATAACAGAATCCAGAAAAACCATTGGACCCTATGAGAACCTTCAAAACGATCGTGAAAAAGCGTAAACTTAAAGGGTATGGGCATGTCACAAGATCCAAAGGACTTGCAAAGACAGTTCTACAAGGCACTGTCCAAGGAGGAAGAAGAAGAGGAAGCCCAAGGAAGAGCTGGGAGGAAAAACATCAGCGAATGGACAGGCCTAGAATAAACAAAAACCCTGAAAAAGGCAGAACAGAGAGAGGAAGGAGGGAACTGGTTGTTGGGGTCTTTGAGGTGCACCCACGGTCGCAGACTACGGGACAATAGATAGATAGATAGATAGATTGTTAATACTATTCTTCTTCTTTTTTGAACGCTCAGACAGCAACCATTGTTGTCTGTCATATAAAGTGGAAATGTGTGGCGCTGCCGTTAAGCGCCTGACAAGTCAGGCCCAGCACATCCGACTTCGGGTGGTACAGAATTGTTAATCTTTTCGTCTTTTCTGGAAAAAAAGGGCAGGATAATGGATCATCATCATCATCATCGTCGTTATTTTTATTTTATTAATATTATTATTTATTATTTTTAAATTATTATTATTATTATTATTATTAATTATCATCATTTTATTTTGTTGTTTGTTGTTGTTGTTGTTTGTTGTTGGTTGTGGTGGTAGAAATTAGTTAGTAGAAGTATAGTTGTAGTTAGATAGTAGAAAGTATTAGTAGTAGTAGTAGTTAGTAGTAGTAGTAGTAGTTAGAAAGTAAGAGGTAGTCAAAATAAAGACAAGAATGTTTACTGGGTAAAAAAAGCTAGAATGTTAAGTTCAGGGACTAAAACAACAACAACAAACATTCCAATCAACATTCCAACCCAAATTCCAAAATCAAATTTCCAAAAACATTCCAACAACATTCCAATCAAACATTCCAATCAAACATTTCCAATCAAACATTCCAAACAAACTTTCCAAACAAAAAATTCCAAACAAACATTCCAATCAAACAGACAGAGAAGAAACTACTGTCGGCTTCCCTAGGGGTGGGGCTGATGAGGAGTTGTTCCTGACACATGATAATGATGAAATGCTGTCTTGTGTCTGCCTGTCTGCCTGTCTGTTGTCTGCCTGTCTGCCTGCCTGCTCTGCCTGCCCGTCGTCTGCCTGTCTGCCTGCTAACTGTCAACGTCTGCCTGCTAGCTGCCTGAAGGGATGGGGGGGGGGGGGGAAGAAGAACCTGGCAGAGCCCTCCCTTTTCCAGGTAGCGCTCGAACGCACGCAACCACGCCCCGCACACACACACACACAGCGCGCGCCTGCGCGCGCGTACGCAGGCACACGCACACACACACTCGCGCCCACGCACGCGCATTTCCTTTCTTAGCACCTTCCATGACAAACCATCAACCTTCACTATCAGCAAACGTGCGTGTGTGTATGAGTCAGTCGGAGCGCAGAGTCAAGAGTGGAACCAACAAGACGGCAAGGATACCAACCAAGAACTGAATGCATGCAGTGATTAAGGACTTGTCCTTCCCCCTCACAGTCTGCCTCTTCTCACCTCCTGCAGGAAAACTAGGTGTCCAGATCTCAAAATTGTGCTAGCCTGAAGCCCTCAGCCTTGTTTAACCGACATGGATGTAAAAGGAGGCCATATGTTCGGTTTGTCATGTCTACGAATTGATGTTAGCTGCACAAGAAAGAAAACAGAAACGTGCCAATTAAGATTAATGAAGTGAGTGTCAAACTCCTGAGAGGGGAGAGAGAGAGAGAGAGAGAGAGAGAGAAGAGAGAGAGAAGAGAAGAGAGAGAGACAGACAGACAGACAAGACAGAGAGGGCAGACAGACAGACAGACAGACTCAGTCGTTCTCCTCTCAGTTCACTAAACGCCCCGAGGAGTCATGCTGGCACTGCACTGAATGTTTCAGGCCGTGTCTCTTGGGGAAGTTGAACCTGATGGATGGAGCCCGCCCCCCTCCTCCTACAGAATGCATGCTGGGTATGCTCGCGTTTCTGTAGCCCACCGAAGGCGGGATCTGTAAAGGGAACAGGCTTGATTTTTTGTGTGTGTGTGGTGTGTGTGTTTTGTGTGTGTGTGTGTGTGTGTTGTGTGTGTGTGGTGTGTGTGTTTTGTGTGTGTTGTGTGTGTGTGTGTGTGTGTGTGTGTGTTTGTCAGGTCAGGGTGCTTCCTGCTACTGGTAACCATGTAAACCAGTACTACCTGTTCCATGTGGAGGAGCCAACCCCGACCCCAAAACCAGTCAGGAGAGGATGGGCTCCACTTGGCTGTACTGCCTTAAGATGTCTAGGTGCATGCCACTATGGCAGTTGGAAAGGAGGGCTTGCCTAAACCCCAGGTATGCAAAGTCTGGGCACCGGCGGACGCTGCGGAGGAAACCTAAATGGTCAACGGAGAGAAAAGCGGTTACGCACTGCGCTGTGGACGCACAGGGCAAGTTGAGGCACTAAGATAACTTGGCCATCCACTGCATCCGGTTCCATCACCAGTCGTCTTGAGTCATTCTTGCCTCGGACATGGGGTCTCGGACGAGAGTGAGGTACGACGTCGCGAACTCTTCTTTATTTAAAAAAAGTCATCGCGCAACTCTTTATTCAAAAATCCATCATCCCCATATAAAACCCTGTGCGACAGAAAACGGCGAAAGCGAGCAGTCCTAGTTGCAAACCCTGCACACAGGCGGCTCAGGTATTTAGGGTCGCTACCTACTGAATGGAGCAGCGGTAGGTTTCGGCAGCCGTCTGAGCGACTGAGCAGCCCTCTTCAGGAATGCACTGCTCACCTCCTTAGCATGAGGAAGGGGCTGGGAAAGGTGCCCTAAACATTGCCTGCTCCACATCACCCTGGCTAGCTTACCGCGGCTGGCGGGGACCCTGCTCATGCGGTCGAAACATAGTGGAAAAATCAAGAAAAAAGAATAGGATACAGTGTCTGAACCTTTCTAGTTGGAAAGTAAAGAACACTTCTCGACAGGAACGAAGACACAAGACCCCAGAGACGAACCCCACTTATCGCAAGCGAACTCGCCAGATACAACATCGACATTGCTAGGAGAGGGTGGTGGTGGTGGTGAAGGTGGTGGGGGGTGGATGGGTGAAGGCAGCACAGAAGACAGCACGGTCTGAAGACAGGCTGCGGCAATAATTCTGATCATCAGCAATGTCCACAGGAGGAACACACCAGAGCCCTCCGTCAAGCTGAGTGCTCAGCATGGCTAGGGGGACGTGAGGTTATTTACTTCTGCTTTTATTTAGCCATTGTCTTGTCTTCGGATTGTGTGCGAGTCGTTACAGATTAGATTCGAGAGGCAAAGTGTTTTGTCTTCTACAGCAGGCCATCCACTGCTGGCTTCTTGTTGCTACAATGCTTACCTGTGTCTTGTTTTCTGAATAATAATAATAATAATAATAATAATAATAATAAATGGAATTTATACTAGCGCTGTATCTTGCACAGACAAATCAAAGATATACATCTCTCCTTTTTTTTTTTTAATATAAAGAAAGAAAGAAAACAGAACAGGCCCCCTTTTTGTTGTTGCTCTTTAATGTAGATCTTCAATTTATCGTTTGCGTTTATAAAATGATAATTTCCGAATTCGTTTCTTTTCAATGTGGGGTCAACACAAAGCCATTGGAGAATAACCATGTCAGGAGTGATTTGTCATTTTACTCCTGGTTTGGTGAGGACGGTCTTTTTGATAAAAAAAATATTCCTTGATTTTTTTTCTAAAGATTTTTTTTTTTTTTGAAACTGTGTGAAATGAATCACTCTATGGTACAATGAACTGAAGAAGTTTTTTTTTTTTTTAATCTGAACATTTTATAATTTTTATGTCACATGTGTTGCGTGTGTGCGTGCGCGCGCGCGGTGTGTGTGTGTGTGTGTGTGTGTGTGTGTGTACGCGTGCGCACGCATATGTGAGAGACAATGACAATGACAATGACAAATTCTTTTATTTCGAGGATAATGAATAAGCACACATGTGCTTTTTTACATCCAGTCCCCGCCCGTTAGGGATACATCTTAATAATAATAACCCAATACTTATACAGTCTCACAATAAAAACAAGGGGAAATAACCCTTTTCAAAACAGCTCCCCCCCCCCCCCAACAACCCCCCCCCCCCCCACAAGCAAGCAAATAAAAGAAACCATAAAATACCCACCCCCACCCCCACCCCCCAAAAAACCTTAACCAAAACAAACAAACAAAACAAAAGAGAAGGAAAAAACCAAACCAACAAAGATGATAAAAAAGAGAAAAACAGACAGACAACAACAACAAGAACAAGAACAACAACAGAGCCAAGAAAAATAACACAATCCAAATTTAAATTAAGTCAAAAAGATAAAAAATCTACACATTGTCAAATGGAACACTACTTGTTACACATAATTAAAATCAATTAATTAACAAACAAGATCATTTCAAATAACAATGAAAAAATTTCACTCAAACTCCCATCAATTAGTGAAAATCAAGAAATCGAAAAATAAAAATGAATAAACAAAACCAATTAAACAAGAAAAAAAAGACCCACAAAACACCCCCCTTCCCAACACCCCCTCCCTAAACAAACAACAACCCCCAAAAGTCCAGACTAAATACAAGCGTGCGCGCGCGCGCGCCACACACACACACAACACACACCCACACACACACACAAAACCCCAACATACACACAATACACACACACTTACGCACGTATAGCCACGCATGCACACCACACACACACACACACACACTCTCTCACAATACACACTCACACACAATAAATACACACACACACAAAACACACACACACCCCACACATCCTGGATACATATCCATTCGCAGACATTTCCTCACCTAAAAGTTTAATAGACACATGTCAAAATTTAAATCAAAATATCATAACCGTACTTTGTACAGACAAAACCAGGAAATAAACATTATTTGATGTAGGGAAGACAGCAAGCCCAAAGCATCAAGAAAAATGACCAATCTAACATCAGCATTTCAAAAATTAAACCACAGAACTGCTTTCTTTCCGCTCTCATCTGCACACACTGTGAATGGGCGCTCATTACTACTCACTGACACCACATACACACACATATACACACACACATATTCATGCATGCGCAATCCTATATACACATTATTAGAATTGATCAAAAGTCCACAGAAGTAATGAAAATTGTCAACAAAAACATTGCAAATTAATCCATACCATTCTGCATTAACAACAAATACAACCCAAACTTCATTTAAGGGGGGAAAACTCAGACAAGTTCATTGTTAACAAAATCAAAACAAGCAAGGGCACACACACACACACACACACATTACAATTCAAAGAAAGCTCACTATGTCAGTTACAGAGGGGAGAGAGGAGAGAAAAAGAGAGAGAGGAGAGAGAGAGAGAGAGGATAATTTGGTATAATGAAAGGGAGGGTATTTTTTACTTTGTTTCCACAGATAAAATTGTGGATTTTTATTTTTGATGCATTAAGTGGATAAAAAAATGACTTTTGAAGATTTTTTAAATGATTGGAGTTGTCTAAATGAGTCAGGAAGGGAGTTTACAGCACAGGGCCTAAATAAAGTAAGCAGATTTGAACAAATCTAATCTTGGGATTGGGCCCAAAATGGCTTTTCGGTATTTCTGGAATGATTCATTGGGAACTTGTCTTTTAAGGATGAGGGAAAAGTTCCTGTCATTATCTTAAACATCATGATGCCTTTGTTAAATCTTAGTCTTTGGTGTAGGGGAAGAATATTTAACTGGTATAATCCATTTCTAGTAAGGTAGTCTTCTTCAGAAGAACCAGTTTAAGAGCACGTTTTTTAACAGACTTCATAATGGTTTCATAGTGTTTGCACTAGCAGAATCCCACAGGGTTAAAGCATAACCCTATTAGGTTTATATAAGCTTGAAAGAATAGTTTTCTTGAATGAAAGTCAAGAATATGTTTGATTTTAGTCAGTTTGGTATACTCTTTGAGACATGTATTTGCACAGATGGGTTATGTGAAGGTACCCAGCTGAGATTTTCATCAATTGTTACTCCTAGAACTTTTGGTGAAGAGGTTTGTTTATTGTTTCCTTTTCAATATGGATTGGAGAAAATTTATTAGATAGATTTTTTTCGCTTTTGTCTGGTAGTGATAAGCATGCATTTTGTTTTTTGGGGTGTATAGACAGTGATTTTGTTCAGTCCATTTGACAAGATCATCAGTATATTTTGCAATGTCTTTGCAAGAGAGTTAATGTCAGTATGGCTTGTATGTATGGTTTGTGTCGTCAGCAAAAAGTTCGCATTTAGATTTGATATTTGGGAAGGAAGGTAAATTTTTGTATAATGAAAAGAGAATTGGTCCTAAGAGGATCCCCGTGGTATCCATAATGGGAAAGGGTTTAGTGTGGATTTGGGCGTAGCAATTGAAACACATTGTTTCCTGTTTGTAAGATAAAAAGCAGAAGTTCAAGAGTATTTGTAGAGAGATTTATAAAGTCTAACTTTTTAATGAGAAGTCCCGCGGTCAATTGTATCAAATGCTTTTTTGAAATCACAATAATACTCCACAAAATTTTTGTCATTTTGTTAGACAGCCAATTGTCTACAAGACTAGTTTTTAATGCCGTATGGCACGAGTGATTTTTTCTAAATCCAGACTGATTTGGGTGAAGTAAGTTGTTAATATCTATATGATGGACTATGTGCTTATTCATATGTTTTTCCAAGGGTTTTGAAAGGTAAGATAAAATAGAGATTGGCCCATAATTTGAGGGGTCAGAAGTGTCTCCAACTTGTGGATCGGAATCACCTTAGCAGTTTTTTAAGGCGTTGGGGGGAAAAAGTTCTTATGAAGACAAAGGTTATAGATAAAGTGTCAGAGTGTCTGTAATAACTGGAGCTGAGAGTTTCAGTATTCTGCCATCTATTCCATCAAGACCACGCGTACTTGATTGTTTGAGGTGAGTCAGGTAATCGTAGACCTCAGAAACAGATATGAATGGTATGGAGTTTTGATGGAATACGCTTTTCTTGGCAGAATTGTTTTAGTTCATTGAGATCATTGGGCTTCGATTTTCATTGTTAATTATGTTACAAGAAATATTAATGAAGTGATTGTTTAGTTTTTCAGCAGAAATATCTTTAATTACGTTAGATTTGGAAGACAATTGAGTATTTGTTATTTGATTGATTGCCTTCCCTACAGTCTTTGAATTTTGTTTGGATGAAAGTAATCTTGGAAATATTTCCTTTTTTTCTTGCCGTTTTTGTGAATTATGGCATTTCTTAATTTTTTTTTCCTCCTCATAATTTTTTATGTTCTTTTAAGAAATCTCTAAGTAGCATGCTTCTTCTAGTTCCTTTGTAAACCCAAAGGGGGTTTGCGGATATGTTTGATCCTTATGGTTTTTTTAAAGGGGCATGTTTGTTATGATTCAGTAAAAACTTTTATCCAGAACTCAATGGCCAGGTCTGGATCAGTAATATTGAATGTTTCCGAGAGCATGGAACTGCTTAACTCTAGTAAGAAAAGCTGCTCATTAAATTTTGCAAAAAAAAGCGATAGGTTATAGTTTTATGGGCCCGGTTTAGGAAATTTTGTTCCTTTTTTTTTACCATGTAGTTCAGACTGGGTAGTGGTCGCTACAGTTGTGTACAGGGACAACAAGTTTCTATGATGTTTTTAGGGTCTGATACATAGATGTGATCAATTTATTGTGTTAGAATTTGATGTGACTCTTGTGGGTGAAGTTACTAATTGGTGAAGATTGAATGAGTTAATAACTTGGGTCCATTGGTTGTTTACTTTTGCTAGGTCAATTTAAAATCACCTAGTAAGATAATTTCCCTAGATTCTAATAGGACTACGTTCATCATGGAGTCAAACTTTTTCTATCCAATTTTTTCTTTCTGTTGGATTTCTGTAGCAAAACCCATTAAATAGGCGCTGCACCTTTTATAGCTACTTCGATCCAAAGGATTCTACTTCATAACGTTCAAGATGGAAAGAAGTTTGAACGTTACAGACTCACTAATATAGATTAAGAGACCTGTTTCTTTGGGCTTTTGCGGATCCTTTTTTGCTGATTTTATATCCTGGAATGGAAATGTCAGTGTTGGTTATGGTTTTTGTAAGTCTTGACTCGGAAAGACCTAGTAAATGAAATGGTTTGCCTTTGGTTTGTGATGAGTCTTGTTATATCTTCGATTTTATTGACTGCATGGTTTTATATTTAGGTGACAAATTCGTAAGCCATCCTTGGAGGGGCCCTGAATTGTGTCTTGAAACATCTATTAAAATTAGTTTTGTGAGGAAAGTATTAATGTGTACAAGAATGGTGAAGATAAGGAAGAAAAGAGAGACAATGATAGTAATAATAATAGGAGGGGGGAGTGAATTACTTGTAGGGTTAGTGGGGAAGGGGGAAGAGAGGAGTAAAATCAATTACCACTTGTAGCACACAATGTGTTATAACTCAATCAGTCTGACAGTATTTTGACGAGAAAAAAAAAAAAAAAGAATAAAATAAAATAAAATAAAAATCTTCAGGTGGCGTGGTTGGTTACCGAGAGAAAGGGGAGATATTTTAAAAGGAAAAACAAACAAAACCAAAAAACAAAAAAACAAAAAAAAAAAAAAAAAGACAACAAAAAAACCCCAAGCAAACAACAACAACAACAAAGCAACCAAATCACCCTCAACAAGCGAGGCGAGACAATACAGTAAAGCACCTGAGAGAGAGAGAGAGAGAGAGGGAGAGAGAGGGGGAGAGGAGGGAGGAGAGAGGGGGGGGGGAGAGAGAGAGGGGGGAGGGAGAGAGAGAGAGGAGGGGGGTGGGGGGGTCGAGAGAAAGAGAGTTTCAAATTGTGGCAGTCTGTTCAGTGAGGTTCTAAATCCAAGGGAATGCACTGAGTCACAGTATAAGCAAAACTAAAGAGTTGTCTCCCTTAGACCATAAATCTTACCAACCTGTTTTCCTGTCTGTGTTTCGGGGGGGGGGGGGGGGGGGTATTTTATGCAGGTTTTTGATCAAAGCCTATGATTCTGTTCACCTGTCCACTGGCTTTCACACAGCTAATCACCAAAATGGCCTGACCAGTTTGGGGCATTTTTCTCTCCCCTAATTGCAGACTTTGAAAAGATCATTGAAAATCAGGTCGTAAAATCGAGTCGCAGTGAAAGTGTTATCGCCAAAGCCTGACCTAGCTACGAGAGCGCTCAGGGTGGATAGGCAGGGTTACCTCAGCCAACCTGTTCAATTGGTCAACCGCTCAGGTAATGCACGTTCACATGGCTGTCTCACACACACACAACATACACACACACACATACACACACTCACAACACCACACACACAAAACAAACACACACACAACACACACACCCACCCACACGCACAACACACACACCCACAACAACACACACACAACACACACACACAACACACACACAACACACACATCCACCACACACACACACACACACACACCTGTACAGTGCCTGAACAACACCCACGAAGATGGGAGTTGAGCTGTTGATTTTTCAGGTCAACGTGTGTGCAGTCCTGCTAGCGCCGTGTGATGTGATGGATTGATTCACCAACGAACCATCTAACCAACCATTCAATCAATCAAGAACTCACGCAATCAATCAATACTCAAAACGATCAACTCTGTAAAACATCCATTTATTGACTGTCACCAAAAGTGGATAACACAGTTTATGAAGGCGTAGAATATGGACTTAGCATCATGAATATGTACCCCCCCCCCCCCCCCCCCCCCCAACAAAAAGAATAAACTGGTGAATCTTACTGATATTTTCCTGTCTATTCTAGACACTTTCAATGTTTTTGTATAAAAAGACTCTTTAAAATGGAGTCAAGTGTTAAGAAATGCCATATCCTGCAGTCACACAACTGGCTATTACCGAATTCCACTGACTAGTTGCTTGCAACTGATGGATAAAATTGACTGGGCTTTTTTAAAAGTTAACAGACGAAAGCGAAAAGAAAGGATTACAGCTCAATGCAAAGAAGAGAGAATGCATGGTGATCTCGAAAAAAGCTGTTATACCACAATAGCCTGTAAAGGAGAGAGAATCAGACAAGTAAACACCTTTAAATACCTTGGTTGTACTATCACCCCGGACGGCAAGTGTGACACAGAAATCAAGAAGAGAATCGGTCAATCTAAGCAACTTTTAACAACATGAAATGCATTTTTACCAACAGTAAGATAAGCCTCAAGACAAAGATCCATGTTTTGAGAGCCTACGTATGGTCCATTCTTCTGTACGGATGTGAGTGCTGGACCCTAGCCAAGGACACAGAACAGCGACTAGAAGCAGTGGAAATGTGGTTCATCCGGAGAATCATGAAAATCTCATGGACAAAAAGAAAAACTAATGCAGAAGTAATGGAAATGGCTGGGTACAAGAGATCCCTTCTCAACACCATCAGAGAAAGACAGCTCAAATTTTTCGGCCATATAAAACTGTTATGGAGTGGCAAAATCTGTGGAAACAAGAGCAGAGGAAGACAACGCACAAAATTCACAGACAGCTTAAACAAATTCGCAACGAATACAGAGGGCACCAACAATGAGCTCATGAGAGGGACCGAGAACAGGGAAGAATGGAGAGCCATGATCGTCCATGTCTGCAGGACCAGACCGGACACTTGAAGAAGAAGAAAGCAAAAAATACCATATAGATTAGAGGAGTATTGTTTTTTTTCCATTTTCATAAAAATCAAAAATATGAAAATATCTCTAAATGCCCACAAATTAGTGTATGAAACATATAACACATACATACCTTTACAATATGAAAAAGACTTTTGTTAGTATGAGTCTGTCTAAGTTCGGTTATATCAGCAATGTTCACCCCTCCTGAAAACAGAGCAGAAAAGCATTCCCCACCACCCCCCCCCCCCCCAAAAAAAAAAGCAAACCCAACCCAAACAACATACAAAGCCCAACACAATCAAACAAAAATATCCCTAACCAACATACAAAATAAGCAGAACAAAAAACCCACCCCCTTCCACACACACGCTGAAACCAAACAACAAATCCCCCTAATAACCACCCCATCCCCCCTTTTAAAAAAGCCAAACAAACGGGTGTACAGGAAGGAAATCAGAACATTGCAGCAAACACAGACAAAACACAAGGGACTTACTGTACACACAAAAACAGACAAAATTATGCACATTCCAAAACTGAAAAAGCGAAGCAATAGCCAAAACTTAAAGCCAAACGATTTTAATACAATATAGCGGAAATAAAACCTCACAATACATTTATAACAGCTTTGCACAAAATACCAATCAGAAATTAAAAAAACAACAACGTTAAACTATGTCACAATTCAAGGATGGGCCGAGAAGGAATGAAGACAGATGGAAAGTACCTGGGTGTACAAAACAGCAACAAAAACCACCACAACAAAAACCATATCTACATCTACATGGCACACAGTCTGATACAGCTATCGTCACAGAAGTTAACATGACATGAACGCTCACGTGTAAAAATGAAAATGTACATAATATATTTTTTTATAAAACCATGTACACAAGTCCGTTAAGTAAAATACATGTCATTCTCCCACAACAAATCTCAACCACAAACACCTGAACACACCAACTACAAAATCCATGGACTGTTGTCTTCATTGCTAGGCTAGCGCTCTCAGGCTCACCAATGCTGAGAGTTTTGCTGATGCCATCGTTGTAGCACATGAAGGTAGCTGCACTTTGACTTCTGGGATAAGTTCCTCAATATGACACCTGTCAGCTACAGCTTTAAGCATTATCTTCATTTTGGCAAATGATAAATTGTTTTAATGATTTATAAGCAGAACAGGAAATGGTGGTTTTTTGTGTTTTGTGTTGGGTTGGGTTGTTTTTTTTTTTTAACCAAATAGTTGTATTTCATAAAGTGTCATAAATATTTTATATAAAAAATGTGAGTCATGGGAAAACACTTTGATCAAATGGACGAACACAAGTCATTAAAAAAGCAGAAGAAAGAAATGGACTTCTTCACCACGATGTAGCGACTACCCTGGTTATCTAGCTACGAGTCCAGCGCCCGTGTACCAATGTCTCCTTCCTCCTCCTCCTTGCTTCTCGGCTACAGCTCCCAGCTTCACCCATGCTGAGATTCATGCGTTTGTCCCCCCCCCCCCCCATGCGTTTGTTCCCCCCCCCCCCCCCCATGCGTTTGTCCCCCCCCATGCGTTTGTCCCCCCCCCCCCCCCCATGCGTTTTGTCCCCCCCCCCCATGCGTTGTCCCCCCCCCCCCCCCCCCCCATGCGTTTGTCCCCCCCCCCCCCCCATGTCTTTGTCCCCCCCCCTGCGTTTGCCCCCCCCCCCCCCCCCCCCCCATCTTGTCCCCCCCCCCCCCCCCCCCCCCCATGCGTTTGTTCCCCCCCCCCCCATGCGTTTGTTTCCCCCCCCCCCCCCCCCCCATGCGTTTGTCCCCCCCCCCTATTTAGGTAGCCGCATTCCGACTTCGGGGCTGGTGTCTGAACACGACACCTGTGTGCATGCTGTTTTTTCTGTCATCCGTTCCTACCAGCACATAATGGTCTACTCTTCCGAAAGGCGGAACGGATTTTTAACGTGAGCGCAAGATGTTCTGCGTGCGTTCGCACACGAGGTCTCTGTTTATAGTCTCATCTGAAGAACTCTCACATTCAGTTGGATTCTTTTGTCAAACTGGGAAGAAAGGGTGAGGCTGGGAATTGAACACAGAACCTCAGGGTTGACTTGTTTACCTTTTAGATGTGGTACAGTCGACATTTTCTTTTCTTTTTTTTCCTTTAGCACATTTCCTGCCCGTTTTTTTTTCTTTCTTCATTTTTTAAAGAAAACATATTTTAAAAACGGCGGAAAAAACAAAAGCAAAAGAAGTATTAAAACAAAGAAAGCAGCAACAACAAAGAGAGAGAGAGAGAAGAAAACACAACACAGACAGACAGACAGACAGACAGACAGACAACACTCCAAAGACTGGGGACGGAAGGAAAGGCGCTGACAGGAGAGAAGGACGGGTTTTCATGGAGCCACTTCGGGAGACAACAAGCCCTCATGGAAAAACACTCCACATCAGTGTTGATATGTGTTTGCGAATGCACGCACGAAAGCCTCTCTCAACACAAACTCCCACACGCTTACACAGGAACATCAGCGTGTGCAAGCAGGGGCAGTTAGGTTAGTCACCAATTCAAAGACAATGGTTTTCTTCTTTTACGTGGAGGATGAGAGACAATGACAATGACAATGACAAATTCTTTTATTTCAAGGATAATGAATAAGCACCCATGTGCTTTTTTACATCCAGTCCCCGCCCTTAAGGATATATATGATAATAAAATAAAATAAAGCCCATAGCAATACACTTACACAGCTTACGGAAAAAAATATCTACACAAAAATCCCCACAAAAATCACCGAAGAAAGAGAGAGAGAAAAAAAAGTAGCAACAAGTAAGAAAGAAAGCAGAACAGAAAACACAGAAACAACCGAAAAAATAGCAAGAACCAAGAGCAAAACAAAAACGGCAACAACAAGGGGAGAGGGAACAACCGAATAGTCCCCCCTCAAAAAAGCAACAACAACCCCAAACCCAAACCAAAACAGAACCAAACAAAGCAAAACCTCTATAAAATAAAGGAGAACAAACCACGTAAATAGTTTCATTCAGAGAACAAGAACAAGCAATAGAACAAGCACTTGTGCGCTGTTTTCGTGAGACTTCCAACTAAACATGGACTGATCCCAAACTGCTGAGTCCTCATTTTGTGCAAAACAGTCATTCCCTTTGCTTTCTTCAGCAAATTTTATTTAGTTATCATTTGTATCCTTTTTGTCTATAAAAATAATTGTAGATGAGAAAGAACTGAAAACAAAAGCAGTCTTCTCTCAAAAAAGTGTGAAACTAATATCGATAGTGAGACCTTGTCTTACACAGGAAAAAACAACACAGGTCATATGCATCCAGGCAGGTGAAATCAAAGGAAAACAACACAGGTCATATGCATCCAGGCAGGTGAAATCAAAGGAAAACAACACAGGTCATATGCATCCAGGCAGGTGAAATCAAAGGAAAACAACACAGGTCATATGCATCCAGGCAGGTGAAATCAAAGGAAAACAACACAGGTCATATGCATCCAGGCAGGTGAAATCAAAGGAAAACAACACAGGTCATATGCATCCAGGCAGGTGAAATCAAAGGAAAACAAACAAATAAACTCTGCTGCAAGATTGTTGTCCCTGACAAAATTCTTCACAAAGAATCATTCTCATAAACAGAGAGAAGAGAGAGAGAGAGAGAGAGAGAGAGAGAGAGAGAGAGAGAGAGAGAGTGAGAGAGAGAGAGAGAGAGAGGAGAGAGGAGAGAGAGAGAGAGAGAGAGAGAGTTTGTTTTTGAATAAGCAAGCTGGCAGCAGAACTAAACCAACACGCTTTCTACAGAAAAAAAACACGCTCACATAATTATATTCACAGAAAACAGCTGCCATCCCCACATTGTGGAAAACATGATGGTCTTATGTAACACAGATCAATACAATTCTACTGTAACACAGATCAATACAATTCTACTGTAACACAGATCAATACAATTCTACTGTAACACAGATCAATACAATTCTACCATAACACAGATCAATACAATTCTACTGTAACACAGATCAATACAATTCTACTGTAACACAGATCAATACAATTCTACTGTAACACAGATCAATACAATTCTACAGTAACACAGATCAATACAATTCTACCGTAACACAGATCAATACAATTCTACCGTAACACAGATCAATACAATTCTACTGTAACACAGATCAATACAATTCTACCATAACACAGATCAATACAATTCTACTGTAACCACAGATCAATACAATACAACACGATTCAATTAATACTCGATAAAAAAAAACCAATTCTAAAACCCAAATGTTACCCAGCCAGGTTAATAAGAACTGCCTCAGCAGACTGCCTTGGTGGTTTCCCTGGTCAAGTTCTGACACGTGAGGAAGTCAGAAAAACGTCAGAAAAACGAAGTCACGCTGAAACCAAACAAAGCTGGGCTGGCCCATGGAGGACTGCCCTGCTGGACAATGGCACGATAGGTGTACCCCTGGAGAAACATGCAACGTTGACTTGGACACAGCTTTGAGGCAGTGGTGTAATGACTATAAAGCTCAAACCCTGTGGTTAAAAGGTAACAACAACAAAAACCAAACCACAACATCCCCCCCCAATAAAACCCACCCTCCTCAACAACAAAACAAAACAAAAAACCTTTATGATATGACCAGAAGTATATAATGAAAAACAAAAGTGCAAGCAATCCTCCCCTTCCAATAAAAAAGCAACCCACAAACAACAACAAAAATGACAAGTGAGTACTAATAAGAATGTGGGCTACCTATTGCCTGCCACAGAAAGAAGTCAAATGACCAATGTAAACGGCCACAAACCCCTAACAAAAACCATCACGGAAGAGGGCAATACAAAACAAACGAATAAATAGAACTAAAAAATCAAGAGGACGATTCCCAAAGAAGAAGATGAATTGGAAGCAAAAAATAACCCCCCCCCCCTTCCCATAAACAAAGTTGAAATGGAAAGAAGAAGAAAACAAAGAAGAAGAGAAGACACTGCGAAGTGGAGTGTACAAAGTAATAAGAACATGTTCAACAGTTCCAAAACCTGGTGCCATAAGAGAATGAGCAATACCTCGTGGTCAGATGGCAATAAGGTGGATTCTGCTCACACACACACACACACACACACACACACACACACACACACACACACACACACACACACACACACACACATTCAGCAAGTCATGTAACACAATATCAATTAATTTTTCTCAGAAACAAAACGCTACTTGCATCACAACAGTTTCGAAAAACACCTGTGAAATATACCGCAAATATCATTCAAACCCTGAACTCCAGCCATAAAAATTACACCATCCATGAACACCGCCAACTGTCCCAGCAGACGTGCAGGGAGTCCTTTGGTGGGTGGCATGAAGGCGATCTGATATAGATAGCTCCCCGTGGACCTCTAGCTCTGTGGATAACACAGACTTGGGCTGGGTGTGGCTGTGTATGGTGGGATCGGAATGACCGGCATGGGAGTAGCAGCATCTGGGCCTCGTGTATGTTAATCTATCTTCTTCTTTTTTAATAAACAGCTAAATATCGATAATCAGTTTACAAAGACAGAAACAAAACCACGAAAAATACAATTTATTTCACTTCTTAAATCCTTTCTTTGTATAAAGGGCTGAATACTCATAGCTATTAAAAAATAGAGAAAAATATTTTCGCAGCTAAATCTTTCTTTTTGTTATCAAGAGCTATACTTAACCTTTTATTTGAAAAAAAAGAAAGAAAAGAAACCATGTGAGAAATCCATCTTTCTTACATCTAAAATCTTTCTGGTTTTTAAAGAGCTAAAATTAAGATGAATTTTTTTTCAAAGATAGAGAAAAAAACACCCCAACACTCCAAAAAAAACCCAAACTAGAATCCCCAGCTTTTATGACGCGATGAATATGAACAAACGTTTACATCTTTGATATGTTTTCAACATTGGATGCGGTTTATTTATGGTACAAAGCGTGCACTACACACTCTACATGCACTGGAGTTGGCACAACGGCGCCGTAACATGACAATCATGGACAACACACACGGGAAAGAACCACCAGCAAGGGGGACAACAGATATAAAAGGTCACGGTCAAGGTCAAGGTGTCCCATAACCTATGTGGTCGTAGGGGAGCGAGGCGTCAGAGACCTCACTTCTCCAGGGGCCAGCATATTGAGGGCGGCGCTCATCTCCTCTCCCTCGCTGCTTTTCCTTCCCCCACCCTAAAGAGGACAGGTACCCATTTACAGCTGGGTGAACTGGGGGACTGTACTGAAGCCAAGGCGCGCAAACGGTCACCCATCTAACTGGTAACCATACTCTATGCTGCTTAACATTGGCTGGGGGAAAGCGAGTGCTCTGACCACTGAGCTATCCCATCCCAGACATTACAAAAGATATGCTCAGGCTTAAAATCTGCAACCCACACCTCACTAATAGGCCATAGATGTGACAACTACAGAGAATTTTTTTTTTTAATAGACACAGGGCTGGAAAAGCAAACAATGCTGTCCAGTGAAAAAGCAACACGAATTTCATGCTAATTTATTGTACCTATCATTTTTGTAAGTTCAATACAGTGTTAGATAATTATCAAACAGTCATGGAATGTTAAATAATTATCATAAAGCTCAATACAGTGTTATACATCAAAAAGCAAAACAATAACGGTAAAAAAAAACAACAACAACGATATGTAAACATATCAAGGAAGCATGCAAAAACAAAACAAGCAAGCAACCCCCTCCCCCCAACCCCCCTCCAAAAAAAAACAACCCAAAGGAAGGCAAGAAATGGCCGATGACTCCAACTCCAATGGCAAAGACGCGCCATTGTCAATCTGGCAGACTGGCAAGGTCAGGGAGGCCTAGCTCAAGTGGACCGGGACTGCGAAGTGACGTGTCCTGCTGACCTTTCGTCACGCCCCTTACGTCACTGGCCACCCAGGATGTCGAGGGAAGTGGTGGAGTGACGAAACTTCCTGTTCGGCTGCACAGACAGGAAGTTGTCGTACTACGTCATTGCATCTCATTAAAACACGATCAATGCCAATACAGAACAAAGCATACAGAAAAAACCCAAACTTTTAAAGAAATATAATGTAGTTCATTCAGAGTATTCATTCAGGGCATTCAGAGCATCCTTCTCACCTCTCCTATCCCGTAGTCCCTTGGACCGTGGGAGCACTAATGAAGATTTTGCAACCAGCATTCAGAGTGTGCATTGTCTCATTTTCTGAAGACTTTGCCACCAGCTTCCTCCACTCCCGGCAGTTCTCAGTTTTCCGTGGCAAGTCATTCCACTCAAGGCCAGTTCATTCTATGATGTCTTCCCATCGTTTTCTCTGTCTGCCTCTTCTTCGTCTCCCTCCTTGTACTGTTCCCTGTAGGACAGTCTTGGCCAGTCCAGATGTTCGTGTGACGTGCCCGTACCACTATAGCATGCGTCTCTTCACTCAAGTCGTGAGCTCTTGGTATGGTCATATGGCGTTTCGCAGTTCTGGTTTTCCCTCCTCGTTAGTTATCATCTCGGTATGAAACAGCAAGAAGTTGGCGGAAGCATCTCAGCTCCATTGCCTGCATTCTTCTTTCAATGTCTACAGTTATGGTCCATGCATGCACGAGCATGGACATGATCAGGAAACGCATCAGTCTGATCTTGAAGCTGATGGCGATGTTCTTGTCGTTCCAGAGGACTTTCAGTTTGGTCATTGCAGCTGTGGGCTGGGAT
>CM054152.1:984683-987183 GCA_028751875.1 Rapana venosa
GATGCAGCATTCTTGTTTTTTAAAAAATTTTCAATGATAAATGATGCAGCATTCTTGGGGTTTTTTTTAAATTTCAATGACAAATGATGCAGCATTCTTGTTTGTTTTTTTAATTTCAATGATAAATAATGCAGCATTCTTGTTTGTTTTTTTAATTTCAATGATAAATGATGCAGCATTCTTGTTTTTTTTTTTAATATCAATGATTAATGATGCAGCATTCTTGTTTGTTTTTTAATTTCAATGATAAATGATGCAGCATTCTTGTTTGTTTTTTAATTTCAATGATAAATGATGCAGCATTCTTGTTTGTTTTTTTAATTTCAAGGATAAATGATGCAGCATTCTTGTTTGTTTTTTAATTTCAATGATAAATGATGCAGCATTCTTGTTTGTTTTTTAATTTCAATGATAAATGATGCAGCATTCTTGTTTGTTTTTTTTAATTTCAATGATAAATGATGCAGCATTCTTGTTTGTTTTTTTTAATTTCAATGATAAATGATGCAGCATTCTTGTTTGTTTTTTTAATTTCAATAAGTGATGCAGCATTCTTGTTTTGTTTTTTTAATTTCAATGATAAATGATGCAGCATTCTTGTTTGTTTTTTAAATTTCAATGACAAATGATGCAGCATTCTTGTTTATTTTTTTAATTTCAATGATAAATGATGCAGCATTCTTGTTTGTTTTTTTAATTTCAATGATAAATGATGCAGCATTCTTGTTTGTTTTTTTAATTTCAATGATAAATGATGCAGCATTCCTGTTTGTTTTTTTAATTTCAATGATGAATGATGCAGCATTCTTGTTTGTTTTTTTAAATTTCAATGATAAATGATGCAGCATTCTTGTTTGTTTTTATAATTTCAATGATAGATGATGAAGCATTCTAGTTTTTTTTAAAAATTTCAATGATAAATGATGCAGAATTCTTGTTTTTTTTTTAAAATTTCAATGATAAATGATGAAGCATTCTTGTTTGTTTTTTTAATTTCAATGATAAATGATGCAGCATTCTTGTTTGTTTTTTAAATTTCAATGATAAATGATGCAGCATTCTTGTTTATTTTTTTAATTTCAATGATAAATGATGAAGCATTCTTGTTTGTTTTTTAAATTTCAATGATAAATGATGCACATTCTTGTTTTTTTTAATTTAATTTCAATGATAAATGATGAAGCATTCTTGTTTTTTTTTAAATTTCAATGATAAATGATGCAGCATTCTTGTTTGTTTTTTAAATTTCAATGATAAATGATGCAGCATTCTTGTTTTTGTTAAATTTCAATGATAAATGATGCAGCATTCTTGTTTGTTTTTTTAATTTCAATGATAAATGATGCAGCATTCTTGTTTGTTTTTTTAATTTCAATGATAAATGATGCAGCATTCTTGGTTTTTTTTTTAAATTTCAATGATAAGTGATGAAGCATTCTTGTTTTTTTTAAAATTTCAATGATAAATGATGCAGCATTCTTGTTTGTTTTTTAAATTTCAATGATAAATGATGCAGCATTCTTGTTTTTTGTTAAATTTCAATGATAAATGATGCAGCATTCTTCTTTGTTTTTTTAAAATTTCAATGATAAATGATGCAGCATTCTTGTTTGTTTTTTTAATTTCAATGATAAATGATGCAGCATTCTTGTTTGCTTTTTAATTTCAATGATAAATGATGCAGCATTCTTGTTTGGTTTTTTTAAATTTCAATGATAAATGATGCAGCATTCTTGTTTGTCTTTTTTATTTCAATGATAAATGATGCAGCATTCTTGTTTTTTTTATAAAAATTTCAATGATAAATGATGCAGCATTCTTGTTTGGTTTTTTAAATTTCAATGATAAATGATGCAGCATTCTTGTTTGTTTTTTTAAATTTCAATGATTAATGATACAGCATTCTTGTTTGTTTTTTTAAATTTCAATGATAAATGATGCAGCATTTTTGTTTGTTTTTTTAATTTCAAATATATATGATGCAGCATTCTTGTTTGTTTTTTTAATATCAATGATAAATGATACAGCATTCTTGTTTGTTTTTTTAATTTCAATGATAAATGATACAGCATTCTTCTTTGTTTTTTAAATTTCAATGATAAATGATGCAGCATTCTTGTTTGTTTTTTTAAATTTCAATGATAAATGATGCAGCATTCTTGTTTGTTTTTTTAATTTCAATGATAAATCATGCAGCATTCTTGTTTGTTTTTTTAAATTTCAATGATAAATGATGCAGCATTCTTGTTTGTTTTTATAATTTCAATGATAAATGATGCAGCATTCTTGTTTGTTTTTATTTCAATGATAAATGATGCAGCATTTTTGTTTGTTTTTTATTTCAATGATAAATGATGAAGCATTCTTGTTTGTTTTTAAAATTTCAATGATAAATGATGCAGCATTCTTGCTTGTTTTTTTAATTTCAATGATAAATGGTGCAGCATTCTTGTTTGTTTTTTTAATTTCAATGATAAATGATGCAGCATTCTTGTTTGTT
>CM054152.1:989683-999683 GCA_028751875.1 Rapana venosa
GTGAGTGAGTGTTTGAGGTTGTGCGTGAGAGTGTGTGTGTGTGTGAGAGAGAGAGTGTGTGTGAGTGTGTGTGTGTGAGAAAGAGAGAGTGTGTGTGAGTGTGAGTGTGTGTGAGTGTGTGAGAGAGAGGTGTGTGTGTGTGATTGGTGTGGTGTGAGAGAGAGTGTGTGTGTTTGTGAGTGTGTGTTGTGTGTGTGTGTGTGTGTGTGTGTGTGTGTGTGTGAGTGTGTGATGTGGGGAGTGTGTGTGTGTGTGTGAGAGAGAGTTGTGTGTGAGGGAGTGTGAGTGTGTGTGTGTGTGGAGAGAGAGAGAGAAGAGAGAGAAGGGTGTGTGTGTGTGTGTTGTGTGTGAGTGTGTGTGTGAGTGTGTGTGAGTGTGTGTGTGTGTGTGTGTGTGTTGTGTGAGTGAGTGTGAGTGTGGTGTTGTGAGAGAGAGAGAGTGTGTGTGTGTGTGTCAGTGTGAGTGTGTGTGTGAGAGAGAGAGAGTGTGTATCATGTGAGTGTGTGTGTGTGAGAGAGAGAGTGAGTGTGAGTATGTGTGTGTGTGTGAGAGAGAGAGAGAGAGTGAGTGTGAGTGAGTGTGAGTGGTGAAGAGAGTTGGTGTGTGTGTAGTGTGTGCGTGTGTGTGAGTGTGTCTGTATGCGTGTTTATGTTGTTTGTTTGTGTGTGTGTATCATAGACAGACAGACAGACAGAGAGATTGACGGAGGAAGCACCCAGAAAGATGATTCATGCCTAAGCCATAATTAGTAACAACCGGGAAAGAGTGACCATGACCTTGAGTTAGTAAATACTTCGGCTAAACAGATGTTGAGTCCACACTCAAAGCTATAAGAAGCAATTTTTTTCGCGATAAGATAGCAAACAACAGCGCAAGCAAACACAAACAACAGCAAACAAAAAATGACTTCTGTTATGGTACCGTTGTCTGTGTCTAGCCTGATGGAATGTTACAGAAAATATACAATAGCTGTGGTGGTGTGGTAGTGGTGTGTGTGGTGTGTGTGTGTGATGGTGTGTGTGGTGTGGTGTGTGTGGTGTGTGTGTGAGATGAGGTGTGTGTGTGTGATGTGTGAGTGTGTGTGTGTGTGTGAGGGAGTGAGTGAGTGGTTGAGGTGAGGTGTGTGTGGTGTGTGTGTGTGTGTGTGTGTGTGGTGTGTGTGAGTGTGTGTGTAGTGGTGTGTTGTGTGGTGGTGTGTGAGTGAGTGTGGAGTGTGTTGTGTGTGTGTTGAGAGAGAGAGTGAGTGTGGTTGTAGTGTGAGTGTGTGTGGAGAGAGAGAGAGTGGTATAGTGTGGTGTGTGTGTGGGAGAGAGAGAGTGAGTGTGTGAGTTGTGTGTTGTGTGAGAGAGAGAGAGAGAGTTGATTGTGTGTTGAGTTTGTAGGTGTGAGAGGAGTCTGAGTGTGTGTGTGTATGTGTGCGTGTGTGTGAGTGTGTCTGTATGCGTGTTTATGTTTGTTTGTTTGTTGTGTGTATCATAGACAGACAGACAGACAGAGAGATCTGACGGAGGAAGCACTCCAGGAAAAGATGATTCATGCCTAAGCCATAATTATAACAACCGGGAAAGAGTGACCATGACCTTGAGTCTCAGCTAAAAATACTCTTCAGGGCCTAAACGAGCATGTTGAGTCCCACACCTCAAAGCTATAAGGAAGCAATTTTTTTTACGCGATAAAGAAGCAAACAAACAAGCAAGCAAGCAAACAAACAAACAAGCAAACAAACAAACAAGCAAACAAACAAATGACATTCTGTTATGGTACCGTTGTCTGTGTCTAGCCCCTGATGGAATGCTTACAGAAAAATATATCAATAGCTGTGCGAGTGTGTGTGTGTGTGTGAGTGAGTGTGTGTGTGAGTGTGTGTGTGTGTGTGTGTGTGTGTGTGTGTGTGTGTTGTGTGTGTGTGTGAGTGTGTGTGTGTGTGTGTGTGTGTGTGTGAATGAGTGTGTGTGTGTGTGTGTGAGAGAGAGAGAGAGAGAGAGAGAGAGAGAGAGAGAGAGAGAGAGAGAGAGAGAGAGAGAGAGAGAGAGAGAATAATGGTTTTTTTCGACTACCAAAACAGAACAACAACAACATCAGTTCAGCCTACGCTTTAAAGACAAGAAATGAATATAGTCTTCACCAGCCCCCGACA
This sequence comes from Rapana venosa, assembly GCA_028751875.1. Lineage (NCBI taxonomy): Eukaryota > Metazoa > Mollusca > Gastropoda > Neogastropoda > Muricidae > Rapana > Rapana venosa. The sequence goes on from CM054152.1 coordinate 991,821, forward strand.
TTGAGAGACAGACAGACAGACAGACAGACCACAGACAGACAGACAGACAGACAAACCACAGACACAAAAGCAGACAGACCTGGGTAACAAAGAAAGAGACACTCGGAAAAAGGATCCCTCACGCCTACACGGTAGGCCTAGCTACGTGATAATAATTATTATGACACTGGCAGAAACCAGCCTTGACCTTACGCCTCAGATAACAATAATCGCTGCAGGATGTATACGCAACAGCTGAAGCGCACGGCCGCTTACACACAATACTTCCTCTGACGTCCTACTTCTGTCTAGGTCTATTACTGGGAAATAATAATAATGATAATAATAAATGGAACTTATATAGCGCTATATCTTGTAAAGACAAATCAAAGCGCATGCATTCAACCTAATCTTACACAGTCATGCAATCAATGATAAATAATCAATAGTTTAAACAAACAGATATTACAAACATGGTGCCCTGCAGACAAAATCCATGAAATAAAATTTCAATAGTCAAATGTTTTTCAAAAGCACAAGCACACACACTCACACAGGTCGTATACTTTAGCAGGGTGATAGGACATGGATTAGTGAAGGTGGGATAGTTCTGATATGAAACAGGAGGGGGGAAATGTTAGGTTTAAAATAAATGTCTTGAGGCTGGATTTAAAAGTGGCATAACTAGGTTTCTGACGAAGAGAGAGAGAGGGAGCTCATTCCAGGTCGATGGACCCGAAATAGAGAAAGAGTGGCGGCCAACGGTGGATTGGTTGAATCTAGGTATTCGTAGGCACAAGGTATCTGCAGCAGAGCGGAGGGAACGTAAAGGAGTGTACAGGTGGAGACATTCACAGAGGTAGGAGGGTGCAGTTTTGTGGAGACATTTGTAACAGAGGGTACTGATCTTATAATTTACTCTCTGTGGCACAGGCAGCCAGTGGAAAGAAGGGTAATGTGCTCAGATTTTTTATTTCTGAGGACTAGTCGAGCTGCAGAGTTTAGTATACGTTGAAGGGAGTGGATAGATGATGCTGGCAGACCAGACAAAAGAGAATTGCAATAGTCCAAACATGAAAGAATGAGAGAAGTGACAAGTTTGGCTGTTGCATGGGTGAACAGGTACTTTCGAATTGCACTTATAAGCCGTAATTGATAGTAGCACGACTGACAGGTCTGGGTGGTGAAGTTTTGCATAGAGAGTGTGTTGTCGATAACAACACCTAGGTACTTCACAGCAGTGGATAGAGGGACTGATGCATTGCCAAGTTCTATTGAAGCTGTTGTAATGGAAGAGAGTTTGTGTTTGGTCCCTGCGAGCATGGCTTCGGTTTTATCTGCATATAGCTGTAACTTGTTCTGCGTGATCCAGTTTTGAATCATCCAGTTTTGAATATCTTCAAAGCAGTGGGCCATATTTGTCAGGAGAGAAGGCAGATTTTCAGGAGTGACACAGCAGAGCAGAACTCAGACAGACTGAGCCGACGGCCAGGGGCTCATGTAGCAGTCTGTGCTGAGGAGACGGCCTCTGAGACACCAGGGGTGTGGCCACCTACAGCAAGCCTCTGAGACACCAGGGGTGTGGCCACCTACAACAAGCCTCTGAGACACCAGGGGTGTGGCCACCTACAGCAAGCCTCTGAGACACCAGGGGTGTGGCCACCTGAGGCTGGAACCATTGCTCCACGCCCTCCTCCTCCTCTGCCTCAGCCTCAGCCGGCTTACAGATGGCCAGTTGCTGCAGGGATGGCACTGGCAACACGGTGTGGAGGAGGGCAGTGTGGAGGAGGACCACGGACCCTCTGCATGGTGGCGCTGCAGCCAAGTGGTTAGCACCGTTCAACTCCAATCCTGGCAAGTCGTGGGCGGGATGGAAACTCGGCCGGGGCTGTGATGGTGGGGCTTGTTTTAACGATCTTCCAGATCAATGCCAGCTTCAGTTCCATTTGGTATTTTACATTTCATGAACAAGTTCTCAATTTCAAGTGTAGACCTACTACCCTTGATTCCTTTAAAAAAAAGTTTATAGCATTAATTTATCTCGAGGATAATGGAATAAGTACTCAAGTGCTTGTTTTTACATCTAGTCCCCGTGTGTAAACAGTTTTGTAAATTTTGTCATCCGTTTCCACCGGCACACAATGGCATACTCTTCCGAAAAGCGGAACAGGTTTCAACGTGTGCGCAAGATGTTTTGCGTACGCTCGCACACGGGACCTCAGGGTTTAGTCTCATCCGAAGGTCGTGTGTGTGTGTGTGTGTGTGTGTGTGTGTGTGTGTGTGTGTGTGTGTGTGTGTGTGTGTGTTAAGGATCCCATGATTCATGTCGGCATTCGGTGGGTGGGTTACAGAAACACCAACATACCCAGCATGCAACCTGTACAGTGAACTGAGCTGCTCTGAAGTGGGAACGTGTGGGCTGAGGCCAGCAGCGGGCAGACCTCCTGCAGAGTGACAGACAGCACAGGAGAAGACCTGGCACTGCACACCCTCCCAGTGAAGGAGCAGCGAGGAGAAGAGGAGAGGCTAGACTGATTCCCTACCCCTGCACAACAGTACCTTACCTGTCTAACAGTTAGGGCACAAAAGAGCACGTCGACTCTTACAGCTCAGTGCCAAAGCATTAGGAAGGATACTCCTGTTTTGGGACTGTTACTTGTGCCTAGCCGCTGTTTAAACGCTTGAAGAAAGTTATCTAATAAGTGTGTGTGTGTGTGTGTGTGTGTGTGTAACATTTATGTGTAACATGTGTGTGTATGCGTGCGTGTGTGTGTAGCTATGTCTGTGCCACTGTGTGCGTTTGTTTGTGAGCGAGCCAGCCAGCAAGCCAACCAGACAGAGAGTTAGAGAGAGAGAGAGAGAGAGAGAGAGAGAGAGAGAGAGAGTGAGAGTCAAGTCAAATCAAGTCAAATCAAATCAAATCCTTTCACGGAAACAGAGAGACAGAGACAGAGAGATACAGAGACAGAGAGAGACAGAGACAGACAGACAGATACAGAGAGACAGTCAGAGAGAGACAGAGACAGATAGACAAGGCAGGCAGACAGACAGACTTAATATCTCGGTAACGGAGACATACTAGGGAAAAGAGAATTCAGGCCTTAGTAACATAATATGGCGGCAGTCTAAACAGCAACAACAAACAGCAACAAACACCAAAAGCTGTCTTAAATCTAGGCCTCAAACAAGCACTTAAGGTTTCAGGCCTCAAAGCACGACACAGGCTGTTTGCTCTGCTATAACGATTATATTCTGCTATAATAATTCTAGTCTGCTATAATGATTATATTCTGCTATAATAATTCTAGTCTGCTATAATGATTATATTCTGCTATAATAATTATAGTCTGCTATAATGATTATAGTCTGCTATAACAATTATAGTCTGCTATAACAATTATAGTCTGCTATAATGATTATATTCTGCTATAATAATTATAGTCTACTATAATAATTTTAGTCTGCTATAATAAATTTTAGTCTGCTATAATAATTATAGTCTGCTATAATAATTATAGTCTGCACACTTGTCTGTCTGTCTGTCTGTCCCCCCGCAGCTGCTGCATGCGCCCGCACGCAGGAGAAAAGAGAGAGAGAGAGAGAGAGAGAGAGGAGGGGAAGAGAGAGAGAGAAAAGAGGAGAGGGGAGAGACAGAGACAGAGAGAGAGACAGACAGAGAGAGAGAGATTAGAGAGAGACAGAGAGAGAGAGAGAGACAAAAGGGGAGACAGAGATAGAGAGAGAGACAGAGAGAGAGAGGACAGAGACAGAGAGAGACAGAGATAGAGAGAGACAGAGAGAGAGGGCAGAGAGAGAGAGAGAGACAAAGAGAACAGAGACAGAAGAGACAGAGACAGAGACAGAGAGAGACAGAGGCAGAGAGACAGAGACAGAGAGACAGAGAGAGAGAGACAGAGAGAGAGAGACAGAGAGAGAGAGACAGGGGAGAGAAGAGAGAGAGACAGGACAAAAGGGGGAAAAGAGACAGAGACAGTGAGAGATACAGGAGGAGAGAGACAGAGACAGAGAGAGAGACAGACAGAGACAAGAAGGACCCGAGAGAGACAACCAGAGACAGAGAGAGACGAGAGAGCAGAGCAGAGGAAACAGAGACAGAGAGACAGAGAAGGGGAGAGAGACAGAGACCCGAGAGAGGGAGAGGGCAGAAACAGAGAGAGACAGAGACAGAGAGAGACAGAGACAAAGAAAGACAGAGACAGAGAGAGAGACAGACAGAGAGGAGACAGACAGAGACAGAGAGAGCAGAGACAGGAGAAACAGAGAAGAGAGAGACAGACGAGAGGACAGGAGAGCAGAGGACAAGAGGACAGAGAGAGAGAGAGAGAGACAGACAGAGAAAGAGATAAAACAGAGGGGAAAGAGACAGGGGACAGAGAGACAGAGAGAGAGAGACAGAGAGGGAGAGACAGAGAGGAGAGACAGAGGGGGAGAGACAGGGGAGCAGAGACACAGAGAGAGACAGAGACACAGAGAGAGACAGAGACAGACAGAGAGAGACAGAGAGAGAAGACAGAGAGAAGAGACAGAGAGGAGACAGAGAGAGACAGAGACAGACACAGAGAGAGACAGAGACAGAGAGAGACAGGACAGAGAGACAGACAGAGAGACAGACAGAGAGAGACAGAGAGAGAGAGACAGGGGACAGAGAGAGACATAGAGAGACAGAGAGAGAGAGGCAGAGACAGACAGACAGACAGACATATCTCCATACCGAAGACATACTAGGAAAAAGATAATTCACCCCTAAGTAACATAATATGGTGGCAGCTTTAAAAAAACAACACCCACCAAACACCAAAAACTGTCCTGACTCTAGGTCACAAACAAGCACAGAGGGTTTCACACTTCAATGCACGAGAAAGGCAATTCATTCCGTTATGCTGGCAGCTACACTTGTCTGTCTGCCTGCCTTAAGTTGCTGTCTGTCTGTCTGTCTGTACGCTTCATTAAAGACACTTATCTCATAGCATACCTGCACGCCCAAGCAGGGAGGGGGGTGGGGGAGAGAGAGGGGGGGGGGGGTATTCAGGTCAGTCTAGTCATAACCAGGTGAATGAATAATGTGAACATGTACAGATCTACTTCCCTATCCTAGGCAAGGACAGTGTAACCCTCACGCGTGTTGTTATCCTGTTTGTGCAATAATGAAATGAATATGAAGCTGACATTGCCTTCTGCCAGGATTGCTGAATGATTGAAAACCATTATACTACCATACCGCAAACAATATTGTTGTAATGATGGAGAGAGAGAGAGAGAGAGGAGAGAGAGAGAGAGAGAGAGAGAGAGAGAGAGAGAGAGAGAGAGAAACAGACAGTCTGACAGACAGACAGAGACAGAAAGACAGAGAGAGACAGAGAAAGGCAGACACAGAGAGAGATAAACACTGAGCGACAGACAAGAGTAACAGAGGGCAAAGAGAGAGAGAGAGAGAGAGGAGAGAGAGAGAGAGAGAGAGAGAGAGAGAGAGAGAGAGAGAGAGAGAGAATTGACAATTGACAAAATTTATTGCTATTTAACAATCAAGCCATATAGCGCGCGGTAACAAACCATATCCAACCCAACGCAATTACAATGACATGGAAACCATGGCAGTAGTGGTATGTACATCAAGATTCGATACATTATTGTCCATGTCTCAATTTTCAAAACAGCCTTTCCTTTTCCAGTCTGCAGCCAGTGAAGTCAGCCCATGTAAAACCGGATCAGGTCCCAAAGTAGATGTATTTCCCGTTCAGCACTCGCCACTGTCCCTGCGTGTTGTGTGTTAGGACGCTGCTTCCCTTTACAAAGTCTGGCAAGCCTGACACGTTCATCTGGCAACATGTTTTTCTCTTCTTGCTTGATGTACCAGAACACATGAAAAAAAAAAAAAAAAAAAAAGGTGAAAGGGTGGCGCAGCGCTAAGTGGCCACGCGTTCTCCCGCTCTCCCCGGGGAGAGCAGCCCGAATTTCACGGAGAGAAATCTGCCGTGACTTAAAGTGGTATGAAATAAATTCTGAGCGCTTTGATTTGTTGCTTTACAAGATTCAGCGCTATATAAATTCCATACATTATTATTATTATTATTATTATTATTATTATTATTAACACACACTTAGATTCCTCGCCAGTATCTCCATTACAAGAGTATTCCAGGGTGAAGTCATCCGATTCACACATCACAATGTTTTGATCGCCTGAACCATGTACCACAACCTTTCGAAACTGTGTTTCTCTTGCTGTCCGTAATCAACGCTGCACACGTTTGTCAGTTAGAGTAGACACATACTGTTTCACAATACCAGTATGAGAGTCATCCACTGTGCAGCCAGCTGTCAGCTCTTCCTGCACATCAGACGCCTCAGAAGACACACCGATCTTGCTGTCTGTTGCTGGATCACACAGTAGATCAAGTGAATCTGGTGTGGCCGAGGCATTCACTGCACTGTTGACACACAGCTCTGTGTACACACTGGTTTGTTTTTCTTCTGTTTCCACATCGAGCAGGGAGTCAATGTTACACAAGACCGGCTCTTCCAAGACACTGTCATTGTCACATTGGCGACTTGCCTGTCTTTCTTGGTGTTGTCTGCTTCTTTGGAGGTCGCGACGGATTTGACAATGGGGCTTTTTGCGATAATACTGAACTCGGGAGTTAGGGTTCAGCACTGGGTCCCCATTTCTGTTGACACTGACTTGTCAGCTGGCTTCATTCACAAGACGAACACAACGCTGCCGCTCTCCCCCGCGACTTTCCAACTGGATACCACGTTGTCGATCAGCAGGGCGTTTAAAGTTGTTATTACAGTTGCTGGAAGGCCAGTAACTGACATTTTGAAGCTAAAATGCAAAAATTTGCAGCAGCTTACTAACAGCACGCTGGTTCAGTTCTCGTCCCGTCATGTTGCCCCAGAGAGAGAGAGAGAGAGAGAGAGAGAGAGAGAGAGAGAGAGAAGAGAGAGAGAGAGAGAGAGAGAGAGAGGAGAGAAAGAAAGAAAGAGAGAGAGATAGAGAGAGAGAGATACAGACACATAGCAGAGAGAGGACAAGAAAAGGAGAGAAGAGAGAGAGAGAGAGAGAGAGAGAGAGAGAGAGAGAGAGAGAGAGAGAGAGAGAGAGAGAGAGAGAAAAAGAAAGAAAGAGAGAGAGAGAGAGAGAGAGAGAGAGAGAGAGAGAGAGAAAGAAAGAAAGAGAGACAGACAGACAGAGACAGACAGACAGAGACAGAGATAGAGAGAGACAGAGAGGCAGAGACAGATAGGGAGACAGACCCTGGCACCCTTTCTCTCTCTCTCTCTCTCTTCCTCCCTCCTTACCCCCATCCCCCCCCTCTCTCTCTCTTCCTCCCTCCCTTACTCTCTCCTCCTCCCCCCTCTCTCCCTCTCTCTCTTCCTTCCTTACTCTCTCTCTATCCCTCCCTCCCTCTCTCTCTTTCTCTCTCTCCCCCTCTCTCTCCTTCCTTCGGATGAGACTGTAAACCAAGGCCCCGTGTGCGAACGCATGCAAAACATCTTGCGCACACGTTAAATCCTGTTCCGCTTTTAGAAAGAGTACGCCATTGTGTGCCAGTAGGAACAGATGACAAAATTTACAAAACCGCATACACACGTTCGTCCACCATGCAGCGCCCCTACGACCCTGGCGGGTTACGGGACCAGTGAACAGTGAACAGTGATACACACGGGACTAGATGTAAAAAAAAGCACATGAGTGCTTATTCCGTTATCCTCGATATAAAAGAATACATAAATATAAAAGAATAAATTAATAAATCTCTCCCTCCCTCTCTCTCTCTCTCTCTCTCTCCCTCTCTCTCTCCCTCTCCCACTCTCTCCCTCTCTCTCTCTCCCCCTCTCTTTCCTCCCTCTCTCTCTCCCCCC
>CM054152.1:1009683-1029683 GCA_028751875.1 Rapana venosa
ATCTTGTGTTGTTTTTGTACTGCTCTCAGGGAAAAAAGTACAAAGCTGAATTGCTGTTGATAGTGTTAGGGGTAAAATGTTAATCATTTGACAGATTTCCGTTTTCAGCGATTCTGACTTCCCAGCATCAGTCTGCGTTCTCAACCCTCACATAATCACAGAATGTAGTTCTCTACCTGAAAATGTTTTTAAAACGAGTAAAGTATTTTTGATACAGTTCCATAAGACACTACTTGACCCGGAAGCAAGAGCTGGAGTGTGGCCTTTTATTTTCCTTAGGTTACACTCCACCTTTAGCTTCCCAGTCCAGAAGAATCTATGGAGTACTAGTCAGAGAGATATAGGAAAATAGAAGGAAAAGTGGCCAAATCTAAAGGTGGTGTGTAGCCTCACCGTTCTCATCCAGGTACAAGCCCACAAGCGCCATTTCCAAGGGAGACCACCCTGGCCAGTCATGAGGGAAAGTCTGCAGACGACCCAACAGAGTCATCAGCCCTACTTGCTGACGTAACTCCGATTTCAAAATGGCGGGAAACCTTGACCCCAGTTGCTTTCATAAATAGTCAGCCTGTCAAGAAGAAGTTGAAGATGTCAGCCAGAGGTCAAGCTCCATCAAGTCTGAGACACTACCCCAGCAGTGCATGCTCGTGGGTACACATGCACGCACCATGGCCGGCACGCACACATGTTAGTGCATGTGTGCATGCCAAACTCCGCCAGGGAGAGGGGGAGGAGAGATGGGTAGATAGCAGACGAAAGTGAATAGATAGATAGATAGATAGATAGATAGATAGATAGATAGATAGATAGATAGATAGATAGATAGAGATAGAGATAGATATAGAGATAGATAGATAAAGAGACAGATAGAGATAGATAGAGAGATCGATAGATAGAGAGATAAAGAGATAGATAGAGATAGATAGATAGATAGAGAGATCGATAGAGAGATAGAGGCAGATAGAGAGAGAGAGAGATAGAGAGGGACAGAGAGAGAGAGGGGTGGGGGGAGTTGTTTTTACTGAGGGAAAGGACTAAGAATTTTCAAAAGCTGTTTTTCAGCCAGCCCTCAGGCGAGAAAAATCATAGTAACATCACACACTAATTCAATCATATTAACTACGAATTATGCGCGCGCGCATGCACACACGCACGCACACACACACACACACACACACACACACACACACACACACACAGATGTGTCACACACACAGAGGGAGAGAGAAAGAGACAGGCAGACAGAGACAGAGAGACAGACAGATAGACAGACCAAGAGACAGACAGATAGACGGACAGACAGAAACAGAGACAAACAGAAATTGAGAGAGACAGACACAGAGACAAAGACACTCAGAAATAGAGACAAACAGGCAGACAGACAGACCGAGAGAGAGACAGACAGTGACAGAGAGAGAGAGAGACAGAAACACACATAACAGACAGACAGACAGTTAGAGAGAGGCACAGAGAAAGAGACAGGCAGACAGACAGACAGGCAAACAGACAGACACACAGACAGACACACAGACAGAAATACAGACAAACAGACACTCAGACAAACAGACACACAGAGAATGTGTATGTATATGCTCACGCGATTGTACGCGTGTATCGTGTGTGTGTGAGTGTGTGCGTGCGTCTGTGTGTGTGTGTGTGTGTGTGTGTGTGTGTGTGTGTGTGTGTGTGTGTATGTGTGTGTGTGTGTGTGTGTGTGTGTGTGCGTGTGCGTGTGTGTGTGTGTGTGTGTGTGTGCGTGTGCGTGTGTGTGTGTGTGTGTGTGTGTGTGTGTGTGTGTGTGCACGCGCTTGCGCTCGTGCTCGTGGTGGCAGGCGCCCACACCCCCCGAAGAATGGGACCATCCTTAAGATGAGACTATAAACCGAGGCCCCGTGTGCGAATGCATGCAGAACATCTTGCGCACACGTTAAATCCTGTTCCGCTTTTCGGAAGAGTAGGCCATTGCGTGCCGGTGGGAACAGATGACAAAATTTACAAAACCGCATACACACGGGGACTGGATGTAAAAAAGCACATGAGAGCTTATTGCATTATCCTCGACATAAAAGAAGAGCTAAACTACAGTAAATGAAGACAGACAGACAGACAGACGAGAGGCCAGGCTACCTTGAAGAGGGCGGCCTGTCCCAACTTGCTGGGGGGGCTGGAGGAGGCCTGGGCAAAGAGGAGCACTGGGGTCAGCTCCTCAAGGTCCTCCGCCTCGTGGCACCTCCACCTCCTGGGTGACCTCACTTGACGCGGGCCCGGGGACTGCATGGTGATGGTGTCTGGCGATGGCGGTAACGCCCTGCACAACCAGCCCAAAGTCCAGGGCAGACGTCAGTGTGCGGTGGTTCCAACCCCGTTTGGGCCTGAAACTTTTTCCCCCATCCGCCAGACCATGAGTGATGGTCTGGGTGCTAGCCTTAAGGATGAAACAATGAACCCAGGTCCCATGTGTTACACATAATTATTTAGCGCACGTAAAAGAACCCACGGCATCAAGAGAGTCGTCTCCGGGAAAAATTCTGTTCTAAAAAGCCACACCGATAGGGAAACAAATACAGTTGCAGACAGCTCTTGTGGCGACGCGCTCTCCCCGGGGAGAGCAGCCTAAATTTTACGCAGAGAAATCTGCCGTGACTTAAAGTGGTACACAATTTTAAAATATAATAATAATAAATAAATAAATAAATGATGTCATCACACAACGGTCTGACCCTCGCTTCCGTGTGAGCCATCTGGAACACCTCCACCTGAACGTCACTTCTCCCTGAACTCCTTGCAGTGGAGTGGAGTGTATTATGGAGTGGAGTGGAGTGGAGTGTATTATGGAGTGGAGTGGAGTGTATTGTGGAGTGGAGTGTATTATGGAGTGGAGTGGAGTGTATTGTGGAGTGGAGTGTATTATGGAGTGGAGTGGAGTGTATTGTGGAGTGGAGTGTATTATGGAGTGGAGTGTATTGTGGAGTGGAGTGTATTATGGAGTGGAGTGGAGTGTATTGTGGAGTGGAGTGTATTATGGAGTGGAGTGGAGTGTATTGTGGAGTGGAGTGGAGTGTATTGTGGAGTGGAGTGGAGTGTATTGTGGAGTGGAGTGGAGTGTATTGTGGGGTGGAGTGGAGTGGAGTTGTAATGTAGTGGAGTGGAGTGGAGTGGAGTGTGGAGTGGAGTGTGTTGTGTTGTGTTGTAGTGCAGTGTAGTGTATTGTTTAGTGCAGTTTATGTATTGTGATATGTTGTGTTGTGTTGTAGTGTAGTGTAGTGTATTGTGGTATGTTGTGTTGTGTTGTGTTGTAGTGGAGTGGAGTGGTATATTGTGTTGGGTTGGGTTGTAGTGTATTGTAGTGTAGTGTGTTGCACTGCATTGTAGTGTAGTGTAGTGTAGTGTAGTGAAGTGTAGTGTAGCGTAGTGTAGTGTAGTGTAGAGTGGTTTGGTGTGGTGTAGTGTAATGTAGTGAAGTGTAGTGTAGCGTAGTGGAGTGGAGTGGATTGTAGTGGAGTGGAGTGGAGTGGAGTGGAGCGGAGCGGAGTGGAGTGGAGTGGAGCGTATTACAGTGTATTATAGTGTACATAGTGTATTGTAATGTATTGTAGTGTATTGTATTGTATTATAATGTGTTGTAGTGTATTGTAATGTATTGTAATGTAGTGTATTGTATTTTAGTGTATTGTAGTGTATTGTAGATTATTATAGTGTACATAATGTATTGTAGTGTATTGTAGTGTACATAGTGTATTGTAATGTATTGTATTGTAGTGTAGTGTATTGTAGTGTAATCTAGTGTACATAATGTACTGTAGTGTATTGTAGTGTATTGTAATGTAGTATAGTGTACATAATGTATTTTAGTGCATTGTTGTGTATTGTAGTGTATTGTAATGTATTATAGTGTACATAATGTATTGTAGTCTATTATAGTGTACATAATGTATTGTAGTGAATTGTAGTGTATTGAAATGTATTGTAGTGTATTGTAGTGTATTGTAGTGTGTTGTAGTGTATTGTAATGTATTATAGTGTACATAATGTATTGAAGGGTATTATAGTGTACATAATGTATTGTAGTGTGTTGTAGTGTATTGTAGTGTATTGTAATGTATTGTAGTGTATTGTAGTGTGTTGTAGTGTATTGTAGTTTATTGTAGTGTATTGTAGTGTATTGTAATGTATTATAGTGTACATAATGTATTGTAGTGTGTTGTAGTGTATTGTAGTGTATTGTAGTGTATTGTAGTGTATGTAGTGGTGTTTTTAGTGTATTGTAGTGTATTGTAGTGTATTGTAGTGTAGTGTATTGTATTGTATTGTAGTGTATTGTAGTGTATTGTAGTGTGTTGTAGTGTATTGTAGTGTATTGTAGTGTATTGTAGTGTATTGTAATATATTGTAGTGTATTGTAGTGTGTTGTAGTGTATTGTAGTGTATTGTAGTGTAGTGTATTGTAGTGTAGTGTATTGTAGTGTATTGTAGTGTATTGTAGTGTATTGTAGTGTATACTGGTTCAAGTCACGACAGAATTCTCTGTGGCCCCTGATGGCCTCTGTGGTCGGCGGGGCGTAAACTTCAAGCCTGCATTGAGTTCTCTGCATGAACTTCGAGCCATTCTTCCCGGGGAGAGCGCGTCGCCACATGAGCAGCGCCACCCATTACTTTCTTTTCCTTTTCTGTCTGCATGTGTATTTGTTTCCCTACGAGAGAGACAACTCTCTTGTTGCTGTGGGTTCTTTTACATGCGCTGAATGTGTGTTGCACACGAGCCTTTGGTGTATCGCCTCATCCGAAAGACACGCACCCAGACCACCTCTCATGGTCTAGTGGATGGGGAGAAAGTTTCTGAGTCGTTAGGCCACTGGGCTGAATTACTCAGGCCGTGTGTCTGGGGCAAGTTAGATTTGGCGGAGCCCGTCTCTCCTGCAGGTAGCATGCTGGGTATGGTCGTGCCATGCATGTTATGGCCCATACCAAGCCTGTTGTTCTCTCTCTCTCTCTCTCTCTCTCTCTCTCTCTCTCTCTCTCTCTCTCTCTCCTCTCTCTCTCTCCATATGTGTGTGTGAGAGAGAGAGAGAGAGAGAGAGAGTGTGTGTGTGTGTGTGTGTGTGTGTTGTGTGTGTGTGTGTGTGTGTGTGTGTGTGTGTGTGTGTGTGTGGTGTGCGTGTGTGTGTGATATGTACACACACACATACACACACACACACACACACACACACACACACACACACACATACACACAGAGTATTATTTTCTCTGACGTGCTGATATTTTTTTTATACAAAAGACTATTACCGGGAATTCCCGTTGTCACTCATACCTCAGTAAACCTGTGAAAAAAGTTCCGTTTGAATACGACTTAGTATTGTTGTTGTTGTTGTTGTTGTGGTGGTGGTTAGGTTAACGTCCCAGCGGAGATTTCTGCTTTAAGGACTGGGAATCTTCCGTTGTGACTTACGTCTTCATAAACCTGCACCCTCCCCCCAACAACAAGCAATGAAACAACAAACAGCTAAACTAAACAGAAAACTCAACAACAAAATCCAATATTAAATGGCCGATTATTTGTTGCGGATTATTTGTTGTTTGAACTCTATATATAAAAAGATCAGAAAAAATAGTAAGCGCTGCAAATTTTGTACCTCTTTCTTTTTTATCCTTACTTTTACAAACTTTTTGGATCCTGAATATATGAATAAACAATCGAACATGGAAATGAAAATATATAAATGTATAAACACACTTTCAAGTAGAGCAAAATGAGGAAAATGAAAATCAGTGTTTCTATAATTCAGATCTTCCACGCTGCCGCCTTCAGGGGAGAGAAGCAGGGAGTGTCGTCTTCAGGGGAGAGAAGCAGGGAGCACAACGGGATCAGTGTGTGGTGTTGGCTTATGGTGCAGTCCCCATACCGCAGAACTCCGCTGGGACTCGTATACAATCAGTCCATAATCAGAGATTGCCTTGGCTCCGTCCCTGCAGTGATCTCTCTAAGTCAAGGCTTGATTACTTCGGAAGAACATTGCTGAATCTCTTTTCTCCTTTAAAAAAAACAACCACCCCAAACCAACAACAACTACAAAACAAAGTTTACGGTGGGACATTGGTGGTGGTGGGTGTTGAAACCGATTTTTAAAAAAATCAAACCCAAATAAACTGATTTTCACCACTTTTAGTTCCGCGTCATTTTTGAAGAAACATCTAGTGAATAAACTGAAAGACCATTTTTGGTTATGCTCGAAACTATTGCAACATCTGGTAAGCTTTGTAAATTGTTATTCTTGCTCTTGTCGTCTTTTTTCCCCCTTTACTACTTGTCTGTGAATTGGGCGCATGATGTACCGTCTTGGTTTTATTCTCTCTCGTATCGTGAGGTCTGGATTTTTTTTCTTCATTCGTTTTTACGTTCAATTTTAGTTCTTTTTAACACTTTGTTTGCTTTTGTAAGTCAGTTTTCTTGATTTGGTGTTGTTGTTGTTGTTGTTGTTGTTGTTGTGAGGGCAGGATGGAAAAAAGTGCTGTGATAAAACTTTTCGTACTAGTGTAGATTTCGGAATTAAGACATTTAAAAAAAAAGGGGGGTGTAAAGTAATTCTGTTGACCTCACTAAAGATCATAGTGACTCCACTCCAGCGCTCAACGGGGAAATCCGTTATGACTGACGCAGTGGTGACGTCACGCTGACGTAGGCATTAGACTCATCCCGTCTGTCAGTCATCCGCTGTGTCAGGCTGGGCGAGGAGACCAGGAGGGACTTCTTTGTCTTTGTCTTTGTCTTTGTCTTCTTCTTCTTCTTTCTTCTCTTCTTCTTCTTCTTCTTCTTGTCTTCTTCTTTGTCTTTGTCTTTGTCTTCTTCTTCTTCTTCTTCTTCTTCTTCTTCTTCTTCTTCTTCTTCTTCTTTGTCTTCTTCTTTGTCTTTGTCTTTGTCTTCTTCTTCTTCTTTGTCTTCTTTGTCTTCTTCTTTGTCTTCTTTGTCTTCTTTGTCTTCTTCTTCTTCTCTTCTTCTTCTTCTTCTTCGTCTTCTTCTTCTTCTTCTTCTTCTTCTCTTCGTCTTCTTCTTCTTCTTCTTCTTCTTCTTCTCTTCTTCTTTGTCTTCTTCTTCTTCTTCTTCGTCGTCTTCTTCTTCTTCTTCGTCTTCTTCTTCTTCTTCTTCTTCTTCTTTGTCTTCTTCTTCTTCTTCTTCTTTGTCTTCTTCTTCTTCTTCTTCTTTGTCTTTGTCTTCTTCTTCTTTTTCTTTGTCTTCTTCTTCTTCTTCTTCTTTGTCTTCTTCTTCTTCTTTGTCTTCTTCTTCTTCTTCTTCTTCTTTGTCTTCTTCTTCTTCTTCTTCTTCTTCTTCTTCTTCTTCTTCTTCTTCTTCTTCTTCTTTGTCTTCTTCTTCTTCTTCTTCTTTGTCTTCTTCTTCTTCTTCTTCTTCTTCTTCTTCTTCTTCTTCTTCTTCTTCCTCTTTGTCTTCTTCCTCTTTGTCTTCTTCTTCTTTTTCTTTGTCTTCTTCTTCTTCTTCTTTGTCTTCTTCTTTGTCTTCTTCTTTGTCTTCTTCTTCTTCTTCTTCTTCTTTGTCTTCTTCTTCTTCTTCTTTGTCTTCTTTTTCTTCTTCTTCTTTTTTGTCTTCTTCTTCTTCTTCTTCTTCTTCTTTGTCTTCTTCTTCTTCTTCTTCTTCTTCTTCTTTGTCTTCTTCTTTGTCTTCTTCTTCTTCTTCTTCGTCTTCTTCTTCTTTGTCTTCTTCTTCTTCTTCTTCTTCTTCTTCTTCTTCTTCTTCTTCTTCTTCTTCTTCTTTGTCTTCATATTGAACTATATCCTGAAAGTTATTAGTAAGCAAGAGTGGGATCATGATGTAGCTGTTTTCAAACACCTGGCGTTATCTCTTGTACGTTCTAGACTCAGTGATGGCCAGGAAGCATTTGTCAGTGCTCCACAATCTTCATTACAGAAAATGACAAGATTAGACTGTAAGGCTTTCTGATTAGCTCTGGGAGTACCTTTTCATGCATCATCCATGGGTACTTATAAAGAGATAGGTGTTTTGCCATTTGATAATTATTGACAACTGGTCGTGGCCAAATATCTCTTACGTTGTTCAACACAAGAAACCAATGTGGACAACGAAATTAGTGTAAGATATTATATCAACTTTCCTAAAAGAGCACATTCTATTCGTTCAGTTACCACAGCTAGAACCTATACTTCTCAACTATTTGATAAGGCAGAAGTATGTCCTACAAAAATAACGAAATCAAAGATAAAATTCTGGCCTTGTCCGCCATGGGAGCTTCAGAGAGCTAGTTTTGACATAAATTTTACTTCTTTATCCAAAAATGGTAATGAAAATATTCTTAGCACATCACTAAAAGAATATATACAAACCACATATCCAGATCATCTAAAAACCTACACTGAAGGTTCCCTTTTGAGCGACAATGAGGCGGGTGCAGCGTTTGTTATCCCATCATGGAAAGTAGAGAGATCATTTCATGCTGGGATAAATCGATCTATATTTACAGCTGAGTTATCTGCCATTTTTGATGGCTTTTTATTATCTTCTAGATTTTCCTAAACATATATGTCAGACGCTTTTCTGTGTTGATTCCAAGTTACTTGCTCTAAAAAAAATTTCCAGTTCAAAAGTGAGACAAGATCTTGTAACTGAGATTGGACATCTGATTCATTTTCTGATGTTACGAGGCAGCAGTATTACTTTTTGCTGGATTCCTTTGCATTGTGGTATCTACTTTAATTAAAAAGTTGACAAAATAGCAAAATATGGAGCTAAGCATACTAATGGGTCCTGCAGCATAAATGCCCCCTTATCCATTCATGAGGGCTATAGTACGTTACAAAATGCATGTTGGAAACATTTTAAAAAGAAACTACAAGACATCGGTTCTCCCTGACATGATGATGTAGCCCATGTAATATCTTTTGATAAGATCAAGTGCCGTAACTCACATGAATATAGAAATGTTGTATCTCTTATCTACAGGTTTAAGCTCAATGCTTTTAGAAATACATTTTTTTAAAGCAACGTGTATCTGTGGCAAAAATATTACCATTGCTCACATTCTTTTAGAATGCAGAGATTTGAAAAACTTTTCACCTGTTTTCACAGTCTGTTGCTTAGAGCAAATTCTAAAAGACGTTCCATTAATGAAAGAAATTGTATTGTCATTAAGTCATAGTCCTGTTATCAGATTTTTGTAGTTTAACAATGTTTACTAGTTGTACTAATTGCAAAGTTAGTGTTTAAGCTGGGACATGTTTTCCCCTTCAAATTTATTGTGTTATGGTTTCATTGGTGTTTCTTACAGTTGTTTAATGCGGATAATTATTTATGTGCTCACCGAAACCCACCCATACCACCATCCCCCCTGCACACACACACACACACACACACACACACACACAACACACAGCACACACACACACACACACACACACACACACACACACACACACACACACACACACACACACACACACACACACACACACAGATAGATAGCTTGAAGAAAAAAAGCAAATGCACTGCTTATTCAATGTACCATCTGAAAATAAAAGTTTGACTTTGACTTTGACTTTAACACACAGACACACACTCACTCACTCTTTCCTACTTTCCCGTCTGATATTACTAATTAGTGGAAGGACGTTGAACTGAATGTTTAGCACTTTGTTTATATCAGTAACCGACTTATTGAACTATATTACATGTTTAGCACTTTGTTTATATCAGTAACTGACTTATTGAACTATATTACATATTTACATATTCCAAGCTTGTCACATCTCTCATTCTTTCACGTTTAGACTACTGTAATTCTCTTTTGGCTGGCCTACCAGCATCATCTATCCACTCTCTTCAACGCATACAACACTCTGCAGCTCGACTGGTCCTAAGAAAGAAAAAATCTGAACACATCACTCCTCTTCTTCGATCTCTTCACTGGTTGCCTGTCTCACAAAGACTGGAGTATAAAATCAATACCCTCTGTTTCAAATGTCTCCACAAATCTGCACCCTCTTATCTCTGTAACTGTCTTCACCTGTACACTCCATCCCGTTCCCTTCGTTCAGCCGCAGATACTTTGTGCTTTCGAACACCCAGATTCAAACAAGCCACTGTTGGCCGTCGCTCCTTCTCTGTTTCTGGTCCATCCACCTGGAATGACCTCCCTCTTTCACTTCGCCAAAAGCCTTCACTTGATACCTTCAAATCCAGCCTCAAAACACACTTATTTCCTACCTGAGACTTCCCCCACATATCTGTCCCTAATTTTCAAGAGCATCTTTCACCTTCTAAGTGTTGTTCCGTGTGTGTGTGTGTGTGTGCGTGCGTGCGTGCGTGCGTGCGTGCGTGCGTGCGTGCGTGCGTGCGTGCGTGCGTGGTGTGTGTGTGTGTGTGTGTGTGTGTGTGTGTGTGTGTGTGTGTGTGTGTGTGCGTGTGTGTGTGTGTGTGTGCGTGCGTGCGTGTGCGTGCGTACGTGCGCAGGCATGGATTTGAAATCTGTTGTTCATTATGTTTAAGGAGAGTTGCATGCCTGTAAATGATTGAGTGCAAGCGCTTCGATTTGTTTGTTTTTTACAAGATTCAGCGCTATATAAATTCCATATATTATTATTATTATTATTATTTAACACTTTATATCAGTAACTGACTTATTGAACTATATTACATGTTTACACTTTGTTTATATCAGTAACCGACTTATTGAACTGTTATTACATGTTTACATGTTTAACCAGCCGTCAGTGCCTGGGGTTTATCACAGTTCTTGATTAAACCATTGATGCTGGGGGCAACAGCAAAGTGAGAGGCTGTATGACCAGTGGCTTTTCCACTCATGGAATTCCACTTTACAGCTTAGTCTTTAGTGATCGACTATGGCTCTCTGACTAGGAGGCTGGACTTGCACAGTCCTTATGTGCTGCAGCCCTGGGGGCTAGCTGGCCTTTGGAGAACATCTCCAACGCTGACTGTCCTTATGCCCTCTTGGCCGAGAGAGTGGGGATGTACTGTGGGCAAGGCATCTCCACTATAATCAAATTTCTGCCCAGTTTCCGAAACAGCAGCTGCCTCCTCTGCTGTTTTGGAGGTCATCGTCGAAAACGACGGACTAATATAATATAAAACATGTTTAACACTTTACATCAGTAACTAACTTATTGAACGATATTACATGTTTAACACTTTACATCATTAACTGACTTATTGAACTATAGTACATGTTTAACACTTTGTATATATCAGTAAACGACTTATTGAGCTATATTACATGTTTAACACTTTACATCATTAACTGACTTATTGAACTATATTACATGTTTAACACTTTACATCAGTAACAGACTTATTGAACTATATTACATGTTTAACACTTTGTTTACCTCAGTAACTGACTTATTGAACTATATTACATGTTTAACACTTTACCTCAGTAACTGACTTATTGAAGCATATTACATGTTTAACACTTTACATCATTAACTGACTTATTGAACTATATTACATGTTTAACACTATGTTTATATCAGTAACCGACTTATTGAACTATATTACATGTTTAACACTTTGCTTACATCAGTAACCGACTTATTGTACTATATTACATGTTTAACACTTTACATCATTAACTGACTTATTGAACTACATTACATGTTTAACACTTTGTTTACCTCAGTAACTGACTTATTGAACTATATTACATGTTTAACACTATGTTTATATCAGTAACCGACTTATTAAACTATATTACATGTTTAACACTTTGTTTACCTCAGTAACTGACTTATTGAACTATGTTACATGTTTAACACTTTGCTTACAGCAGTAACTGACTTATTGTACTATATTACATGTTTAACATTTTGCTTATAGCAGTAACTGACTTATTGTACTATATTACATGTTTAACACTTTACATCATTAACTGACTTATTGAACTATATTACATGTTTAACACTTTGCTTACATCAGTAACTGACTTATTGAACTATATTACATGTTTAACACTTTACATCAGTAACTGACTTATTGAACTATATTACATGTTTAACACTTTACATCATTAACTGACTTATTGAACTATATTACATGTTTAACACTTTACATCATTAACTGACTTATTGAACTATATTACATGTTTAACACTATGTTTATATCAGTAACCGACTTATTGAACTATATTACATGTTTAACACTTTACATCATTAACTGACTTATTGAACTATATTACATGTTTAACACTTTATATCAGTAACAGACTTATTGAACTATATTACATGTTTAACACTTTACATCATTAACTGACTTATTGAACTATATTACATGTTTAACACTTTACATCAGTAACAGACTTATTGAACTATATTACATGTTTAACACTTTACATCATTAAATGACTTATTGAACTATATTACATGTTTAACACTTTGTTTACCTCAGTAACTGACTTATTGAACTATATTACATGTTTAACACTTTACCTCAGTAACTGACTTATTGAAGCATATTACATGTTTAACACTTTACATCATTAACTGACTTATTGAACTATATTACATGTTTAACACTATGTTTATATCAGTAACCGACTTATTAAACTATATTACATGTTTAACACTTTGTTTACATCAGTAACTGACTTATTGAACTATATTACATGTTTAACACTTTACCTCAGTAACTGACTTATTGAACTATATGACATGTTTAACACTTTGTTTACATCATTAACTGACTTATTGAACTATATTACATGTTTAACACTTTACATCAGTAACTGGCTTATTGAACTATATTACATGTTTAACACTTTGTTTACATCATTAACTGACTTATTGAACTATATTACATGTTTAACACTTTACATCATTAACTGACTTATTGAACTATATTACATGTTTAACACTTTACATCAGTAACAGACTTATTGAACTATATTACATGTTTAACACTTTGTTTACCTCAGTAACTGACTTATTGAACTATATTACATGTTTAACACTTTACCTCAGTAACTGACTTATTGAACTATATTACATGTTTAACACTTTACATCAGTAACAGACTTATTGAACTATATTACATGTTTAACACTTTGTTTACCTCAGTAACTGACTTATTGAACTATATTACATGTTTAACACTTTACATCATTAACTGACTTATTGAACTATATTACATGTTTAACACTTTACATCATTAACTGACTTATTGAACTATATTACATGTTTAACACTTTACATCAGTAACAGACTTATTGAACTATATTACATGTTTAACACTTTACCTCATTAACTGACTTATTGAACTATATTACATGTTTTAACACTTTGGTTTTTCCTCCCGTAACTGACTTATGAACTATATTACATGTTTAACACTTTACCTCATAACTGACTTTTTGAAGCAAAATTTACATGTTTAACACTTTACATCATTAACTGACTTATTGAACTATATTACATGTTTAACACTATGTTTATATCAGTAACCGACTTATTAAACTATATTACATGTTTAACACTTTGTTTACATCAGTAACTGACTTATTGAACTATATTACATGTTTAACACTTTGTTTACATCATTAACTGACTTATTGAACTATATTACTTGTTTAACACTTTGTTTACATCATTAACTGACTTATTGAACTATATTACATGTTTAACACTTTGTTTACATCAGTAACTGGCTTATTGAACTATATTACATGTTTAACACTTTGTTTACATCATTAACTGACTTATTGAACTATATTACATGTTTAACACTTTGTTTACATCAGTAACCGACTTATTGTACTATATTACATGTTTAACACTTTACATCATTAACTGACTTATTGAACTATATTACATGTTTAACACTTTACATCATTAACTGACTTATTGAACTATATTACATGTTTAACACTTTGTTTACCTCAGTAACTGACTTATTGAACTATATTACATGTTTAACACTAGGTTTATATCAGTAACCGACTTATTGAACTATATTACATGTTTAACACTTTGCTTACATCAGTAACCGACTTATTGTACTATATTACATGTTTAACACTTTATATCATTAACTGACTTATTGAACTATATTACATGTTTAACACTTTACATCATTAACTGACTTATTGAACTATGTTACATGTTTAACACTTTGTTTACCTCAGTAACTGACTTATTGAACTATATTACATGTTTAACACTTTACATCATTAACTGACTTATTGAACTATGTTACATGTTTAACACTTTGTTTACCTCAGTAACTGACTTATTGAACTATATTACATGTTTAACACTAGGTTTATATCAGTAACCGACTTATTGAACTATATTACATGTTTAACACTTTGTTTACCTCAATAACTGACTTATTGAACTATGTTACATGTTTAACACTTTGCTTACATCAGTAACTGACTTATTGAACTATATTACATGTTTAACACTTTACATCAGTAACTGACTTATTGAACTGTATTACATGTTTAACACTTTACCTCTTAACTGACTTATTGAACTGTATTACATGTTTAACACTTTACCTCAGTAACTGACTTATTGTACTATATTACATGTTTAACACTTTGCTTAATCAGTAACCGACTTATTGAACTGTTATTACATGTTTAACACTTTACCTCAGTAACTAACTTATTGAACTATATTACATGTTTAACACTTTGCTTACATCAGTAACTGACTTATTGAACTGTGTTACATGTTTAACACTTTGCTTAATCAGTAACCGACTTATTGAACTGTTATTACATGTTTAACACTTTACCTCAGTAACTAACTTATTGAACTATATTACATGTTTAACACTTTGCTTACATCAGTAACCGACTTATTGAACTGTTATTACATGTTTAACCCTTTGTTTATATCAGTAATCGACTTATTGAACTGTTATGACATGTTTAACACTTTGCTTACAGCAGTAACTGACTTTTTGAACTATATTACATGTTTAACACTTTGCTTACAGCAGTAACTGACTTATTGACCTGTATTACATGTTTAACACTTTACCTCAGTAACTGGCTTATTGAACTATATTACATGTTTAAGACTTGGCTAACATCAGTAACCGACTTATTGAACTGTTATTACATGTTTAACACTTTACATCAGTAACTAATTTATTGAAGTATTTTACATGTTTAACACTTTACATCAGTAACTAACTTATTGAAGTATATTACATGTTTAACACTTTACATCATTAACTGACTTATTGTACTATATTGCATGTTTAACACTTTACTTATATCAGTAACTGTTTTATTGAACTAAATGACATGTTTAACACTTTGTTTATATCAGTAACTGTTTTATTGAACTATATTACATGTTTAAAACTTTGTTTACAACAGTAACTGACTTATTGAACTATATTTACATGTTTAACACTTTACATCAGTAACCGACTTACTGAACTGTTCATCATCATCATCATCATCAGTCCCGTGACCTTGGCGGTCATGGAGGAGACACGAAAGACGATGCCGTGGTAAGCCTCCTCCATCCATCTCGGTCCTCGGCTCTGCGCAGTAGTGCCGAGTCATTTCATCCTGGTCCAGTTTAGTTTCTCATCTAAAAGATCTGGTATACAGTCTGGACAAATGGTAAAGGTGGGGGGTGGGGGGGGGGGGCCTAAATCCCTTCAGTGGGGATCGTTTCCTCTCTGCCTTGTGTTGTGGTCAGGGGCGGGTGTGCAGCCTAGGCCAGGTCTCCTCCCCTGTGCTGGTCACTGTGGTCAGCAGGACTGCGCTGCCCCCGCCGCTGGCCTCCCCAGCCCACACCTTCCTTCCTTCCTCTTCACGGCACTTCAGTGTTGTGCATGTCAGTCAGCATTCCATCTCCGCTCCTGTTACTGGTAGACCCCAAGTTTGATACTAACCACTGATCCACACCCAAGTGTGGAGTCGGAGAACACAAATTAATGTGCAGCCTAGTAGCTCAGTGGTCGGAGCAATCGCTTTCCCCCAGCAAGTTAAGCAGCCTCGAGCGTGGTTACCACTTGGATGGGTGACCGTTTGTACGTCTTGGCTTCAGTACACTCCTCCCCCCCCCCCCCCCCCCCCCCCCACCCACAGTTCACCCAGCTGTAAATGGGTGCCTGCCTTCTTTAGGGTCAGGGAAGGTAAAGCAGCGAGGGAGAGGAGATGGGCGCCACCCTCATACTCAATATGCTGGCCCCTAGAGAAGTGAGGTCTCTGACCCTCGTTCCCCTACGATCTTATAGGTTATGGGAGACACCTTTACCTTTACCTTTTATATACCTAGTGAACACACACTCTGCTTGGTTACTTACCCCCACCACTGATTTGCCCGCAGTGAAAAGGCCGAAGCATCAAGTCCCCCCGAAACACACAGAACAGAAGATCCGAACCAACGATCTCTTCTCCTCAACCACTCAGCCCAGATCAGCTCTCAAGGTTCGAACACAAACCCACAACCTCCTTACTAGGCCTGTTCAAATCTCAGCAAGCTTGTCCCTTCACGAAATTCAAATCCAAAGTTTTGAGGGGGAAAAAAGTTAAAGAGTAACAGGGGGAAAAAATTCAGTAAATCCACTTTTTTTTCTTCTTAAAAAAAAAAACTGGCAGTATCTCCCAATCTATTCAAAGATTCTTGCTTTGCCCCAACTTCTGTGAAAAAACAAAAAAATAAAACCCGATGCGTTTCAGTGTCGTACGAAGTGTTGATCTAGATCAGGGTTAGCTTCAAGTTTGTTCTTGTGTGTTCAAAAAGGGGCTGGCGGGTCTACCACTGACGACCCCCTCCTCCCCCCTCTTCCCTCCAGTTTACAGGAAAATCTTTTCTCGAAAAAAGGCCTCAAGAGCGCTGCCTCTATGCGATACAATTTGTTTCTTTCCCGGGTTTCCCCGTTCCCAATGCCCCTTTTTTTTAAAAAAAAAAAAGAAAAAAAAACAGGTCGTAGAGGCAGCTTTTACATTTTTCTGTGTAGTGTGTGTGTGTGGGGTGGGGGGGGGGGGGGGGGGGGGGGGGGGGGGGTGTATGGTGCCTCACAACCCGTAAGTGTTTTCATAAAGCTTTTCACCACATCCCGGCGCTTGAGAAAATAGCAGGGGGGAAAAAGGGGGAAAAAAAAGGGGGAAAAGAAGAAAAGGACTGATTAATTGATTGATTGAATATTAATAGGGAAAGAAAAAAAATTGAAAAAGAGGGGTTGATTGATTGATTGTTTGATTGTTGAATTTTTAAAGGGGGGAAGGAAAATGTTTGATTGATTGTTTTGATTGATTTTTATGAGAGGAGAGAGAAAAGAGAAAGAGAAGAAAAGAGGAGGAGGAGGAGGAAGAAGAAGAAAAGAAGAAGAAGAAGAAGAAATAAAACAAAAAATTTTTTTTAAGTCAAATTCTTTTTATTTCGGGGATAATAAATGCAACCAGGGGCTTTTATCCTGCAGTCCGTCCCCTAGGGAACATCACATACTAAAAAAAAGCCGAATACACATAACTCATACAGTTTTTAAAAAATTCAAAAACAACAAAAAAAAAACCAACAAAAAAGAAACAAAAATCCCCCCCCCCCCCCCCCATCCCCCCCAATTTAAAAAAAAAAACTCCACAATAAAAGAAGAACACGCCATGGGAAAAATAACTTTGGGCAAACTGGAAAATAAACGCCCTTTTCAAGTCATTAACTTTTATTTCTTTTTTTTTTTTTTATGAAAAAGCCGTACAATAGTTTTTTCACAGAAACAAATGTCATATAACAACAAAAGAAATACACAAAAACAAATTTTCAACCCTACCCCCCACGCACGTGGGGGGGGGGGGGGGGGGAGTGGGGGTGAGGAGGAATGGGGGGAAAGGGGAGTAGGTAAGGGGGGGGGGGATAATAACTTTTAAATTTTTCCCAAGGGTATGGGTGGGGTTCGTTATTGTTGAAAGCATCGAGTGGGTAATTTGTGACTTTTTTAATTTTTTAGGGTTTTTTTTTTAACTGATCTCTCCTCTGAAGAGAGAAACAACAGAAGAGAAGAGAGAGAGAAGAGAAGAGAGAAGAGAAAGAGAAGAGAAGAAGAAGACAAAAAAAGACAACAGACAGAAAGAAAAAAACAAAAAAGGCATACACAGCCTTTCTCGTGTTTTTGTAGCCTAAAACTTCTAGTAGGTAGAGGAGTCACAATGAAAGCAGAGGGGGGGGGGGGGGGGGGTCATTGGTCTTGTTTGCAACAAACACAGCCAGGGGGGGAGAGGGCGGCACCCACACCCACACAAAACACACCCACAAAACACACCCCCCCCAACGCACCCCGCCCCACACCACAAACACACACACAGCCCAACACCCAAAACCCCCACCACACACACAAACACACACACACACACACACACTCGGAACAACACTTAGAAGGTGAAAGATGCTGTTGAAAATTAGGGACAGATATTTGGGGGGAACCTAGTGAACACACAGTCTGCTTGGTTACTTACCCCCACCACTGATTTGCCCGCAGTGAAAAGGCCGCAGCATCAAGTCCCCCCCAAACACACAGAACAGAAGATCCGAACCATCGATCTCTTCTCCTCAACCACTCAGCCCAGATCAGCTCTCAAGGTTCGAACACAAACCCACAACCTCCTAACTAGGCCTGTTCAAACCTCAGCAAGCTTGTCCCTTCACGAAATTCAAATCCAAAGTTTTGAGGGGGACAAAAGTTAAAGTGTAACAGGGGGAAAAAATTCAGTAAATCCACTCTTTTTCTT
Organism: Rapana venosa; assembly: GCA_028751875.1. Lineage (NCBI taxonomy): Eukaryota > Metazoa > Mollusca > Gastropoda > Neogastropoda > Muricidae > Rapana > Rapana venosa. The sequence continues at coordinate 1,028,418 of CM054152.1, forward strand.
CTTAAAAAGAAACTGGCAGTACTCTCCCAATCTATTCAGAGAGATTCTTGCTTTGTTCCAACTTCTGTGTAACAAATAAAATCAAAACCGATGCGTTTCAGTCGTCAGTACTGAAGTGTTGAGGTCTAGATCAGGTCTAGCTTCAGAGTTTGTTCTTGTGTGGTTCAACAAGAGGGCTGGCTGGTCTACCGAGCTGCATGCAAGTCACTCCCTCTCTCTCTCCCTCTTCCCTCCAGTTTACAGGGAAAATCATTTCTCGACAACAAGGCCTTCAGCAGAGCGCTGCCTCTATGCGATCACACGACTTGTGTTTCATTCCGGGAATTCCCGTTCTGCACAATGTTCCCTTTTAAAAAAAGAAAAGAAAAAGAAAACAAGGTCGGTATGCAGGCAGCTTTATACATCATTTTCTGTGTGTGTGTGTGTGTGTGTGTGTGGGGGGGGGGGGGGGGGGGGGGGGTGTATGGTGCTAGCTCACAACCCAGTGAAGTGTTTTCATAAAGCTGTTCACACACATGCGCGTGCTTGTAGAAAATAGACAGAGGAGAGAAAAAAGAAGATTGATTGATTGAATCTTTAATGGGGAAACGAGAAGAAGAAGATTGACTGATTGATTGATTGATTGAATCTTTAGTGGGGGAAGGAGAAGAAGAAAAAGATTGATTGATTGATTGATTGATTGATTGATTGATTGAATCTTTAATGGGGGAAGGAGAAGATGATTGATTGATTGATTGATTGATTGATTGATTGATTGAATCTTTAATGAGGAAAGGAGAAGAAGAAGAGGAGGAGGAGGAGGAAGAAGAAGAAGAAGAAGAAGAAGAAGAAGAAGATCAAACTCAAATTTTTTTAAGTCAAATTCTTTTATTTCGAGGATAATAAATACGCAACCATGAGCTTTTATCCATGCAGTCCGTGCCCTTAGGGATACATCACGATACTAAAATAAGCCGAATACACATACACTCATACAGTTTTTTAAAAAATTCAAAAACCAACAAAAAAACAACCAACAAAACAGCAACAAAAATCCCCCCCCCCCCCCCCCCCCCCCCCCACCCCACTCCCCATCCCCCCAATATAAAAAAAACCTCCACAATACAAAGAAGAACATGCCATGGGAAAAATAACAGTTTGGCAAACTGGAAAATAAACGTCATTCAAGTCATTAAACTTTTATTTCTTTTTCTTTTTTATAGAAAAAGCAGTAGCAATAGTAAATTTCACAGACACAAATGTCATATAATCAACAAAAGGAAATTA
>CM054152.1:1034683-1039683 GCA_028751875.1 Rapana venosa
TATTTTGCTACTGACAACTGCTACTCAACTACTATAGAAGTTACATCACCAATTGTACTACAAGTACAATTCAAACACAATTATTTCGTTACTCTTGTCACTTCTCAAAATATATGTCCAGTCCTCAATACACAACCAATAAAGGATCCATCTCAGATAAGAGACCAAAAGAATCACAAACGATAAAATCAATTGAAATGATCAAAAAGGATCACCAATAAGCACCTAAATAAAGATGATGACGATGACAATAACGATGATGATGATAATAACGATGACGATGATAACGATGTTCCTGAAATAAAAAGAACAGACAATCAGCAGCCTGTTTGACTCTCCATGAAATCAAACACTATCACAGGCAAGGGTGCAAATCACCTCAAGATCAACATTTTCAGGTATAACATATTAATGATAACTGAATAACCACACAGTAAACACTGAAGCCTACTCAGAGTTTGCACAATAAAACAAATCTTCAAAATGTACTCTCACTTTACCCAATTCCCAATTCTTATGAGAATAATTATCCTCACAGCAAATCTAACATACCCACTAACATTACCACATACAGTAACTAGTCTTACCCATGTTTCATTTACTCCAGGACAGATGATGGTCTATCCTGTTGTGACAGGGTGGTAATTAGATTGCCTCCATGTGATCAGAGCATGTGTGTTACTATTTTGGGACATACATGCAAATTGTGCAGTGCTCTGTTTCCTTGGGTGGTGGTTGAAAGCAGTTGTTGCATGCACTTCACTCTCATGGTGATGGGTAGTACTTATTTAGCCTCTTTATAGAGGCCACATCCTAACTGTGAGACCATACATTTACCCTAAGATTGTGCAGAGAAATGGGACATGAAATATGTCCACTTTGTTGCATTATGAAACTGTATCAACTTTACTCTAAACACAATTTAAACCATCCCTAACCACATTCAAATGCTATTGCACCTGTTCTAGATTTACTAAATCATTCCTCACAAAAAATATACGTTTACATTCTTGATAATAAAAATTACTAGAAAAACCACACTAGGCTTTTACACACATATATTATACATAGTGATAAGCCTTAGTTTGAATATATTCAACATTTTATTAGCTGAACAATATTCTGAAACTTAGGACAACAGAGATAATGACTAAGCTCAATTTCCCCACATGTTTTCTTATTGAAAATAATCAATATTACTAAGTTCACATGCTGACCTTCTTAAATGAAATTAATCAGGTATCTCATAATCCTTTCAAAACCATTTTAAATTAAGCCTAAGTTAGCTTACAAAACGATGAACTATACCTTAATGGGAAACATCAAACTTAAGAGAATCTCAAGCACACATGCTCCCTGCTATACTGCTTAGGAAGGAATAAGGGTTTGACAGAAAGTTTAGGATCAAGGGAAATAAATCATCAAGAGGAGATCACTTTGTGGCACAAGGGAATTAGTTCCCCTTACTATGTTTCGTAACACAAATATACCTTTTTGTGAGAGGTGTTACACTGGAAGTACCTCAAGCCATTATTGTATTTTTTCCATGCTGTTACATATTTATAGAAATAAAAAAGTGATAGTCATAAACCATGCTATGTATTTCCTTACATGAGGAAAATCATTTCAAGGGCTTTAATATAAAACAATAGAGACATATGCAAACAAACAAAACAAATATAACAATAAGCAAAGAACGCACTGGTTGAACAAACAAACCAGCTAGTTTGTAGATCTTACAAAGGTTAACAAAGCTTGAATGTCATTCACGTTTTTGTAAGGATCTTGGCCTAATTGAGGCATCACCCCCAGCCAACAGGTTCCACATGAAAGACTGAGCAACAAGGGAGGCCATCTTCAGGGTTGAAAAACAAGGGAGACCATGCACTTGCACATTAGCTGGTGAATTGTCCTTGGCTGGCAGGGTCTTTCTGAAGGCCACATGTTGGACCTTACACAACCTTGTATTACTGCTGCCACGCCACAAGAGACAAAATTAATCACTGGGAATGAAGGGGGGATGGGTCAGGCCTGGTGATGTAAGGGGCTGGGGAGGGAGGTGAGTGGGGAGGGGGGTGGCTCAGTTTGTTACATTGCTTGTTTGGGTCACCACACTACACAGGGGTGGTGTGGGGTTTTTTTGGTGTCTCTATTAGGGGCACAGAAATCTGCTGTTACTGAAAGTGGGATACAATGTAAATACAATTTGATTCTTAACAGGATGTTATAGGGAGGGGAGGAGGCGTGGCCTAGTGGTTAGAGCATGAGCTCGCCATCTGGCAGCCCGGGGACCAGCCACCACCAAGGCCCCGGTCCAGAGGATTTTCCCCCTGGAGTTAACATCAGTACCAACTCCACCCCCCCCCACCCCCCCAAGTCCTTTTTGTGAGACTCTAAACCCCAGGTGTCGTGTGCCAAGGCATGCAGAAAATCTTGGGCACACATTAAAGTCCGTTCTGCTTTATGAAAGAGTAGGCCATTGCATGCTGGTAGGAACGGATGACACAATAAAAAATAAAAAACACATGCCCTTGTCGTGTTTAGACATGATCCCCGACGTCAGAATACCGCTACCTTATGGTGGCAAAGATGGGGGCACACTGGACATCTCACCACTGGTGAACTTTGGAGTTGTGGTGAGGAACCAAATAAAATACACAGGATAAAAAATATGTTGTTATTGTTGTTGTTTATGGGCTAACATGTGTAAAACTGATCAGTCTACTGTTTGTTTCATTGCAGGAAAACCAGGAAAAGAGACTGACATCTGGCAGGACAGTTGTTACAGCATGGGGACACACACCTGAAACACTGACAGATTGTCAAAAGCTTTTTTTTCAGTTCATTTTGTTTCAAAAAGGTTATTTTTGTGTTTGTTTTTTACAGCGAGCAGAACTTGCTGCATCACACCCTACACACATTCCAAACGGAATGTTTTGGATTTATATATAATTATGTAGACAGTTGTGTCCCTTCGTTCTTTTGCTTCCATACGATTTGCTGAAGTTGGATCCTGTGCTTTCTGAGGCTTCTTTGAGTGTGTGTGTGTGTGTTGTTGTTGTTGTTGTTGTCTTCGATTTTACGTCTGTTCACTCTCAGTGATATTAGACGAGAAAAAAAACACATATATACAAGGGGTGTATGAGTATTGAGGTGGTGGTGGAGGCCCTACTGAAAAAAGGGAGGGGGGAAAAGTAGTCTAAGCATGAAAAGAAACTGCACAAAGCAAAAGATACAATATTTAACAAAAATTAAAAACCGAAACAAAAACATAAAAAGTGATTAACGTTAATGAAACTATAACAAATGTCCTACATTATGGTTTCTGATGTTCGATCCATCATCCATCAAAAGTATTTTCATCATTTACAAATTTATACAGATGGATCACGTCTGGATAATCAAGAAACAGGTTCAGCTTTTGTTATACCATCTTTAAAAATAGAAAAATCATTCTATGTTGGTAAACATCATTCGATTTTTACGGCGGAAATAGTAGCAGTCTTAATGGCTCTAAATTATGCTCTTGATTTGCCATTGTGTATATTTCAAATCCTTATTTGTGTTGATTCTAAGTCGGTTTTGTATGCTTTAAAATCCTTGTGGTACAAGACAACTTCAAACATTGCATTAGAGATTAATCATGTCATACACCTTTTAACCTTAAAAGGCACAAATGTCACTTTCTGTTGGGTGCCTTCACACAGTGGATTCTTTCCAAATGAGTGGGCTGATAGAGCTGCTAAAAGAGGGGCAAAGCATGAACGGAAATCAGCAACATTGCACGTGCCTTTATCATTACAAGAGGGCTACCACCTATTAGAACAAACATCATGGAAAAAGGTGTGTGTGTGTGTGTGTGTGTGTGTGTGTGTGTGTGTGTGTGTGTGTGTGTGTGTGTGTGTGTGTGTGTGAGGGCGGGATGAAAAAAGCTTGTAAACTTACTCTTTTACCCTCAATAAAGATCACTTTGACTTGACTTGACTTGACTTGACCCCAATAAAGATCACTTTGACTTGACTTAACTTGACTTGACTTGACCCCCAATAAAGATCACTTTGACTTGCCTTGACCCTCAATAAAGATCACTTTGACTTGACTTGACCCCAAATAAAGATCACTTTGACTTGACTTGACTTGACCCCCAATAAAGATCACTTTGACTTGACTTGACCCTCAATAAAGATCACTTTGACTTGACTTGACTTGACCCTCAATAAAGATCACTTTGACTTGACTTGACCCTCAATAAAGATCACTTTGACTTGACTTGACCCCCAATAAAGATCACTTTGACTTGACTTGACTTGACTGCTGCCAGGCACGCGGCACCGTCAGGCACGACATGGCGGGACGGGTCGCAGCAGCCAAGCGGGGATGCATGCTGGACACCCCCCCCCCCCCCCACACCCCACCCGGCCCCTACTGCAGAGAACATAAAAACCCCACCCTCATTCCCCCGCACACTGCCCACATTCCTGCCCACCGCTTCGTGGACCAGGGGACTGAAGTGGAGCACTGTTGACCACTCGGCTACAGCCAGTGTCCGTGGTTTGACTGTGTCACTGCAGGTCTGAGGGTCCGTTGGGTCCCGGGTTCGAATCTTAGCAGTGGCGACTGGAGAATTAAGAGAGGGGGGGGGGGGGATTTTCCGATCTCCCAGCTCGCCTTCTAGTGCAGTCCTTCAGGGGAGACTATAAACCAAGGTCCCGTGTGCGAACGCACACACAACATCTTGCGCACACGTTAAAAACTGTTCTGACCTTCGGAAGAGTAGGCCATTGTGTGCCAGCGGGAACGGACGACAAAATTTACAGAACCAAATGCACACTGCGTGCACACACAAAAAAAGCACATGAGAATTTATTCTTTGATCTCCGAAATGAAAGGAATAAAAATAAAGACCTGCCAGTCTCATAATGTCTTCTCTCTGTGTGTGCACGCGCGTGCGCGTGTGCGTGCGCGTGCGTGCGTGCGTGTGTGTGTGTGTGCGTGCGTGC
>CM054152.1:1047183-1052183 GCA_028751875.1 Rapana venosa
TGTAGAAGAGTGAATTTAGTGCGGATTTAGTAACAAAAGACTTTTTTTTTTTAACCCTTTCAAAAACGCACGCGTTTGGGTTTGTCCTGGTTAGAATCAATCCCGAAGTCGGTTTTGCGGCTCTTAAAATGGGGGGGTAAACATTTTGCAATGAAAAATCTCACCAGTGCCGAACCTTGGATTTGGGGCCTGGAACCAAGAAAAAAAACCCAATGCCAGCAGCAGCAGCAGCGCAGTTTTTGAGAAGGAAGACAGGGCGGGCCCTTGTGGTGCCCGTGTGTTTGACAATGGCATTGTCGTATTTGCGGGTCCCAAAGCTTTGATCCCTTTTACCCCCCGCTCCCTGAAGAAACCCCTGCACGGGCCCAGATGGGTGTGAGGACCTCTTAAGGCTCTTTGGCACACACGGAGGGAGAGAAAAAGGTTTAAAGGGGAGAAAAAGGGGAAAAAGAAGAAGAAAAACAAGGAAAAGAAAGAAACAATAGAAACAAAGATTCGACACAGAAAAACAAGACATAGGGGAGAGAGAGAGGGGGAAAGAGAGGCAGAGACAGGAGAGAAGGGACAGAGAGAGAGGAATGACAATGACAAGGTTTTTTGGGGTAAGCTTACTACCCTTTTTCACGGGGGGACAGTGGGAAGAGGATAGGCAAAAAAAAATTTTAAACAATAAGTAAAAAAAACATAACTGCCCAGATAATCATCATGACATGGAGTCCGTATGGTGGTTTAAACAGCTGCAACAACAAACACCCGTATGTTGTAAACTATGATTATTATAGTTTTCAGCAGGGCGAGAGAAAAAGGACACCGTTTATTTCTGCTAAAGCTTTACCAGCCCTTCAGCAGGATCCCACATATCTCACTGATGAAGAGAGAGAGAGAGACGGGGACTGGATGTAAAAAGGGCATGAGTGCTTATTGCATTATCCTCGAAATAAAAGAATAATTAACTCTCACACACATACACACACCAAACATACAACACAAACATACACACACATATCACACACAAACATACCATTCCCACACAAAAATAAACCCCTACACGCACACACACACACTCACACACAAACACACATACACATTCACACACACAAATGTACACATACACGCACACACACACACTCACACACAAACACACACACACACATACTCACACACACTCACACACACAAACATACACACACATACACGCACACGCACGCACACACGCACGCACACAGAACTTATAGGACATACCTATCCTACTCTTCTTGGAAAGATGGATGGGGTTTTAAAGGTCAAGTGGATGTGGGTTAAAGGTCGAGGTGGATGGGGTTTTAAAGGCCAGGGTGGATGTGGGTTAAAGGCCAGGGTGGATGTGGGCTAAAGGTCAAGGTGGATGGGGTTTTAAAGGCCAGGGTGGATGTGGGTTAAAGGTCAGGGTGGATGTGGGTTAAAGGCCAGGGTGGATGTGGGTTAAAGGTCAGGGTGGATGTGGGTTAAAGGCCAGGGTGGATGTGGGTTAAAGGCCAGGGTGGATGTGGTTTTCTTCTTTCTGGAACGCTCAGAGAGCAACTCCAGAGGCCCTGACAAATGCTGCCGTGGTACGCTGAAGCCCTGACAAATGCTGCCGTGGTACGCTGAAGCCCTGACAAATGCTGCCGTGGTACTCTGAAGCCCTGACAAATGTGCCGTGGTACGCTGAAGCCCTGACAAATGCTGCCGTGGTACTCTGAAGCCCTGACAAATGCTGCCGTGGTACGCTGAAGCCCTGACAAATGTGCCGTGGTATGCTGAAGGCCCTCCAGGGGTCCGAAGAACTTGAGCTTTTCTCACAAGCACTGACTGTGTTCCTTTTGGTAAGATGCCAGGAACTGTGTCTCTGATTTCTGGGAACTGCTCTCTCTTCCACGCTGGTACTGTGGAGTGGGTTGGTATTTCTTTGTCCCCTTGTTGCATCAGGTCAGGATCCAGCCTCTCAAGTCTTCACACATTGGGCACAAAGCTGCTGCGTTTCAGCCTGCACATTGTGGGCTCTGACATTGGACGTTAAAGGCCAAGGTGTCCGTTAACCTATAAGGTCGTAGGGGAGCGAGACGTCAAGGAACTCACTTCTCCAGGGGCCAGCATTTTGAGGGCGGCACCCATCTCCTCTCCCTCGCTGCTTTACCTTCCCTGACCCTAAAGAGGGCAGGTACCCATGTACAGCTGGGTAAACTGGGGGACTGTACTGAAGCCAAGGTGACCGATCGGTCACCCACCCATCTGCGAGGCAAGGCAAGGCAAGGCAAGGCAAGGACGGGGTTTTAGTTATGCACACAGTGTTTTCAGTGCATGCACAGTCCACACGCCGGACATGGAGTCAGCCAGTCCGTTGTGAAGTCCTTGCAGGGAGTGGAGTCAAGGGGCAGGTGAAGTGACGGGGAAAGAAATCAATCATTCCCGCAATCTGCAGGCACTGCTGGGCTGGGCGGCCACTCCAGTCTGCACCCTCTGCTACCTGTCAGATCAGCAGTCAGAGAGAGAGGGGGGGGGGAGACAGACAGACAGACAGACAGACACACACACACTGACACAAACAGACACACACACACACATGCACGCACGCACGCAGACACACATACACACATCTACATTTGGAAGTAAAAATTTGACTTTGACTTACTTTCACCGCCCCCTCCCCCCCCCCCCCCCCCCCCACACACACACACATGGAGACAGAGATTTTCATTCCTTTTTGTCTGTAATGAACGCATTTGAGCAAGAACCTGTCCATAGGTCGGTCTGTCTGTCTTGTCTTGTCTTTCTGTCAGTCTGCCTGTTAAACTGCCTGCCTGCCTGCCTGTCTGCCTGCCTGTCTGCCTGTCTGTGTGTCTGTCTATCTGTCTGTCTGCCTGCCTGCCTGTCTGTGTGTCTGTATGTCTGTCTGTCTGTCTGTCTGTCTGTCTGTCTGTCTGTCTGGCTGGCTGCCTGCCTGTCTGCCTGTCTGTGTGTCTGTCTATCTGTGTGTCTGTCTATCTGTCTGTCTGCCTGCCTGCCTGTCTGTGTGTCTGTATGTCTGTCTGTCTGTCTGTCTGTCTGTCTGTCTGCCTGCCTGCCTGTCTGTCTGTCTGTCTGTCTGCCTGCCTGCCTGTCTGCCTGCCTACCTACCAGTCTGTTTGTCTGTCTTCCTGCCTGCCTGTCTGTCTGTGTGTCTGCCTGCCTGCATGCCTGCCTACCTGTCTGTCTGCCTCCCTGCCTCCCTGCCTGCCTGTCTGTCTGCCTGTCTGCCTGCCTGCCTGTCTGTCTGTCTGTCTGTCTTGTTTACGGACATTGTCGCCTAATCCAGTACATACGTAAGCTCTCACGCTTGACATAACTACATACCACACCGGCAAATGCACGCGTACATGTACATGCACACGCACGCAAACATAAAATACCTCACCACTCACTCCCCCACCCCTCACCCCCTACACACACACACACACACACAGTCGGATGAGACTATAAACCGAGGCCCTGTGTGCGAACGCACGCAGAACATCTTGCGCACACGTTAAATCCTGTTCCGCTTTTCGAAAGAGTAGGCCATTGTGTGCCGGTGGGAACAGATTACAAAATTTACAAAACCTCATACACACTGGATGTAAAAAAGCACATGAGTGCTTATTCCATTATCCTCGATATAAAAGAATAAATAAATAAATAAATAAAATAAACACCCTCTTACACGCCGCGCGCGCACGATTGAAAGAACCTTTAATGCTGATTCTTCTAGTACTATCATCAGTCCTCGTTAACAGTAAGGATAACAACAATAATAACAAAAACAGAAGGCGACAATAACAACATTGCTAAGAATATGTAGAACAAATATTGGAAAAGCTTTTATACAGTTTCATAAATAACGATGTGTCCTGGTCTTTGTTCGCATACTTTCTTGTGAAGTTTTTTTTTTCAGAATGATGGTTTTCTTTCTTTTGTTAGATTGTTGTTGATGTTGTTGTTGGTGCTGCTTCTTGTGTCAGTGTGTTTGTTTCACTATTTGTTGGTCGTTACGCAATTCCCTTCTCGCTGTTTTGTTTCACCATGTGCAAAGACTACAGGAGGGTCTGGATGTTTGTCTGTAGCTCACACACACACAACAACAACAAACAACAACAACAACAAACACAACAACAAAACACACAACACAACTTACCAATATATAGATGGAGAAAAGTAGTGAGAGAGACGGGTAAGGGGGAGAGGAGGGAGAAGAAAAGGAGGGGGAGGAGGAAGAGGAAGGAGGAGAAAGGTTTTAACGAACGACAATATAGAGAAGCCTGAGGGGACGGGGTAGGGGGGGGGGGGAGGAGGAGGGGGGGGGGGGCAGGGAGAAGGGGAGAAAGTTTTTGTCAAAAAACATACAATATGAGAAACGCCTGGGGGACGGGGGGGGGGGGGGGGGGGGGGGGGGGGGGGGGGGCAAGGGAGGTAAGGGGGAGAAAGGTTTGTCGGAAGCGACAATTTAGGAAACGCTGGGGGACGGGGGGGGGGGGGGGGGGGGGTTGGAGGAGTGGAGTGGAGTGTGTTGCTGTGGAAGGAAGGAAGGAAGGATTGTTGGCTAATTTGAAGGCGGCTGTTTGTGTGCACTTCATTGGTAAAGAGTTCCGCTCCCTGGACTCACAACAATACTCGCCACTTTTTTCTGGCTTCTTTTCTTTTCTTTTCTGTTCTTCCTTTCCTTTTCATTCGTTATACCTCACCACACTTCTTCCCTCCTCCAATGTTCTTCCCCCTCCCCCCCCCCCCCCCCCCCCCCCCCCCCCCCCCCCCCCCCCCCCCCCCCCCCTGCACCTCTCTGCACCTCTCTGCACTAGTGTGGCCCGTCATTGGCTTGCACCTGTGGGTAAACTGACCTGTTTACGTAAACACGCTTTTTCTCTACGTAAACACGCTTTTTCTCTACGTAAACACGTTTTTTCTCTACGTAAACACGCTTTTTCTCTACGTAAACACGTTTTTTCTCTACGTAAACACGCTTTTTCTCT
>CM054152.1:1059683-1072183 GCA_028751875.1 Rapana venosa
CTGCAGCCTTGGGAAAGACACGGGGAAAGAGAGAAAGCTGTCGCCCTCCAGCCTTGCGCTGGCCTACCCCGTGAGTGTGAGGGGCAGGGAGAGTCAGGGGCAGGGGGAGGTGACCCCCCTGTCTGCGGGGATCAGAGACAACCATGGCCCCCTCTGCCCCTCCCCTGCCCCCCCAGCCCGTGCTGGGAAAGGGAGGAAACTCTCCCCCTGCAGCCCCGGCAAGGACAGTCACCCTGACTGGACCATGGCTGTGTCCAGGGGCTGTGCAGACAGTCACACTGAGGGACGAGTGGCTCTGGGCAGTGGCGGCACTGATGGTCAACGCACCGTGAGCTGAAAGCTGCTGTTTGAGACTTCGTCATGTGCGTGTGTGGGAGTTTTCTGTGTTTTTTTCTTATGAGGGAACGTGGAGGGGGGTGTGGGGGTGGGGGTTAGGACATGTTGATGACTGTAATGGTTCACAATGAGACAGATTTTGCTCCAGACAGTGGGTAACATAGGACAGAAAGGCTAGGTGATGTCTGTGAAAAAAGTATGACACGAGATTGCTTAAAACAAACGACTACCAAAACAAGATGTGGTACAGTAATGATGGTGTGGTGTCAAGTAAAGATGCACAACTGAAAAAACTATGAACAACAGCGGCAAGATGATCAGTCCCCCAGAGACATCACATTATTCTTCAGTGTTTGTGTGTTAGTCCTCAGCAAAGTGAAGGACAGAAGACGTGACCAGTGAAGCTGTCATTGGAGACAACACTCAGTAAAGACTTGATCTGATGTGCAGTGAACATGATGAGCACACAACAGTTTACCATAAAAATGCAGACATTGCCACCATCAAGGCGTGGTCGGATTTTTGTTTCTTTCTTGTTGTTGTCATAGACATAGCAATTCTTCTTCGTCGTCAAACGCTCTGACAGCAGCCATTGCTGTCTGTCATATGAGCGAAAATGCGTTAAGCACCTAACAAGTCAGGCCCAGTGCATCCAACTTCAGTGTGGGAGAGAATTGTTATCTTGTGAGTCTTTTCGGTAAAAAGACCGGAGAATGGACCAAGAACGCATAACGTAAACAAGAAGGAGGTGACAAGAAGAAAAGGAACAAGACAGAAACAAAGAGAGGGATAGAAAAGAGGGAATTCCTCGCATCAGAATTTCCAGAAGGTGGGGATGCTGTTTACACTGTCAGGCCCCCGGCATCCCCACGGAGAAGGGAGATAACCACTAAAGAGACCGGTGATGTCTGACACTGCGCGCGGTGTGGGGATGACTGTGAGCGGCAGTGCTGCAGTCAGCCCCCAGTTGTCTGCCCACAGACAAGGAGGAGATGGCGGGAAGAACACGAACAAGGTAGAAATTAACACAGAGAGGGATAGAAAAGAGGGAATTCCTAGCACTACTCTACTCTGCTCCCGACTGTCAGCTCTCACAACTGGGGTCGGTTGTGCTCTTAATTAACACCAGGGATCTACAAACTGTGTATGTCGGGCCCCTGCAAGGCCACCAGACAGAGGAAGCCTGCACTGACGTTGGAGCTCCTCGGCGCTGTGAGAGGCGGCATAAGATCATGGTGTGCTGGGGGAAGTCTGCCAGATATCCTGTGAACACCTTTCTTGATGTTCTTGTTGTTGTTGTTGTAGAGGTGGCCTCAGTGTTATGTGCAACTGATTATCTTTCACTGATAAGAGGAGCCAATACAACACAGTCTAACAAACGCTGATTGTTCTTGTTTGTTTTGAAATCTGTCAGCGGTCCAGGAAGCATCAAGTCACGTATGTGCTCACACGCACACGTATGCACACATACACACACATGCACAAGAGAGAGAGAGAGAGAGAGAGAGAGAGAGGAGAATGAGATGATAGAGAGAGAAATGAGTAGGTATAGTAGAGCAGAGAGAGAGAAGAAGAAAGAATTTTTTGCTTAATATTAAGCAGAGAAATGTAGTCAGGTCATAGTCCAACCACCAACCAGCCACACGACAAACAACAAACCAGCCACCGACAACCAACCAACACTCACTACTCACACACAACACACAGCATACAACACATACAAACACACACACAACCTACACACACAACATACAACAACACACACACCACACACACACATACACAACACACACACACACACACACACACACACCATCCTTCCCCAGTTCCACATCACTCGAGACGTCAGAGCACCACAGGACCATGTTTCAGATGACTTTCATTCCGCTTTTATTCCCCCAGCCTCCCCTAGCTCCTCTCTTCCTTGTCCAAATGCAGTGAGGAAAGAGGCAGTCAGACACTCCAGTAACCACTGATGTCAGAGACAGCAGGTGGAGTCAGCTCCACACAGACAAAGGCACAGTCACTGCGGCAGCAGCAGCCATAGCATAACAAAGAGTATAACCCTATCAATATGGTTCATGGTAATAATACACATGAAGAAAACAAAGACCAGCAATGACGTAACGATTTTATTCCCATCAATATAAACATAATAATAATAATGATGATAATAATAATAATAATATACATGAAGAAAACAAAGACAGAGAATGACGTAACAGTTACATTCCCATCAATGTGATTAAGTTTTTTTTTTTAAATGACGAAAACAATGACTTGCATTAACATTACGGCTATATTCCCAACAATGCGATTAATATTTTTTTTTAATTTTTCTTTCTTTATTTATTTATTATTTTATATCGAGGATAATGGAATAAGCACTCATGTGCTTTTTTACATCCAGTCCCTGTGTGTATGCGGTTTTGTAAATTTTGTCATCTGTTTCCACCGGCACACAATGGCCTACTCTTCCGAAAAGCGGAACAGGATTTAACGTGTGCGCAAGATGTTCTGCATGCGTTCGAACACGGGGCCTCGGTTTATAGTCTCATCGGAAGGACTTTGACATTCGGTTCGATATCTTTTATTGTAATGGTGAAAACAAAGACCAGCATTAACATAACGGATATATACCCATCAGTGTGATTCATAATAATACACATGATAAAAAGAAGAAAATGGGCACTGTAAACACAGTCCCTACCAATGACACACTGACTTCCTTCCAATCACACACTCTGCATCAACTCTTGGCAAAATCAAGAGCAGCTCTCTTCAACACTCATCAGTCACTCGTGGTCTCTGACACAAAATCAAAGTGTCCTTCAGTGTTGTAACTGCCCTTCACGGGGTCATGAAAGTGTGTTCACTGGACTTGAAACGCAAGGACAGACGGAGGCTGCAGCCGAGTGGTTAAGACTGTCGACCTCAACCCCGGCGTCCATCAAGTCCTGGGTTCTTCGCATCTCGGCGGCGTCTGGTGAATTACGTAAGGTGGGGATGGTTTTACCATCTCCCAGCTCCACTTCAAGTGCAGATGTACCAGTGCCTTTACTCCCTTCATGTCTATACACATGCAGAAGGTCAATACACCAGTGTCTTTACTCCCTTCATGTATATATATACACATGCAGAAGGTCAATACACCAGTGCCTTTACTCCCTTCATGTCTGTACACATGCAGAAGGTCAATACACCAGTGCCTTTACTCCCTTCATGTATATATATACACATGCAGAAGGTCAATACACCAGTGCCTTTACTCCCTTCATGTCTATATATACACATGCAGAAGGTCAATACACCAGTGCCTTTACTCCCTTCATGTCTATATATACACATGCAGAAGGTCGATACACCAGTGTCTTTACTCCCTTCATGTATATATATACACATGCAGAAGGTCAATATACCAGTGTCTTTACTCCCTTCATGTATATATATACACATGCAGAAGGTCAATACACCAGTGCCTTTACTCCCTTCATGTATATATATACACATGCAGAAGGTCAATACACCAGTGTCTTTACTCCCTTCATGTATATATATACACATGCAGAAGGTCAATACACCAGTGTCTTTACTCCCTTCATGTCTATATATACACATGCAGAAGGTCAATACACCAGTGCCTTTACTCCCTTCATGTATTTACACATGCAGAAGGTCGATACACCAGTGCCTTTACTCCCTTCATGTATATATATACACATGCAGAAGGTCAATACACCAGTGTCTTTACTCCCTTCATGTCTATACATATGCAGAAGGTCAATACACCAGTGTCTTTACTCCCTTCATGTATATATACACATGCAGAAGGTCAATACACCAGTGTCTTTACTCCCTTCATGTATTTACACATGCAGAAGGTCAATACACCAGTGTCTTTACTCCCTTCATGTATATATATACACATGCAGAAGGTCAATACACCAGTGCCTTTACTCCCTTCATGTATGTACACATGCAGAAGGTCAATATACCAGTGTCTTTACTCCCTTCATGTATATATATACACATGCAGAAGGTCAATACACCAGTGCCTTTACTCCCTTCATGTATATACACATGCAGAAGGTCAATATACCAGTGCCTTTACTCCCTTCATGTATATATATACACATGCAGAAGGTCAATACACCAGTGTCTTTACTCCCTTCATGTCTATACACATGCAGAAGGTCAATTATGCACGTTGAAGATCCCGTCATTCATTGTCACTTGGAGGGTTACGAAAACACGAACACACCTACATCATTCCCGAAGTATGGAATAAGGCTACCTGTAGGGGGCACAAACAGTCGCAGATGCAAATTTCTCCTCATTGGCTCAAGTGAATACGAGAATGTAAAGAGTCAAGGTACAAGTGTGTGTGACTGCCCGAACAATCATTACTATCACCAGCGGTGACTGCCCGAACACATACATCCACCCTCGTGACTGCCCGAACAACTTACTATCACCCAGCGGTCAACACAGTTGTTTTGACTGCCGACACTATACATTACTATCCACCCAGCGGTGACATGCCGAACAACATTACTACACCCAGCTGAACACTTGTGTGACTGCCCCAACAACATTACTATCCACCAGCGGAGATGCCCGAACAACATTACTTTCACCCAGCGGCAACAGTTGTTGACTGCCAAACATACTATCCATCCCAGAGGCATACAAGTTGTGTGACTGCCAACTAACATGTATATCCACCAGCGGCATACACGTTTGTGTGACTGCCGAACAACATTATTATCCACCCACGGCAACAAGTTGTGACTGCCCGAACAACATTACTATCCACCCAGCGGCAACAGTTGTGGACTGCCCGAACAACATTACTATCCACCATCAGGGCAACAAGTTTGTGACCCCGGAACAACATTACTATCCCCCACGTCAACAAGTTTGTGATGATAATATACACCAGCGGCAACAAGTTGTGTGACTCCAGAACACCATTACTACCACCCTAGCGCAACAAGTTGTGTGACTGCCGAACAACATGTACTATCCAACCAGCTGGCACAAGTTGTGTGACTGCCAATACACCAGTTCTATCCACCCACTGGCAACAAGTTTGTGACTGCCAACACATACTATCCACCAGCGGCATACAAGTTGTGTACTGCCAGAACACCATTACTATCCACCCAGTGCAACAGTAATGTGATGACTGCCCTGAACACCATTCTATCATCCAGCGGCACAAGTTGTGTGACTGCCTAACAACATTACACCACCCAGCGGCATACAGTTGTGATGCCCGAACAATTAATAGCCACCTCAGGCGGCAACAATTTGTACTGCCCAACAACATTACTATCACCAGCGGCAACTGAATGTGTGACGCCGTAACACCAGTACTATCCACCCAGCGGCACAAGTTGTGTGGACTGCCCGAACACCATTACTATCCACCCAGCGGCAACAAGTTGTGTGACTGCCAGAACACCATTACTATCCACCCAGCGGCAACAAGTTGTGTGACTGCCCGAACAACATTACTATCCACCCAGCGGCAACAAGTTGTGTGACTGCCCGAACAACATTACTATCCACCCAGCGGCAACAAGTTGTGTGACTGCCCGAACAACATTACTATCCACCCAGCGGCAACAAGTTGTGTGACTGCCAGAACACCATTACTATCCACCCAGCGCAACAAGTTGTGTGACTGCCGAACAACATTACTATCCACCCAGCGGCAACAAGTTGTGTGACTGCCAGAACACCATTACTATCCACCCAGCGGCAACAAGTTGTGTGACTGCCCGAACAACATTACTATCCACCCAGCGGCAACAAGTTGTGTGACTGCCCGAACAACATTACTATCCACCCAGCGGCAACAAGTTGTGTGACTGCCCGAACAACATTACTATCCACCCAGCGGCAACAAGTTGTGTGACTGCCCGAACAACATTACTATCCACCCAGCGGCAACAAGTTGTGTGACTGCCAGAACACCATTACTATCCACCCAGCGGCAACAAGTTGTGTGACTGCCCGAACACCATTACTACCCACCCAGCGGCAACAAGTTGTGTGACTGCCAGAACAACATTACTATCCACCCAGCGGCAACAAGTTGTGTGACTGCCCGAACACCATTACTATCCACCCAGCGGCAACAAGTTGTGTGACTGCCCGAACACCATTACTATCCACCCAGCGGTGACTGCCAGAACACCATTACTATCCACCCAGCGGCAACAAGTTGTGTGACTGCCCGAACACCATTACTATCCACCCAGCGGTGACTGCCAGAACACCATTACTATCCACCCAGCGGCAACAAGTTGTGTGACTGCCCGAACACCATTACTATCCACCCAGCGGTGACTGCCAGAACACCATTACTATCCACCCAGCGGCAACAAGTTGTGTGACTGCCCGAACAACATTACTACCACTGGGGTCAGTCACCTGTCCTCCATCCTCTCCCCCCACCCACCTCATTTCATGGTAGAATCAGAACGACGTCACTATCCGATATCTCATGCCTGAACAGACCTCTATCATGTGTTGTCTGCATGTATCTTATTGTGTTGATGCATTGTGTTCTATCTTATTGTATTGTTCTGTATTGTATCTTATTGTGTTGTGTTGTGTTGTGTTTGTTACTGTCTATTGGTATTGTATCTATTGTAGTGTAGTGTAGTATATAGTGTAGTGTAGTTATGTAGTGTCGTGTAGTCGTGTGTGTAGTGTAGTATATGTTGTAGTGTAGTGATTGTGTTCAGTTGTGTGATAGTGTATAGATTATGTAGTGTAGTGTAGTGTAGTAGTGTAAGTGTAGTGTAGTGAGTGTGTGTAGTGTAGTGTAATGTAGTGTAGTGTAGTGCACGTTAGTGTAGTGTAGTGAAGTGTAGTGTAGTGTAGTGTAGTGTAGTGCAGTGTAGTGTAATGTAGTGTAGGTAGTGAGTGTAGTGTATGTAGTGTAGTGAGGTGGTATAGTGTAGTGTAGTGTAGTGTAGTGTAGTGTAGTGCAGTGCAGTGCAGTGCAGTGTAGTGTAGTGTAGTGTAGTGTAGTGTAGTGTAGTGTAGTGTAGTGTAGTGTAGTGTAGTGTAGTGTAGTGTGTACCACTTTCAGTCACAGCAGATTTCTCTTCGTGAAATGCGGGCTGCTCTCCCTTGAGGAGAGCGCGTCGCCACAAGAGCAGCGCCACCCATTACTTTTTCTTTCATTTGTTTCCCTATGAGAGTGGCTTTCTTTCCCTACAGAACTGTCCCAGGAACAACCATCTTTTTATGTGGTTTTTTTACATGTGCTGGATGCATGTTGCACACAGGCCCTTGCTTCATTGTCTCATCCGAAAGACTAACACCCAGACCGCCACTGGAGGGTTAGTGGATGATGGGGGGGAGGGGGGACTGGAACTTGGGCTCAAACAGGGAACGAACCGGCACTAGTTACTTTCTGTACAGGCGCGCTACCTGTTGACTGTTGATAGCCTGAAGAAGCTGACAGCTACCTGTAGACTGTTGATAGCCTGAAGAAGCTGACAGCTACCTGTAGACTGTTGATAGACTGAAGAAGCTGACAGCTGACAAGATGGCCGCCAGACTCCACTGGAAAGTCCTGTCATGTGATCACTGTTTTCCTGCCTTAGCACTCTGCCTTCAGCTGCATCAGAGGCTGATCCAAGAGTATCTGCAGACACCCAACGTGGGCCTGCAGTCTCTGTCACTTGCACCACACTCTTTGGGAACCCAGTATGGACCACAGTCACCAGTTATCGCGTACCTACACTTGCAAACTCGCTCTCAGTCACCCAAAAAAACTCTAGGAGAGAGAGAGAGAGAGAGGGGGGGGGGGGGAGATAGAGAGAGAGAGTGTGTGTGTGTGTGTGTGTGTGTGTGTGTGTGTGTGTGTGTGTGTGTGTGTGTGTGTGTGTGTGTGTGTGTGTGTGTGTGTGTGTGTGTGTGTGTGTGTGTGTGTAAGTACGTGTGTATGTGGAAGTGAGTGCACATGTGTGCGCGTTCGTGTGTGTTTGTGTCCGTGTGTGTGTCTGTGCGCACACGCGCGCGTGCGTTAAACATTATTTTGGTTTACATTTGCAACAAACGAAAAATTGATAGGCAAACTGTAAGAAACTAATAATCATCTTCATAAACAATATGTACAAAAGGCACAAGTGCAGGATATTGAACACATATTAAACACATATTGAATAACTACAGTATTAGTTAACATGGTATAAGTCAGTTAACAAACAGAAAATTGCATTGTACAACAAATGAGACGTATCATATAATTTGTTTGTTTTTCTTCAGTATGTACAAAATTGTGGACCCCTTTATTTTACACAGGAACATCAAGATAACAACAAAAACAAAAAAACAATAACAAGAGCAACATGAACAACAGCAATCACAATGATAATGATGATGATGATGATGATGATGATGATGATGATGATGATGATGATGATGATGGTGGTGGTGGTGGTGGTGGTGGTGGTGGTGGTGGTGGTGGTGGTGGTAATAATGATAAACAACAGCAGCAACAAACAACAACGACGACGATGATGATGACGATGACGATATAAATAATAATAATATAATAATAATAATATAATATATATAAATAATATAATAAATAATGATAAATTCTCATTATTATTATTATTATAACAGCAATGATAAGAACAGCATCAACGACGATGACGATGATAATAACAACAACCAAGTACTAATTATATTAGTGATGATAATGATAATGATAATGATGACACAACTACAACAAGGAGCACGCAGCACTGCTGCCAATACCCAAAGGAACAAACACGAGCTTGCCCCGCTTTGCTCACTGTGACAGGTGAGGGTAGTACGGGAATGATCATTATCATCATAGACAACAATTGTTCTGATGCTCTTCCACCCCCACCCCTACACCTCCCAACCCCACTCCCCCCACCCCCCACCTGCCATCGCCTATCTCCTCCCCCCCCCACCCCCACCCCAACAAGAACGCTGAAGACAAGCAGATCAAAAAGACAGGGAAGGAAGGAAGGAGAGGTGGACAGAAAAGAAGACAGACTGGAAAGAAGGGCGGATGACAGACAGGACATCATCACACAAGCTGTGGCTGGGGGGATGAGGACCGAGACAACCATGACGACAATGACGATGACGGTGACGATGACGCGGACGATGACGATGAAGATGACGATGACGGTGACGATGACGACGATGACGGTGACGATGAAGACGATGACGATGAGGATGGCGAGGAGGAGTGCAGGCCGGCAGGCAGGCAGGCCGGCAGGCAGGCAGGCAGGCAGGCAGGCAGGCAGGCAGGCAGGCCTCAGATAGGGTAGCTGGTTCCTCGCTCAGGTCCGCGCTCAGCCTGCTTCTTGGCCTTCAGCAACGAGGTGGAGGACTTCCTGTTCAATCCATCAGTCAATAAGTCAGTCAACCAGTCAGTCAATCAATCAGTCAACCAATCAGTCAGCCAATCAATCAGTCAGTTTATAAACCAAAAAACCAACCAGCTAACCAAAGGCAGGCAATCAGCCTGTCAAAGAATCAATCAATCAATCGTATCAACACATAACTACCAAACAGACCAACCAGCCAGTCTTCCAACCAATCAACAAGCCAGAAAGCCAAGTTACCATCAGCTCACCCACCCACCAACTAGCTACTCGACCAGCCGACCAACCCCCCAACCGGCCACCTAACCAAGCAAGTCAGTCAAGCAGCTCATGGCCCACACGGCTTGTGCAGTTCAGATCAGCCTTCCTCCCGTGCTGATGCCGGGGACCTGTCAGTAGGAACACCATAGCATCCCCACTGGACAATCTGAACTGTAAATCTCCTCTTTTCTATCCCTCTCTTTGTTTCTGCTTTGTTCCTTTCCTTCCTGTCACCAGCTTCGTGTCTACTTTCTGCCTCCTTGGTCCATTCTGCTGCCTTTCTTCCAGAAAGACCTAAAGTACAGGCCTCGCCACTCTCTCCCAAGCCAGAGTGAGAAAGGCTGGGTCTGCCTTGTCGGGCGCTTAACGGCAGACACAACACCACTGGCTGCCTGAGCATTCCACCAGAAGAGGGTCAGCTTTTCTTTCCCTGGGGCGTTCCTGCCGCGAGACATGCCCTGGCAGCCCCGCCATCATCGTCAAGGAACTCACAATTCCTTCAGCAGCCACCTCCCCGGCAGAACATCTTGTGCACGTGTTAAAACCTGTTCCGCTTTTTCGAAGAGTAGGCCATTGTGTGCCGGTGGGAACCGGATGACAAAATTTGTAAAATTACACATACGCTGGGACTGGATGTTAAAAAATTTTTTTAAAGCACATGGTTGCTTATTCCATTATCCTCGAAATAAAAGAATACGTAATAATAGTTAGAGCACTGCAACACAGTACAAACAGTGCAACACAGTACAAACAGGGCAACACAGTACAAACAGGGCAACACAGTACAAACAGTGCAACACAGTACAAACAGGGCAACACAGTACAAACAGGGCAACACAGTACAAACAGGGCAACACAGTACAAACAGGGCAACACAGTACAAACAGGGCAACACAGTACAAACAGTGCAACACAGTACAAACAGGGCAACACAGTACAAACAGGGCAACACAGTACAAACAGTGCAACACAGTACAAACAGGGCAACACAGTACAAACAGGGCAACACAGTACAAACAGTGCAACACAGTACAACACAGTACAAACAGGGCAACACAGTACAAACAGTGCAACACAGTACAAACAGGGCAACACAGTACAAACAGTGCAACACAGTACAAACAGTGCAACACAGTACAAACAGGGCAACACAGTACAAACAGGGCAACACAGTACAAACAGTGCAACACAGTACAAACAGTGCAACACAATGCAACCCAGTGCAACACAATACAACCCAGTGCAGAAGAGTACAGACAACCTGGACTACTCACTGTTTGCGTCGTTTGACGCCGATAACGACGATGATGACGATAAGCATCAGTGCCACCACTGCCACCGACACCCCCACAATCAGTTCTGATGGGATAACAGGAAAAATCATACACACACACGCACACGCACACACACACATGCACGCACGCACGAACGCACACACACACACACAGGCACGCGCGCGCGAGCGCGCACACACACACACACGCACGCACACACACAACACGCACACACATGTATCTATAAACACATAATGATAAGAGTTCTGATTAATTGTTTCTTTTACAAGATTCAGCGCTACAAAAGTTCTGTACATTATTATTATTAGCATCATTATCAGCATCAGCATCATCAGCATCCCTGCTATTATTATTGTTGCTGTTATCATCATCATCATCATCATCATTTTTATTATGTCATCTATACAATTATACAGTGAAACAACAGAATCAACCATGCAAACACACTATACTTTAAATGATGAATAAAGAAAAGCATCAACAAGAAAGGAAATTAGATAGAAAGAAAACAGAATGAAAGAACATGGAAGAATGAAGGGACGAAAGAGAGGGTGGTAGACCGAAGACAAGAGATGGAGCAACAGAGGGAAGGAGGAAAGACAAGTGCAGAAGAGGAATGAAAGACCAGTGTCGGGAGCCAGGTGTGGCACAGCCCGCCACAAGGCCTCGTGGTCCCAAGATAGGGTAGTCTCCCTTTGACCTCTCCCTTTCTTGTGTGTGTGTGTGTGTGTGTGTGTGTGTGTGTGTGTGTGTGGGTGTGTGTGTGTTGTGTGTGTGTGTGTGTGTGTGTGTGTGTGTGTGTGTGTGTGTGTGTGTGTGTGTGAAGTCAAGTCAGTCAAGTCAAGTCAAAATTTTATTTCCAGATGGTACATTGAATAAGCAATGCATTTGCTTTTTTTCATCAAGCCATCTATCTAAGAACAAATTTCTTAATGATTATACTAAGATACTACATTATTGCATCATTTGCCATTAAATTAAACATTAAAATTAAAATGTGTGTGGGGTGTGTGTGTGTGTGTGTGTGTGTGTGTGTTGTGTGTGTGTGTGTGTGTGTGTGTGTGTGTGTGTGTGTGTGTGTGTGTGTGTGTGCGGGGCGCGTGTGTGTGAGTGAAAACTATAGTACTTTGTTCCATATTCTTGTTTTTTCTGAAATAATCATGATTCATTGGGGAGGGCCTACGTAGCATTATGGGCCCCCTCCCCCTTTCTT
>CM054152.1:1092183-1102183 GCA_028751875.1 Rapana venosa
GACGTCAGATGGCCGTGAGGTCATTGACCGCTCCAGGTCTGACAGGTCATTAATAACTTGGCCCCTCTACGCCACCGCACGTGACGCTTGTTTGCTTATTCCTGTCTGTTTGTAAACCCTGACCGGCATGGCGTCAACAGCTCAGCTGACAGGGGCAGGCAGCTGTTTGGTGAACAGCGGGTGTTCCCTTGATCAGTGCGGGGTCTGGTCTTTGTGGCTTCAGTGCCTCACCCTCTACCGCCCTCCCTCACTCAGGGAATGCTAGGCTGGCCTGTGGGGGGTACACTGCCCTCCTGCTTTCTGTGTTTCCTCTAGGGGCACGAGGCTAGGCCTAGCTAGCGGTGGTCATGCCACACGGCCCGAGTCTTCTCAACTGGCCAGTCCTCCTCCACACAAGGCTAAGGGAGCCCCGGCTGACATGTTGGCTCAGGCCTGACCTCCTGGCAGGATGGATGGTGTGTGTCCTGGTTTCTCCTGCACAGGTAAGCGCCGTCTGCCTCTGCCTCCCTGATCATGTCCTGAGTTACACACAGAATTCTGCACAGGGTGACATCATAGGATGACATCACAGAATGATATCACAGGGTGATATCACGGGGTGACATCACAGGATGACATCATGGGGTGACATCACAGGATGACATCACAGGGTGATATCACAGGATGACATCACAAGATGACATCATGGGGTGACATCACAGGATGACATCACAGGATGACATCACAGGGTGACATCACAGGATGACATCACAGGGTGGTATAACATGATGACATCACATGTTGACATCACAGGGTGGTATTACAGGATAACATCACAGGATGACATCACAGGGTGACATCACAGAGTGACATCACTCACATATGCAGGGCTCACAGCCGGAAGCTCACTCTGCCTTGGGTACATACAGGGGGAGGGACATGACACAGCACAGCGCGTGTCACAGCACTACAGCAGGCATCTTTGCTTTGAGGCGATAATATTATAGGCCAGTATATACACGGAAAGAGGGGGAGGGGTGTGTGTGTGTGTGTGGGGGGGGGGGGGGGGGGGGGGGCATTATCATCGCGGTCGTCCTCCTCCTCTTCTCTCTCCTCGTCATTCCCATGAAGCATTGTCAGTCTCTTGAACAGGCTAGAACCATTGCCTGTTGTTGATTGTTGCAACTGGTGTTAGTCGTGGTCGTCATCGTTAACCTTGTTGTTGTTCACCACCACCATCACTTTCGTCTTCCCCTTCTTCCTCTTTACCCCACCCCCCTCCCTCCCCTCGCTATCTAAACAAGCGGCACGTTCAAACTGAAGGGTGGTTTAGGCAGCCATTCTATGTTCCTAGCGACCATGTGTGTGGATGTTTTGTGGATGATTTGCTTTGATTCGCAGTTTTATGAAGATTTTAGTGCTGCGTTAATGTCACTTTTTTTGGAGATCAGATTTTCAGGGGTTCTTTTTCCATTTTGCAACCATGATGCGATGAAATCACATGCATAGGCTAAGAAGCATTAACACTGTATGTTTTATCTTTTCAAATGCTTTCTTACAGTTATGCTTTTGTCCATATATATATATTTGTCAGGACATCTCTTGGGGGTGCCAAAAGATTGCATCAAGTAAGATAGCGACAACAGAAATGTTTTGACTATCGCTATTTTGCCATAATTGTTATATACTTCAATTTCTCCTGGACCATTGTGGCATCGTTCTTCTAATGGTTTCTAACTTTTTTTTTAACCATTTATCCTCTATCTGACATGCATTGATGTCATTTCTAAAAATAAACTCTTACGATTTTCAGTTGTTTCACCCGTAAATTTCAGTTGGTAGTATTCCTGTTCATTGAGTTTGCTTCTACCTAGCCACATAGTTCTGTTTTGTGTTTGTTCATTTCCAGTTTAGAGATTACTGCAAAGGCCTGGAATACTTAAATTGCAGCTATTGCACCATCTGGACATAAACATTTGACTTGACTCTACGTAATGTTTATCTCTTCCATAATGATGGTGTTGTATCATCTGGGAACTGTTGTAGTTTAGAATGGTGTTTGTTTGCTGATTTCTTTCTGCATTTGGTATCGTGATTCCTTTAATTTCATTTTAACTTCAAATGTTGTATTCCAACAGTTCAACTGCTAGCACAAAAAGTAGGGGAGGTAGAGGGCAACCTTGGTGTACACCTCTTTCTACTTTAAAGCATTCAGATATCCTGCCATAGGGGCATGGCCAGCTTTCTGTTTGTGCTAAGAATAGTTTCATTCTATGCACACGAGCCCCTCTTCTAACTCTCTCTCAACTCTCTCTCTCTCTCTCTCTCTCTCTCTCTCTCTCTCTCTCTCTCTCTCTCTCTCTCTCTCTCTCTCTCTCTCTCTCTTCTCTCTCTCTCTCTCTCTCTCCGCTTTTGGCAAAATATTCCACATGTTCAGCCTCCTCTCATTCGACTTCTCCCGATCAAAACTACAAGAGGAAATGTGTGTGTGTGAGTGTGCGCCTGCGTGCGTGCGTGCGTGCGTGCGTGTGTGCGTGCGTGTGTGTGTGTGTGTGTGTGTGTGTGTGTGTGTGTGTGTGTGTGTGTGTGTGGTGTGTGTGTTGTTGTGTGTGAGAGTGAGAGAGAGAGAGTGTGTGTGTGTGTGTGTGTGTGTGTGTGTGTGTGTGTGTGTGTGTGTGTGTGTGTGTGTGTGTGTGTGTGTGTGTGTGTGTGTGTGTGTGTGTGTGTGTGTGTGTGTGTGTGTGCTGAAGGTAGGTAGGTAGGTGTTGTTTGCTGTGCTGTTGTTGTTGATTCAGGTGCCTTGGCTCTCTCATTGTTCAGACGCAGGTGCCCTGTGCATCCTCAGCCCCTGCCTAAGTGCTAGCACTGTGCCTGTCTCTGTGCACTGCCCTAATGACACCGCTGGCTTGTTCTCCTCCCTCCTCCGTACTGTGTGCTGCTGCTGCTGTGTTGCTGTTATATATCACGTAATGCGCTGTGCTACTTCTCTCTCTTGCTACTTCTCTTGTCTTCCAGATCTGCTGTGCTGCCTCTGTCGCACTGTTGCTTCACACACTACTCTACTAATGCTGCTGCTGCACTCTGTGCGCTGTCTCCTGCACTCTGCTGCTGTCCGCTGCTGCTACTTCTGCTACTGCTGCTGCTGCCACTTCTGCTGCTGCTGCTGCTGCTGCTACTTCTGCTGCTGCTGCTGCTGCTACTGCTGCTGCTGCTGCTGCTACTGCTGCTGCTGCTGCTTCTGCTGCTGCTGCTGCTACTACTACTGCTGCTGCTGTTGCTACTTCTGCTGCTGCTACTGCTGCTGCTACTGCTGCTGCTCTTGCTACTTCTGCTGCTGCTACTTCTGCTATTCTGCTGCTGCTGCTACTTCTGCTGCTGCTACTGTTGCTGTTACTACTACTACTACTACTACTACTACTACTACTACTACTACTACTACTACTTATGCTGCTGCTGCTACTTCTGCTGCTGCTACTTCTGCTGCTGCTGCTGCTGCTACTTCTGCTGCTGTCACTGCTGCTGCTGCTGCTGCTACTTCTGCTGCTGCTGCTGCTGCTACTTCTGCTGCTGCTACTTCTGCTGCTGCTGCTGCTGCTGCTACTGCTGCTGTTGCTACTGCTGCTGGTACTACTTCTGCTATTGCTGCTGTTGCTGCTGCTGTTACTGCTGCTGCTACTGCTGTTACTGCTGCTGCTGTTACTGCTACTGCTGCTGCTGCTACTGCTGTTACTGCTACTGCTGCTGCTGCTACTGTTACTGCTACTGCCGCTGCTGCTACTGCTGTTTCTGCTACTGTTACTGCTGCTGCTACTCCTGTTACTGCTACTGTTACTGCTGCTGCTGCTATTGGCCATGGTTAGAGCCCATGCCGAATATATCGGTGGTGGTAGTGTAGTGGGAATTGCCTTTCTATTTGAAAAGAAATATTCAGCTTTAAATTAGCACCTGTACGCCATATACTGGTTACATGATTGTGTCAGCTTTTCGTTGTGTGAGTGAAGGACATAAAGAGAGGGTTTTGTTTTGGTTGTATGTGTGTTTTCTTGGGGTTTTCCTTTTTTATTATTATTAATTCTTGTATTTCGAGGATAATGGAATAAACACTTATGTGCTTTTTTACACTCAGTCCCCGTGTGCATGCGGTTTTGTAAATGTTGTCGTTTGTTCCCGCTGGACCACAATAGCCAACTCTTTCTAAAAGCGGAACAGGTCTTCTTGTTGTTGTCGTTGTCGTTGTTGTTGTGATATGTGTATAATAATGTACGGATACTGCGTAGTGGTGTTTTTCTGTACTGTTTTCCTGTTGGTTGTTGTTATGTATGGCTTGAAACCCACGTGAGGTTCTCTGTTTGTGAGATAAAGATGTATTTGAATTGTGAATTGTGAAACTGTTGTTGTTGTTGTTGTTGTTGTTGTTATGTGAAAGGCTAGCTGCCTGCTTGATGACGTCATCTCCACGTTTAACTGCTGGTGTAAACTGTCTTTCCTCTCTCCATCTCTCTCTCTACTCCTCTCTCTCTCTCTCTTCTCTACTTCTCTCCCTCTCTTTCTCTCGTCTCATCTTCTATCTCTCTCTCTCTCTCTCTCTCTCTCTTGTGGAAGCGCACGCGCGCACGCACGCACGTGTGTGTTGTGTGTGTGTGTGTGTTGTGTGTTGTGTGTGTGTGTGTGTGTGTGTGTGTGTGTGTGTGTGTGTCATGTGTGCATGCATGAATTAATTGGTGATTCTATTCTCATACTTTGATTATTATCCACCTTGTCCAAAGGCTGTAATGCTATACACAATAAAATACTGTCATTGTCATCTCTCTCTCTCTCTCTCTCTCTCCTCTCTCTCTCTCTCTCTCTCTCTCTCGCCCTCTCTCTCCTTCTCTCTCTCCCTCCCCCCCCCCCCCCTCCTCTCTCTCTCTCTCTGTTTTCTCAGTCACACCTGGTCAACGATGTCTGTGGCAGGTCAGCACAGCAGAGAGGCTGGCAGTCAACTGGCTACAGTTTGTCATGTGATGTGGGGGATCTCTCCAGTCTGGGCACCCTCATGGTATAACAATCTTCATCTATATCACTTAGAGTGAGCAGACGTTAGATGGAAGACAACAACAACAATCTTCATCTATATCACTTAGAGTGAACAGACGTTAGATTGAAGACAACAACAACAATCTTCATCTATATCACTTAGAGTGAACAGACGTTAGATTGAAGACAACAACAACAATCTTCATCCTTCCTGAAAGAAAAACATTCCTCTGAAGTCGGTGTATGGCTGAATACAGTATTTTTGTTAAAAAGAAAATTATATGTTTAAACAGCCATGTTATCATGTTAGCTTGGCTTCCCTTGGCCCAAAGCTGTGTCAGTTGTTGATGTCAGTTAAAAGCTGTGTCAGTTGTTGATGTCAGCTCAAAGCTGTGTCAGTTGTTGATGTCAGTTAAAAGCTGTGTCAGTTGTTGATGTCAGCTCAAAGCTGTGTCAGTTGTTGATGTCAGCTCAAAGCTGTGTCAGGTGTTGATGTCAGCTCAAAGCTGTGTCAGTTGTTGATGTCAGCTCAAAGCTGTGTCAGTTGTTGATGTCAGCTAAAAGCTGTGTCAGTTGTTGATGTCAGCTCAAAGCTGTGCCAGGTGTTGATGTCAGCTAAGCGCCAGGACCTTGTAAGTGCCAATGCATACATCAAAATGTCGTTATGTTGTGAAATGCTATCTTGAGATTGTCCTCCGCCATAAATCCTCTGAAGTAGGAGTATAGCTGCCTATAAGGTAGGGTACTTAAATAAACATTCATTCACGCAGCAAACTTCTCATGCAGTGTGCAATTTCAATCTCACAGTTATTATTCCCAGGTGGGGTGAGGGAGTCAGAGAGCACAGTCTGGGTGACCCGCAGGGTGTTAAGCTGGGGAACGCTCACCAACAACAACAACATTCCTTGACCGAACTATGACCCACACTTAAAAACCTCTGATCGTCAGATGATACCAACACTGTTAAAGTGTCATTGATGCCTTTGTCATTGATGTGTCTGCGTTGGTTTGTCGTTCTACATTGATGCATGATGCTGGAATAAAGATGGCACAAGTCAGTTCACGAGTTAGTTGTTGTGCATGTACTGATGAAGATCAACAATGGAGTGCATTGACTCACACCACCTAATCCCTGGTTAATCATGCATCATAACACACACAAACATCAAACAGCTAGTTTTCCCACACTAAAAAGATCAATCGAAACATTATCTAAAGGATAGGGTTAGAAGAATGTTATCATTGTATCTACAAAATAAATAATGTATGGTGTGTTTTTTCGCGGGTTTTTCCTCAAGCATTCACTAATGACTGTTTGTTCCTTCTTCTTCACCTTGTTTAAGGGGAGCGGAGAGAGAGAGAGAGAGAGAGAGAGAGAGGAGAGAGAGAGGAGAGAGAGAGAGAGAGAGAGAGAGAGAGAGAGAGAGAGAGAGAGAGAGAGAGAGAGAGAGAGAGGGGGGGGGGGTAGAAAGGGAGCAGAGAGAAGGGGGGGGGGGGGGGGGGAAGGAGGGAGAGAGAAGGGGGAGAAAGAGGGGGAGGGAGGTAAGGAGGCGGCAACACTGCAACAAATTGTCCATCAGTGATGTCAAGTGATGTCAAGTGATGTCAAGTGACGTGAAGTAATGTCAAGGAGACGAGGACCCAGGTTCCCTCTCCTCGCCTACACTAACCAGGCCAAAGCAATGCCTGGAGTGTTCGAGAGACTCTTAGCCTGCCACAGGCCACACACACACACACAGGCCACATACAGACCAAAGATAGGCCACAGACAGGCCAAAGATAGGCCACAAACAGGCCAAAGATAGGCCAGGCCACAGACAGCATCTATCTTGAGTACTGCAGAGGTCAATATATAAGGGCTGCACCTCCCCCCCCCCCCCCCCCCCCTCCCATGTTTGTTTATAATGACATTCCTGCCAGTGACGTCATACCCCCCACCCCCAACCCCCTGCTCTGTTTGTGACCTGCGGTAAAGACAGAGCGCCACCTGGTCTGGCCTTTGATTACCTACCTTTGTGTCATGGCGCGTTAAGGAGTAAGTAAATCCAGGAGGGAGGGAGGGGGTGGACTTTTTTGCTCATGTGTTGTGGCTGCATTCTTCAGGCAATATCTTGCATAGCTGGGCAGCATGTGATTTAAAGTGCATGCGTTATTCAACGTTTAATTACATGAAATGGAATGAGAGAGACAGATGAGGCTGTCACAAATGAAGGGAGCAAAAGCACAGCTGCTCTCAAACTTGTTAGTGCTGCTCAGTGTGTTCACGGGCTAGGCTCACTTTCCACACTACTTCGAGTTTTTTCAGTGGTCACTTTCGAAAGAGAAATGCTTATAACTGTTGTGCAGTTTCATTGTTTAACGCTATGTTGCAGCTAAACCTTTAACTTTGGTCAAGAATGTCTGTGTCCAGCTTGTGTGGTCCACGTTAGAGTGGATTCCATCTGCTGGCTTGAAGTGGTGGCTTTGGCTTCAGACTTCCGCGGGATGCAGCTCCTTGACCAGTAACTGTGGAAGCGTTTTCCAAAACCCCGCCATCTTTGTTGTCTTCTGCTTTACACCAGTGAGGAAAGCAAAGCACAGCCAGCCCTAATTAACAACAGCAGAACAACACTGTGATCCATGAACCGACGTGCTATGGCCAAATCAAAATACACTTAAAACAAACGAATGAACAACAAAGAAACATATCTTTTTAAAAAATTATGAACTTAAAATGTTGTGCCAAAAGATCAAATTGATGTTTACAACACTCTTCCCTTTCGGAACCACAGCTAAAGTTAACCACAATTGACTTGATTAGTGTGAAAAGTAGCTAGCATCATATCTGATATTTCAAGTAACAGTGTGCATGACTGGTTCACTTTCTTCCTCCTCCTCCTCCTCTTTCTTCCTTCTTACCATCAGCATCATCAGAGCCAAGTCTGCCCAGCCAGAGACGATGCAGAGAAAGCAGTCAGCAGTTACAGAGACAGGTTCAGGTAACAGTTAACTGTCACAGTTCAAGGTAAGTCCGTTTCTGTATTGACACAGCTGGACACAGCACCTGCTCTCATTATTTTTCATGACCTCACTAATCAGGGAAGGGGCGCTACTTCCCTCCAGTTTCTCCTCTCCTCCCCCCAATCTCCCAGCAGCTGTGATCTCCTGTTCTCATCTCTCTCATCTCAGTCACCTTGCTGCCAGATCAGACGTCAGCAGTCTGTTGATAAACTGTGGCTGTGTTTACGTTAGTCAACTGATGGCTACACTAACCAGTCCCCCCCCCCCCCCCCCCCCACCCCCCCCCCCCCCCCCCCCCCCCATTACCTACCAACGGGTTAGGATAGTCTACTGCAGGCTGCCGGCAGGGGAGACAACCACACCTGTCCTCTACAGCGTGGGAACCTGCCGAGGTCTGTTCTTCTGTCTGTCTGCTAGGGCTCCACACCAGCATTGATGTGAGTCACTTTTTCCTCTGTTTTCCTATGATATCACTCTTGCATTCATACTGCACTTGCTAAGGCAGCCACAGAAATAAACGCTACTTTTGTGAAACACTAACCTCTGACTCAAAACCCATGTGATTCAGCACACATTTGGTAGGTTTGAATTTTTTTTAATACTTTTAGCAAAACACTGTACCCTCTCAGTCCTCTGTCGTCTGCTAGCTTCCCAAACCACAATAAGGATACGCGGGATCAACGCTGTATGGACACAAGCAGTCCTCATTTGATGATTATTTTCAACTTTCTCGTGACTACTAACTGGTATTGCTCTATGTCCTCGATTCCCCCAAAAAATCTATTTAAAAAAATTTAAGAAGTATACAGTGCATTTTATTTTCAAAATCTGAAAACAATTGTGAAATTCATCCCCCAAAAATTTGACTAGCACTCTAGAGAACACACTACTTGACCCGGAAGCTAAAGTTGGAGTGTAACCTGAGTGTGGTTATGGATTCCTTGTCCTTAACTGAATTAATTAATGAGACATTCAGCTGCCCCTACCCAGTCAAAAAGAACCTTTGATTTATTTTTACACTGCCTGGCACATCGTTTTCTACACACACACAAGAAAACACGACCCCCAAAATGACACACACAACAAAGATATTACTTTTTTTTTTTTAATTACAAGTCCAGACTGGGAGACCGATTCAGAATGGTATGTTTGGTTATTTGCAGTCTGTGGATGGCTTAGCGGCTGACTGGTGAAGAAGAAGAAGAATGAGAAGAAGGAGAGTGGGGATCTTTTCCCACAGAACGTTTTCAGACCCAGGAAGGAGTTATCTCCCTTGAATCTGTCCACTTTACACCCTGCAGTTAGTGTTTCTCTTTGTGTGTCTTTGTTGGTTTTTCTCTCTGTCTCTCTGTCTGCCTACCTGCCTACTTGCTTGCCTGCCTGCATGCGCGCGCGCGCGGTGTGTGTGTGTGTGTGGTTGTGTGTGTGTGTGTGTGTGTGTGTGTGTGTGTGTGTGTGTGTGTGTGTGTGTGTGGTGTGTGTGTGTGTGTGTGTGTGTGTGTGTGAAAGATTATGTTGGTAAAACAAAGGAAACACTTCTTTTAATCAATTGTTCCCTCCCTTTCGATTTGTAAAAACAGTGCATTGATTTCTAAAACCAGTCCATTGATTTGAACTTTCGGTACGTTGATTTTTTTTAAATATCCGTTCATTGATTTGAACTATCAGTGCATTTATTTATAATAACACTCCATTGATTTGAACTTTCAGTGCATTCTTTTTTTCTATATCATTCCATTGATTTGAACTATCGGTGCATTTATGTCTAATATCAGTCCATTGATTTAAATATAAGTGTATCAATTTACAATAACAACACATTAATTTGAACTAGTAGTGAATCAATTCATAGTATCAGTCCACTGATTTGAACATAAGTGCATTAATGTATAATATCAGTCCATTGATTTGAACATTCAGTGTTTTGGTTTACACAACAGTTTATCAGTTCAGAGCAGCATGGCATCAACACATGAAATGAGTAGTACAACAAGCAGTGCTTATA
>CM054152.1:1109683-1114683 GCA_028751875.1 Rapana venosa
ACAACAAACAACAACCCCAGTTAGCACAGAAAGTAATAAACATTCACAATTGAAACCACCTTCAAACACTCAACAGATCTACACATAGGGGGAAATACTCTTCCATCTAAAAGAAACAGGACACAGTGTGTGTTCTAAGAGGTCACGGTGACCCTGAAGGGCAGGTCCACATGATCAGTGTGTGTTGAAACAGGACAGGACGTAGATAGATAGATAGATAGATAGATAGATAGATAGATAGATAGATAGATAGATAGATAGATAGATAGAGAGAGGCTAATCAAGGACATCCTGAATGCCACAGACACTAGCTCCGTTCCCTTCTGCCATGTCAGACACACAGGCCAGAGGTTCAGCCCAACGGAAGTCACAGCTCACACCCATCAGGAAATGGTTACCTCAAGAAACGCTGTTTGCTTCCTAGTCGATCCGCAGACAGATCAATAAATATCTGTGTGCGTCGCCAGAGACTGTTTGGGTGAAACAGGTTTTTTATTATTAAACAGAGCATATTACAAATAGTATAAGAGCAACAATCATGAACAACATAGCAACAAGCTTGAACTAGTGTGCTCCAAAGACGTCCTTAGTATAATGAGGGCTGGTGCACACAGACTTTCTGTTTCCTTCAAATGGAATAGCAGTGTGTGTCCAGGTTTCTCGTATCTCTTCACACTTTATAATTATAAAGGTGGCTTTATTTGTGGAATTTGTGATGATTTTTTTTTTCTTTCTCTACATATTCTCTGTGAGAGAGAGAGAGAGAGAGAGAGAGGATTGAGAGAGAGGAGAAGAGAGAGAGAGAGAGAGAGAGAGAGAGAGAGAGAGAGAGAGAGAGAGATCTACTTCGACTAACATTTCTTGGCAGCGTGATTCTTCTCTCTGTTTCCCATCATGCTGTTCACACCACGCTTTTCTCCATTCCAAAAAAAATATCTGAGTATGAGAGACGTAGACAATACATTGATAATTACACACACACACACACACACACACACACACACACATATATATATATATATATATATATATATATATATATATATATATATATATATATATATATATATACATAAACACGATGAAGACACATTATATCAATAAACTACATGGAGAAAACATGATGAAGATACAATATCATATCAATAACCGACATGCAGAAAGCAAGATGAAGGCATCACAGCGATGTGATGAAGGACCACGGTGAAGAGAAAAACCACCAGCAGCAGATTGTCACTGTCATCATCTGGACTTCACACACCCACCTCCTCCTCCTCACTTGGGGAGTATAGCTACGACACCTTTCCCCTTTCCCCGATGGGAAGCTGGGGACCTGTCAGTATAAATAGCATCCCCACCTTCTGGAAATCCTACGCTAAGAATTCCCTCTTTTCCATCCCTCTCTGTGTTCCTTTTTCTTCCTGTCACCTCCTTCTGGTCTGTTTTCTGCTTTCCTTCTCTATTCTCCTGCCTTTTTTCCTAGAAAGACTTAAACGATAACAATTCTCTCCCACACTGAAGTCGGATAGGCTGGGCTTGACTTGTCAGGGGCTTAACGGCAGCGCAACGCATTTTTGCTCATGTGACAAACAACATTGGTTGCTGTCTAAGCGTTCGACGAGGAAGTTAGTTAGGACACTTCAAAGCCAATACCTTTTTATGCATGCATTGATCCAGTTATTCCTTCCATCGTCATTCCTTCAGTAAGCACTCTCGTCTATCTATCCTTAGTTGTTTCTAACCTTCCTGTCTTTTTTTTCGGGTTTTTATTTTCGGTGGCAATGTCATGCCAATGGCTAATCGCCTCCCTGACGCCGTTCATTGCCATCTCCCCACCGCTACACCGTCACACTCCTGGTCTTCTGGGGTATTATTATATCCGCCATGTCTACAGTTTCATGGAAACGATCAGTGTTCCTTTTACTGTCTTCTTTCTTCCTTCTTTCACATCTCCATCCCTTCTTTCGCGCTTTCCTTCTTCTTTCATACTGGTTTCAAGAAGGAATGTGACGGACGATGTTCGCCTGTATAACAAGTCAACCGTGAGGTTCTGGGTTCCATTCCCAGCCTTACTCTTCCTATCCCTCCCGGTTTGACGCAAAAATCGAACTGAATGTCAAAGACTTCAGATGAGACTATAAACCGCGGCCCCGTGCGCAAATGCACGCAGAGCATCTTGCCCACACGTTACAAGCCCCGTTCTGCCTTTTGGAAGTGTAGGCCATTTCGTGCCGGTAGGAATGGATGACATTGTTTACCTGCATACACACAGGTGTCGTGTTTAGACACCACCCCCAAAATCGGAGTGCGGATACCTAAGGTTGGAGAAGAAAACGGTGCACAGGCAACAGTCTCCCTGTTGGCGAACCTGGAAGCTCCAGCCAACCCAAAAACAACAAGAAAAAGAAAAACGAAAAAAAAATGATCTAGTTTGGGTCATTCGTTTCTATCAGTCTTTAAAGTCATTGACGAGAAAGACGAGTGGGTGAGCTGATGCAGAAACCAAAGCATTCTGGCAGGCAGTATAGCAGGAGATAAACAGGAAACAGAGCGTGCAGTACAGCAGTACTTTACGGGGAGAAAAACGTTTCAGAACAAACAGACAGTTGGATGACTGAGCAATAAGGTCAAGGTGAGCTGAGCTGCAATGCCAGACCTGCCAGAACTGGCATGGTGGGGGTGGTGGTGGCAAGAGGGCATTGGGGAGTAGGGGGGGGGGGGGGGGGAGAGAGAGAAACTGGAAGGCAGAAGCATACCAAGAGAGAAACAAAGAAGTTTATAAGCCTTCAGGTGGGCTGTGTTAAAGATTTCACTGACGTATGTGATAGGGACACATGTCTGCACTCTTGCTCCAGAAACAGTAACAACAAACTAGCGCTAAATGCCCCAGCAGGATTAGCTCCAGAAACAGTAACAACAAACTAGCGCTAAATGCCCCAGCAGGATTAGCTCCAGAAACAGTAACAACAAACTAGCGCTAAATGCCCCAGAACGATTCGCCCAACTGAGGAAGATAAACACACTGCACACAACGGGAGATTTCTCTTCTCTTCTCTTCTCTTCTTTCCTCTTCAGTCTCTTCTCTTCTCTTCTCTCCTCTTCTCTTCTCTCGTCTCCTCTTCTCTTCTCTCTCTTCTCTTCTCTTCTCTTCTCTCCTCTCCTCTTCTCTTCTCTTCTCTTCACTTCTCTCCTCTCCTCTCTCTCCTCTTCTCTTCTTTTCTCTTCTCTTCTCTTCTCTCCTCTTTTTTCCTCTTCTCTTCTCTTCTTTCTTTATTTCTTTCATTGCTTTTTCTTTGTTCGTCTGGGGGATTTGTTGCTGTTCTTTTTTTGTTGTTGTTGCTGTTGCTTGTTTTTGATGTTTTGTTGTTTTTCTTCTTTTTTTTGGGGGGGGAGGGGGGGTAAGGGGTTGATTAGGGTTCCTTTTTTACAAGGGGAGGGGGGGGGAGGGGGCTCTTATTATTTTTTTGTTATCTGTAAAGGTCTGGAGAAAAAAATCTGCAAGTCACGACTTGTAAGATTGAAGATAACATTTTTATAAGAATGAAGTCCCACTGTGTGTTAGTTACTTTTTCTTCCTTCCTTTTGAAATATATACGGGTGATCACCAAAAAACAGTTCTCTCTCTCTCTCTCTCTCTCTCTCTCTCTCTCTCTCTCTCTCTCTCTCCACACACACACACACACACACACACAACAATACATACATACACACACACACACACACACACACACACACACACACACACACACACACACACACACACACACACACACACACTTTCTGATGCACTATTTAAAGATATTCGTCACGGAAAATGAAGTCATTAATCCAAGCTGAATCGGGTGTGGAGCGGTGTAAAACATTTTGTTCGTGTTTGGATCTTTGCTTCAGTGAAAATAACATAATTATGATGTGCATTGTGTTCGTATTTGGAATTTTATTCCAATGT
This sequence comes from Rapana venosa, assembly GCA_028751875.1. Taxonomy (NCBI): domain Eukaryota; kingdom Metazoa; phylum Mollusca; class Gastropoda; order Neogastropoda; family Muricidae; genus Rapana; species Rapana venosa. The sequence continues at coordinate 1,113,633 of CM054152.1, forward strand.
AACCAATATGCCATTTTGTCGGTGTTTGGTTCCCACGTAACGAACATATTTGACACAGACCACAACACAGTATTCTGCAGTACCATGCTGCCTGCACTGATTTCTGTTTCCGGTGTAAACACAACAAAAACAAAACAATCCCTTCCCCCCCCCCCCCCCCCCTCTCCTGTGACGTCAACGTCGACGTCACCGAAACTAGCGTCAGCGTTGGCGGAATTCTCAGACTGTTTGTGTGACGGTGTAGGGGAGGCCACTTGAGTGTGAGAGAGGTGCACTTCATGATTCCTTAAACTACCAATTACTGGTGTGTTTTGTATGTTCACCACGTGTGTGTGTGTGTGTGTGTATGTGTGTGTGTGTGTGTGTGTGTGTGTGTGTGTTGGGGGGGGGGGGGGGGGGCTGACGGTGGGTGTATCAATGTATGTGAGGGTGAGTGAACAAGTGTGTGTATTGGAAGGGGGGGTGGGGGGGGGGGGGGGGGCAGTGGGTGAACAGGTGGGTGAATCAGTGAGGGTGGGAGTACAAGACTTTAGTGTGTGTGTGTGTGTGTGTGTGTGTGTGTAAGTGTGTAAGTGTACAAGACTTTGTGTGTGTGTGTGCCTGCGTGTATGTGTTTTTGTCGCGTTGTGTGTGTGTGTGTGGGCGCGCGCGCGCGTGTGCATGTGTGTGTGTAAGTGTACAAGACTTAAGTGTGTGTGTGTGCCTGCGCGCGTGTGTGCGCGCGCGCGTGTTTGTGTGTGTGCGTGTGTCTGTGCATGCGCGCACGTGTGTGTATCTGTGCGTCTGTGTGTGTACGCGCTAGCACAGTTCATAATTTGATGTTAATAATAATAATGTATGGAATTTATATAGCGCTGAATCTTAATATCATCAGAACCTTCAAACATCTTTCCAGATGAATCGGCAGAGAAGTTTTGACCGTAAAACAGGTGTGTGTGTGTGTGTGTGTGTGTGTGCGTGCGTGCGTGCGTGCGTGCGTGCGTGCGTGCGTGCGTGCGTGCGTGTGTGTGTGTGTGTGTGGTGTGTGTGTGTGTGTTGTGAGTGTGTGTGT
>CM054152.1:1119683-1167183 GCA_028751875.1 Rapana venosa
TAAGATTAACATATTTTAATTTCACACACACACACACACACACACACACACACAGAGAGAGAGAGAGAGAGAGAGAGAGAGAGAGAGAGTGAGAGAGAGAGGGAGAGAGAGAGAGAAGAGAGAGAGAGAGAGAGAGAGAGAGAGAGAGAGAGAGAGAGAGAAGGAGATGGAGATGGGGATGGGGATGGAGGAGGCTGACTGAAAGCATGGACAGAAGTGAGGTGTGATGATGGAGGAAGATCCTAGGTAGGAAGGAAATAAGCCACGTGTCTTCTGGCATGTACGTAGGGCAGGAGTGGTGTCCTGCTGTCTTGTCTTGTCTTGGGCAAGCAGACAGACAGACAGACAGAGACAGAGAGAGACAGACAGACAGACAGACAGACAGACGGGGAGAGAGCGAGCGCCGGGTATGGTAAACTGAAGTGATCACAGTCTGCTGGTCAATACAGACACCTACAGCACAGAGACAGACAGAGGCTGACACAGAGCTGGCATTGTAAAGCTGAAGCGATCCCAGTCTCTTTGTTTATTCAGCTCTTTATTTGGGCGCTTTGTTGTATCCGCTGGTTTCCCAGTATCAGTTTCGTCAGGGAAATGACCACTCTAAGTTTGTTCTTGTGGCCTGTTGATGAATACATGAGTGAAGGAATACAGCGAAAGAAAGAAAAAAAGAATAATTAGGGATGGGGATGGGGACATTTGGAGATGAAAGAAGAACTCAAAAGACTGGAGAAGAAGAGAGAAGGGAAAGGCAACCAGCAATAACACAGGATTACTTCATGAATACACAGTGGCTGACTTTCAGCTGACCAGACAGTACAGGGAACACAAGGTGAAACGCTAGCTGTGTGCAGAAAAGAAACTAGAGAATGAACAGAGTGAAGAAAGAAAGAAAGAATGAACAAACAAACATAGAAAGACAGACAGAAAGAACAAAGAAAAGAAAAACAAAAATACAAAAAATGTAGATAGCACGGAATGATTACAGGAAAAATAAAGAAAGGACAGAAAAGAGGCAAAGAAAAAAGAAGACAAAAAGAAAGGAAATACAGGAAGAAAGAAAGAAAACAAAGAAAGAAAAGAAAGAAAAGAAAGAAAAGAAAGGTAGAAAAGTGTCGTGTTAAAATCTGTTGATAAGATCTGTAAGCACGTACGTGAGAATATCGTGTGTCTGTGTGGGGTGGTTTTATTTAATCAGTTAATCTCTAACTGAATAGATAAACTTGTAAGTAGACCTGTCAATCAATCTTCATGAACTGATTAATCAATCATCAATCAATCAGTCAATTAACCAAACACCAATCAATCAATTTGTCAGTCAAGATTCAGAGACAAATTGGTGTTTTTTTAAACACAACAACAACAATAAACAAACAATCTTGAAAAAAAAGACTTTTTCCATTTTTCTCTGCTCTTCACTATTGTACATTTTTCCAGGTCAAGTCAAGTCAAAATGATCTTTATTGAAGGTAAAAGATTAAGTTTATACAACTTTTTTTCATCCTGCCCTCACAACAACAAAAAGAAAAATCAAGAAAATTGACATATAAAAGCAATCAAAATACAATGTTATCACATGTTGAAGACAAAATCTATGGAGATTTTTTATATAAATCCAGACTAACAAAACATGATAAAGCAAATCAAAACAGTATAACATAAGCTCAAGTCATACAGATAAATGAAGAAAAAATTTTAAAACAAACAAAAAAACACAAAAACAAAAAACCCAATACCAACAACAATAAACAAAACACAAAAAAACAAAAATTGTGTGTGTGTGTGTGTCCCTCCATATGTGCAAGTGTGCTTAGTACAAATGATTTATTTTTAAAAGTGGGAGGGAAAAAAGTAGATACATACCGCCAGTGACAAGTGTTAGGCAGAGAAACAGAGCACACAACATCTCCATCTTATGCTTTCTGTCTGTCTGTCTGTCTGTCTGTCTGTCTCAGAGTGATTTCTGTAATAATGATCGTCTTTTCCACTGCCGACACTGACTGACACCACACGTTGACTGAGCGCTGCAATTAACTGCCAGCCGACTGACTGACTGACTGACTGGCTGACTGCAGGCTATCAAACCCAGCCAGCTCACTCCACACTTCAAGCTATCCACAGGGAAACCACAGCTCGCAAAGCAGCCCGCCTCCCACGCTTAGACTTGGCTTCAGCTGGCTGGGCTAGGCCTAAGCTAGGCTGCGATGGGATAGGCTAGGAAGCTAAGTGAGCACTATAGAACCACTGACTCCAGAGAACAGGAACACTTCTAGGCCTATTCTGCCCAACAACACTTTCTATTCCTGCATCTCTCGCCTCGCTGGCTCTCTTGTAGGCTGATTGATATGAGGCTGGCTGGCGGTTTCTCACTCACTGCTTAGGTCACCAGGCAGTGGCCTAGCCTAGCACAGCTGTGAGAAGTCCACACTTAACGTTGTTAGGCCCTAGCCTAAGGTGAACTGAGTAGCCTAGCCTACTTGAGTTGAAGGGAGAAGTGAGGACAGAATTCAAGAACCGATTTCCTCCTCTGCTTGGCCAGTCCGTCACCCTTACTTCTTATGACCACCACCACCACCAACAACAATAATAATAACGTGAGGAGGCAGCGTCCTAACATCGTTCTTTTTGTATAGCAGTAGTATATAATATATATCGAGCAGGCGGACACTTGACCAGTTACGCCTGCATCGTCTTGGGAAGTGAGTGTGTAGGTCAGCCTGTTTACCAGATAGACATCTTAAAAGAGAAAGAAAGGTTCTTTGGTTCCCACGATCAGTATGGTATGTATGGTTGGTATGGTATGGTATGGTATGGTATGGTGTGGTATGGTATGGTATGGTATGGTATGGTATGGTGTGGTATGGTATGGTGTGGTATGGTATGGTGTGGTATGGTATGGTGTGGTATGGTAGGCTGTTATGTATGGAAGCTGGCGCACACCGCATGGTGTAGGCTAGTGAGGAAAAGTACTAACTATCCTAGGCTACACTCCGAGCAACTGCTGACAAGGGGTGTTACAGGCCTGAATGATGTTCTGACAGTGGGTGTTACAGGCCTGAATGATGCTCTGACAGTGGGTGTTACAGGCCTGAATGATGCTCTGACAGCGGGTGTTACAGGCCTGAATGATGCTCTGACAGCGGGTGTTACAGGCCTGAATGATGCTCTGACAGCGGGTGTTACAGGCCTGAATGATGCTCTGACAGTGGGTGTTACAGGCCTGAATGATGCTCTGACAGTGGGTGTTACAGGCCTGAATGATGCTCTGACAGTGGGTGTTACAGGCCTGAATGATGCTCTGACAGTGGGTGTTACAGGCCTGAATGATCCTCTGACAGTGGGTGTTACAGGCCTGAATGATGCTCTGACAGTGGGTGTTACAGGCCTGAATGATGATCTGACAGCGGGTGTTACAGGCCTGAATGATGCTCTGACAGTGGGTGTTACAGGCCTGAATGATGCTCTGACAGTGGGTGTTACAGGCCTGAATGATGCTCTGACAGTGGGTGTTACAGGCCTGAATGATACACTGACGTATCTCCATCCTACCGGAAAGTGTGGAATGTAGGTAGGCTATTACCAGCATCAGGCCGCTCCCTCCGGTTTCAGTTCCTTCACTACCACCGCCTACCCCCCTCCCCACTCCCCACCCCCCTTCTCCAATTCCCGCCCTTACCGCCTTGAGAAAACCTGACCTCACAGAGAGGTTACTACTTTGGCCACCACTCCCTCTACTATCAGACTCGATTCTCATCATCACTGCAGAGCGGTTATGTTTTTGTTTGTTGTTGTTGTTTTATTGTTATATTCTGATAAACTTTCCTCCTGTCCATTCTAAAAGGGAACACGAAAGGCAGCCTGCTATACAGCAACTAGCCACAGATAGCAGCTGATAAGAAACACTGACTAGACCACGTTTGAAATTCAAAAGAGGGAGGGGGTGAAGGGCCTATGGATGTTTTATCTACACACTATTATATACATCAGAGAGAGAGAGAGAGAGAGAGAGAGAGAGAGTAAGTTACAAGGAGACATTGAAAGGGTAGGGGGGGGGGGGGAGAAATGCAGACAAACAGAGACAGAGAAAGAGGGAGAGACAGAGTTCCTTGATAGATTTTTAAGTGCATGCACTACCTCGTTAATCAGAGCTTACTTATCTGGGGAAGATGAGACAGTCCATTCTGAGATGTGAACTGAAAAAGCCCAGCTGTCAGAAGTCAGTTAAGCAACAAGGTTAACTGTTAGGTACTTACCACTTTGCGGTGGACTTTCCTGCTCAGTAAGCTCAGTAACCTAAGGTCAGGCTTTGCGGGGTGGGGGCATGGGTGCAGAGCGTTGCTTTACATTAAATTTCTCTGTGTGCCCTCTCGTAAGATCTCAGGCCAAAGTCTGATGCACACGGGCCGGAGGCTGCACACTGGACAGCCAGTGACCACCTGCAGTGTTGGGTCTGGCCTTTAGTGCTGCTGCACGAGTTGGTCAGTACTGTCCTCAGCGACCGGCGTGAAAGAGAAGTCTGCAGTTCGAATCCCTTATGAGGCATGGCTTTCTTCCCCTCTCCTGACTACACCCAGACTATTGGCCTTGATGACGTCGACGACGACGACGACGACGACGATGACGATGATGATGATGATGATGATGATGATGATGATGGTGGTGGTGGTGGTGGTGGTGGTGGTGATGATGGTGGTGGTGGTGATGCTGATAGTGGTGGTGGTGTGGTGGTGGTGGTGGTGGTGCTGGTGCTGCTGCTGCTGCTGCTGCTGATGATGATGATGATGATGATAGGTGATGTGAAGATTCTGGTAAAAGATGCCGGTACACAACTAACGAGTTTTTGTGTTTGGCATTACAAAAAGAAAGCACGGGTAGTAGCTGCCGTCAGGTTTAGACATCAGTGTTTTGCACAGGCAGGATGTTGTGTGTGCTTTGCTTGTCGTTGCTGTCGTTGAGGTTGTGGTTGTTGTTGCATTGTTTGATTGTTATTGTTGTTTGTTGTTGATTTTTGTTTGCTTTGTTTGTGTCTGTGTTGTGTTGTTTTTGTTTTTTTTCTTTTTTCTTGTTTTGGGGGCTTTTATCTTTTTTTTTTTTAAATAGATTTGACCCTCATTAGCAACTCATGGAGTGTGGGCCAAAAGGTTTACTTCAGGCAGCCATACTGCTTCCGGTAGCTCTTTTGTGTTTCCGCCTTAGTACAGTGTCAGAGAGAGAGAGGTCAGACTGACACACGGGGCTCTTTGATGTCTCCATTAAGGGACTTCCTACGTGGTTTTTCGTTTTTACTTCTTCTTTATTTATTATTATTATTATTATTATTATCGTTATTATTATTCCTCAGCCTTGTCCTCGTTTTGCTATTTTTCTTCCTTTGATTCATTGTCTGTTCTCCAGTGTGGGACTGTTTTGATTTCTCACCATGTTTTGAACTGGAGAACTGGACATAAGTATTGAGTTCTGTCAGATATTGTCTTTGTTGTGTCAAACGCTTTTATCTCCTGGGTTTACTTTTTTCCCATTGATGATGATAATAATAATAATAATAATAACGAATGGAATTTATATAGCGCTATATTTTGCAAAAACAAATCAAAGCGCTTGCATAAACACACCCATACACATACAATCAATACCAATTAACAGAGCTGACAAATTCAAATGTACATACACGCGCGTGCGTGCGTGCGCGGCGCGCGCACGCACACACACACACACACACACACACACACACACACACGCACGCACGCACAGGTTATACACTTTGGCAGGGTGGTGGGGATTTCGGCTGTTGGCAGGGACAAATTTGAGATGAAAAAGGAGGGGAAAATCAAAATCAAAATAATGATCATGGCATGGATTCCATATCACGGTTAAACAGCTGCAATAAACACAGATATTCCAACCTACACTAACAAATTTTTTTTTTTTTCTAGCAGAGGGAAAACAAGGAGCAAAATGTAGTGCACCTACAGTCTGGCAGGGATTCCCAGGTGGGGTCAGTGAGGTCATAGTGCATAATCCAGGTCACCGCCCGCAAGGTTGTCAGGCTGGGGAACGCCCTACAACAAAGAAGAGACAACCCACCCCCACCCCCACCCCACCCCCACCCCTTTAGCTAAGGTATGAACGAGGCAGCCAGAAGGCAGTCAGCACCCCCACCTACCCGTGTACACCACGTGGGGTATTGGGGAGAGACGGTTGGTATGAGGTAACACCCTGATGAAAAACAGATTTGAGGAGGGTGGGTGGAGGACGGAGGGGGGGGGGAGGGGGGCGCTATCAAACCGTCCCAGGAACACACTTTCCTTTTCCCACACCCCTCATTCAACTTAACTTTCCTTACACCCTCAATCCATCCTACATATCTCCCACCTTCTGCCATCTGATGTGCGTGTGTGTGTGTGTGTGTGTGTGTGTGGCTTCATACTGAAGAGTGCTTCTGTTCATTGAGGACGGGACTGAGGGGTAGCCAGCCTAGTGGAGGGAGGTGTGTTTCCCAGGCAGGCCGGGCTGCACTGTACAGTGGCTGTATGTCAGACCACCAGCCGGCTGCAGAGCAAGGGGGAGGAAACCTTGCTGAGATGTTTGTTGTGTGTTATCTCTGGCGTGCAGAAGTCAAGCCATCCCATACCAGGAGAGCCCGCTGGCTAGGCTAGGCTATCTCACTCTCTCACCCACTGTGCTGTGCTGTGCTGTGCTGGTGTGTGCTGTGTGTGATGACTGGGTGGCCTGCTGGAGGACCCACCATTGTATCGCTTTTCTGAGCTGCTTGCTTTGCTTTGGTTTTTGGTGTTGGTTTTTGGTTTGGTTTGGTTTGATGCTGGGAGAACAAGGCGGACCCCACTGCTGAAGCTTATAATATAATGAGAGACAGACAGACAGACAGGCACGCGGGCAGGCAGACAGATAGGGTCATACAAATAGACAGACAAACCTACAGACAGAGTCAAACTGAAAGAGGCAGAGAAAAGATATTGAGAGCGACAGACAGACAGACAGAGAGAGAGAGAGAGAGAGACAGGGCGGAGGTGGGGACAGAAGAAGGAACAAAAATACCTTCTGTCGTGTTGTGTTCACTGATAGGGAGATGAGAAGCCAGAGCGACCTCAGCAGAAACTGACAGACAGAGATAGAGGAAGAAAACACAACATTGGAGAAGGGGGAGGGGTGCCTCTGTTTCTGTAGACAGATAGTTTGTACTGAACATTCTTCCTTGTACTGTTGTCATGAAGTTTTCAGGAGGGAGGAGGGGAGGAGGGGGGGGGGGGGGGCGGTGAGGGTAGACACTAAGACAGACAGACAGGCGGACAAAATAAACCTACAAATAATGAAATCTACACACACACACACACACACAGGCCTGCAAGCACGGTCATCTAGTATCGATGCATAATCTCCCTTCCCTTGTCACTGTCATCATGGCGGCTGTGTTGACCTCCATCCAAAGGTCACACTAAGGCCAAAGGTCACATAGAAGGGTCGGTGAGGTCATTTCCGATGGTCAGTTGTGTCTGTTTCCTGTTCTAGGTCCTTTCGGCCACTGGCTGTGACGTGCTGAGTCATTTTGATTATGTACATGTATACACTTTCATTATTATATATACACACTATAATCATTATACTGATACTATAATCATTATGGTCACACCCAAACCACCGATATAATTATGACCTCTACCGGCTTTTTCAATGACATCATTACCTACCAAACATTTCATCATCTCTCAAGAGTTTTAATTGTTTGTTGTGTGTGTGTGTGTGTGTGTGTGTGTGTGCCACTTCAGTTTGCATTCGTTTTTTCACTGAAGTCAGGAGCTCTTTATATGGCCCAATGGCGTCTTCTTTGGTTTGTCACTATGAAATTATAAGTTATTTGTCTTAACATTATAATGTTCAGTTAAGGATTATGTACTTTGCTGAGTACTCACTGGGTTGGGGTGTTTTTTTCAATCATAGCTTGAATTTCATTTTGTAATTTCCTAATCAGGGCAAGTGACCGAGGAAAAAGAAAGGCCTATGCTAATGCTTATTATTGTGTAACCCTTCAAAAATAAAGATCATTCATTCTCTCTCTCTCTCTCTCTCTCTCTCTCTCTCTCTCTCTCTCTCTCTCTCTCTCTCTCTCTCTTAAAAATCCCACTCTTAATTCACCAGACGCCCCCGAGATTCGAACCGACGACTTCATGGACCCCTGAGACTGAAGGGGAGCAGTCGTAACTGCTCGGCTATGGCGTTTCGTCGCGTAATAATGATGAACAAGCCGCGGCATTGTGGGGCGTAATTATCGTCCCAAAATAGGTGACGTCACTTCAGGCTGTCTCAGTCTTCTAAAATACGTCAGAACCTGAGAGGTAAAGAGTGAATTTCTCCGCTGGAACAGAAAGCTGATCGCTAATTTTTTTTTCCAGCTCGCAGGAGTGGTATCTCCTATCAACTAGAACACTTTGAAGCGGTCAGGGAACTAGGTAAGTTCTGGGTAAAGCAGTAGATTAGCTGTTGCATGGAATCTAGAAAAAATATTAGAAAATATCAACCAGCCATCATGGCATTGTGAAACACAGGGTAGGTATAAATTTATTCCTTTTTTTTTTAATCCAATAATATCGTCTGCTTATCAGTCACACTCTGAATATTTTACTCTTCCACATTTCTAAGAGAAATAGCACTGATCTCCTGGCAATGCTTGTTCAGTTGTTGATGTGTTTTATTGTTGTTCTTTCTTTTAAACTGCAGAATGATCCCTGGAAATATACATTGAGTCAATTTTTTTTAACGTATTTATTGTTTTATTTCATGTATTTTTTCCCCAGGATAATGGAATAAGCACCCATGCGCTTTTTTTTCATCCAGTCCTCGTGTGTATGCAGTTTTTGTAAATTTCATCATTTCATGTTGGCAGCCAAACCGTTTCTCTATGAATCTGTCCCTGCTAGATCTATGATAATGGAGTTTCCCAAAGGATCACATGAATGGCGTTATTCCAAACTCTCAATGTTGCGAGCGCCAACCAACTGATTAAGAGTGTTGAACATCTTGCGCACACGTTAAAACCTGTTCCGCTTTTCGGAAGAGTAGGCCATGGTGTGCCGAGGGAACGGGTGACAAACTTTACAAAACTGCATACACCCTGGGTGACTGGATGCAAAAATAAAAAAAATTAAACGCATGGATTTTTTCCCATTATCCTCGAAATACAATAATAGGCTAGATAAATAAATAAATAGATAAATAAATAAATAGACATGTGAATAGCTCGGTCTTGGATTGGCAGTAGCTGAGGGCACATGGTGGTGTGTTTGCCCGCTAGAGGGATTCTCTTTGGATGGAGTGTTTGTGCAGACTCTGCGGCCCTGGGTTTTGTTCGGTTAATTTAATTAAGGCTGCCAACCCAGCTGCCTAGTGCATCCCCGTGCAGACCACCGTGTGTAGCCTACACGGTCACACCCCATCCCCTCTTTGGCAGAAGACGGAAGGCTAGCTGTGGCTGGTTGGAAGAATGGCACGAGTGGAAAAATGGCACGAACATACATGTGTATGTGTTTATTGTATGTAGGGGACGGGATAGCTCATTGATCGGAGCACTCGCTTTCCCCCAGCTAAGGTTAAGCAGCATCGAGCGTGGTTACCACTTGGACGGGTGACCGTTTGTGCGCCTTGGCTTCAGTACAGTTTCCCGGTTCACCCAGCTGTAAATGGGTACCTGCCTCCTCAGAGTCAGGGAAGGTAAAGCAGCGAGGGAGAGGAGGTGGGCGCCGCCCTCAATATGCTGGCCCCTAGAGAAGTGACAACATGTGAGGGCCAACAGAATGGACACAATCACTCATCATACCCCTGCCCAAGAAGGGGAATTTACGCCAATGCCAAAACTATAGATCAGCCTCATCAGCCACGCCAGCAAGATCATGCTCAAAGCTATTTTGAATCGACTCAAGAAGGAGGCAGAAGAACACCTTGCAGAGGAACAAGCTGGGTTCAGGGCAGGCAGGAGCACAATCGAACAGATTTTTAACTGCCACATCCTGATGGAAAAACATCTTCAACATCAGAGAGACCTGTTCCACAACTTCATCGACTTCAAGAAGGCTTTCGACAGAGTATGGCACGAAGGCCTGTGGCAGGTCCTCAGAATGTTTGGCATTGAAGAAGGACTAGTGCAAACCATTCAAGCACTATACAACACCGCAAGCAGTGCAGTCCTTCTGAACAATCAGGTCGGAGACTACTTCAAAACCACAGTTGGGGTCCGACAAGGATGCCTGTTATCTCCAGTCCTGTTTAATCTGTTCTTGGAAAACATTATGAGAGAGACCCTCCATGACTTCCACTAGACCATCTTCATTGGCGGCAGACCCCTCAACAACTTGCGGTATGCCGATGACATTGACCTAATGGGCGGAAGTAACACAGAGCTGCAAGATCTTACGACCAGACTTGAGAAACAGAGCTGGAGCATATGGGATGGAGGTGAGCTCGGAGAAAAGTAAAGTACTTGTGAACAGCACGAGCAACGCCACTGCTAAAATTTACATGAACGGCCAACAACTGGAGGAGGTAGACGCTTTTAAATACCTTGGCGCTACACTCACAAAGGACGGGCGATCGACGACAGAAATCAAAGTCAGAATAGCCATGGCAACATCTTCCATGACAAAACTCACCACCATATGAAAAGTAAAGAGATCAGTTTCCCAATCAAACTAAAGCTCTACAAAGCCCTAATTCAGACTATCCTGCTGTACGGAAGTGAAACCTGGACATTGACTGCTGAAACAGCAAAGCGAATCCAGTCATTTGAAACAAAATGCCATAGAAAACTGCTGGGCATATCCTGGAGAGAAACGAAAGACCAATGAATTTGTCAAGAGCAAATAACACGGCTGGCAGGTCCACAGGAACCCCTTCTCACCATCGTCAAGAAGAAAAAGCTGACATGGTTCGGCCACGTCACCCGCCACAACACTCTGCCAAAAACAGTACTGCAGGGAACACTCGCAGGTGGCAGAAAGAGGGGAAGACAGAACAAGTCATGGATGGACAACATCAGAGAATGGACCAGGATGAATGACTCGGCACTTCTGCGCAGAGCCGAGGACCGAGATGAATGGAGGAGGCTTACCACGGCATCGTCTTTCGTGTCACCCCCACAGACCGCCAAGGTCACGGGTCTGATGATAATGATGAGAGAAGTGAGGTCTCTGACGCCTCGCTCCCCTACGACCTTATAGGTTATGGGACACTTTTTTTTTTAATGTATGTATATGGTATATGCAGGATGGTGAAGACGTTTGCCTGCCAACAAGTAAACCGTGAGGTTCTGGGTTCGATTCCCAGCCTCGCCCTTTCTTCCCAGTTTCACCAAAAAATCAAACTGAATGTCAAAGTCCTTCGGATGAGACTATAAACCGAGGCCCCGTGTGCGAACGCATGCAGAACATCTTGTGTATACGTTAAATCATGTTCCGCTGTTCTAAAGAGTAGGCCATTGTGTGCCAGTGGGAACAGAGGACAAAATTTAAAAAACAAAACAAAAAAAGCACGCATACACACACATAAAAAAAGTCATCTGAGCGCTTTGATTTGTTGCTTTACAAGATTCAGCGCTATATAAATTCCATACATTATTATTATTATTATTATTATTATTATTATTATCATTATCATTATTATTATTATATAATTATGTATGTATGTGTGTGTATGTATGTGTGTATGTATGTTGATGGTATGTGTGTAAGCTTTAGTGTGTAGCATAAAAATGTATGTCTGAGCGCTTTGTATTTGTTGTTCAGTTGGCTATATGTATTTGTTGTATGTAGTGTTGTATGTTTCATGTATGTTTATGTGTAGATTTTGTATGTATGTGTGTGTTGTGTGTGGTGTGATGTATGTGATGTTGTGTGTGTATGTTGTAGTGTGTGTGTATGGCTGTGTGTGTGTGTGTATGGTTGTGTGTGTATGGTGTGTGTGTGTATGTGTATGGCTGTGTGTTGTGTTGTGTGGCTTGTGTGTGTATGCTGTGTGTGTGTGTAGTGTGTGTGTGTGCTGTGTGTGTGTGGTAGGCTTGTGTGTGTGTGTATGTGTATGTGTGTTTGTGTATGTATGGTTGTGTATGTGTTGGTGTGTATGGCTTGTGTGTGTGTTGGCTGTGTTGTGTGTATGGTGTGTGTTGTGTGTAGTTGTGCTGTGGTGTGTGTGTGTATGTGTGTGTGTGTGTGTGTGTGTATGGCTGTGGTGTGTGTGTGATGGTTGTGGTGTGTGATGGCTGTGTGTGTGTGTTGTGAGTGATGCTGTGTTGTGTGATGGCTGTGTGTGTTTGTGTATGGCTGTGTGTGTGTATGTGTGTTGTGGTTGTGTGTTGTTGTGTGTATGGCTGTGTGTGTGATGTGTGTTGTTGTGTATTGGCTGTTGTGTGTGGTGTGGTATGTGTGTATGTGTGTGTATGGCTGTGTGTGTGTGATGTAGTGTGTGTATGGCTGTGTGTGTATGGCTGTGTGTGTGTTATGGTGGTGTGTGTATGTGTGTGTATGGCTGTGTGTGTGTTGTGTGTGTATGGTGTGTGTATGTGTGTGTGTATGTGTGTGTTTGTGTGTGTGTGCTGTGTGTGTGTGTGTTTGTGTGTGTATGGCTGTGTGTGTGTGTACTGTTTGTGTGTAGTACAGTGTGTGTAGTGTTTGTGTGTGGGACACAGCAGTGGCCTCAGCTGCAGTCAGCATGGAGCTGGACGTGTGCCAGACCCTGGGCCAGGAGGCGGGCCGGTCACTGCAGCTGACCCTGTCGGCGCGGGTGGTGGAGGGCGGGGGCCTGGCCCTGCTGTCCTGCCTGACCCTGCTGACCAACCTGCTGCTGTGGCTGGTCATCCTCATCTACCGGCCCCTGCACTCGGTGGTCAACATCTTCCTGCTCTCCCTCTCCGCTGCCCACTTCCTGGAGGTCACCGTCAGCCTGATGGACTCGCACAGCGTCATCTTGAACAGGTCGGTCTGTCTGTCTGTCTGTCGGTCTGTCTGTCTGTCTGTCTGTCTGTCTGTCTGTCTGTCAGTCTGTCTGTCTGTCTGTCTGTCTGTCTGTCTGTCTGTCTGTCTGTCAGTCTGTCTTCTGTCTGTGCAGTCTGTCTGTCTGTGCGGTCTGCAAAACTGGGCTCTCGTGCGTCTGTGTGTGTGTGTGTGGGGGGGGGGGGGTGGGGGGGGGTGAGTGTTGTGTGTAGTGTGTGTGTAGTTGTGTGTGTGTGTGGTATAGGTGTATTTGACAGATGCTATGGTGACCACAGTCACATATGCTATGGTGACCACAGTGAGAGATGCTATGGAGACATACTATGGTGATCACAGTCACATAAGCTATGGTGACAGATGCTATGGAGACAGATGCTATGATGACAGATGCTGTGGTGACCAAAGTGACAGATGCTGTGGTGACCAAGTGACAGATGCTGTGTGACCAAAGTGACAGATGCTGTGGTGACCAAAGTGACAGATGCTGTGGTGACTACAGTGACAGATGCTGTGGTGACCACAGTGATGTAACTGTGGTGACCACAGTGACAGATGCTGTGGTGACTACAGTGACAGATGCTGTGGTGACCACAGTGACAGATGCTGTGGTGACCACAGTGACAGGTGTTGTGGTGACCACAGTGACAGATGCTGTGGTGACCACAGTGACAGATGTTGTGGTGACCACAGTGACAGATGCTGTGGTGACCAAAGTGACAGATGTTGTGGTGACCAAAGTGACAGATGTTGTGGTGACCAAAGTGACAGATGTTGTGGTGACCACAGTGACAGATGTTGTGGTGACTACAGTGACAGATGCTGTGGTGACCACAGTGACAGATGCTGTGGTGCGTGTGTAGCTGGGACCAAGTGACAGATGTTGTGGTGACCAAAGTGACAGATGTTGTGGTGACTACAGTGACAGATGCTGTGGTGACCACAGTGACAGATGCTGTGGTGACCACAGTGACAGATGCTGTGGTGACTACAGTGACAGATGCTGTGGTGACTACAGTGACAGATGCTGTGGTGACCACAGTGATGTAACTGTGGTGACCACAGTGGATGTAGCTGTGGTGACTACACTGACTGACAGTGTGGCACTGTGGCTGTGTGCAGGGTGCTGTTCAGCTGTGCGGCCTGTAAGTTCATGGCTTTCACGGCTTCAGTGCTGGAGTTCGTCAGCATCACCAGCCTGTGTGTTCTGGCCACTAACCGCTATGTGCGCATCTGCCAGCACGCCTCCTACCAGGCCGTCTATACCTCGACTTCCGTTGCAGTCCATATTCTGGGTACATTCACGTTGCCGTCCACTTTCAGGCTGTCTGTCTGTCTGTCTGTCTGTCTGATTATTGTGCTGTTCGTCTGTCTCCTTGTCTGTTTTGCAATACCAGTTTACACATTGGCATGCACCCATGCACGTGCACACACCCACATATTCACTCACGTGCTCGCTCTCGCGCTCTCTCTCTCTCACACACACACACACACACACACACACACTGAACAAAAACGCATTGCTCTGCTGTTAAGCGCCTGACAAGTCAGGTCCAGCGCATCCGACTTTGACTTGGGAGAGAATTTTGATCTTTTGAGTCTTCCTGGAAAAAGGCTGGAGAATGGACCAAGAAGGCAGAAAATACAAAAGGAGGAGGTGACAGGAACAAAAGGAACAAAGAGAGGGATAGCAAGGATGGAATTCCTAGCACAGAATTTCCAGAAGGTGGGATGCTATTTATACTGACAGGCCTCCGGCATCCCCACAGGGGAAATTCGATCTCTCAGAATCAAAGAGGAAAACAGACATCACATACACAGAATGACTGTGTAGTTGATGAAGACATTAATTTTCTGTTTAGGAATCAATTTTGCAGACAAGCAAAATGTATAGAAATGCAGAATTGTGTGACATGTTTATTAATTTATTCTGTAGATAGTTTAGGGAACAGGGATATTGTTGCAGAAGTGTATAAAACGTAGACATCTTATTCTGTTAGACAGTTTAGGGAATAAGCATATCGTTGCAGAAGTGTATAAAACATAGTGTCACGCTCCATAAGGAATTGTGGCTAAACCCCACCCATGCCCTCCCTAACTATCTTCCCGACAACACCAAACACAGAACACCGAAGAAAAGTTCCAGACTTTACTTTTCAAAATCCAAAAACAATCACATCAGATAAATACAGACACACACATTCAATCACAATCACACTCTAAACTTCATCCATAATACCCTCCCCTCCTCTGCGCAGTCCAGAAACCAGCCTGATGAATATTCTTCTCCCACTTCCCTCAGTCACAATCTGTTCCCCACATACGAACACCGAGGGATAGTTTAGGGTAGGCCGAAGACCTCAAGGAGGGTCACAGGTGGACAGGGCAGCAGGGAGAAGGGAAACGGGTCAAAGGGGGAAAAGAGGTGGATCCAGGGAATAAAGGGACAGAGGGTCAAGGACAAACCGTTGGCGACTCTTCAGGGCACACAGGGCTGCACCCTCTCCAGGTACGACTCCACCGCTGGAGGCACCCACAGGAACCTGGAACAGGCAATACTTGCCGTTCCTCAGCATAGACCCATGGCTAGTGCTAGGCAACAAGGGTTATTTCCCTTGTGTCCACCGCCAATTGACATTTTGTCTATTCAGCCAAAACTTCACAGTATATCCAAGGAATCATTTACATTTCCAATCTAAATGACGTATGATGTATAATCTATAATTATTTATGTTCAAATACATGTAAGTTAAAATACTTTTTAAAAATACTTTTCCACAAAAGAGAATTATCTTACAGAAAACCAATAACAACCACATACAGCCGCTTATTACGCAAACTTGCACTAAATCCCTAATCACTCAGGGCTCACCCATATTGATTATTAGCCTTAAGAAATACGAGTGTTCTAAACACTAGTGAGAACTCTCTCTAGACAAAACATTAGCATTAAAAACATATATTAAAGAACGTATCCTATCGTTCACTGAAGGAGAAACCTAAGCCTGCCCAATATTCCATAAACCTAAAGACAGAAGAAATCTCCCTCGAAAATATTCTACATTAATTTATTCCAGAACCAACTATCCAAGCACTGCACTAACACAAGGCACTCAATGACAACAACAACCACAACGGCACAATGATCCATCACAGAACCCAATCATATCTACAGAACATCCCTCACCTGTCACTGAGAAAGAACAAGGTGCACTCCTGCACCCAGGAAAGACGTTGACAAAACGGACAGCACAGCACAACGAAGAACGTAGACTGGTTCTCGGGAGCCAGAACCACTCAAAGATGACTGCTCCCCTCTGCTCTCCAAGAAGAGACACAACACCACAGGAAGTACGGCGCACTCCTGCACCTCGAGGAAGACGTTGACAGGACGGACACGACGTAACAACGAAGACCGGGTTATAGGAGCCTGAACTACTCTAAGTGCTGCTTCCCCCTGCTCTCCAAATAGAGAGACAACATCACGCAGCGCCCAAAAAAACATGCGAATGTGAACACAGAAAGACACCAGCATCCAGAAATACAGAGAAAGAAATAGCACTTAGAAATGCACGGAATTATACACAGAATTATGCGAACCGTGACACATAGACATCTCATTCTATTAGACAGTTTAGGAAATAAGCATATCGCTGCACAAGTGTATAAAACATAGACATCTTATTCTGTTAGTTTAGGGAATAAGCATATCGCTGCAGAAGTGTATAAAACATAAACTTTTTATTCTGTTAGTTTAGGGAATAAGCATATCACTGTAGAAGTGTATAAAACATACACATTTTATTCTGTTAGTTTAGGGAATAAGCATATCACTGTAGAAGTGTATAAAACATACACATTTTATTCTGTTAGTTTAGGGAATAAGCATATCACTGTAGAAGTGTATAAAACATACACATTTTATTCTGTTAGTTTAGGGAATAAGCATATCACTGTAGAAGTGTATAAAACATAGACATTTTATTATTAGTTTAGGGAATAAGCATATCGCTGCAGATGTGTATAAAACATAGACATCTTATTCTGTTAGACAGTTTAGGGAATAAGCATATCGCTGCAGAAGTGTATAAAACATAGACATCTTATTCTGTTTGACAGTTTGGGGAATAAGCATATCGCTGCAGAAGTATATAAAACATTGACATTTTATTCTGTTAGACAGTTTAGGGAATAAGCATATCGCTGCAG
Source organism: Rapana venosa (assembly GCA_028751875.1). Classification (NCBI taxonomy): domain Eukaryota; kingdom Metazoa; phylum Mollusca; class Gastropoda; order Neogastropoda; family Muricidae; genus Rapana; species Rapana venosa. Next base: position 1,136,882 of record CM054152.1, read on the forward strand.
AAGTATATAAAACATTGACATTTTATTCTGTTAGACAGTTTGGGGAATAAGCATACCACTGCAGAAGTGTATAAAACATAGACATCTTATTCTGTTAGACAGTTTGGGGAATAAGCATATCGCTGCAGAAGTGTATAAAACATTGACATTTTATTCTGTTAGTTTGGGGAATAAGCACATCGCTGCACAAGTGTATAAAACACAGACATCTTATTCTGTTAGACAGTCTAGGGAATAAGCATATCGCTGCAGAAGTATATAAAACATTGACATTTTATTCTGTTAGACAGTTTGGGGGAATAAGCATATCGCTGCACAAGTGTAGAAAACATAGACATCTTATTCTGTTAGACAGTTTGGGGAATAAGCATATCGCTGCAGAAGTATATAAAACATAGACATTTTATTCTGTTAGACAGTTTGGGGGAATAAGCATATCGCTGCACAAGTGTATAAAACATAGACATTTTATTCTGTTAGTTTAGGGAATAAGCATATCGCTGCACAAGTGTATAAAACATAGACATCTTATTCTGTTAGACAGTTTAGGAAATAAGCATATTGCTGCAGAAGTGTATAAAACATAGACATCTTATTCTGTTAGACAGTTCAAAGTCAAAGTCAAAGTCAACATTTTATTTCCAGATGGTACATTGTATAAGCAATGTATTTGCTTTTTTTCATCAAGCCATCTATCCAAGAACAAATTTCTTAATGATTATATTGAAATACTACATTATTGCATCCTTAACCATTAAAATAAACCAGTAAAGAGGAAAATCGATTGAGGTAATACATTGAAAAATACAAATTACCACATATACATATACACGCACACACATACTGATACTCATACACATCTGCTCGCGTGCGTGCTCACGTCCACACACACATTTAAATAATGTTTTAAGAATTTAAAAAAAAGAAAATCATAAAACGTCAGGACAATTTGGGGTTTGTTTGTGGTTTGAGGAATAAGCATATCGCTGCAGAAGTGTATAAAACATAGACATTTTATTCTGTTAGACAGTTTGGGGAATAAGCATATCGCTGCAGAAGTGTATAAAACATAGACATTTTATTCTGTTAGACAGTTTGGGGAACAAACATATCGCTGCAGAAGTGTATAAAACATAGACATCTTATTCTATTAGACAGTTTGGGGAACAAGCATATCGCTGCAGAAGTGTATAAAACATAGACATCTTATTCTATTAGACAGTTTAGGGAATAAGCATAATTATGACACTGAATGCAGAACAGCGGAGGATGGCAGCTACAGCCGAATGGTTAAAACCGCTTGACTTCAATCCCGAGGTGTACGAAGTCGTGCATTGGAATCTCAGCAGTGGCGTCTGCTGAATCAAGGATGAGGATTTCTACTGTCTCCCAGGCCAACTGAAAATACAGACCTGCCAGTGCCGTAACCATCTTCTCGGAGGATCAATTGTGCACGTCAAAGATCGCGTATTTCATGTTAGCGTTCGGTGGGTTATGGAAACACGAACATACCCAGCATGCAAAATACTTGTGAATTTGTCAGTTGAGGCCAGCAAGCAAACATGCTGCTGCCCAAAGCAGAGGAGAAGACCAGGCGCTGTGCAGCCTAGCTGGTAATGGAATGCATGGAGAGAGAGAGAGAGACAGAGAGAAAGAGACAGAGAGAGAGAGAGAGAGAGAGGGAAATGCAGAACGGTCAGTTTCTGGCTTCTCGTTTCAGTGTTATGGGTAGTGAACAGAAAAACAGTGTCAAGACCTCATCTCGTGTTGCTGTGTTGGGTCCAGTGGCTGAGCCAGAGACTAGGCTAAGGCACCAGTCTTTTGGAGGATCGAGGGCTGGGGTGAACCTTGGCTACAATCTTAATGAATGGCTTACAGAATGGGGATTTTTACAATCTCACAATCAATTTTCATGCAGATCTACTGGTGCCCTAGTGTTCTGTGTATTACTTATCTATTCTTTTATTTGAAGGAGAATAGAGTAAGTGCTCTTTTTTTTTTTTTTACACCCAGTCCCTGTTTGTGCAGTTTTGTAGATTTTGTAATCCGTCCTCACTGGTACAAGTGGCCTTCTCTTCAAAACAACGGAACAGGTTTTGACGTGTGCACAAGATGCTCTGCATGCAGGCAAAGAAAAAAAATCAGCCATGATTTTTTGTTCTGTTCTTTAATCAGCCATGACTGAAAGATCTTGTAACCCCCGTCAGTATTCAGTACGTTGCAGAAGACCAAAGCCAGGCTACTAGACTAGTACAGCATGCACTCACTCACAGCTTGACCAGCAAAGTAAAGGGCTAAGCAGTTAGACAAGCGTCTAGTTCCTTGCTGTTTGGACGGACGTCATGTGGCGTGCACAGACCATTGTGTACAACACTACACTGTGATGATCCGGTGGGAAAAACTGTTCAGCCACCGCTGAATGGACAGCCAGGTGTCATGATCTGCTGTGTCTCATTTTCAGGTGCAGAGCCAAGAGATTGATGGATGGCGTGTGACTGTGATTTTCTTGAGTCTCCTACTGTTCATTTGAAGGGCTCCTGACAGGAAGAAGGTGTCATGATCTTCTGGTGTTTCCTTTTCAGCTTGAGGCAGATCTGCGAAAAACAGGTATATCATGGAGTGTTTTCTGTTGTGCTGTAGAATTCCAACAGAGAGACTGTATTGTTATTATTATTATTTATTATTATTATTATCATTATTATAGTGTTACTTCTCCTTTTCAGTCACAGAAGGCTACTACAAAGAGTCTAATGATGCACAATGGCCTTGTGTTTTTTCCTTTTCAGCTGTAAATCAAGCAACAAACAGACTCTACGGTAGACTTTTTTTCTTTCCCTAATGACAACTGAACTGAGTAGTTGTAGACAGATAATGTATAATGATCTTGTGACTTCTTTTCAGCCCAGTGGACACTAGCCATCCTTTGGGCTTCAATGCCTTTCCTGGGTTGGGGCAAGTATCAGTACTTACCCCATCTGTTGTTGTGCTCCATGGATTTTGACGACCTCAAGTCCCTTCGCATCGCTGGGAGAGTAGCATTCACCATCATGATATTGGTCATGATTTGCTCTTACATCGCCATCTTCTTTAGGCTTTCCAGGGAGGAGAATGTCTCGAGGATGTCGTCCGTTGTGACAACGTCTTCCTATGGCGGTCATGTTCGGAACGGCAATGTAGTGTCATCCATTCGGAACATACCGATTGTCCGGACCTTCAGAAAACTGTCTGCCATAGCAGAAGTCACTGACAGCGATCTCACAAACGACGTTTTATCAAAATGCAGAACCAACGGTGGGACCCTCACATTGGCGAGTTCAGTAAGTGCATTGGAGTCTAACACCACTGGCCCAGGCAATAGCGACAGGCTTCTCAGCCCCAGAGAGATGAAGCCTGAAAAAGACAACGAGGACAACAATGAGGACAACATCGAGGAAGACTTCACACCACGACCAGCACACAGAAGATCGCTAGACGTTTTTTCCTCTGATTCCTCTGTTGACATGGCTGACCATAAGAAATACTGCTATGAAAAGCAGTTTGCACTATCACTTTTCCTGGTCACTGTGATTTACTTCCTTTCCTTTCTGCCCACCTTCACTTTAAGCAAGCTGAATAAGTCTTACTACGTGTCCCCCGAGTGGAAAGTGACCTGTTTACTGGTGGGCCATGTGGATAGTATGATCAACCCTCTGCTGTATGGCTGGGGCAATTCCCGCATCAGAACTGGCTACAAACAGATCTTCAAACAATGCATGATGTGGGGGCGTTGTAAGGGGAGTGCACAGGTGAAACCCGGATGAAATAATATCAGAACAGTTGATTAGAGATGTCCAGGTGGTCTATTTTAATCAGGATCAGGCAGTTGTCACAGCTTGCAGCAAGACCTGACCAAGGGGAGGACAGAACCACACTGTGTACTCCTCATTTCCTTGCTCTCATGGTCATGGGTTTGTTCTCACATTCCTTTGACACCAATTCAAATGGTTTGGGCTTTCTGTTGGGGTGGGTTTGTTTTTTTTGTGGGGGGGGGGGGGGGGGGTTGGGTTTTTTTTGGGGTGGGGGTGGGGGGGTGGTATTTCTCAGCTAGAGTTCCAAGGTTCAACCCATGGTGAGATTTGGCGTATGCCACCGTTTTGGTTTTCCCCCACTATTCGGGCAGCTACACTCCAAGTTTGTGGACAACACCACACCAGTGTCCTGTCTTTCTTTTTCTTTCTTTTCTTGTTGGTTCTACAGGTATGTAAGAGCCTACTCCTACAAAAGTTGGGACAGATTTGACATAATAATTATGGGCAAGATGTTCTCTGTGTGTTTAAACACAGGATCTTGGTTTATAATCTCATTGGAACGATCGTTTGTCGAATGGAGTCAGTACTTATGTTAACTCGTGGAAGGGGTGGGGAGGGGGGGGGGGGGGAGATTTCCTCTCGAACAGGCCTCTCCATGGTGGCTCAAATCCATGTCATCATGTTCTGCAGACTGGAGTCTACTGTTAACTAGGTCACCGGTGGTGAACACTTTCTCCCTCTTTTCTGAGCGGGCTTGGGTCAGGGAATAAAATGAAAACAAACTTTAGCTGGGAAGTTCATAACGTTCAAAGTAACCTGAAAAAAAGTTATTGTCTAAAAGCCAATTGTCTTTGGATTTAGATCACCCAAGTAAAATCACAATGGAACTGTGCCAATTATAGACAACTATTAGCATTTGACTGCTGATTACAAATATGATGGAGCAATGTAGAATAAAATAATCAATTTGAAACAGTTAGGCCAGCCAAACATGTCGGTGATAAAGACTCCCAGATAGAGTTAGGCCAGCCAAACATGTCGGTGATAAAGACTCCCTGAGTTAGGCCAGCCAAACATGTCGGTGATAAAGACTCCCAGAGTTAGGCCAGCCAAACATGTCGGTGATAAAGACTCCCAGATAGAGTTAGGCCAGCCAAACATGTCGGTGATAAAGACTCCCAGATAGAGTTAGGCCAGCCAAACATGTCGGTGATAAAGACTCCCTGAGTTAGGCCAGCCAAACATGTCGGTGATAAAGACTCCCTGATAGAGTTAGGCCAGCCAAACATGTCGGTGATAAAGACTCCCTGATAGAGTTAGGCCAGCCAAACATGTCGGTGATAAAGACTCCCAGATAGAGTTAGGCCAGCCAAACATGTCGGTGATAAAGACTCCCTGAGTTAGGCCAGCCAAACATGTCGGTGATAAAGACTCCCTGATAGAGTTAGGCCAGCCAAACATGTCGGTGATAAAGACTCCCTGATAGAGTTAGGCCAGCCAAACATGTCGGTGATAAAGACTCCCAGATAGAGTTAGGCCAGCCAAACATGTCGGTGATAAAGACTCCAGAAGTCTGTTGTCTGATATACCTACAACAGTGATGTTTTTCAGAAGGCCGAAAAACTAAAATAACATACTAATTATGTCAGTGAACACACTTATGTCATCAAGCATTCACCAGTGCTGGCAGTTTTGATCTCAGGCATGGTGGATTGAAAAAAAGCTGAGCATGATCTGCAGTGACTGGAAGAGGTGTGTTTCCCCAGTACTGTGACAGTGCTAAGTAGCCTACATGTCCTGGCCTCTTTCTTTGGCTTTTTCAACCAGATCTTACCATCTCCGCAGCTCTTTCAGCCATTCCATTGGGTGGAGGGTGTTTTGGACCAGGTGCTGTATGGAAGACGCCACTCGGCACAAAATGTGTGAAGAGAGAACAACTGAACCCAGGTCGGTTGTCACTGATCACTTCTCGAGGATGCCATGACCGGCACATTGTGACACGTCATAATCATGTAGAATGATAAGGGATGCCGTTGTGGAATGAAGAAGCACCATTCCCAAGACTTAGCTGCAGTAGTCCACAAGAATAAGATTGTGTTTTCTCCATGTTGGAAGAGAGCTGTGCTGACTTTTGTCCTAGGGATTGTGGGCCGCTCATGACAGGTGACGGGTTTCTTTTGCTGGGCGATTGGAAGTAAATTTCTGACAGACAGCTCATGCAGCAACATTGTGCACTAGATGTGCTGTCATGCCTGCCCACAAGAATATTTTCCCTGGCCCTACCCAGGTACTGACCACGTCCAAGGTTCCCTTCATGCACTTTGTCCACCATCTCCTTCTGCAGAGTTTAGGGAACAATAAAGTGTTCACCCTTGAAGAAGAGGTCATCAGTGTCACTCAGTTCTTCCTGGAAACCTTTGTATGCTCTGACCTGATATGGCACATCAGTCTTAGTTTGTGGTCAGCCTTCCTGGATGTAGTGCCTTAGGGTGACATCAGCATTGGTCGCAGTTTTGAGATCCTGTAACCTTTTGTCAACAATGAACAGGCTGTCCAGTTTGAGCAGAATTTGACACCCTGTAATCGCTTGGAGGTGTTGTTGAGGGCAAAGGGGCCCAAGACAAGGTGTCTGGCACAAGTCTACATTAAATTTCTTTTCCAGGCTTGTAGGTCAGCTCAGTGCAGTACTTCATTGCTCTCAGTCACTTTCGTGGAAGTCGAAGAAGAGCTGCTGACAAGGATTTGTTGATGATAGCTAGCCTCCAGTGGCTGATGGTCAGCCTCCAAGGTCACCATGCAATCAGACATAGTAGTGGACATGCTCAAGTCTAGACACCACATTGAGCATTTCCTTCTTGGCAGAGGGGATAATAATGGTAAAGCTATGGAACTCCATCTTACTGTGGGACAGCATGTCAGGGCTGTACTCAATGCTTCTGATCCCAACACCTTCTGGTGCCAGCCAAACCTCAGAGACACAGATACCTGAAGCAGTGCTGCTGCATGATGAGCAGCTTTCAAAGTCACATCGAGTGGATGATGTTTTCCTGTGCCATCTCATTTTGTCTGTATCCAAATCACTTGAAATACAAGCTAGTCAGAGCTTTCAAATCCCTCATCTGAAGGCATTCAAAGCCATGACTGTCGAGGCAGGAGGCCAAAGCAGCCGCCCAGACAAACTGGAATTGGACTGTTTCAATACATAAGCACATAGACTGTTTTGATGCTTAAGCACGTTTTACAACCCTAAGATTGATTATCAACTAAACACCACAGTCTCCATCCTGGATACTTCACAGCTGAAGGTGCAAAGACTTCATGCAGTCATCTTTCCCCATGGTCAAAATTCGATGGTAGTTAAAAAGTCAAATTGAGTTGACTTCATATTTATCTCTCCCTTTTTTTTTTACATTTACAAAGTAAACAAACATCCACAGACAGGACAAGTCAAGTCAAGTCAAAAACACTTTAATCATCCCATGAAGGGCAATTACAATACTGACAGGCACATTGATACCTATAATCATCTCACAAGACACAAGAAAAAAAGATTTCAGATTATTATAAGCATTCCAAGATAGCTTTAAAACATTATCATACACAAACACAAACCCAGGTGCGCGCACACACACGCACCGCGTACGTACACACACACACACACACACACACACACACACACACACCCTCCAATGTAGGAATACAGTGTTGTAAAAACCATTGATTGGAAAAGATATAAACTTTTTTTTTTACGCGTGCACCCACGTGCCCATTCACACACACGCGCACGCCCATACACACACACCAATATATGAACACAGTTTTATCGTGCAACCGCGCACAATAATGACCATTATCTAGTAAAGACATAAACACACACACTCACTCACAATTTAGAAATCATTCTTGAAAGCCAAAAGCAAGATACAGGAGTACTTATTTTCATTACCACACACACACACACACACCCACGCACTTGACAATCAGGGGGGTATATCAGAGAATGTAAGCGCTATGGTGCAGTGATTAGTGCCTTAGGTTACAGGCTGAAGGTTGCAGGGTCGAGTCCCATAGGGATTTTTCAAACTCCAGCCGGCTCCTACCCATAGTCAGATTGCTATGGGCTCATTGAGAGGACTAGGACCACACAGTTGAGCTTCATCCGCTATACGATTTTGAGTGTTGCTCCAATTACCCGACCAACACTGCAGGTGTCTTTATTTCTCGCCCAGTTGAGGCCAGGATATATTATGACAAGAAACGCCGAGTTCGGCCCTGTCAAGTCTCGGGGCACATGCACTTCCATAGCAGCATCATACTCATCACCATTGATCATCTTGCAATATAAGACCATGCTTATTGTCTCTGATTCAGTGGGCCCCGTCTGCTCTGGTCTCATCAGTTTTGGTTTGGTTCCCCACACACTTTTGTGGCGAGTTTGTGTCAAAGTCTTCAGGGTTAGAGGTTCATGGGTGAAGGTCATTGAGGGGACATTGTGGTGATCACCACCCCAAAATGTGGGCATCTCCCTCTGTCTGGCTTCACGACTAAGCTGTTATTGTCATCAGAAATGGGCAAGGCGTCCTGTGTATGTCAGCTCAGAAAAGGCACCACTAAGCACCACCAAAGTGACCCAGCAGCAGTGCAGAATCCCTCTGGCTGGTGACCCCACAGTGGCCTGACATTGATGGGCTCCCTGTGGATTTCTGACCCTGAGGATGTGACCTAAAGAATCTGGGTATGGCTGGGGTGGAAAAACTTAAATGAGCGGCGTGGGAACAGCAGGATAGGGACGTCATAGAAGATGAAGTAGCAAAAAACCCAGAAACATTAACGCCCATTTAGCTATAGGGATTATGGTATCAATGAGGTATAAACTGTTTCTTCCTAAATTGTGTACACTAAAAATCGTCGTTATGGTTTTAAGACTGCATCAAATAAGAAGCTAGTTTAAAAAGTAAAATGTACAGAAACACTGTTTTAGTATTTAGTGGGCCATAAACAAAAACTTTACATAATTATCACTCCATGTCTGTATTGTACAATCTGCAATTGGTGTTCGAATAACGTGAGCACCAACAATAAACTAGTCTGCAAAAGTCCTGACCACAATTGAAGCTTTCACTTGTGCTGTGTCTGTGCCTCCGTGTGTCTGTGCCTTTGTGTGTGTGCATGCGCACATGATTTTTCCCCATTGAGCCAACTATCTTTAAGTTTTCTAAATCTGATATTTGCAGACTTGTGCACCCTAAAAAAATATCTGTTTGTTTGATATTGTCATGAACAGACAGACCCATGACATGTCATGTTCATACTGACTCACTGGCCACTGAAGCCAGCAAACAGCACTCCCAGTATTCATGGAGACATAATTGCAGCGTTGGCCATCCAGATGATCCCACTACTGTCCGACTGATGACATTTTAGACTCTTACAGTTTTAAACAATATCTGGATCAGCCTACTCACTTTCACAGCCATATCCTAGATTGGATTAGGCCTTTGTGTCGTACTGAAGATGAAGTGATTTGCTCTGTGACTGTGACTTATTCTCTTGCTTCAGATTGTTACGCGGTGTGCTGTAACTTCGATACATGTCCATCCATATTTCACCTTCACTTACCATGTACAGAAACAATCACAGTTTATGGTTTCTCATCAAGTTACTTTTTAAACAAGAACCGTTTCTCCCTCTCCCTGCCTCTCTGCTGATGACCTTGACAGTGGCCTGCAAACATTGCTTGACAATATGCTTCAGTTTGGAAAAGGAATCAGAGCTCCAGTGGCACCTTAGTACCCAGTCCTTGAGCATCCACTGCAGGATGCAGCTCTCCATAGCAGCCTGTCTTGTGCCATGTCACGCCCATGTGTTTCTTCAGGTCATCAAGCAGCCGGGTTTTATTTATTTATCTATTTTTTTATATCAAGGATAATGGAATGAGCATTTATGTGCATTTTTACCTCCAGACCCCGTGTGTATGCAGTTTTGTGAATTTTGTCATCTGTTCCCACCAGCACACGATGGCCTACTTTTATGAAAAGTGAACAGGATTCAACATGTGCTCAAGATGTTCTGCGTGCGTTCACACACAGGGTCTCGGTTTATAGTCTCATCTGAAGGGCTTTTGGGGAGAGTGGAGTCGGTACTGATGTTAACTCCAGGGAAAATATCCCCTTCAACGGGAATCGAACCCAGGTCGTCAGATTGCGAGCACGTCTGTCTCCCTGGTGTTTACATGATAATGAATGGAATTTATATAGCGCTGAACCTTGTAAAGCCAACAAATCAAAACATTTGCATTCAAATCATTTACCCGCATGTAAACGTCCACAAGTAACAGGATTAAAAGATATCAAATTCATACACACTCACACATGCAACACACTCAGGCAGGGTGAGGGAGGTGGCTGTTGAAAAGCAGGAGACAAAATTAAATATGAGGGGGTAAAATCTCAGATAGGAAATAAGTGAGGCTGGATTTGAAAGTATCAAATGTAAGCTTTAGACCATTCCACATGGATGGACAAGAAACAGAGAAAGAGCGGTGGCCGACAATGGTATGTTTGAATCTAGGTGTTCGAAAGCACAAAGTATCTGCGGCTGAACAAAGGGGACAGGATGGAGTGTACAGGTGAAGACAGCTACAGAGATAAGAGGATGCAGGTTTGTGGAGACATTGAAAACAGAGGGAACCAATCTTACACTTCACTCTTTGTGGCACAGGCAGCCAGAGAAGAGGTAAGGACTGAAAAAGGAGCAAACCAGACGTGCATCTTCACATCCAGCAGTGGACATGCTGCTTTTGTACAAGGAGGCGTGTAGTGTAGTGTATTGTATACCATTTCAAGTCACTGCAGATATCTCTGTGTGAAATTCAAGCTGCTCTCCCAGGAGAGAGCATGTCGCCACAAGAGCAGTGCCACCCACTATTTGTTTTCTTTTCCTGTCTGCATGTGTATACATTTCTCTCCCTATCTGAGAGGCTTTTTTCTATAGAATTTTGCCAGGGGCAACTCTCTTATTACCTTGGGTTCTTTTACATGCACAAAATGCATGTTACACACAGGACCTCAGTTTATCTTATTATCTGAAAGACTAGCACCCAGATCACACGGGTCTAGTGGATGGGGAAAAAGTTTCGGGTACAAACAGGGTTTGAACCACCACACACTTGGAACCTGGGTTTTTCACCTTCTAGGCAGGTGCCTTACCTCTAGACCACTGATTCATCCATCCATGTGATGTGCTGCTTTTGCATGAGGATATGCACACTTCATTCTCCTACTCCCTCCAAAAACATGCAAAGACACATTCACTTCTTCATCACATTTATTCATTCATGGGGGGGAAGGGGTGCCGCTTTCACACAAACAGCACTGATATCAAGTGTCCTTCAATGCGTTTTCCTGTCATCCCATGTGACAGCTGACCACCCGGCACTTTTAGGAGCGGGCGTTGGGGCCCTTCTTGCGGCCGAAGGTGGCGACCACGTTGACAAAGCGCCTGTTGTACTGAATGCGCCGCTTGGCACGCCCCGTCTTCTTCTTCTTCTTCTCCTGAGCCTCCACCTACACCACACACACAAACAGAGAGAAAAATGAATGGAATATTTCATGCCCAAGACAAGTAACAAATTACAATCCAAATTATCCCTCTTTAACTTTTGGCGCTGAGGCTGAAATGAGAATGGATACAAATTGGCCTTGCTTCATAAAAAAAAAAACCCACAACAATAACAAAAATCAGGCAGGGGGGTCAAACAAGATTGCTCATTCTCAAGTTTGCAAAAAATACACAATAACGAGTCTGAGCAGCCAAAGCAAAAGGTGAATAGTGGTATTTTGACCACCAGACTGCCCCACCCCAGAAATTTTCTGGGACTAAATATGCACTCAATACGCCTACAGCCGGCAAAATTTCCGGGGGGTTCGAACCAAAGTAAACAAGCCAGCTTCCTTGACTACAGTTAAAGGGAAAGAACTCCAAAACTAGCGGAGATCACTCTCCTGTTGCTTGGCAAAAACCATTTTTTAGCTCGTATTTTGTGTTATTATGCATGACTGCTTGGGCAGTTCTTGTTCAAAATGGCTGACACTTCTCATTGAAGGTATCAATAACTTTACACAGCTGAAAAATTGGCAAATAAAACTTTAGATAATCCCGACAGTGATGAAAAAGATTGCGTATGATTCAGGAGATAGCGCATTAAAAACAAAAAAAGACTGAGATTTTGCCTGGACTTATGTTTGACAATATTGAGATGGGGAGTACTCAGAATGACAGTGGTGATGAAGAAAGTGTATTTTCTGTTGATTTTTTACATTTTAAATATATTTTCGTAGTGAAATATCATGCTAACTAATTTTGAGTTTGCCTCAAAGCAATCTACAATATATATATATATAATATATATATATATACTGTCATTGGGCAGACTATCAAGATTATTCATTAAGTAATTTCTGAGTAAGAGGGGCATGAACATAGCAAGTGGTACATGAGAATTTTATTCCCCGGCATATAGGGTGCACTCAGCAGTTAAGAGGTTAAATATCTTTACTGACATGGTCTGTCCTAGAAGATCTTGATGTTTGCTTTATGGGATTCAGCGCTATACAAATTCTATTTCTTATCGTCATTAAATTTTACAACACAATCCTCTCTTGCGCACTTCTTCCTATCTGTTCTATCAATATCACTATCATTTTACTAGCCTTGACTTTTTTCCAACAAATTTTTATCAAGCCTGTTTTCAAGCAAATGAGTCAAAGCAATTAATGCTTAAACAATCGAGGTATTTTTTCATCCATTCCCATCAGCATGATATGGCCTACTCTTCCGAAAGGCGGAATGGGTTTTTAATGTGTATTCAAGATGTTCTCTGTGTGTGTTTGCACATGGGGCCTCAGTTTATCAGGACTGATCTTTGCCTGATCAGTTTTATCTAGCTGTGTTGGATTGGGGTAGCCTAGTAGTTAGCATGTTGCGCTTGTGACCCATTGGCCCGGGACTGAGCCACTAGAGGTGCCCATTTCAGGGACTTTTACCCTGGAGTTCACATTGGTACTGACTCCACTCTCCCAAAAGTCTAGACATGCTGTAGCAGTGGGACTGAAAGGAGCTGCACGTCAACAGCAAGAATGGTCAGGCTTATATGCCAGGCCAGCCTTCCCGAAAACAGACACAGACAGGGCAGCCCTGAAGACCAACACACCATTCACAGGCTGACAGCAAATGGAAATGGTGAAAGCAATGAAGGTGGTACACCACAGAACCAACAGAAATGAAGACCAGAAGAAGGGGAATAAACAGGGAAAGACAAAGCAACTGCAAACACATGAGAGAGAGAGAGAGATGCATCCTCAATTCATGTCCATCACAACAGAAAACAAAGACTCCCACTTCAGTACTCCTTAACCTACAGATGTGATTTTATCACTTCATAGTTATAATAATAAGAAGACTGAAAACAACAACTAAGAAACAAACAAAAAAATCTCAAAATCCCCCCCAAAACCTGAAAGATTGTGATATAGAGTCACACTGGCCCTGGTGAGGGGCAAAGACGACCCACTCCACTAGGGACACCACATGCTGACAGACATTTTCTGTTTAATCAAACTGTTCAGAAACCTCTCACAACCATCTTTCTTGCAACTGAAAAAAGAATATATGTGTTCATCCATTTGCTCCGTTGTTTTTTTAATGTAGGGATGCTACAAACAAACAAAAAGCAGGGTTACATGACTGCCTTCACGTGTTGAAGTGTAGGTATGTGATACAGGTTTTCTTTACTTATACTGTTCATTCACTCACCTTGGGTGTCTGGCCTCTCACTTTGCCCGCACGAGCCAGTGAACCGTGCACTTTTCCTGTAACAAACAAACAACACAAAAAAGATGATGACATGTTAATATCGTGTACTTTTCCTGTAACAAACAAACAACACAGAAAAGATGATGACATGTTAATATCGTGTACTTTTCCTGTAACAAACAAACAACACAAAAAAGATGATGACATACGCTTTGATTTGTTGCTTTACAAGATTCAGCGCTATATAAATTCCATACATTATTATTATTATTATTAATATCGTGTACTTTTCCTGTAACAAAAAAAGATGATGACATGTTAATATCGTGTACTTTTCCTGTAACACAAAAAAGATGATGACATGTTAATATCGAGTACTTTTCCTGTAACACAAAAAAGATGATGACATGTTGTAACATCATGCACTTTGTAACATTGTGCACTTTTCCTGAAGCACAAAGAACAACAAAAAAGATGATGACATGTTAAAACACTGCACTTTTCCTGTAACACACAGAACAACATGGAAAAAGATGATGACATGAGACATGTAAGAAAGACACTTTCTGATTTGTATTACAATTTGTGATGCTCCACTATATCATGATTTTCATTGCACCAGGGGTATTAGTTTGCAATAAATGAGTTATTCAATAAGAAAAAGGAAAAAAAAAGATTGAAAATCAGACAATTCTATGAAAAGTTATTACAAATTGAAATAATAGCCTGCAGGAAGTGACAAAATAATAATAATAAAAGGAACTTATATAGCGCTATATCTTGCAAAGACAAATCAAAGCGCATGCATTCGACCTAATCTTACACAGTCATACAACCAATGACAAATAATCAATAGTACAAACAGATATTACAAACATGGTACGCTGCAGACCAAATCTATGAAATAAAATTGCAATAGTCAAATGCTTTTCAAAAGCACACACACACACAGGTCATATACTTTAGCAGGGTGATAGGACATGGGTTAGTGAAGGGTGGGATAGTTCTGATATGAGACAGGAGGGGGGAAATCTTAGGTTTGAAATAAATATGTCTTGAGGCTTGATTTAAAAGTGTCATAGCTAGGCTTCTGGCGAAGAGAGAGAGGGAGCTCATTCCAGGTCAATGGACCCGAAATAGAGAAAGAGCGGCGGCCAACAGTAGATTGGTTGAATCTAGGTATTTGTAGGCACAAGGTATCTGCAGTAGAGCGGAGGGAACGTGAAGGAGTGTACAGGTTAAGACATTCACAGAGGTAGGAGGGTGCAGTTTTGTGGAGACATTTGTAACAGAGGGTACTGATCTTATATTCTACTCTCTGTGGCACAGGCAGCCAGTGGAGAGATCGCAAGAGGGGGATAATGTGCTCCGATTTTTTCTTTCTGAGAACTAGTCGAGCTGCAGAGTTTTGTATACATTGAAGGGAGTGGATAGATGATGCTGGCAGACCAGACAAAAGAGAATTGCAATAGTCCAGACGTGAAAGAATAAGAGAAGTGACAAGTTTGGCTGTTGCATCGGTGGACAGGTACTTTCGAATTGCACTAATACACCGTAACTGATAGTAGCACAACTGACAGGTCTGGGTGATGAATTTTTGCATAGAGAGTGTGTTGTCGATAACAACACCTAGGTACTTCACAGCAGTGGATAGAGGGACTGATGCATTGCCAAGTTCTATTGAAGCTATTGTAATGGAAGAGAGTTTGTGTTTGGTCCCTACAAGCATGGCTTCGGTTTTATCTGCATTTAGCTGTAATTTGTTCTGTGTCATCCAATTTTGAATATCTTCAAAGCAGTGGGCCATATTTGCCAGGAGAGAAGGCAGATTTTCAGGAGTAACGCTGCTTTGAATCTGAGAGTCATCTGCGTAAAAATGATGGTTGATTTGATGACGTTTTATTATATGTGACAGTGGGGCAGTGTAAAGAGTGTAAAGAGTGAACAGAACAGGGCCTAGAGCTGATCCCTGTGGGACTCCGCATTTCAGTTTGGCAGGTATTGATTGAATCTTGTTTACTGCAACTGTCTGAAATCGGTCAGTGAGGTATGAATTAACCAGGTGAGGGCTGTGCCAGTGACACCGAACGTTTTTTGAAGATGGGAGAGAAGAATTGAGTGGTCTATAGTATCGAAGGCTGCCGATAAGTCGAGTAGAGTGAGAAGGGAGATTTTCCCTGAGTCAGAAGCTCGTAGAAGCGTGTTTAAAGTGTGTACTAGGGTGGTTTCAGTGCTGTGGTTGACGCGGTAGACAGACTGAGAATATCGTCACTCACCCCTCTACCAATCAACTTACGACTAGACACAGCAGCCTATATCAGGATAGTTTTGTAATTTGGGAATTTTTGCATTTCTGACACTTTAATGTCTACATTATCCCACACAATCTCTCTTTCACAAAAGAAGTTCGGGTTTTTTTATTTGCAAAGTTAAAAAGGTAAAGGTGTCCCATAACTTATGTGGTCATAAGGGAGTGAGGCATCGGAGACCTCAACTTCTCTAAGGGCCAGCATATTGAGGGCGGCGCCCATCTCCTCTCCTTCGCTGCTTTACCTTCCTTGACAGGAGGCAGGAACCTGTTTACAGCTGAGTGAACTGGGGGACTGTACTGAAGCCAAGGCGCACAAACGGTCACCTATCCAAGTGGTAACCACGCTCGATGCTGCTTAACCTTAGCTGGGGAAAGTGAGTGCTCTGACCACTGAGCTATCCTGTCCCCTATTTGCAAGAGATGATTAAACTTTGCATGTAAATTATAAAAACTGTCTTACTTTAGTGACTTTTTGTCCCATTTTCTTGTGCAATATTAAGACATTTTCAAATCACTAACTCTTTGGAGTCACCTTCACCTATCCCATAGTCCCATGGACTGTGGGAACACCAATGAAGATTTTGCAACTCTTTGGAATGAACACACACAAACAAGAGACTTTGCAAGCATCTTTAAAAAAAACACAGTGCCTTGTTTCTATATCCAACAACTTCGCTGAAATAAAAGTTTTTGAGTTACTGAATACTGTTGATTTTGGGAGGGGGCATTAAACTAGCAGGAAAAATTGGGGCCCACTTTACATAAAATAGTTTCAAAATTGAAGATGTACGATTCTTAAAGGCCAACAGTAAGTTTAGAGTATAGTCAGTCAGTTGCAGAAGGAAAAAAACAAAACAACCTACAAGTAACAATTCTGAAATTTCACTTTTCAGAGATTTCATTTTCTTTTTTTCCCTATGTCAACAATCTTTAATAATTTTCACGGCAACTTGTGCTTCAAGAGCAACATCACAAAAATAATTAATCATACTAAACATGCTTTGGATTCAGAAACAACTCCCATTCTGGCATTAAGTCCCTGCTGTACGGAACTCATCCACCCCTCTTTGCCAGTTTTAAGGAGAGGTGGTCACTGCTGTTATGAAAAAAAATTGAGATCGCACTATTTGACCCCCAAAAAGACAACAAAAGATGGGGATTTTTTTTTTTTAAGACAACAAAAGATGGGGATTTTTTTTTTTAAGACAACAAAAGATGGGGATTTTTTTTTTAAGACAACAAAAGATGGGGATTTTTTTTTTAAGACAACAAAAGATGGGGATTTTTTTTTTAAGACAACAAAAGATGGGGATTTTTTTTTTAAATTATTAACTTTTTTTAAAGCAAAATAAACAGAAAAAGTCAGCCCCACAGCATCACCGACCTCCCAACATGCGGAGCTCCACTTTGAGGGTGGCCATGTTCTCCAGAGCGGCCAGCAGGGCGCCATCCTCCAATGGCTGGCCTGCGCAGAACACGGCCAGCTCTTCGGCCGACAGGCCCTCCTTCTGCTCTACTAGCGCCTGCACACCAGTCCACAGCCTGCGGTTTCCAAAAGCCTTCGTTCGCTCCACCACAGCCAGCAACACGTGTTAAATAGCTACACATTTCCTAACATCAAATCACCTCCCTTTGCTCTACTTGAGTCCGAAATAGATTAAAATGCTTCATACAAAGTTTAAAATAATGTTGTCTTCTTATGCTCTATCTATTAAAGATTGCAACAGGCTAAATAGGAAGGAAGGTCGCAGGATGGTTAAGACGTTTGCCTGCCAACAAGTAAACCGTGAGGTTCTGGGTTCAATTCCCAGCCTCGCCCTTTCTTCCCAGTTTGACCAAAAGATTGAACTGAATGTCAAAGTCCTTCGAATGAGACTATAAACCGAGGCCCCGTGTGTGAACGCATGCAGAACATCTTGAGCACACGTTAAATCATGTTCCGCTGTTCGAAAGAGTAGGCCATTGTGTGCCGGTGGGAACAGATGACAAATTTTTTTTAAATGCATACACACGCTTAAATAAAAAATAAAATAAAATAAAATAAATGTCATCTGAGCGCTTTGATTTGTTGCTTTACAAGATTCAGCGCTATATAAATTTCATACATTATTATTATTGTTATTATTATTAAATAGCAATATATCTTTCAAATCATGTCATCTTTTTTGTGCACTATTTGTACTGACTGCAATATATCTAGGTTAAATAGCAATATATTTCTGAAATCATGTCATGTCATCTTCTTTCACTCTATTTCGGCTTGCAATACGATAAAATCTTAAACTAGCCCTAAATTTTTAAAATCATGTCACGCCCATTTATAATAATAAATATAAACTGCAACAGGTTAAAACAGCAATAACAAACTTCATAAACCATGTCTGTCTCCTTCTGCTCTGTAAAAGACTGCAGTAGATTACATAGCAATATAAGCCAATATACCTCTTTTTCTGCTGAAGCCATTATACAAGTATAGTGTATCAATAATTAATATTTCTATATAATCATAAGCATCAAACCTTGACATCTTCCACAGTCTCAGTGCCCTGCACATCAAGAGTGTGCGTCTGCTGTGAATGCACAAACAACTGCATTGTGTTGAACTCTGAAAAGAAAGAAAATCATCCATTAAATCACAATGAACAAACTCAAATTTTATGAAACACATTTATATAAAAGTAAGCAAAAATGGCAAGCATCAGTTTAATAACAAGTTTCATTGACAGAAAACCATCAGTGACCATGAAATCTTGAAAGTTTAGAAGTTAAACACAAACACAGTTTATATGCTTCTTATAGCATCTGAGGAAGTCCTAGAGCTTTGTGATAAGCGCAGAGAACCGAAGAGTCAGAAGCAGAGAGCATAAGGGGCAAGAAAGTAAAAAGCAACCAAAAAGGTGAAGAAAGGAATGAAAGATGCTATGGGAAAATGGATAGAGGAGAAATGTGAGGAGATAGAATCCAGCTTGGAAAGAAATGACAGTAAGGAGGCCTATCAACTTGTAAAAGACCTAACTGCAACAAAATCAACAAGAACCTCCACCATACAAGATAAAGCGGGAAAGTGCTTGACAGAAGAGGAAGACATAATGAACAGATGGACGGAATGTTGTGAGGAGTTATACTCGCAAAGAGCAAGTGGAGATTCTGAAGTGCTGAATGTCCCACCGTCATCTGAAACAGCCTCATGTAGTTTACTGAGAGAGGAAGTTGTAAAAGCAGTCACATCTCTAAAACCGGGAAAATCTGCAGGTCTTGATAATGTCCCAGCTAAAATGGTGCAAGCAGAAGGTGATCCATGTATAGACGTACTCCATCAAATCTGCAACAAGATCTGGCAGACTGGAGTATGGCCAAAACCGTGGACACAATCCCTTATAATAACACTTCCTAAAAAAGGCAACCTTCAACAATGCCAGAACTACCACACCATTAGTCTCATCAGTCACCCAAGCAAAGTGATGCTGAAGATCTTACTGAACAGGCTCAAACCACAGGCTGAAAGAATCATCGCAGAAGAACAAGCTGGTTTCAGACCTGGACGCAGTACAACAGAGCAGATCTTCAACATAAGACTCTTAATGGAAAAAATATCTCCAGCATCAACAGGACCTCTATTATGTCTTTATTGATTTTAACCCTTTACTGGGCATAGTGCCCCAAGCCACCCGAACCTATCCTCGGGCACAACGACCTCACTTCAGAGCATTCATAATACATTCAAAATTCCCGCCAATCTCAAATGTATACGTATTGCAAATGGCGGCGATTGGAGTGTGTTTGTGGCAAGTTTTGCAATTTTCCCCAAGATGGACACTATCTTTGAATCCAACATGTACAATCGTTTTTATGGCTTTCATGCCGAAAATATGATACTGTGAGATGTGTATCCAGGCTCAAATATCAATGTAAGTGATCCTAGTAGTGTGTGCACTTCTGACTTTGTTGATTGAAGAGAGAAAGACGACTTTGACAACGATAAAGTTTGAGACGCAAATCAAATGTCAATCTAACTCAGGCTGATGTGCGTTTTGAATTCTGCTCATAGAACTGGGGAAATTATCGTGAATTTTGAATTTGGCAATGGTTCACAGCTTGATATATTTTGTGAATTGGTTGCTATTTGGAACTTTTGTTACAGAAGCGGCTCAAACTGTAAAGTTAACAAGCATCGTGATCGTCTGCGATAGTCGGCAAACAAAATGGCAACCATACAAGTTGTTTCATATTTTCATGCATCATTCATCAAAATGGGGACGGGATAGCTCAGTGGTCGGAGCACTCGCTTTCCCCCAGCCAAGTTAAGCAGCGTCAAGCATGGTTACCAGTTGGATGGGTGACCGTTTGCGCGCCTTGGCTTCAGTACAGTTCCCCCAGTTCCCCCAGCTGTAAATGGGTACCTGCCCTCTTTAGGGTCAGGGAAGGTAAAGCAGCGAGGGAGAGGAGATGGGCACCGCCCTCAATATGCTGGTCCTAGAGAAGTGAGGTCTCTGATGCCTCGCTCCCCTACGACCTTATAGGTTATGGGACTCCTTTACCTTTTTTTTTTACTTTTCAATTACACGCATATTACGTTCTTGGTGATGGCTGATGACTTGATGGAAAAAAGTAAATGCATTGCTTATTCAATGAACCATCTCTCTGGAAATAAAAATTTGACTTGTCTTGACTTTTTCAACTTTGTCAACCAGACCAAAACATCAAACTCGAAAGAACAAAGAATATTGACACTAGAACATATTGTAAACATACTTTCTGCCAAATCATTTGCAAACTTAGAGAAAAACATTTACCAAAAGTAAATATTATAAGCCTGATTAAATCTGCCATCGGATGATCATTCCACACGCTCGCGTAACACGTTTCAGCCAAAAATATGTGACACCGCACACATTTTTGCATATATATATATATATATATATATATATCGTCATTCTCACCCTTCAAAAGCACACAAAAACATCACAGATATTAATAATCGGAGATATGTTTACTATCCCACAATTCATCACGAGGTACAAAAAATGGCCGGATGATGTGTGATATAAATTTTGCTCTGCTTTTAAATTTTGCACGTTATGTGCATTTCATCCGTGACAACAAATGGAATTTTTTCCGGATTACATCTATACGCTTGATTTGAATTATCAAAATGCAGCTTGATATTAATTTTTACTGGATAAATAATCGATTTTTAACCAACTTGCATGCAATTATTATCTGCTAACCTGTGGCAGAAGGCTAAAAAATCAGTTATGAACTGTGACACTGCTTGTAATGTATGTTACCCGAAATTGATGGTCATTGTCTGCCAAGATGACTCATCAAAAACACCAGTTTTCCATGTGAATACTTCAATGCGTCCTTGATCTTTAGTTCTGTATAAGAATTTTTTTATTAGGGGTTACAATCTTTGCAGTAATGATTTTTAGAACAATAGAGGTAAACAGGGGTAAGCATTCCTGTTTCGGCGGCCATTTTTAGGCAATTTTTGTCAGAAATTTCTCTCTCATAAACATAATTTTCTGTTTTGGGTCTCTTGGCTGCTCACACTGTTTCCTTGATATATTATATATCTATATATATATATATATATATATATATATATATATATATATATATATACTATCTATCTATCTATATATATATATATATAATATTATATCTATCTATCTATCTATATTATATATATATATATATATATATATATATATTAATATATATATATATAAATAAAATATCTATATTATATATATCTATGAAATTCGTTAAATGATGATAAATGATTCAAACATAGTTGATTCAAGTGTAGTTAAATGTTTTTCTGGGTGACCACCTGGTGACCCCAACAGTGAAGAAGAACAACTCAAATTTAATAGCTGACTGGTGAAAGGGATGACAAACAAGTAGATAGCTGACTGGTGAAAGGGATGACAAGTAGATAGCTAACTGGTAACTGGTGAAAGGGATGACAAACAAGTAGACATGAAGCTAACGAGAGCACCTTGTCCGGCTTGTGATTGGCTGCTGCAATCACGTGTCCGGAATCCGCCATCTTGGTTTTTCGTCTGCTACAACAGAACGGCCCGACAGAACAGCCTGTCGTATTGTTTGATAGATGATAACTTTCCCCATCTCCAATGAAGAGATGCTGCACTGGCTAAGTAGGTAAGTGATGCTTACCGCGAGGTCTTTCCGCGCGTTTTTCCTCCATTGCGTTCGATACGACGGAAGCACCTCAAGTACAAGCAGTTTTCTGAACTTGTTTGTGTTTTCTACCACTCAGCACCATGAACTTCTCAAGTGAGTTTTTTCTGTTTTGATCGAGAAGCGTTAAACTATTACAAAAAGTTAGATGACATGTGTAGTAAGATGTGTGGATACCATAAAAATTGTTATAATTGTCAGAATTGTGTGTGTGTATGGGAGGGTGGGCGGGTGTGCCCGCACACAAGCATAGAAGTAGGCCTAGAGAGGTTCCGTGAAATGGGAGGAGTTCGTGAAATGGGAGGAGTTCGACAACAGAGTCACTGTTTATTAGCGGACGAAAAACCAAGATGGCGGATTCCGGACACGTGATTGCAGCAGCCAATCACAAGCCAGACAAGGTGCTCTTGTTAGCTTCATGTAACAAGTAGATACTAAGATAGCTGACTGGTGTTCAAAACGGATGACAAAGAATGAGATAGCTAACTGGTGTT
Organism: Rapana venosa; assembly: GCA_028751875.1. Classification (NCBI taxonomy): domain Eukaryota; kingdom Metazoa; phylum Mollusca; class Gastropoda; order Neogastropoda; family Muricidae; genus Rapana; species Rapana venosa. The sequence continues at coordinate 1,159,495 of CM054152.1, forward strand.
CAAAACAGATTCATGACAAACAAGTAGAACTCTATAGCTAACTGGTGTTCAAAACATGACAAAGAAGAGAGAAGTAGATTATAGCTAACTGGTGTTCAAAACGGATGACATGAGCACATAGCAATCAGAATCTGCACACTGGTCAAATACCTGAAAGGAGGCCAAACCAACAAAATTTGAAAAACACAATCAATCAATCCTCTCTGTCCAACGAAAATGTGTTAGGCATACCCCACATCGTGACTAGTAGTAGTACAGTGACTAGTCATAGTAGTGATGTGGTGCTTCTCAGTTCCTCCTTAAGTCATAACCGGACTTTAAAATAAGTTTTTGGTTTTTTTTTTAAAAAAGATTCATTATACAGTTATCAAAACTCGCTTTCTAACACGGAGGTACATGAGATCTTACTCTCAATATTGACCTATGGATCATACATCTCCAAAACTTACGACTTTCTTTCGTCAAGATTCCTTCTCCAAGTTCTAGGATAAACCAGGTTAAAGGAAAGACAAATCGAGAAATCTTAAATTATCACGTATTAAGACAAGCATGTACACTTACAACGCTTTATATATGGGTTCCCCTTCACCAAGAGCTGTCACCTAATGGTGCAACAACTTGCTCCCATTCCACACTAGGCTACTATGAGTACAAGGATGACAGTAGGCCTAAAATACACTTACCAGCTGAAATCCACGAAAAGACAATTGCACCACAGCACGCAAAATCTGGCGGAAGCGGAACTAATTGTTATGACCTTCACCCCTCTGTTAATATTGCATATTAACCAAAATTCGCACAAATAATCAGTAATATCCACAAACTCTCTCTCTCTCTCTCTTCTCTCTCTCTCTCTCTCTCTCTCTCCTATTTCAATATCTTATTGTTATATGTAACAAGTATATGTACCATTTGACAATGTGTGGATGTTTATATTTATGACTTATTAAGTTTGGTTGTTGTTATTTTTTCTTGGTTTTGTTGTTGTTCTTGTTGTTGTTGTTTGTTTTTCTCTTCTTTTCTTTTTCCTTCTTTTGTTGATTTGGTTTTTCTTTCTCTTTGTTTGTTTTGGTTGGGGTTTTCTTTTGTTTTTGTTTTTGTTTGTTTTTGGTTTTATTTTGTTTTTGGTTGGGAGGGGGGGGGCTGTTTTGAAAAGGGTTATTTCCCCTTGTTTCTACTGTGAGAGTGTATAAGTGTTGGGTTATTATTAAGATGTATCCCTACGGGCGGGGACTGGATGTAAAAAAAAGCACATGAGTGCTTATTCATTATCCTCGAAATAAAAGAATGTGTCATTGTCATTGTCTCTCTCTTTAAAGATAGTCCCTACTCAGGGCAAGGGCTAGATGGAAAAAAGTGTATGCCAATACTTATGTCATCCTTGGTTGTGCTGACTAGATGTTGTGACTTTATGTTATTTCCCAATGCCTTCTCTCATGTCCAGTTCAATAGATTTTGTTATGGATAATGTTTTTGTTAGTCTTTTATTTATTTATTTTATTCGTTTAAATCGAGGATAATGGAATAAGCTCTTATGTGCTTTTCTACATCAAGTCCCCGTTACCAGTTGGATGGGTAACCGTTTGCGGGCCTTGGCTTCAGTACAGTTCCCCCAGTTCACCCAGCTGTAAATGGGTACCTGCCCTCTTTAGGGTCAGGGAAGGTAAAGCAGCGAGGGAGAGGAGATGGGCGCCGCCCTCAATATGCTGGCCCTAGAGAAGTGAGGTCTCTGACGCCTCGCTCCCCTACGACCTTATAGGTTATGGGACTCCTTTACCTTTACCTTTTTTACCCCCTGTGTTTGTGGTTTTTGTAAATTCTGGTATCTGTTCCCACCAGGCACACAATGGCCAACTCTTATGAAAAGCCGAACAGGATTTAACCTGTGGCAAGATGTTTATAGCCTCATCCGAATAACTTTTGGAGAGAGTGGAGTCTGCACTGATGTTAACTCCAGAGGAAAATATCCCCTTGAACGGGAATCGAACCTGGGTCGTCAGATTGCGAGCGCAATGTTCTGACCACTAGGCTGTCTGTTAATATATATATATATATATATATAATATATATATATATATATATATATTATTATATATATATATAATATATATACAACAACAACAACAAAAATATATATTTTGTTGTTGTTGTTTGTTTGATAGTTTAGTTAGTTGTGGGCCTTGGGTTTTCTTTTTTCTTTCATTATGTAGGGATTCATAGATGTTTGTACACTAGGGGGTTTTTTTGTTTGTTTTTTTCTTTTCATTTTTCTGCATTTTGGCTTGGTTTTGGGGGTTGTTGTTTTTTTTAGATACCCCGATATTTTTAGATGGGTTGGGTTGCGTTGCGTGTTCGTGCGTGCGTGCGTGTGCGCGCGTGTATGCCTGTACAAGTTATGCAGTCTATTTTTCTTGTTGGGTGTGTGTGTGTGGGAGGGGGGGGGGGGGGGTCCATTTTTGTTGTTTTTGGTCGTGTGTGTGTGTGTGTGTGTGTGTGTGTGTGTGTGCGTGCGTGTGCGTGCGTGCGTGCGTGCGTGCGTGCGTGTGTGTGTGTGTGTGTGAGGAGAGAGAGAGAGAGAGAGAAGAGAGAGAGTGTGTGTGTGTGTGTGTGTGTGTGGTGTGTGTGTGTGTGTGTGTGTGTGTGTGTTCGGGTGTGTGTGTTAGGGTGTGTGTATGTGGGTGCTTTCTTTCTTTTTTCTCTGTTTCTGTTTCTCTTTTGGAGTTAGTTTTATTATTATTGGTTATGGTAATAATGTAGCTAGACAATATTGATCAAGTTGTTTATTGTTCCTAGATAGATGGCTTGATGGAAAAATAAAAGCAAATGCATTGCTTATTCAATGTATCATCTGAAATAAACATTTGACTTGACTTGACTTGACCCTTGGGAATAACGATTGTCAATCAATCGTTTTGATGGATGTTTGTTTACAAGGACAGGTTGTAAGTTTAGGTTTGACGTTAAGTCTCTTTATCCTTTTGTATTAAAGATCATTCATTCATTCATTCGTTCCCTCTACTTCTGTCTGCCTCTGTCTGTTTGTCTCTGCCTGTGCCTGTCTGTTTGTTTTTGTCTGTCTGTCCGTCTGTCTAGCTCGTTTAAAGGGGGGGGGGGGGGGGTTGCCTGGTGGTTAGAACGTAGGGCATTGCGCTCGTAATCTGACGACCTGGGTTTGAATCCCGTTTAAGGGGTTTATCACATGAAGGGCAGACTCCACTCCTCCCAAAAAGTCTTTGGGATGAGACTATAAACCAAGGCCCGTGGTCGAACGTACCCAGTACATATTGTGCACATTTTAAAACCTGGTTCCTTTTTGAAAGAGTAGGCCATTGTGTGCTGGTGGGATCAGATGACAAAATTTACAAAACCACAAAGGCTACTCACGGGGATTGGACATAAATAGCACCTGAGTGTTTATTCCATCATCCTCGATAAATCTCTCTCGCTCTCCCCTCTCGGCCATTCCTTTCTTCCACTTTTACAATAACTATCATAAACTGATCATCTGATTAAAATGTTTTGCCTCCTATGTTAATATAAAACTTTAGTTCACTCAAAATAAGGACAGTGTGTTTATTTATTTAAAAAAAAAATTCTTCATTTGTCTGTAGGACTTGAGTTTATGTTATACTGTCTTGATTTGTTTTATCATGTTTTGTTAGTCTGGATTTATATCTATCTATCTATCTGTCCCGTAGTCTGACGACCGTGGGGGCACCCTCAAAGACTCAACAACCAGTTCCCTCCATTCCTCTCTCTGTTCTGCCTTTCTCAGGGTTTTGTTGAGTTCTAGGCCTGTCCATTCGCTGATGTTATCCTCCCAGCTCTTCCTTGGTCTGCCTCTTCTTCTTTTATATATTTTTTTAAAAATCTCCATAGATTTTTGTCTTCAACATGTGTGAACATTGTATTTTGATTGCTTTTATGATATATGTCAATTTTCTAGATTTTCCTTCTTTTGTGCAGGCAGGATGATAAAAAGTTGCATAAACTTAATCTTTTAACCTCTTCTTTTGACTTGCACATTGGATTGATAACAATGTATGCATTTAGCTTGACCAGGCCTACTACCTATCAGTTTGTGATCCTTCACTAATATGCCAGATCAGTATACCAGATGTGGATTTATTGTCTTATCCAAGAGACCCTTGAGGAGAATAAAAAATATTTATCGTAACGTTCCACCAAAATGTCTGGGTTCGCGTGATTAGGGTTTTGCTGTCTGACACGTTTTGTTCAGGGGGACATTAGTTAGCCTACATCTCATGACACCATAATGTGGTCACGTGACACATGTGTTAGTGATTGAACAGCTGCAGGTGGACATGATACAGTTAAGTACACAACATTTTAACTTGACTTTTGTGACATGAATAGTAAAATCGTTTGCATATACATTTTGGAGGTTAGATCAACATTTAGCTTGTCGATTAAAGTTTTCCTGCCCAGTAGTACACTTTTTCAATATCGATCTGTTGGCTGTAGTTTAAAACATCACTTCCTGAAGAAAAGAAGATATTACCAAGGAACCCAGCACGGGCCATCGGCAGCAATCGAACATTCACATGAACTTACGAACCCATGAGCCGCTCTGGTGACGTAGAAGGACATGAATTAAAAAGAATGGACCAAACGAATTCGACATTGTCGCATCAAGGGACACTCCCACCCCTGGCACAAGAAATCTTATCGCCAGGTTTCATCACATCAAAGAAGAGCACAATCTGCTGTACATACGTGATGTGGGTGATATTGGTAGTGTGGTCCACTGGATGTCAAGGCACAAGCATGATTATCCAAAGATTTTGAGCTGAGGGCAGTTTACAATGGCCAAGTACTCCCAAGTCCAAGGGAAAGGAAAGGTCATGAATACAAAGTGTATTAATTCAGAAGAAGCCACCATGACTGTGACAATTAGTGATGTAGCTGCTATTGTAGATCATGGAACATGAGATGCCAAATGTCAGAAGTTAACAGTCTCAGTTTCTTGAGAAGACCTGTGTGTGTTGCTGAGGAAAGTTCCATTTTAGGATACATATATAAAATGGATTTGCTACACGTGTACTCCACATGCTCAGAAAGTAGATCAGTCTGCCAGCAGTGCCTAGTCAGAACAGGGAGGTAGAAAAACAGATATGGGTGGGGGTGGGGTGGGGGAATGTTACCTTGTTAGAGGAGGTAAAGTTGAGGGCAAAGAATTTTTTAAATTGACTCAGAATATAAAATGATAAACTAATAATTAATCACATAGGCTATTTGGCAAGACTCAAGTTTGTGTTATACTAGGGTGTGTGTGGTGTGTGTTTTAGAGTGAGAGACAGAGAGATCACTGGTTCAGTGGTTGCTTCTGTTCATCAGTCATAAAGCCATTGAACTCAGAATTTACTGGTACAGTGGTAGTTCCCCTCCATCACTGGCATCAGTTTTTACCATCCCACCAAGACTTACTCACTTTTGGCTTTGCTCTTTAAAGTTTTCCTAGCAGAGCGATGTAAAATAATCATTTTAATATTACTATTAGTATTATTAGTACTTACCTATATATATAACTTTTAAGTTTGGAGGTTTTGCTTGCAGAGTGATGCAAAAAAAATCATATTACTAATTATTGTTAATTAATTATTAATACTGTAAATCTCTCTGAATGTGGAAGTTTTGCTAGCACAGTGATGTGTAAAAAAAAAATCCTATTTGAAGTAAATGTTGACATTGTTTAATTTCAGGCCTGAATTGCCATGTCCTGATGTATGGAGAGAATGCCATTGGTAGATGACAATAAGTAAGTATTATCCATTATTCTGATGGAGAGTTTGGTAAGATGCAAGTTTGAAAGATTTAATTTTATTCTGATTTCTTTTTAGTTTTTACTATTGTTTGTTTTACATCTCATTCTTGTCTTTTGATAGTTCAATAGAAAACATCTTAGGAATATCAACGTAGTATACTTTTACCAAGAAACGAGTAATATTGGTAGTACCATAGTAATACAAATTGAAAATGTTTGTTTGCCGCTTCTAGAGAGGGAAAAAGGGGGAATTTTTTTGGTGTGTCAGTCATAGTTTTTTTTTTTTTATTTATATTTTTTTTGGGGGTTCCCTTGGGAGGCCCCAATTCACTAGTAGTAGTGAGTTTTTTTGCGTAATGCAACTAACTTTTTTCTTCCCCCTGGCCTTAGGTAGCCACATTCCATTTTCAGGTGTGGTTAAGGTCATGCACGTGTGCATGCGGGCTTCTCGGGCTAAAGGGTCATGGCAGGGTTTAGTTTTAAAGGTGCTGTGGAAATTTTTAAATTAGGTCACATAAAAGTGAACAATCTTGAAATTCTTTTTGTGCTTTTTTTTTAATTGCTAATGTTTTTGAGAAAGAGTGCGGTGATGGAAAGTGTTATTGAGTGGGTAAAGAAATTTGGGGGGTGTATAAAGGGAACAATTTAGTTTGAGACTTTTCTGCACTTCTTCAACATGGTCCTTCGGATAGATATAAACCCAGGGCCCCCATTTTATCCGCAGAAAAACTTCCACACGTTAAATCCTGTTTCCCCTTTTGGAGTAGGCCATTTTTGCCGGTGGGGAAAAGTGCAAATTCAAAAAAACCAAAAAACAGGGACTGGGTGTAAAAAAGTACATAAGTGCTTATTTCATTATCCTCGATATAAAAGGATAAAATAAAATTTATAAAATAATAAAAACATATATTCAAATCAAGGAAGCAAGAAATTATAAAGAGCGGTACAGCAGGTCATCAGAAAACTCTGGCCAGTGTTTCAGCCCTGTAGCCCAGCCATTGTTTTCCCCCTCCTATAAGTTTGATCAGTTCTGATGCTGGCTGCCCCACGAGTTTACTTGCTGTGTATACACAGCTAGTCAGTGCTGGTGCTGGCTGCCCCACTAGTTTACTTGCTGTGTGTACACAGCTAGTCAGTGCTGGTGCTGGCTGCCCCACTAGTTTACTTGCTGTGTGTACACAGCTAGTCAGTGCCCCACTAGTTTACTTGCTGTGTGTACACAGCTAGTCAGTGCCCCACTAGTTTACTTGCTGTGTGTACACAGCTAGTCAGTGCCCCACTAGTTTACTTGCTGTGTGTACACAGCTAGTCAGTGCCCCACTAGTTTACTTGCTGTGTGTACACAGCTAGTCAGTGCCCCACTAGTTTACTTGCTGTGTGTACACAGCTAGTCAGTGCCCCACTAGTTTACTTGCTGTGTGTACACAGCTAGTCAGTGCTGATGCTGGCTGCCCCACTAGTTTACTTGCTGTGTGTACACAGCTAGTCAGTGCCCCACTAGTTTACTTGCTGTGTGTACACAGCTAGTCAGTGCTGATGCTGGCTGCCCCACTAGTTTACTTGCTGTGTGTACACAGCTAGTCAGTGCCCCACTAGTTTACTTGCTGTGTGTACACAGCTAGTCAGTGCCCCACTAGTTTACTTGCTGTGTGTACACAGCTAGTCAGTTCTGATGCTGGCTGCCACACTAGTTTACTTGCTGTGTGTACACGGCTAGTCAGTGCTGGTGCTATGCAGAACTGGGCAAGGGTGGAGGCTACATGTGTGTACAGGGGAGATCTGGCTGAAGGAGTCTCAACTCATTTTTCTATGATAAAGGAGACTGCAGTGCTAATATGTCAACATGCATGTTATTGTTAATATTCACTTGTTCAGTTATTGTTAGTGTTGACTGTGATCATATG
>CM054152.1:1172183-1277183 GCA_028751875.1 Rapana venosa
TTTTGTCTCCCCAAGCGCATATCTTATTTGTAGTGGCATAAATTTGGTTGTAGTGTTCATCCATGTAGGCTGTGTGTGTCAGCCTGTTTGTGATAGTTTTAGTTTTCTGCTTTGACTTAGGGGGTTGGGGTGGTGGTGGGGAGGGGGATCAATATTTTTCACAGTAATTGTAGCGATGGTGGCGGTCATGGTTTTGGTACTCATGAATTGTGTGTGTGCGCACGTGCGTGTGTGTGCATGTGTGTGTGTTTGTGTTTTCAGTGACCATCCGTTGCCAACGGTCACAGACTCTGTGGGAGCCAAGGTAAGACTGAAGGAAAAGAATCCTGTATCAGTCCCCTGCCCATGTGTCACACCTGTAGTTGTCAACAACTGATACTGTACAAAATGATAATAATGGTACTAGTAATAATAATGATAGTAGTAGTAGTAGTAGTAGTAGTAGTAGTGGTAGTAGTAGTAGTAGTAGAAGTAGTAGTAGTAGAAGTAGTAGTAGTAGAAGTAGTAGTAGTAGTAGTAGCAGTAGTAGTAGAAGTAGTAGTAGTAGTAGAAGTAGTAGTAGTAGTAGTAGAAGTAGTAGTAGTGGTGGTAGTAGTAGTAGAAGTAGAAGTAGTAGTAATAGTAGTAGTAGTAGTAGCAGTAGTAGTAGTAGTAGTAGTAGTAGTAGAAGTAGTAGTAGTAGTGGTAGTAGTAGTAGTAGTAGTGGTAGTAGTAGTAGTAGAAGTAGTAGTAGTAGTAGTAATAATAATAATGATAATATCTATATCTTGTATCTAACCTATTAGAATCTTGTAAAGCAAATAAATCAAAGAGCTTGCATTCAAATCGATTGGGCAGTCGTTTACAAATGAGATTAACAGACGCTGCGATCATTCTGCAATAAAGAACACACACACACAAACACATGCGCGCACACACACATGTGCACACACACACACACACGTGCACACACACACACACACACGCATGCACACATTCATACACACTTACACACACACACACACACACACACACACGCGCTGCACCACACAGAGTATACTTGTAGATTACTCATAAAATTCAATGTATATAAAAACACAGAAAGTCTGAATCATCGCATCTCCCTCTTGTTTTACTCTCATACTTACAAACATATCCATTGAACATTATGTGAATGGTTGTATGACTTCAGAACATACAACAAGCTTTGCTCTTTTTCGGTAATAGTGCATAACACAGGCTTTGTTTGCAAACTTGCATCTTGAAAATCTTTGTTTTGTTTTGTTTTCTTTTCTTAAACTTAAATTTTAACTAATTTTTCAATCACCGCTAAAGCAAACTGTCTGTCTTTTAGAGTTATGTTATCATCGTTGATCCAAAGGTGAGTGTAGTAGAGGGGAACAGTTGTGGGATACCCTACCCCCTCCTTCCTCCTCCCCTTCCTCTTCCATTACCACCATCCTGCTGTAAATACCTTCTCTCTCTCTCTTAAAAATTTTTTAATAGATATTTTAGCGAGTTTTGGTTGATTAGAGTTCCATTTCCCGATTAGTGTATCCTGCATAAACCGCAAAGTCCAAGTCCATGTCAAATGTTTATTTCCACATGGTGCATCGAATAAGCTAAGCGTTTGCTTTTTTTCTTCATGCATTTGCTTTTTCTTTTTCAAGTGTATGTGTGTGTGTGTGAATGATCCTTAATACCCAAGGAAGAAGATTAGATTTTAGGCCAAGACCATTTACTTTTACAATCTGTCCTTTTAAAAATACATACATTATAACAATCAGTAGAATATGAAAATCAGTAAAACATGGGAAAGAAGAAACTCGCACAAAATATTACTAAATAATACAGACAAAAATATTAAAATCTAATATACACGCTACTATCAGTCTACTCATTTAAAATTACGCAAACGCACACACATACACACACACTGTGTGCACACATGCACACACAGCAAAAAAAAATGTTTCAAGTACACATACTCATATATACTTATGAATAGTCCACCACAACTCCCCCTCCAACCCCCCCCCCCCCCCCCCCAAAAAAAACCAAAAAACACCCAAAAAACAAACACCCCCCCCAAAAAAACACCAAAACAACAACCACCAGCAACAACAAAAACCCAAACAAACAAACAAAACCAAACGAAACAACCCAACCCAACAGCAAAAATCAAACAAATCAAAAAACCGAGAGAAATTCATGTAGGTTATACACCATATACACAGAGAGAGAGTGTGAGTTGGCGCTTGTTTGGGCAACGATTATGTGTGTGTGTGTCTGTGTGTGTGTGTGTGTGTGTATGTGTGTGGTGTTACAAGTCATGCAGTCGTGATGGGGTGCATGTGTTGTGTGTAGTAAATGACCAGCCAGCCTGCTTAAAATCTTTTTGGGGAGATCTCTGTCATTAGATGAAGTAAACCAGCTTTCCTTGTCTTTTATTGGGGTGGCCTGCCTGCCTGCCTGCCTGGCTGCGGTAGAGAAGCATCCTTCTGGTTAGGTATAGAACCTCCCCGCAGTCTGAATGCAGCTGCCCTAGTGGTGGCCAAACGGCTGCGTATGCAGCAAAGTCTCCCCATTGGTGAACCTGCGTATGCAGCCAAGTCTCCCCATTGGTGAACCTGCGTATGCAGCCAAGTCTCCCCATTGGTGAACCTCGGAGCTGTAGCCAGGGAAGGAGAAAGTGAAGAAGACAGAAGCTGTCCCTGTTCACCGGTGGTTTTCTTGTCCTGTGCTCGCCCGCAGCCGTCATCACAGAGGTGTAGAGGGGAGGTGGTCGGTGTCCTTGAGCTTCGTGCTTACGTGGTTAGGGATGGATAAATTTGTGTGTGTGTTGGAGGGGGGGGGGGGGGGGGGGTGTATGCATGTGTATGTGTGTTGTACTATTTTGCGTCTGTTCACTTCTTGTGATGTGTGTGTGAGTGTATACGCATGGTGCATATGTGATAGTTGATTTTAGGGGTTTATCTGTGTCCATTCCACTATAACCCTTTTCAGTTTTGAGTCCTTTGTGTGTGTGTGTGTACGTTATGTATAGGTTATGTGTGTATGTGTATGTGTTAGTTGATGGGAGGGGGGGCAGTTGAACAGTGTCCATCCCACTGTCTCCCTTCTCTGTTTTGAATCCTTTGTGTGTATACATGTGTATTTGTGTGTAGGTTATGTGTACACCCACATGCATGTACGTGTTAAGCTAACCCTTTCTGTTTGTGAAAGTTCAAGAAATGAAAAACAAAAATGAATGATGTATGCCTGTGATATTCTGTGTCACAGTATATGTCATGTTCTTGTGGTTGTATATCAGCATGTATGATTAACAACAATGATATTAACAAAACAACATGGTGTTGATAACAAGCAGCAATAACAACAAAGTGATATGAGTGATGATGATGATGATGATGATGATGATGATGATGATGAATGAACAAAAGTAAGACATAGCAGTAGTTTTGGGGACAGACTTGCTTGTGTCAAACATTCAGATGGGATTGCTGTATCTTTCTTGGCATTCCTTATTTTTGTTGCTGTTGTGATTATTTCTATTGTATTGTGTTTGATATACTTCTGTCATGTGTGTGCCAATTAAAAAGACTGTGAACAGCAACAAAAAATCAACATTCATATGAGCAGCAGCAATAACAGTAAATATAATAGTTATTATATATATATATATATATATATAAACATAATATATGTATGTATGTAGTGACAGTGACTTCACTGGTTATGATAATGATATGAAAGAAGGTTGAGTTGTTGTTGCTTCAATTTTACATCTGTTCACTCAGAGTGATGTTAGACAATGGGAAAATGGGGGTGGGGGGGCCTTGAGTTGATTAATGTGTGCAGTGAAATGGATATATCTATCCCTATTAACATAGACAGTACACAGAAAAGGGTTAACCAATAACAACAAATAAATACATGAGAAATGCTAATATACCTTATGATATAACTGTAACATAACAAATGTCACATAGGATTGTTCAAAGATTTTGTCATACAAAATGCCAAATCCAAAATTTTTTGTCTTATCCAAGGATTTTTCAGAAAAGAAGGGTAAGAATGGTTCTAGACTCTTACATTAATAAATTATATGGATACTAGTTATACTCCCACCACATAAACATTTTATATTTTGGGCATATTTTGTGATAAACTCATTCAGGTTTATCCCAAAAATAAAGTGCTAGCCTTTCTTGTTGTGATAACAGTTGTATAGGTCTCGGAGTGATCAATGTTCTTTAAAATGATGAGAGTATTAAAAACAAGGTGTTATGTTGATAGAGCAGATGTGAGAGCGTTGTGTGTGGCTGAAGGAACGAACCACATACATGAACCAAGTCTGATCAGTGTTGAAAATGTGGTTGCTCATGGAAATTATTTGTTAAGGTGGTGTGTGTGTATGTGTAAAACTGTTATGCATAGGGGTGTGTCACATGTACACATTACTTGGACAATAACACACACATGCATGCATTCACACACACACAGCTTTGGTAACTCATACCTATACACCATATATCCTTACAGTCATCATATACAATCACCATTCACATCAGTCGCAGTAAACAAGATTCAGTCAGTACCTGCCAGACTGGAATGTGGAGTTCTGCAGGGATCAGTTCTGGGCCCTGTTCTTTTCACCCTCTACACTGCTCCACTGTCACATATAATTAAACGTCATCAGATCAACCATCATTTTTATGCATATGACTCTCAGATTCTAAACAGCGACACTCCTGAAAAATCTGCCTTCTCTCTTGACAAACATGGCCTACTGCTTTCAAGATATCCAAGACTGGATGATTCAGAACAAGTTACAACTAAATGCTGATAAAACTGAAGCCATGCTTGTAGGGACCAAACACAAACTCTCTTCCATTACAACAGCTTCAATACAACTTGGAAATGCATCAGTCCCTCTATCCACTGCTGTGAATTATCTAGGGGTCATTATTGACAACACACTCTCTATGCAAAAGTTAATCACCCAGACCTGCCAGTCATGCTACTATCAATTATGGCGCATTAGTGCAATTCGAAAGTACCTATCCACAGATACAACATCCAAACTAGTTACGTCTCTCATTCTTTCATGTCTGGACTATTGCAATTCTCTTCTGGCTGGTCTCCTAGCTTCATCTATCCACTCCCTTCAACGTATACAAAACTCTGCAGCTCGACTAGTCCTCAGAAAGAAAAAAATCTGAGCACATAACCCCTCTCTTGCAATCTCTCCACTAGCTGCCTGTGCCACAGAGAGTAAATTATAAGATCAGTACCCTCTGTTACAAATGTCTCCACAAAACAGCACCCGCCTACCTCTGTAAATGTCTTAACTTGTACACTCCTTCACGTTCCCTCCGCTCTGCTGCAGATACCTTGTCCTTATGAAAACCTAGATTCAACCAATCCATTGTTGATCTTTGCTCTTTCTCTATTTCTGGTCCATCGATCTGGAATGACCTCCCTCTCTCTCTCTGCCAAAAGCCTTCTTATGATACTTTCAAATCCAGTCTCAAGACATATTTATTTCAAACCTAAGATTTTCCTCTCCTGCTTCATCTCATAGCTTTTCCCCGTCTTCAACGGCGAGATTCTATCCTCCCGCCAGGGTGTATGAGCTGTGTGTGTGTGTGTGTGTGTGTGTGCGTGCACATTTGCACTTGTTGGAACTATTAATTGTAACTGGTTGTGTTACTGTGTAAGAATGGGTTGAGTGCAAGCACTTTGATTTGTTTTGCAAGATATTGTGCTATATAAATTCCATTTATTATTATTATCTTCAGTCAGTCTACTGGTGTCAACTGTGCATATCATAGTAAATACACTCATAGTACACTCACACACTAATCCAAAACACAAACTGGAAGAGCAGGAACTGATGTGTGGTTTCAGCAAAAGGCGCTGGAATTGGAGAGGTCTCAGAAATGGGTGAAGATGACCAAGAACTGGAACAAGTACTTCCCAGGGGAAAAGGTAGGGAAAATGTCCAAATGATGACTCGCATTATGATACCACATAAAGGTTGTGACTGTGACAACTAAAGAGAATTGTTAGCGCATGTGCAGTTCAAATGTAGTACAATTATGAAAGGTATGGATGAGACTGAACTTCCAAATAAACGTTGGCGTAAGTATTTAGAAATGGTAACTTACATTTCAAAATAATGCTGTAATCAAGAATAATCACTTTCAGGATGTAAATAACATTACAAGGAAGGGATAATCAACTTATTTCATGCTTGTTAGTTTATAAGTTAGACTGACAGTTGAAGTCTTATTGCATATGCACCGTTTATTTGACTAGTATGTGATTGGGTGATGTGCGGTAGTTTTTTTGGTTTTTTTTAAATTAGAATATTGGCGCCAAATATTGTTTGATGCTCTAGACCTTGAGATAAAAATGGTGAATTAGTGCTGTGAAGTTTTATAAGAAATTGAGGAATTTACCATCAAAGGAATGAAGATGGGGCAATTGTTGTTTTATTGTAAGTTGTTCTTGGCAGTTCTAAAAAAAAATTTAAAAACTAAAAAAAGCTTGATGAGGGGGCTGTCACTAGTTAATTTGTGCTAAAAATTCACACCATAGGCCTAATGATAAATGTCCTGATGTGACATTTATTCTTGATAAGGTGATTTTAAACTTTGAGGCATCTGGACTAAATCATTGGATGGAAAGGCTTCAGCAGACAGACAGCTTTGCATTGTCAGTGTGTCTCGTCCTAATGATGTCTCTCTCCTGGTGATACTGGCAGGTGATGCTGATGTTGATGCTGATGTTGATGTTGATGCTGATGTTGATGTTGATGGCTGTGTGTGTGTGCCAGGTGGTGCGGCGGGTGTACAAAGGCATTCCAGACAGAATGAGGGGAATGGTGTGGTCCCATCTGCTGGAGATTGCCCAGATCAAGGAGCAGCAGTCAGGAGTGTACATGGTCAGTGTTGGTGTGCCTTGTTCTCTGTGCTTCATTGATTATTGTCTGTTCACTTCTCTGTACATGGTCAGTGTTGCCTTGTTCTCTGTGCGTCATTCAGTGTTGTGAGGTCACTGCTCTGTACATGGTCAGTGTTGATTTGCCGTGTTCTCTGTGCATCATTGATTATTGTCTGTTCACTACAATGTCAGTGTTGAATTGCCGTGTTCTCTGTGCATCATTGATTATTGTCTGTTCACTACAATGTCAGTGTTGAATTGCCGTGTTCTCTGTGCATCACTGATTATTGTCTGTTCACTACAATGTCAGTGTTGAATTGCCGTGTTCTCTGTGCATCACTGATTATTGTCTGTTCACTACGATGTCAGTGTTGATTTGCCGTGTTCTCTGTGCATCACTGATTATTGTCTGTTCACTACGATGTCAGTGTTGATTTGCCGTGTTCTCTGTGCATCACTGATTATTGTCTGTTCACTACAATGTCAGTGTTGATTTGCCTTGTTCTCTGTGCATCACTGATTATTGTCTGTTCACTACAATGTCAGTGTTGATTTGCCTTTTTCCCATGGGGATGCTGGGGGCCTGTCAGTATAAATAGCATCCCCACCTTTTGGAAATTCTGTGCGAAGAATTCCCTCTTTTCTATCCCACTGTTTGTTTCTGCCTTGTTCTTTTTCTTCCTATCACCCCCTTCTTGTCTATTTTCTGCCTTTGTGGTCCATTCTCCTGGCTGTTTCCCTGAAAGTCTTAAAAAGATAACAATTCTCTTCTATGATATTTAACAATTATCTCCTATGCTGAAGTCAGATTTGCTGGGCCTGACTTACCAGGTGCTTATTGACAGAGCAGCACATTGTTGCTCCTATGACGACAGACAACGTCTGAGCATTCAACAACACACAACAAGAATTGCCTTTTTCTCTGTGGATCATTCCTTGTTGTCAGTTCACTGCTCAGTGATCTTGAATCGTCTTTTACTTTTTTGGCTGCATTATATGTTGTGATGTATGTTTGTAGTGTGAGTTAGCAGGGTTGTTGTGATATATATCAACACTTGACACAACTTTAAACTGTATCTCCTAACACAAAGTCGAGTGGAATTTATTAATTTAGTTGTAATCGTTTGTTGCTAAAAATCAGGGCATGGCACTGGGGGTCATTTATATTGACTATCAAAGAGTGTGTAGAAACAGTTGGCAGTATGCAGCTTCAGTGGAAAGGTTTTAATTTAAACATAGAAAAAGCTTTGACAGAGTCCAGTGCAACATGGGGAAAAGCCACAGGCACCATGGAAGCATGTAGGGTTTGGCATTGTTCGCAGCTGTGTCCCCAAATAGCAAATGCTGCAGCAGTGCCTGGGAGGGGAAGCAACTACTGTCTCTGTTACATTGTGTTGGATTGTCCTGTTTTGGTTTGTTTTTTGGTATTGTGTTGTATTGCATTGTGTTGTGTGGTATATTACTGTTATTAAGGCATATTTGTTTCATGACATTTTGTTATCTTAGAAAGTATTCTGTTGTACTCTATAGTCTTCGTTGTCACTTTACGGACAAGTGAATGGGACATTCTTGCTATGAATGACTTGTCAGTTTCATGATTTAAAACTTTGATGAATTGTTAAGTAACTGCCTAAATTCTCTGTTAATGTACAAGATTTTCATGTGTTTAAAAAAAAAAATTTTCATGTATAACTTAAAATAACTTTTCCTAGAATTTTCAAACCAATCGTCCACAGTGAAACGCAAAGGGATATGGTTTTGAAGGGGCTTATAGCAACTGTCAGAGAGGTGAAAAATATACTCCATCTGCGTGCAGTATGTAATTTCAAGGTAAAATAATCTATGTGATCGCTGGTTCTCACCTTCCTTCCTTCCTTCCCTCCTCTGAACAGAAAATGCGGCAGAGAGCACGTGCCCAGTCCACGTACATTCATCAGATTGATCTGGACGTGAACAGAACCTTCCGCAACAACATCATGTTCCGGGAGCGCTATGGCGTCAAGTGAGTAGCAGCTGATCCCGTTTGAGGTGGCAGTGGGTGTGTCCTTGCTGGTGTGGTATTGCTGTTTTGTTTATGTGTGTCACTTTGTAGTGTAGTCACAACAGATCTTTGAGGGGGGGGGGGGGGGCATGAAATTTGGGTTTGCTCTTTCCCTAGAAAGAACATTGCTGTAAAGTAGAATCATCCTTCTCTTTTTTAAGTTATTGTTGTTTCTGGGGGTTTTTGTCATTTCATTTTATTCAGTTTTATGTATTTTCTATAATTTCAGTCTTATTTTAAATAAAACGCTATATAAATTCCATACATTATTATTATTATTATTATTTTTAATTCAATTTTATTCCCAAAGTTGGAGTGCAGCTGCCTTAATGGCGGGGGGAAAAACTGTCGCATTCGCAAAAATTAGATGATCACTGAAGGTATGTCTGATTCACTCTTTAAAAAAAAGAAAAGAAAAGATATCAGCAGTTTTGAGTTCATCGCAGTCTTTCATTAATTCATGTGATGTCTCATTCAGTCTGAAATGAAAACAACAAAAGGGAAGAAGAGGAAGAAACGTGTAGAGCTGTGTGTGTGTGCTCTGTGTGTGTGTGTGAATGTGTGTGTGTGTGTGCTTGTGTGTGTGTGTGTTTGCTCTGTGTGTGCTGTGTGTGTGTGTGTGTGAATGTGTGTGTGTGTGTGCTCTGTGTGTGTGTGTGTGTGAGGCAGACAACAAGCCCTGTTCCACGTGCTGGGGGCTTACTCCGTGTACAACACAGAGGTGGGCTACTGCCAGGGCATGAACGAGATCGCCGCCCTGCTGCTGATGTACATGAATGAAGAGGTAACTCTACACAGTTATTTCCCCATATAGTTATTTCCCCTGATGTACATGAATGAAGAGGTAACTCAACACAGTTATTTCCCCTGATAGTTATTTCCCCTGATGTACATGAATGAAGAGGTAACTCAACACAGTTATTTCCCCTGATGTACATGGATGAAGAGGTAATCACACAGTATTTCCCCTGGTGTACATGGATGAAGAGGTATACAGGCTGCACACCAGTATTAAAAAATCACTCTTTTTCCTTCTGTTTTTCTATGTGACTCTTATATTCATACCGCACATACTAAAGCATCCACAGAAATAAAAACCACTTTTTGTGAAAGACCAGCCTCTGACACAAAACTCATGTGATTTTGAACAAATTTGGTATGTTTGAAATTTTTTGAATTTTTCAGCAAACACTGTACCCCCTCAGTCCTTTGTGGTCTGCTAGCTTCCTTACCGCAATATGCATGCGCGGGGTCAATGCTGTAGGAATACAGGCAAACCTCATTTGATGTTATTTCCAACTTTCTCGTGACTACCTGGTATTGCTCTATGTCCTTAAAAAAATCTGTGAAAATCACCAACATTTTTTCCCACTTGCACTCTATAGAGGATACTACATGACCCCCAAATTAATACCGGTGTGTAGCCTAACTGAACACAGTTTATTTCCCCTGAAGTACATGAATGAAGAGGTCACTCAACAGTTATTTCCCCTGATGTACATGAATGAGGTAACTGAAGACAAGTCACTTCAATAAAAGCATTGCCTGATGAGTCCATGTTATGTTGTTGTTATGCTTAAGGTATGTTTACACTGAGTGATAGTAGACTTAGTCCATGTTATGTTATTGTTATGCTTAAGGTATGTTTACACTGAGTGATAGTAGACTTAGTCCATGTTATGTTATTGTTATGCTTAAGGTATGTTTACACTGAGTGATAGTAGACTTGGTCCATGTTATGTTATTGTTATGCTTAAGGTATGTTTACACTGAGTGATAGTAGACTTGGTCCATGTTATGTTATTGTTATGCTTAAGGTATGTTTACACTGAGTGATAGTAGACTTAGTCCATGTTGTGTTATTGTTATGCTTAAGGTATGTTTACACTGAGTGATAGTAGACTTAGTCCATGTTGT
This sequence comes from Rapana venosa, assembly GCA_028751875.1. Taxonomy (NCBI): domain Eukaryota; kingdom Metazoa; phylum Mollusca; class Gastropoda; order Neogastropoda; family Muricidae; genus Rapana; species Rapana venosa. The sequence continues at coordinate 1,183,072 of CM054152.1, forward strand.
ATCACTTGTCAAGAACTGCAGTTTTGTGGGATGGATAAAAAACATTTAGGTGCCTTAAAAAAGAGGTTGGGGGGAGGGGGGGGCAAAATGTGCTTGCAAAATAGATTGAATGTTTGTAACTATGCTCATAGTTGATGCAAAAGACTGATATTCTCTATTCAGTGTGACAAAGTCCAGTTGAACTGAACTTACATGAGTCAGCATGAGTGTGTGTGTGTATGTATACGGCATGTAATTGTGCATTCTCCATGCATAGTTTGCCAGATACACATTGACTGATATTAACCTTCACCTTCATTTTTACCTTCACCTATCCTTTAGTCTAGTCAACCGTTGGGGCACCACTGAAGATTTTGCAACCAGATTCCTCCACTCCTCAGCTTTCCATAGTATGTCGTACCACTCAGGGCCAGTCCACTCTCTGATGTTGTCTTCCCATCGTTTTCTTTATCGGCCTCTTCGTCTCCCTCCTTGTACTGTTCCCTGCAGTAGGACAGTCTTGGCCAGTCCAGATGTACGTGTGACGTGCCTGTACCACTTCAGTTTGTGTGTTTTCTCACTGAAGTTAAGAGCTCTTCATAGGGCACTGCTGGCATTTTCAGTTCCGGTTTTCCCTTCCTGCTGGTTATGTGATCCCTGTATGAGACACCAAGAAGTTTGCAAAAGCATCTCATCTCCATTGCCTGCATTCTTCTTTCAGTGTCTCCTGTTATGGTTCATGTTTCACATGGGTACAAAATCATGGACATGACCAGGGAACACACCAGTCAGATCTTGAAGCTGATGGCGATGTTCTTGTCTTTCTAGAAGACTTTCAGTTTGGCATTACAGCTGTGGTCTGGACTATCCTAGAGAGAACTTCTGGTTTTGATCATTCATCTGATTCTATAGCTCCCAGGTATTTAAAGCTGTGGATGTTCTCAATGTTCTTAATGTCTAGTCTGATATTTGGGACGGGATATCCTGGTGATTAGAGCACTGCATTTGTGATCTGATGGCCCAGATTTGAGCCACTACTGAGGTACCTGTTCAAGATTTTTTCCCTGGAGTTAACATCAGTACTGACTCCAGTTCTACCTAAGTCCTTCGGATGAGACTATAAACTGAGGTCCAATGCACGCAGAACATCTTGCGCACACATTAAAACCTGTTCCATCTTTCAGAAGAGTAGGCCATTGTATGCTGAGGGGAACATATTATGAAATTATAGCCATGTGCACATGGGTACTGTATGCAAAAAAGCAGTCAATGCTTATTTATTTTTCTAGAAATACAAGAGTTTAGAGATCAAATCAAAGTTTAAAAAGGATATTGCTAAAAACAAGACATGGAACTGTGCTGAAGTAAAAATGGGTTGTGCCTGAGGAAGTGTCAGTGACTGTGTGTTGTGCTTCAGGATGTGTTCCTCCTGTCAGTGACTGTGTGTTGTGCTTCAGGATGTGTTCCTCCTGTCAGTGACTGTGTGTTGTGCTTCAGGATGTGTTCCTCCTGTCAGTGACTGTGTGTTGTGCTTCAGGATGCTTTGCTCCTGTCAGTGACTGTGTGTTGTGCTTCAGGATGTGTTCCTCCTGTCAGTGACTGTGTGTTGTGCTTCAGGATGTGTTTCCTCCTGTCAGTGACTGTGTGTTGTGCTTCAGGATGCTTTCTGGGGACTGGCTCAGCTGTTTGTCACCGACAGACACAACATGCATGGTGAGACACGTGTGTGTTTATTTATTCTTTTATATCGAGTGTGAGTGGTTGAGTGAATGGGTAAGATGAGCATCTTTGCACAAGTTGCATGATATATCATGCCCAAAATTACTGCTGCTGATTGTGTGTGTGTGGAGGGGGTGGGGGAGACTGACTGAATGTACTTGTGTGTATCTTTTATTTCATTTCACAGTCTTTGGCCACAGTGGCTTTAATGTTTAATGTGGAGTCATTCTGACAGTTTGTGATAATCAGTACTCTTCACCAGCCCTCATCCTCAAACAATACCGATGCAGGAAAGGAGGAGCTAGATTTGAACAAGGGAAGATAGAAGTGGTAGACGAATTCTGCTACCTGGGAGAGATGATGAGCTGCGAAGCAAAATCTGAGTTAGCTGTCAGAACCAGGATTGCGAGTGCATGGAAGAAATGGAAAGAATTGGCAAGTCTGCTTGGAAATCAGAAAATCCCACTGGAGAGATGCTGTCTGATATATAAGGCCTGCATTAGACCTGTTCTCCTGTATGGTTCGGAGACGTGGGTTTTCACAAAATCCGTCGAACGTTTGTTGAAGAGCTGTGAAAACCGAATGCTACGCTACATGACAAAGATCAAAGGGGAAGACAGGATCATGAATGAAGAACTATGGAGAATGTGCAAAGTTGATGATCTGAAGTCTGTAGCTAGTAGCAATAGACTGCGCTGGTTTAGGCATGTTCAACAGAAAGCAGACCACCACATCATAAAAAGAGCCATGAACTTCGTAGTGGATGGAAAGAGACCAAAGGGAAGACCTAGCAAAACCTGGGCTACCTGTATTGCAGATGATCTTAGAGAAAGGGGCATAAATAAGGAGGAAGCTCAAAACAGAGAGAGAGATGGAGAAGGCTCATCAATATCAAACCTCCCCTGGGAGAAACATGACAAAAAAGGAAGAAGATCACCAGCCCTCATCCTCTCTCACAGACATTATCTGATACATCATCACTGCTGCTGGCAATATTGATAATAATGATGACGTGACATGCTCAGCTGTTATGACACTGTTTTGTCTTATCTTTTGAGAATCACACCAAATCAGTTTTCATTAAAGCAGAAATAGTGGTGGGGGAAAACAAGTGCAGGTAACCAGTTTAAAATCAGTTTTCAGTCACACAGTTCTGCATTAGTTTGGTATTCATCACATCAGGACAGAGATCAGTGGCTTGACAGTGTTGTTGTGTGTTACACAGAACATTTGTGTTGGCTATACCAGTTTCAAACAGTGAAAACACGCAGTCCATTAACTAAAATAGGGGTGTTGGTGGTTTTTCAGGGTTCTTCATTGAGGGTTTTCCAAAGCTGCTCAGATTCCAGGACCACCACGACAACATTCTGAAGAAATACCTCCCCAAGATGAGACGCCATTTCGTGAGTGTATACATAATAATAATAATAATAAATGGAACTTATATAGTATATACATGTCATGTAGTCTGCAGTTGTGAGTGTATACATATAATAATAATAATAATAAATGGAACTTATATAGTGTATACATGTCATGTAGTCTGCAGTTGTGAGTGTATACATCATAATAATAATAATAATAATAAATGGAACTTATATAGTGTACACATGTCATGTACTCTGCAGTTGTGAGTGTATACCTGTACACTGCAGTTGTGAGTATATACATACATGTACACAGCAGTTGCGAGTATATGTACACAGCAGTTGCGAGTATATGTATGCCTCAGTTTGTCAGTATATGTACACAGCAGGTTTGAAATGGTGAACAACAAAAAGTGTTGTTGTGTTCCAAGTTATTGGTAGTCTGCAGGGAAAAGGCCAGGGACTCTCAGAGATGAGGTGAAGTAATAATAATAATAGATGTATGGAATTTATACAGCGCTGAATCTTGGTAAAGTCAGTACGTCAGTGTCTGTTCGTTGGTCAGTTGTGCAGCCGCAGACTGGTTGGCTGGCTAGCCAGTTGGTATGACACAGTTATTGCAAGTTCAGTTGGTGCACGAATCTTTTTATATATACTGGTAGATCATGCATGTGTGTGTGTGCTTGTGTGCAGGCGTGCGTGCGTTTGTGCAATCGTGCGTTTGTGCATGCGTGTGTGCATGTACGTGAGTGCGTGTGTGTGTGTGTGAGAGAGAGCTTTAGTTAAATTTCCATCTGTACTTTAAAAAACAAACCAAAAAACCATATTGTTATTAGCCATGCACAGTGTTAGTTAAAGTTGCCTGTAATTTGCATATGGATCAATTAACCCTGTCACTTCTTACATATTTTGCTGTGATGAATGCTGAGAACTTTCTCACAAAACAGAAAAATAATCATACCCATGACAGGAATTTGCTTGCGTTTTCTTAAAGTACTGAAAACTACATCACAGTAAACATCCATTGATGGTTTCTCCTAGATGTGTCATTGTTTTTGTCCATAGCTTACAGTCTTCATTCCTTGAGTGGTGAACAAGTTGGACATGAACAGCCACCCTCTGGCCTTTTGGAGGTGGCTTGTTTCATGATCATTAGCTCTTCATGTCACCACTTTGTGGGTTTTAGTTTTAATTTATTTTCTTTGTTTTGTGCAGGAAAAGAATGAAATCTATTCCAGCTTTTACAACATCAAGTGGTTCCTTCAGTGTTTCTTAGACAGGGTGAGTATGGCATTTACTTCTTCAGTGTGTGTGCCTGTGTGTGTGTGTTGATGTGTGTGTGTGTGTGTGTGTGAGAGAGAGAGAGAGAGAGAGAGAGAGAGAGATGAGGAGAGACGAGAGAGAGAGAGAGATGGTGTGTGTGGTGTGTGTGTGTGAGACAGAGAGAGAGAGAGTGTGTGTGTGGAGAGAGAGAGTGTGTGTGTGTGTGTGTGTGAGAGAGAAAGAGAGAGAGTGTGTGTTTTTAAAATTATTTTTTATTATTCTTTTATTTCGAGGATAATGGAATAAGCATTCATGTGCTTTTTTTCATCCAGTCCCTGTGTGTATGTAGTTTTGTAAATTTTGTCATCCGTTCCCACCAGCACACATGGCCTACTCTTCCAAAAAGCGGAATGGGTTTTAACGTGTCCACAAGATGTTCTGCATGCGTTTGCACACGGGACCTGGGCTTATAGTCTCTTCCGAAGGACTTTTGGGGGAGAGTGGAGTCAGCACTGATGTTAGTTAACTCCAGAGGAAAAATCCTCTTGAACAAGAATCAAACCCAGGTCAGCAGATCACAAATACATCACTTTGACCACCAGGCTATCCCGTCCCCCCTGTGTGTGTGTGTGTGCGTGCGCACCCACGCATTTTAGTAGCCCAAATAAATCATGGAAGTTGGCTTGATGATGTTGGGAGAGAGAAAAATAATAAAGAACAAGATTTGAGTGTCAGTTGTAATGGTGGGGAGGGGGGGGTGACGATATGGGGAAAGATGGTTTTTAATAAGGGATTTTTTAAAATCTCAGTTTTGATTTTGACAGCAGGGCAGTTGAATGGGTGTTGTGTGTGTGTGTGTTATCTTTTCTTTGAAAATCCTTCTGTGTGTAGAAAAAACATGTTCACCAGCTAGTGTTTTTGTTGTAAGGACCATTGCCTAGACAGCCACAACATGTGGTGTGTGTTATGGCAGACAGTGTGTGTTGATATTTGGCATGTGTGTGTGTTATGGCAGACACCTGGGTGTTGATATTTGGCATGTGTGTGTTATGGCAGACACCTGGGTGTTGATATTTGGCATGTGTGTGTTATGGCAGACACCTGGGTGTTGATATTTGGCATGTGTGTGTTATGGCAGATAGTGGGTGTTGATATTTGGCATGTGTGTGTTATGGCAGATAGTGGGTGTTGATATTTGGCATGTGTGTGTTATGGCAGATAGTGGGTGTTGATATTTGGCATGTGTGTGTGTGTTATGGCAGACACCTGGGTGTTGATATTTGGCATGTGTGTGTTATGGCAGACAGTGTATTTGTCATGTGTGTGTTATGGCAGACAGTGTATTTGGCATGTGTGTGTTATGGCAGACAGTGTATTTGGCATGTGTGTGTTATGGCAGACAGTGTATTTGTCATGTGTGTGTGTGTTATGGCAGACAGTGTATTTGGCATGTGTGTGTGTTATGGCAGACAGTGTATTTGGCATGTGTGTGTGTGTGTTATGGCAGACAGTGTATTTGTCATGTGTGTGTGTGTGTTTATGGCAGACAGTGTATTTGTCATGTGTGTGTGTGTTATGGCAGATAGTGTATTTGTCATGTGTGTGTGTGTTATGGCAGACAGTGTATTTGGCATGTGTGTGTTATGGCAGACAGTGTATTTGTCATGTGTGTATGTGTTATGGCAGACAGTGTATTTGGCATGTGTGTATGTGTTATGGCAGATAGTGTATTTGGCATGTGTGTGTGTGTGTTATGGCAGACAGTGTATTTGGCATGTGTGTTGTGTGTGTTATGGCAGACAGTGTATTTGGCATGTGTGTGTTATGGCAGACAGTGTATTTGGCATGTGTGTGTGTGTGTTATGGCAGACAGTGTATTTGTCATGTGTGTGTGTGTTATGGCAGACAGTGTATTTGGCATGTGTGTGTGTGTTATGGCAGATAGTGTATTTGGCATGTGTGTGTTATGGCAGACAGTGTATTTGTCATGTGTGTGTTATGGCAGACAGTGTATTTGTCATGTGTGTGTTATGGCAGACAGTGTATTTGTCATGTGTGTGTTATGGCAGACAGTGTATTTGTCATGTGTGTGTTATGGCAGACAGTGTATTTGGCATGTGTGTGTTATGGCAGACAGTGTATTTGGCATGTGTGTGTTATGGCAGACAGTGTATTTGGCATGTGTGTGTTTATGGCAGACAGTGTATTTGGCATGTGTGTGTTATGGCAGACAGTGTATTTGGCATGTGTGTGTTATGGCAGACAGTGTATTTGTCATGTGTGTGTTATGGCAGACAGTGTATTTGGCATGTGTGTGTTATGGCAGACAGTGGGTGTTGATATTTGTCATGTGTGTGTGTTTATGGCAGACACCTGGGTGTTGATATTTGGCATGTGTGTGTTATGGCAGACACCTGGGTGTTGATATTTGTCATGTGTGTGTTATGGCAGACACCTGGGTGTTGATATTTGGCATGTGTGTGTTATGGCAGACACCTGGGTGTTGATATTTGGCATGTGTGTGTGTGTTATGGCAGACAACTGGTGTTGATATTTGGCATGTGTGTGTTATGGCAGACAGTGTATTTGGCATGTGTGTGTTATGGCAGACAGTGTATTTGGCATGTGTGTGTTATGGCAGACAGTGTATTTGGCATGTGTGTGTGTTATGGCAGACAGTGTGTTTGGCATGTGTGTGTTATGGCAGACAGTGTATTTGGCATGTGTGTGTGTGTGTTATGGCAGACAGTGTATTTGGCATGTGTGTGTGTTGTTATGGCAGACAGTGTATTTGTCATGTGTGTGTTATGGCAGACAGTGTATTTGGCATGTGTGTGTTATGGCAGATAGTGTATTTGGCATGTGTGTGTGTGTGTTATGGCAGACACCGTTCCATCTGACGCTGCGGGTGTGGGACATCTACATGCTGGAAGGAGACCGGGTGCTGGTGGCCATGGCTTACTGCATCATGAAGATACACCGACGTGAGTGACGGGGTGTCGCTGGTGGTTGTTGTTGTTGTTGTCCATGCTGTTATACATCAGTGTCAGTATTGTGTCATTCATGTTAACACTAAGATACATTGATGTCAGTATTAGCTGCACAAGTTGTCTGTATTATCACTAATATACATCAGTGTCAGTATTGTGTCATTCATGTTAACACTAAGATACATTGATGTCAGTATTAGCTGCACAAGTTGTCTGTATTATCACTAATATACATCAGTGTCAGTATTGTGTCATTCATGTTAACACTAAGATACATTGATGTCAGTATTAGCTGCACAAGTTGTCTGTATTATCACTAATATACATCAGTGTCAGTATTGTGTCATTCATGTTAACACTAAGATACATTGATGTCAGTATTAGCTGCACAAGTTGTCTGTATTATCACTAATATACATCAGTGTCAGTATTGTGTCATTCATGTTAACACTATGATACATTGATGTCAGTATTAGTGCACAAGTTGTCTGTATTATCACTAATATACATCAGTGTCAGTATTGTGTCATTCATGTTAACACTAAGATACATTGATGTCAGTATTAGCTGCACAGTTGTCTGTATTATCACTAATATACATCAGTGTCAGTATTGTGTCATTCATGTTAACACTAAGATACATTGATGTCAGTATTAGCTGCACAAGTTGTCTGTATTATCACTAATATACATCGGTGTCAGTATTGTGTCATTCATGTTAACACTAAGATACATTGATGTCAGTATTAGCTGCACAAGTTGTCTGTATTATCACTAATATACATCAACGTGAGTATTGTATTCTCTGTTGTTGTTCATGTTGTCATGTTAATTGTAATATACATTGATGTGAGTGCAGAAATATAACTCGGTGTTGATTCTAGGGTGTGCCCTTGCGGGATTCCCACATGTTTTTTGAAAGTGCCGCAAAACGATGTGGGCAGTTCGCCCTAACGGACGTAACAAAATCCTGGACAGCGCGTTTTTGAACAAACAGTGCGCCATCGCAACTGCCGTTTGTATATTCTTTAAAATTAAACGCTACTTCCGCTGAAGATCTCCGTTGATGCTTCTGATTGGCTAAGCGCCTTCATTTTTGACCAATCACAGAAACTGTAGTTTGTCCTTGTGAGTTCCCCGCGGCGATCATTACGTTAGCACGCTACCTGAGGGTAGGCAAGATTTTCTGCTTTGCGCCCACAAGCCATCTTCATTATAAAGAGGCTCTCCTGCTCTGTTTTACTCTTAGTTTATGTCATCTTCCGAGAAGCCTTGCACTCCCGGCAACAAGTGACGTAATTGGGACAGAGATCGTTGAGGAGATGGCAGAGTCATACTCCAGCAGGTTGGGAGCTGGTAGATCTGGGAGACAAGTAGCCCTGGCTTGAGAACAGTGATCATGGCATGCAGTAGTCTATGGGCTGTGTATCAAACATGGAAAGAACAATGCCGTCACTAAAGGAGAATGCCCAAATTACAGAACATCACTTAAAGCAACACAGAAAAACTCTTCCCATCACCAGGATAAAAATCTTCAGAAAAGCTTATATCAGTCAGGCAACTTTCTCTCTCTCTCTCTCTCTCTCTCTCTCTCTCTCTCTCTCTCTCTCTCTCTCTCTCTCTCTATCTCTATCTCTCTCTCTGTATGATCCCAAAAAGGGAAAGAAAGGGGAAAAGAAGAGGGGTGGGAAGGTGGGGCAAAGATTTTGACATTGGCTTACCTATCATCAAACTCTAGATCTGTCTCTCTGAATGTAGAAATACAAATTTAATCTCTCTCTCTCTCTCTCTCTCTCTTGCTCAATGTATGATCTTTGGGAGGGGGGGGGGGGAACAAGAAGACTTTTACATTACATTGGCTTTAACTTGTCATTTTTTAGATCTAGACCTAGATCTGTCTCTGAATGTGGAAATACAAATTTGACACCCCCCCTCCTCCTCTCTCTCTCTCGAACAACACACACACACACACACACACACATGAGATCTTTATGAGTGTTCTGACATTTTCAAATATGATGTAGACCCACAAAGGGCAAATTCCAGTTTGTCCTGTTTGGGAAATGAAGCAAGCTCACTTTGATGTTAATTATATCAACATGAAAAAGAATGAAAATCCAAATATAATGGCAGTTAATGTTCATTCGCATTTACAACATAATTACTGTCATTGTCTTAAAATTTATACAGATGGCTCACTTTTAGATAACCATCACGCAGGTTCAGCATTCGTCATACCGGCAGTAAAAATAGAAAAGTCGTATTATGCTGGTAAAAATCGATCTGTTTTTACAGCTGAACTGATCTCTATTCTCATGGCTTTGAATTTCATTTGAGATCATCCATACTGTTTCTTTCACATATTACTTTGTGTGGATTCAAAATCAGTATTATATGCCTTAAAATATATAACTTATAAGCAATCAGCTAAGCTTATACTAGACGTCAAATACTTCATAAATCTTCTGCGTTTAAGAGGAATCCATGTTTCCTTTTGCTGGATACCTTCACATATAGGATTATTTTCTAATGAGTGGGCTGATCCGGCTGCGAAGAAAGGTGCACGTAATATAAAGGGGTCTATAGTACTGCATGTCCCTCTATCCATTGCAGAGGGTTATCGGTTGTTAGAAGAAGCTTCCTTAAACAAATTCATAGAAAAGCATCAGCAAATCAACGGCTTTCACATTCAACTCTGAGTGTGAATAGTGTAGTTGAAAACATTGAAAACTTAGAGATTCATACAAATGCTGTAAAAGAAAGACAACTCAAGGCATTATTTTTCAGGATAAGATTAAATGCATTCATGACAAAATTCAGCAAGGATGTTAAATGCTTATGTGGTGAATATATTTCAAATACCCATATCATACTTGAATGTGAGAAGTTAAAACCTCATCTCCCTGCCTTTTCTGAGAATTCCATTGAAGAAATTTTGAACAATGTTAAGTTAACAATTGAAATTGCTAAGGGTTTATTGTTAAGTCCTATAGGGCATTTATTGTAGTTCTTGAAGTTTTTTTTTTTAATTTTAATTACTGTTCTTGATTTGTTCATGTTAAGAATATTATTTCCTTTGTTATTACTATTTATTACACACACAAGTGCACATGCATGCAGGGACGCCCACACACACGTACACTCACACACACACAGAGTAGATCTCTCTCTCTCTCATATTCAGCCTCCTACTTTAGGATCGTCTGGTATCACTTCAAGTGGAAAGATGTTAAAATTGAAGACTTACTTACTTACTTACACACACACACACACACACACACACACACACACACACACACACACACACACACACACACATTAGACTACCTAGGGGGAAAAGACTTTGATATTGGCTTTTACCTCTCTTCTCATCTAGATCTATCTCCCCAACTCTGAAGAAATACAAAGTTGACTTTGACCCCCTCTCTCTCTCTCTCTCTCTCTCTCTCTCTCTCTCTCTCTCTCTCTCTCTCTCTCATCTCCTTCCCCTTTCTCCACTCTCTCCCTCCACCCCCACTCTCTCTCTCTACCCCCCTCTCCTTTCTCCCCCTCTTTCTCTCCCTCACCACCCCCCCCTTCTCTCTCTCCCCCTCAAACCCGCCCCCTCCACCCCCTCTCTCAGTCTCTGTCTCTGTCTCCCCCTGTGTCAGGAGTGCTTACAACAGATTAACTGGTGACTATTTAAATCCTTTCTGCCTACGTAAATGCTTGTTTGTTTTGTTTCTCTTCCTTGAAAAAATAGCAGAAACTAAGAGTACTGAGGGTACTGTAAGCAAATACGACTTGTCCCCTATTAATGAAGGGGGGGGGGGGGGGGGGGGGGGGGGGAATGCCCCCTTTTTTTCATTTTAGGGGGCCCTTGGGCCCCATTTTAAAAATCCTAGAATCAACACTGATAACTTCAATGGTGTGTAACTTTTGGTGAGTGCAGAACCAACAGACGTCTGCTTCTGGGCTGTTTGGAGATAACATCAGGCAGTAACATTCACCACCGATGTTGTTTCAGGCAGTAACGTTTCACCACCGATGTTGTTTCAGGCAGTAACGTTTCACCACCGATGTGTTGTTTCAGATAACATCGGGCAGTAACGTTTCACCACCGATGTTGTTTCAGATAACATCGGGCAGTAACGTTTCACCACCGATGTTGTTTCAGATAACATCGGGCAGTAACGTTTCACCACCGATGTTGTTTCAGATAACATCGGGCAGTAACGTTTCACCACCGATGTTGTTCCAGATAACATCGGGCAGTAACGTTTCACCACCGATGTTGTTCCAGATAACATCGGGCAGTAACGTTTCACCACCGATGTGTGTTTCAGATAACATCGGGCAGTAACGTTTCACCACCGATGTTGTTTCAGATAACATCGGGCAGTAACGTTACGCGGTTTTTTTCAATTGACGTTGGCAGCGTTTACAGTATGGTTCCATCATGGCAGTCAGTTCCGAGTTGTTTAGAACAGGCAGTAAGTTAACGTCTGATAGTGATTACAGAGTCCATCTGAAATTACCGCTGATTGTTGTTTCAAGCTTTTAATGAGGGTAAGTTCCAGAGTTTTTCAGATACATCGCAGATTTCACCTGTTGTTTGTTTTTTCACCAAGTGTTGTTGGATTAACATCGGCAGTACGTTTCACGCCGATGTTGTTGTCTGGATACCTCCCATAGACGCGATGGTAGCAGACAACATGGACGTGAAGTCACCCGATGTGAAAAGACGTGGCATGAAATGTTCAACCCGGTTTAAGTACATAGGCATGAAGTGTTTTAAGTGATGTTTGTCGCTGCTTGTCATGTCCCTCAGGCACTCAGTTTGCAGTCTTGAAAGAAGTAAATGTAATGGTCTTGATAGAAGGAAACACAGTCCCTCTGAAATAACTGCTGCGTTGGTTTCAAGGCTTTTGAAGGAGGTAATCGCAGGCTTTTCAGTATTCAGATTTCATTCTTTTCTGTTTTGTCAAAGTGATGTGGACGTTTTCATTATCGTTGTGTGAGACTTGTCAGCCCTGGTGACCCCCCTGACTGGCTGGACCGCAGACAACATGACGTGAAATGGCCCGAAGTGAAGTGAAGTGAAGTGACGTGACATGAAGTGATGTAACGTGAAGTGACGTGACTTGAAGTGATGTAACGTGAAGTGACGTGACTTGAAGTGATGTAACGTGAAGTGACGTGACTTGAAGTGATGTAACGTGAAGTGACGTGACTTGAAGTGATGTAACGTGAAGTGACGTGACTTGAAGTGACATGAAGTGATGTAACGTGAAGTGACATGACATGAAGTGACATGAAGTGATGTAACGGGAAGTGACGTGAAGTGACGTGACATGAAGTGATGTAATGGGAAGTGACGTGACATGAAGTGATGTAACGTGAAGTGAAGTGACATGACATAAAGTGAAGTGATGTAACGTGGAGTGAAGTGGTGTGAAGTGCCGTGACGTGAAGTGACATGACATAAAGTGAAGTGATGTAAAGTGACGTGAGGTGATGCTGTTGCAGGGCGGATGCTGAAGATGGCCATGGAAGACGTGCTGGAGTTCCTGCAGAAGTCCCTGGAGAAGGACTTCCAGTGCGAGGACGACATCGTCATCGAGCAGCTGCAGATCTGTCAGGAGGAGCTGCGGAAATCCAAAATGGACGTGCCCCCCCCGCGTGGCCGTGGCGGCGCTGTTGAGCATCCCACGCTGCCCTTCGGCCTGGAGGTCCAGCCCAGCGTGGAGCAGCTGCTGGGGCGCCGCACAAGCATCTCGGTGGACGAGCGCTTGCGGCAGAGTCTCCATGGAAACAAGAAGACGACGCGACGACGGCGGCCAACAGGATGTCGGTGTACTCGGACAGGTCGTCGTACTACGGCACAGCGTCCGTCTCCCACCTGTCCGGCCAGTCCCCCAGAGCCTCGCTGGCCAGTTCCCGCACCTCTGTGGCCGACACTGTGGACAGCCTGGGCTCGTTCGGCCACCGGGTGGGGGCTGCCGGTGACCCCCCCTTTCCCGCTGAAAACACCGCGGCCTCTGACCCTCGTCCTCTGCCGGCCATCGACGAAGAGAGGCCGTGGCCAGAGAGCTAGGGCTTCAGGAGGCCCCCTCCTCGGCCTCCCTCCATTCAGACTACGACAATGTGAACGGGACGTACGACCCGACCCCGTACATCGCCCCCAAAGCCCCCTCAGCTGCCGGCCAGTATCGCAGCTACGTCAGTGAGGAGGCCACCAGAAGAAGCAGGAGGGAAAGGATTGTGACTAACGGCTATCAGTTTTGACGCGTGCCGGCATGCAGTACAATGCAATACAGTACAATCCACATTCCTCACCTTGTCACGTTGTTGGTGTGCTTGTATCTGGGTTGTGATGGCAGGGACCTTGCATGCTGGTGGGCAGGCAGAGAAGTGTGTGTGCGGCTTGGCTCAGGTATTGCTGTGTTCTGTAACCTAGGTAGCTCCAGCACCCCGAATGTCCGCTCTGGAGAAACGTTGGTGTGGACGGACTTTGTTGTTGAAGTGAATCAGGAATTTGATACGTTAAGTGGATGGTTATAGACTGATGTAGGGATTTTATGTTTTGTACAAGCTTTGATATAGAACATATGTACTGTAATACTTCCAAACAGAACTTATGTACTGTACACACTGTGATACAGAACATATGTACTATATAAACTTCTCTATAGAACATATGTGCTATACACTCTTTGATATAGAACATATGTACTATAGACACTTTGATATGTACTAATGCACTTGGTTTGATATAGAACAATGTACTGTATTATCACTTTTGAATATGCTTAAATTATTTATTATATCTGAAAAAAGAAGGTGATAGATTATTTCAGAATATAGCAAGAAGTGTCTACACATTTTTGTGCTGTTTCAATATGTTCATGTGCCTGTTGTTCAATATGTTCAATGTGCCTGTTGTTCAATATGTTCAATGTGCCTGTTGTTCAATATGTTCAATGTGCCTGTTGTTCAAGTATGTTCAATGTGCCTGTTGTTCAATATGTTCAATGTGCCTGTTGTTCAATATGTTCAATGTGCCTGTTGTTCAATATGTTCAATGTGCCTGTTGTTCAGTATGTTCAATGTGCCTGTTGTTCAATATGTTCAATGTGTCACGTTGTTCAGTATGTTCAATGTTCACATTGTTCAATACGTAGCATTGGAGCAGACGCTGTGCATTGTTCAGTTGATGCTGAGGACTGCTGATCCCGATCCTGAGCTGTGTCGTGGTCGTGTCTGTGCTTTCAGCTGTTGATGATATTGATGTTGATGTGGGCTGCCGTCAGGTCACAGGGACTTGCCCTGCCTGATTGACCGTTTGTTTGTTGGTTGGTTGGGTCTTAGTCATGGAGGGGAAGAAGAATCAAAAGAGATTCATGTGTTTGGGGTTTTTTACTAGAATTTTACCTATGCACATATACCTCACACACCTAGAGTACACACACACACACACACTCACACACAGTTTAGACAGTTTTTGTCTAATATCACATAATGTGAAAAGACGTTAAATTAAGAAGAACACACACACACTCACACATTCTTAATGTACAGAATTCAGTTCATCCAGGAAAAAAAGACACAGGTCTTAATTTCAACTCACAAATCTGAAGATTTTATCTTAGATCCCAAATTTTACTTTTTCTTCTAATTTTCGATTTCGGAAAATTTCTGTCATGAGCCTTTTCACTGATTCCACTACAAAGTTTGTTAGACACACTACTTCAGACAGTAAGCAACGGGCCATGAAGAAGCAATGGTCATTGACAATTTGTTCTCCATCAAACATCCTGTGCCTGTCATTTGTCTGTGTGCTAGAGGTAGGTCCTGCAAGTTTGGTGACTCCATTGTGTGCCTTTGTCAGGGGGGGAAACATGCAGTGACTTAAGTTATGTGCCTTTTTTCTGTTTTGGAAGAACAAATGCGATCTGCCTTTGTTGTGTGAAACTAGTCATTCATCACTAGGCAGTTGAATTAGAAGAGCTTTTATCATTTAAGGTGAAGGGGGCAATTCTACATTGAATGGAAAAGAAAAAAAAAAACATTTTATAAAAATTGGGCATACTGTGAGCTGTTAGCTTGTTGCTGCTCCTGGTGGCTTTGTGCACGACATGCTCTTCTCTGAATAGACGGTTAAAACCAGTAGTTGTGCCTAGCCACGTATATCACCGTGAATGCCATGTTGAAAAAGGTGGCAAATTGTCCAGATTGGTGAGCTCCTTATCTTCTTAGTGTCAGCGAGGTTGTCGCGTTGTCTCTGTTGTTTTGTACTGTTGTCTATACAGGTTGTTGTCTTCCATATTATGCCGGCTTTTGTCACCGCTGTTGATTTTTGGATGAAGTCAAGCTTACTTGCCCTGTGCTTTGTGCCTTGTTATATATATACAGCCTGAGCTGATGAAACACTGTCGGCTGAGCAAAGATGCTGTCATGTCAAGTCTTGAATTCTATGAAGATGTTTTATGAAAGTGATGTATATCTGTGATACATATGTCAAAGATCACAGGTAAATGCTTGAATATATTTTTCCATATGAATAAGATGACTATATATATTTTTTTTTTTAGAAAGACAAGAGAGTGTGAGTGTGCAGTGGTGTGTTAGGTATTGTAGTGTAACAGCTGTGTGAACATACGTGGTGTGGTGAAGAAGGAAGATGGCGGCCCTGGTCTTCTTGTCCTCCTGTCTCTGGCCTGCCATGCCTGGTGTGGTGAAGAAGGAAGATGGCGGCCCTGGTCTTCTAGTCCTCCTGTCTCTGACCTGCCATGTGTGGTGTGGTGAAGAAGGAAGATGGCGGCCCTGGTCTTCTTGTCCTCCTGTCTCTGACCTGCCATGTGTGGTGTGGTGAAGAAGGAAGATGGCTGCCCTGGTCTTCTTGTCCTCCTGTCTCTGACCTGTCATGTGTGGTGTGGTGAAGAAGGAAGATGGCTGCCCTGGTCTTCTAGTCCTCCTGTCTCTGACCTGTCATGTGTGGTGTGGGGAAGATGGCGGCCCTGGTCTTCTTGTCCTCCTGTCTCTGACCTGCCATGTGTGGTGCTGACTAGGGAGTCAGCTTCTTGCCCGGTGTGTGTGTGTGTGTGTGTGTGTGTGGGCCATAGGGGGACCAATACTGACCGTTCGTTCATCTATTTTGTCTTGATGGGAAATGTGAGGAACTGACATGCCGCATCCTGGTCAGGGACACAGACATGAACAGGATGACCAGAGCAGTGGCTTCTTCCCCCCGAGGCATCTTGTGGTCAGTCCTGCTGGCTGGTAATGCCGTCTGTCTCCTCTGCCATCTTGGATCAGGGAAGTGACACAAAGCAAGTTGTTTAACTGGACGGCTGCTTGTTGCATGATGTCTGAATTCATTTCGTGTGCTAGCCCCGAAGTTGCAATGTGGCTACCTAAATAGGGAGGGGGGGGGGGGAGGAAACGGTCACACACACAAAAGTCTCACCAGTGGTGAACCTCAGAGCTCTAGCTGAGGAACGAAGGAAAACAACCAACAGTCCAAAAAGGATTTATGAGTTGATGATTTTGACAAGCTCTCAGCTTCTCTTAAAGTCATCCATGAAGGAGGTGAGTAACTGAACCAGAAGCTATCGAGGCCACTGCCCTGTGTGTGGCCAGCTGATCAGAGGGCAGGTTGATCTCAGGAATGCCCGGCAAACTGCCCTGTCTGCGGTCAGCTGAACTGACCGACACTGGTTGACTGCAGGAACTGTCCAAGAAACATGCATGAAGCAGCTGTCTGACTCGAGGAGCAGTGAAGAGCCTGTGTAGGGGATGAGAACTGTCACCTAGAAATCAGCAGGAGTGCCACACTAAGGATAAAACACAACTAGAAATCAGCAGGAGTGCCACACTAAGGGAACAACTAGAAATCAGCAGGAGTGCCACACTAAGGGAACAACTAGAAATCAGCAGGAGTGCCACACTAAGGGAACAACTAGAAATCAGCAGGAGTGCCTCACTAAGGGAACAACTAGAAATCAGCAGGAGTGCCACACTAAGGGAACAACTAGAAATCAGCAGGAGTGCCACACTAAGGGAACAACTAGAAATCAGCAGGAGTGCCACACTAAGGGAACAACTAGAAATCAGCAGGAGTGCCACACTAAGGGAACAACTAGAAATCAGCAGGAGTGCCTCACTAAGGGAACACACAACTAGAAATCAGCAGGAGTGCCACACTAAGGGAACAACTAGAAATCAGCAGGAGTGCCACACTAAGGGAACACACAACTAGAAATCAGCAGGAGTGCCACACTAAGGGAACAACTAGAAATCAGCAGGAGTGCCACACTAAGGGAACACACAACTAGAAATCAGCAGGAGTGCCACACTAAGGGAACACACAACTAGAAATCAGCAGGAGTGCCTCACTAAGGGAACAACTAGAAATCAGCAGGAGTGCCTCACTAAGGGAACAACTAGAAATCAGCAGGAGTGCCACACTAAGGGAACAACTAGAAATCAGCAGGAGTGCCACACTAAGGGAACACACAACTAGAAATCAGCAGGAGTGCCACACTAAGGGAACAACTAGAAATCAGCAGGAGTGCCACACTAAGGGAACACACAACTAGAAATCAGCAGGAGTGCCACACTAAGGGAACAACTAGAAATCAGCAGGAGTGCCTCACTAAGGGAACACACAACTAGAAATCAGCAGGAGTGCCTCACTAAGGGAACACACAACTAGAAATCAGCAGGAGTGCCACACTAAGGGAACAACTAGAAATCAGCAGGAGTGCCACACTAAGGGAACACACAACTAGAAATCAGCAGGAGTGCCACACTAAGGGAACAACTAGAAATCAGCAGGAGTGCCTCACTAAGGGAACAACTAGAAATCAGCAGGAGTGCCACACTAAGGGAACAACTAGAAATCAGCAGGAGTGCCTCACTAAGGGAACACACAACTAGAAATCAGCAGGAGTGCCACACTAAGGGAACAACTAGAAATCAGCAGGAGTGCCACACTAAGGGAACAACTAGAAATCAGCAGGAGTGCCACACTAAGGGAACAACTAGAAATCAGCAGGAGTGCCTCACTAAGGGAACACACAACTAGAAATCAGCAGGAGTGCCACACTAAGGAAACACACAACTAGAAATCAGCAGGAGTGCCACACTAAGGGAACAACTAGAAATCAGCAGGAGTGCCACACTAAGGGAACACACAACTAGAAATCAGCAGGAGTGCCTCACTAAGGGAACAACTAGAAATCAGCAGGAGTGCCACACTAAGGAAACACACAACTAGAAATCAGCAGGAGTGCCTCACTAAGGAAACACACAACTAGAAATCAGCAGGAGTGCCTCACTAAGGGAACACACAACTAGAAATCAGCAGGAGTGCCTCACTAAGGAAACACACAACTAGAAATCAGCAGGAGTGCCTCACTAAGGGAACACACAACTAGAAATCAGCAGGAGTGCCACACTAAGGGAACAACTAGAAATCAGCAGGAGTGCCACACTAAGGGAACAACTAGAAATCAGCAGGAGTGCCACACTAAGGGAACAACTAGAAATCAGCAGGAGTGCCACACTAAGGGAACAACTAGAAATCAGCAGGAGTGCCTCACTAAGGAACAACTAGAAATCAGCAGGAGTGCCTCACTAAGGGAACACACAACTAGAAATCAGCAGGAGTGCCACACTAAGGGAACAACTAGAAATCAGCAGGAGTGCCACACTAAGGGAACAACTAGAAATCAGCAGGAGTGCCACACTAAGGGAACAACTAGAAATCAGCAGGAGTGCCTCACTAAGGGAACACACAACTAGAAATCAGCAGGAGTGCCACACTAAGGGAACAACTAGAAATCAGCAGGAGTGCCACACTAAGGGAACAACTAGAAATCAGCAGGAGTGCCACACTAAGGGAACAACTAGAAACAGCAGGAGTGCCTCACTAAGGGAACAACTAGAAATCAGCAGGAGTGCCTCACTAAGGGAACAACTAGAAACAGCAGGAGTGCCTCACTAAGGAAACAACTAGAAATCAGCAGGAGTGCCTCACTAAGGGAACAACTAGAAATCAGCAGGAGTGCCACACTAAGGGAACACACAACTAGAAATCAGCAGGAGTGCCTCACTAAGGGAACAACTAGAAATCAGCAGGAGTGCCTCACTAAGGATAGAATACAACTAAAGTAAACTAAACAGTGTTCGCTTTCTTTTTCATTTCCTCTCTTGACCGTCATCGTCAGCATCTTTTTCTTTACCTTTCCCTTGTCCAGTTTTTCTGTTCATCTATGATTTGTGTTCCGATGAGTGTCCAGTATTTGGTGCCATGGACAAGTTGAACGTGGCGGAGCCCATCTCTGTCCAGGCAGCAGGATGCATGCTGTGTGTGTTGTTCATCCCACTTTGACATCACTTAGTTCCCTAAAGATAGATAGAATCATGCTGTTTTGACACAAATAACACAGTTACTGCTGTATTCAGTAGACAAGCGGAAAATGAATATATACAAATGAATATAAATATGCTTTTTTTTTATACAAATAACGCAGTCACTTCTGTATCCACTATACAAGCCAAAAATAATTATAATTATGCTATTTTGATAGAAATAAGGCAGTGACTGCTGAAGATTTCATATGGATCATCATATGACGCAAAAGGAAGCAATCTGCACCAGATAAAAAAAGACGTCAACACCATACATATATACAAAAGTGACGACTATGGATTGGTAGTAAATCTTGGGTACTGTCTACATCAGTACTGATAAATCTGAACCAATATTATTTATACTGCAATTTGGTTTGACATACTGTACACTAGTGCTACATATTTATCTGGAAAAGACACGATCCTATATTCTTCATCTGTTCTTTTTCCTGTGTGTGTGGATTGTTCTTGTTCTGTTGATACCGAGTGATCTGATGCACTGGTGCATGAGATTTTGCCATCGACCTTGTGGCCATAACTTGTACCTGTCTCTGTAACATGTAGGAAGAGAAAGTGTTGTACTGTTTAGATGTAAGTACTGGCCCTGACTTGGCAAATGTTACTGGTGTTTACATATCACTGACCATCAACGACATTATTTTTACAGTCATTGTTAAGTGCCTGAAAAATGAGAGGATGGAAGATGATTTTGAAGACTGCTGTAACAGGGAATACTATATTGTATGGTGTGATATATATGTATTAACTACTCCAGTGTACAATAATCATATTGCACTGTGGATACATATATTAGCTGCTGTAACATGGAATAATCAAATTGCACAGTAGCAACATGTATTGACTGCTGTAATGTGGAATAATCATATTGCACAGTGATACAGTATGTATAAGAACACACTAACATGGAATAATTGTATTACACAGTAGAAACATGTATTGACTGCTGTAATATAGAATAATCATATTGCACAGTGATACAGTATGTATAAGAACACACTAACATGGAATAATTGTATTGTGCAGTAGAAACATGTATTGACTGCTGTAATATAGAATAATCATATTGCACAGTGATACAGTATGTATAAGAACACACTAACATGGAACAATTGTATTGTGCAGTAGAAACATGTATGAACAACACTTACATGGAATAATCATAATTATTGCACAGTGCAATACACGTATTAACTACAATAACATAGAATAATTATAACTATTGTACAGTGTGATACATGTATTAACTACAGTAACATGGAATAATTATAATTATCGCACAGTGTGAGACATGTATCACTTACGTTAACATGGACTAATCATATTACTCTAGATACGTGTAAAAACTCTGTGAATAATAAAAGCCCAGATGCTGTCTGCCTTTTGTGGAATTCAGCTTGTTTTAGTTGTCAGAATTGTGTGCTCAAGGTGATGGTTGTGATGTAACTGTCATTATGAAGTTGTTACTTTGTGGACATGCCTGACACACATTAACCATGATGTATTTTTCTTACTATAGATAGAGCTCTATATTGGTCACATGGTGGGGTTTTTTTTCCTTTTCAATTTCCAAATTGTTCATTTGCCATTTGTAAATGATCGCGATTTATTTGATGAATTTGAATGGACTGAATTTTATACTCTTAATTGTGATTCAGTTTTTGCCTTTTTTTCTGCTCATCAGTAGACTGGGGTTTTTGGTTGTTTGTTTAAAAGACTTTTAAAAATGATAGAGAACCTGACTATCCAACAGAATCAGCCATCTTAAATCAGGGTAGGGGGTGCTGGATTGCCTTGGATTGGAGTGATGACCTCTGACGGCCTGGTTTGAGTCGCCACTGAGGCACCTGTTCCAGGCAATTTTTCCCCTGGAGTTTTCATCAGTGCTGACTCCACGCCCTGAAAGTCCTTCAAATCAGACCATAAATTGAGGTCCAGTCTGTGAATGCATGCAGAACACATGTGCACATGTTAAAACCTGTTCTTCCTTTTGGAAGTGTAGTCCATTATGTGCTGGTAGGAACGGATGTCAGATTTGTTTAAATGCATACTCACTGGTTTCATGTTGAGATGTCACCCTGAAGTCAAGTACGGCGTCCTTAATGGTAGGCCAAAACTGACGCGTACGCAAAACCTCATCATTGATGAACCTCAGAGGTCTGGCTGAGGAACAGGAAAAACACAACCCCCCCCCCCCCAAAAAAAAAAACAACCAAAAAAAAAACAACCAGGGTTGAAACCAAGGTCAGGTTTTTGTGGCTGGAGGGTGTGGGTACTCTTTCATTGTTGTTATTATTACCCTTGGAAATAACAACAGGAACACAGAGAAAAGAAAAACAAAATGTGACATTGCTTGTGAAAATGACGGGTGCCAAACCAAAAAAAAAGACAGGTGCAAGAGACTTGTCTGTTGTGCTGCAACTGGTGGAGTCAGGAAAGAGCTGTTTGAATCAATTGTCTGATTGACCATGACTGGCTTAGACTTGTCTGTTGTGCTGCAACTGGTGGAGTCAGGAAAGAGCTGTTTGAATCGATTGTCTGATTGATCATGACTGGCTTAGACTTGTCTGTTGTGCTGCAACTGGTGGAGTCAGGAAAGAGCTGTTTGAATCGATTGTCTGATTGATTATGACTGGCTTAGACTTGTCTGTTGTGCTGCAACTGGTGGAGTCAGGAAAGAGCTGTTTGAATCGATTGTCTGATTGATCATGGCTGGCTGGCTTCTAGCAAATGGTGGGCTTGAAGGACTTAGCTCCCTTCAATAAAGCTGATTTGAAGTTATACATATTACAGAAACTAACAACAACAGGAAAGCATTATTGATAACAGAAAGCTTGGGGGGAGGGGGAGAGAGAGAGAAAGGGAATCAAAGAAAAAAACGTGTGCTTCCTTTTTAATTTATAAACAAAAAAGCTTTGCATGGTTTTTAGGATTTTATACCATTTTGAATTTTGATACATAGTTTCATCTTAAAACATTTTCAGAATTTGTTTGGTTAAAGTGTGCTTTTATTTAAGAAAATTTTTCATTTAAAATAAAATTTTGTAAGTATTATTTATGAAAGATTTCACTTCCTCCTCCATTATTGTACTGCTGTTGATTTAGATGAGATTTGTATCCCTGAAGATGGAATGCAGCACCTTTATAGTGGGCCAAAACTGTTGCATACGCTAAACCTTGCTATTGGTGAACCTCGAAGCTCCAGTGGAAGAACAAAGAAAGAAAGATGAGATTTCTCTGGCACAAGAGATGTGATGGCACAGTTGTACAGGAGCGTTGTTTCTTTCATTTAGTGAGGGATCGTTCTCTCTGTATGGCCATGTGTGTTGAGGGATCGTTCTCTCTGTATGGCCATGTGTGTTGAGGGATCGTTCTCTCTGTATGGCCATGTGTGTTGAGGGATCGTTCTCTCTGTATGGCCATGTGTGTTGAGGGATCGTTCTCTCTGTATGGCCATGTGTGTTGAGGGATCGTTCTCTCTGTATGATGGGGGTTTCCTAGCCATGTGTGTTGAGGGATCGCTCTCTCTGTATGGCCATGTGTGTTGAGGGATCGTTCTCTCTGTATGGCCATGTGTGTTGAGGGATCGTTCTCTCTGTATGGCCATGTGTGTTGAGGGATCGTTCTCTCTGTATGGCCATGTGTGTTGAGGGATCGTTCTCTCTGTATGGCCATGTGTGTTGAGGGATCGTTCCTCTGTATGGCCATGTGTGTTGAGGGATGTTCTCTCTGTATGGCCATGTGTGTTGAGGGAGGGTTCTCTCAAAGTGGCCAGGCCACAGTTCTGACAAACCCACTACAGGCGAAACAGCGCTGTTGTCTGCTTCCCTTTCTGTTCCCAGCTTTGCACAAGAAGAGCTTTTTTTTCTTTTTTTTTTTTTGTTGCAGAAGAAGAGCATGATTTTAAAAAACCCAATCAGATTATGAAAATACTTCTAAGACCTTAAGATACCTGTCCTGTGAATTAAATTGGTTACAACAAGCAGAATGGTTTTGTTTGTAGTTCTAACGGCTTGGAAGGCAGGCAGTAATGTGCTTGTTGAGAAAGCTCAAGGCTTCAGGTTTGATTCCCGTTTGAAGATAGACTTTTTCTCTTTCGCTGGACCATAAGTAATGGTCTGGGTGCTAGTTTTTCAGATCAGACAGTACACTGAGTTCACATGCAGCATACATAGAGTGCATGTAAAATAGAAAAATAGAAAAAATAAGAGCGAGGCAACCTGTATACATTGAATGTCAGCAGCCTCAGTTCTCCGTTTGATTTAGTCTGTGACTTTTGAAGCGCTAGTTTTTGTTGAGCCTGTTGTCAAGTTCGTTTACTTTTGCTTTATGTGGGTTGGTGGGCTTTTTTTTTCACAGATGATTATATTTTAATGATTGTTGTGTGAGTATTGAATGGTTTGAATATTGTTTGAGTATTGAAAGGCTTGAATATTAACTACTGAATGGTTTGAAAATGTTTGACTATTGAAAAGTCTAGAATGGTTTGAATATTGTTTGAAACCCATGACAAACTATGAGAAATTGTGTGTATCATGAGTTTGCTACTTGTTGCTTTTTATTGCTATTTGAAAGATCTGAATCTTGTGTCGTTTTGTCTCCTGTCCAGTAACCTGTAAAGTGATGTAGTATGCATTGATAGTTTTGCTGTGCGCGCTGTCTGCATCACTGTTTTACTGGCCATAGATGACCACCATTGATGTGTGTGTGTGTGTGTGTGTGTGTGTGCGTTTTGAAAATCAGTAAATATGCATATAATTTTTTGATAATCAAAATGGTAATGAGTAAATCATGAAGACTTTGAGTTTCAGTGAAAATGTGTTGTAGCTTGCCAGGATAACCGCTGAGTTTTCTCTGTGTGTGGCGCTGAAGGTTGTCACGATGTCTCCGCTTTGTGTTGCTGGGTATGTCCCTGTTCCTCCTCACAGCTGCTCTGCACTAGGTAGCTGATCAACACACTCTTCCTTGGGGCAGGCAGGCCCAGGTCATGCATGTGTTGGTCAACCAACATTCCTCACATCTCCACTGTGTGGCTTGTCAAGGAAGCTGTTCATTCGTTTCTCTTTGTGGACTATATGTACAGGAATTATTCCATGCAAGCACTTGATAGATTTATCCAGGTGCTTTTCTCAGGATCTTTGGGGTTAGTTTTTTTGTTTAAAAAAAAATATATATATATATATTCTCTGAATATTCTTGGCTGTTTGGGAAACTGTTTCTGGGAATCTCTCTGTGGATTTATCAGAATGCTGTTCTTTGGAATCTCTCTGCGTGGCTTGTGAGAAAGCTGTTCTGTGGGGGTCATGCTTACCAGTAAATGATTCCCTGACACTGAAATAATGGCTGATCACCAAACTTTGGGCTGCATCCTCTACTGTAGCTGTCATGTGGCTCATCTACAAACTCTAGCTGCATTAGCTACAGCCTGATTGGTCAACATTCCATGCAGCCACACCAACCAGTGTGGCTGATACAAGATACTCCTTGCAGCTGTGCAAGCTGTGATCATGTGGTTGACAAATCTGGTTTAAAAAAAAGAGTCTCCCCTAGTAATTATACTATAAATGCCCTAAGTCCATTATATATTGAATGTAAGTCTCATTCATCTGTTTTAAAGTCTTTGGTAGGTGCTCATATTCATTTTCTGATTGTAATGAATAAACATGGGCCTTGATTGGCTCAAAGGCAGTTGTAGACAAAACAGACCTGGATTGTGTGTGTGTGTCATTTCTGGTCTTGGCTCAGAGGGGTCAGGTCCAGGCCTGTGTGTGCAGCCAGCATTAGTCTACTGGCCTGGAAGAGGGGAGGGGGGGGGGGGGGGGGCTGACTGATGGGGCGGCGTTGTAGTGGTCTTCCTCCCAGTGTTGCACGGCTTAGCGTGTGGTGAGGATTTAAATGAAAGACAAATCTGATGTAGTGGCATTGCCTGTGTAGAGCATCAGCAAGGACAGTGTGTCATTAGGTGCGGTGATTTGCAATGCACCGCCGTTCTTGCTATTTCAAAACCAGCATGATTGTGTTAAAGACAGGTTGCTGAAAAAATGGCAAGTAAGTCAGATTTCCTGTCACATTGTTTTATGATCTTTGTTTACAAACTAATAATGTGAAATGTTTATAGTAACACTTTGAATTATGCCATCTATCATGCTGATGAAACATATTTTGACATTATGTAATATTTTTTAAAAAATTGGTATTATAGTCAGAATAAATTGAATTGTAATGTTGGTTTTTAAGTTACTGATTCAGTCATGGCTGAAGTTTGTAGATGAAGACTTAAAATTTTCTGCATTGCAAAGTCCATTTTGTGATGTCTGCATTCTCTTTGCAAGATTTGGACCATGGATCTCTTCCTGTCAATGTGGCTGTGTTATCTGTAGTGTGGAGCTCTGAACCTCATTCAGAGGGATTTTGTATCTTTTTAGTGTGTGTGAAAGCATTCAATTAGAATTTAAAACCTTAAATCATGTCGCCGATTTTCTCACTGTTTTCTGCAGAACTTGATTTCAACACATATTGAGAAACTAAAGTTCACGG
Source organism: Rapana venosa (assembly GCA_028751875.1). Taxonomy (NCBI): domain Eukaryota; kingdom Metazoa; phylum Mollusca; class Gastropoda; order Neogastropoda; family Muricidae; genus Rapana; species Rapana venosa. The sequence continues at coordinate 1,209,344 of CM054152.1, forward strand.
GAAAAAAATATAGACATCATGACTGCTAACAACAACAAAAAATTAGACAACCTGATTGCATTGGCATGATAATGTTTTTATGGATTTTATAATATATTAATTCTTATGCCTTAATCTTTTTTAAAAGTTACAAACCAGACCTGTTAAAATTTTGTCCGTTGTCATGAAGAAAGAGGAATAGAGAGAAGTAACCTGCAGGCGTTTTAGTGATGATGTGTACCTCAGATCTGGAAGGATTGCTCCATTGAAGTCAAGTATTTTACTCAGCAATTTTCTTTGAGTCTGTGCCTTTGCAACAACAGAGTAACTGTACATTCCTGCATTTTGCAAAAGAGAATTCTGATGACTATTTTGAAGACCAGCATAACTATCAAACAGAATTTTGGACCATAACAGGCTATATGTCCATTCGGCCAAAAATGGGAAGAAAATCATGTTGGCTCCTTCCTCCCTGTCTCTTGCTCAGAAACATAACACTGTTGTGAAGATTTGATTTGTTGGCACGTGAAGAGGAGCATGTGTATGTGTGTGTGTGTGTGTGAGGGGGGGGGGGACAGCGATGTGTGAGAAAGACCAGTTGAACAATTAAAATTGTAAACAGTCATTTGTTTGACATTATTTGTGTGAATTTGTTATGCATACTTATAAGTAACGTGCACATAGACGCATGCGTGCAAAACCACACACACACACTATATATATATTATATATATATATATAGATATATATATATAGATATATACAAGTACATAAGCAGACAGGGAAAAAAGACCCTCCAAAAAAGGGTGGCAATGCTGCTCATGACTCGGCCAGGGTGAATGTGCTGTGGGTTCATCGGGAAGACAGGGACCACACAGTCTCGCTTCATCCACTTTACAGATGCAATTTTTAGAGTGTTGATCCAATTACCTGAACAACACTGCAGGTATCCGAATCTCTCGGGCCTGGTTGATGCCAGGATATATCATGATAGGAAGCATAGATTACAGCCCTGTCGAGTAGTCTCAAAGCAAGTGGGCTTTATAACTTCATCATTAATAACTCTCATCACCATTGATCAGCATGCAACAAAAGAATATTATCTCTGATTCAGTGGCCCCTGTTGCTTTGGTCTCATAGTGACCTCACTTTCAGTTTCCCATACACTTCCGTTCCTGTGGTACAGTGCAGTGCCTCTCTGACTGGTAGCCTTTTGGCAGCTTAAGTTTGATAAGCTCCATGTGGACTTTTGAACCTGAGGATGTGACATGATGAGCTTGGGTATTTCTGGGGCAGTGAAATCGAAATAAACAGCACAAAGAACAGGAGTGTCAAAGAAGTTGGGAGCAAAAAACACAACAACAAAAATCCATAAAGTACCTTATCATGACTCAAATCCACCCAGTTTCCACTAATCGATGCCTTTCATCTTGACAGATCTGGATGTTCTAGTTTTATGAACACATTTTTAGTGCTCAGAGACCTTGGTCTATTGTCTCCTTTGAAAGAGAGCATGCAGATCACCACGCTGCCAATGGATCAGTGTTCTTTTATTAAATGATAGGCTGTTGGGTAAGCTAGCTCAACATGTGATCATCATGATATTTTGATAACATGGTTTGATTAACCCTTTTGCTGCCAGTGAATCAACCTTGAAGTTAAATCTTATTTGCCGGGTTTAAAAAATTTATTTTTATCCAAATCGGATACATATTTTTAAAAAATCACTTAAAAGAGGGGATTCCTTGTTACGAATGTAAGATTACTGGTTATCAATAGAATTTAGAGGCCTTCACCTTTCCAAAAATATTCAGTCTAAATATAAAACAAAGAACATTCTGGATTCCCCATGATGAGTTATCTGATCAAGTAAGGTGCAGAACAGGTTATCTGTTAATGCTGAACCTGAAGGCAAACCAGTTAATGTTTATGTTGTCAACTTCTTCAGTCAAGGATGGAGTACTCTTCTATGAAAGGTCAGTAGGTCATTTAACCTGTGCTGCAAGATGCCAATGACACCACACAGTACTAGTTATATATATAGTACAGTGGTGTTGATGTGTAACACACACACATACATACATATGCATTTGTGCATAAGCATGTGCATATATACACGACCTGTGTCACACATAAACAAATCTTTTTAAGATAACAACAAAAAAGCATAAAAACAACCACCAAAAAACCCAAAACAATAATAATAATAATGAAAAAACCCCAACTATATAACTTGTGTACATTCTCCAATAGACTAGGCATCAACTGTTTGGAATTCTGATGCACCAAAACTTTAATTCCTCTACAAAACCTGTATAAAAATACTCTGGATTTTTTCTTGGAAAGAAAAAAAAACCCCAAACCGAACAGATTCTTTAGATGAAGTCAGTGCTTACATGAATATTCACCTTCGCTACATACTAGATAAAGAACTGATGACAGCTAAGATTTGGGCAGAAAATTCACCACCAAGACAAGTCGGTACACACACACACACACACACACACACACACACACACTCTCTCTCTAAAAGTCGTGTGGAGTATTTTCGGCAGGTGGGACTTGTTGGCTATGTCACCGGTGGTGATCGATTTTTTGTGTGTTTTAGAGTGACTTCCCCTCGTATCACACTCGCATGTGTATGGTGAAAGGCGGCAGAATCTTCAGCACATCGTTGAATTGGTAGCACTATGAAAGACGACGTGAAGCAGAGTACATACTCCATTCCATGCCAGGAAGTGGTCCGCTGTGTGGAGTTTTCACCATTTCAGTGGTCATGTCAGCTCCTGGCCTTTGGAACAGCTACCAAAGTGTCTGTGGTGGCCTGTCGTTTTCAGGTAGTCAGTCAAGCCTAACTCAACACTCAAGCTAAACACTACAGTTCCTCTTTCTTTCTTTCTTTCTTTTCGGGTGGGGTTATTCTGCCGTTCCAGCGCTCAACGATCTCCATTTAAACATTATAGGAGTTGCTGGGTGTGTTTGTGTCAACGAAATCACCTGCTGTAGTTGGTCTCTAATACATTGAAAACTACAAAGAATAGATTCTCTCTCTCTCTCTCTCTCTCCCTCTCTCTCTCTCTCTCTCACCCCCTTAGATTATTTCTCTCTCTCTCTGCCCCCCCCCCCCTCTCTCTCTCTCGTGTGTGTGTGTGTGTGTGTGTGAGAGAGAGAGGTATACCTTTGATAGCAGACTATATGGCTGTGTCAGTGTGTGTATTATATAGCCTATAACTATATAAATCATAAGCAATACAATCACAATTTTGCCAGTCAGGCAGCTCCGGATAGTACTGATAGTACTAGTAGGTGGCGATGTTCATTTAAAAACAAAAATATCAGGCATGCACACAGTGACACACATGCACAAACACACACACACACATGAAGTCACACAGAGAAGGCTTATTTTATACTGTGATATGTAACATTTTGTAATCCTAAAGTTGAAATTAAACTTCAACATTAAAAAAACAATTTTTTTAGTACCCATCAGAGCTAAAGGGAAAACATTTTGTCTAGGGAATGCCAAATGGTTGAACGAACAGCAGAGTTCTATCCCTTTGATTGAATGCCATAAAAATGATAAATGATTAAATACTTTTTTTTTTAATCTAAAAAATGCCGTAACTAGGCATATGCACATCATTTTGTGAGGTGAAGACCGCCTTAGCTCAAACTACTGCACTACTCTAGTGAGTTGATTATATTTATAATATAGATATTATAAAATGCTCTGTGTGGTGTGTGAATGTGATGATGCAGGAGGAAGATGTGGACCTCCATGGGCTGGACTACAGTGCAGTGAAGGACGTGCAGATGGACCAAGGTGTGGCCTGCCTTGCCTGGAGCCCCAAAACATCCCTGTCCATGCTGGACAAACACCTCTGGTCAGTAGACAGAACAGTTTATGTAGATCTTCTTTTAGCTGCTGGTCAGTAATAATAATAATAATGATAAATGGAATTTATACAGCGCTGCATCTTGCACAGACAAATCAAAGCACTTGCACTCAACTCATTCTTACAGTCATGAAACCAGTAGCAAGTAGTAGTTCTAACAAGTCCAAATGTACACACACACACACACTCACACACAGAGGTTATACACTTTGGCTGGGTGATGGGATTTTGGCTGTTGAAAAGCAGGGACAGCTATGAAATAAAACAGGAGAGGAAAATCTTAGGTTTGAAACAAATATGTCTTGAGGCCAGGATTTTAAAGTGTCATAAGAAGGTCTTTGGCGAAGAGAGATAGGGAGGCCATTCCAGATCGATGGACCAGAAACAGAAAGAGTGATGGCGGACGGTGGACTGGCTGAATCTAGGTGTTTGTAAGCACAAGGAATCTGCAGCAGAGCGAAGGTAACGAGAAGGGGTGTACAGGTGAAGACATTCACAGAGGTAGGAGGGTGCTGTTTTGTAGAGACATTTGTAACAGAGTACTGATCTTATAGTTTATTCTTTGTGGCACAGGCAGCCAGTGGAGAATTGCAAGAGAGGGTAATGTGCTCAGATTTTTTCTTTCTGAGGACTAGTTGAGCTGCAGAGTTTTTAATACTTTGAAGGGAGTGAATAGATGATGCTGGCAGACCAGCCAGAAGAGAATTGCAATAGTAGACGGAACAGTTTATATATTACATAGATCTTGTTTTAGCTGCTGGTCAGTAGACAGAGCAGTATAGATCTTGTTTTGGCTGGTGGTCAGTAGACTGAGCAGTATAGATCTTGTTTTGGCTGCTGGTCAGTAGACGGAGCAGTATAGATCTTTTAGCTGCTGGTCAGTAGACGGAGCAGTATAGATCTTGTTTTAGCTGCTGGTCAGTAGACGGAGCAGTATAGATCTTGTTTTAGCTGCTGGTCAGTAGACGGAGCAGTATAGATCTTGTTTTAGCTGCTGGTCAGTAGACGGAGCAGTATAGATCTTTTTAGCTGCTGGTCAGTAGACAGAGCAGTATAGATCTTGTTTTAGCTGCTGGTCAGTAGACGGAGCAGTATAGATCTTCTAGCTGCTGGTCAGTAGACAGAGCAGTATAGATCTTGTTTTAGCTGCTGGTCAGTAGACAGAGCAGTATAGATCTTGTTTTGGCTGCTGGTCAGTAGATGGAGCAGTATAGATCTTGTTTTAGCTGCTGGTCACAGTCATTGAGTTATATTTTGTGACTTCACAACATCTTTGTCATTACAATATATACATATTTAGTGTGTATTTTGTGATAAGAAGTATAGTCTTTTTGTGATGTCTGTGACGTGTGCTATGTTTGTGATTTGGCTGTCGTTTCTCTGTTAACGATGAGTGTAGCTGTGTTTTGCTCTGGTTACCATGATGAGCTGTGTATTTTGTACCCATGATGTAGCTGTCGTTTTCTTCTATTACCATGATTTAGCTGTGTTTTTGTTCATGATGTAGCTTCTTTTCCTGTTTGTGATGTAGCTGTCGTTTTCTCTGTTACCCATGATGTAGCTGTCGTTTTCTCTGTTACCCATGATTTAGCTGTCGTTTTCTCTGTTACCCATGATTTAGCTGTCGTTTTCTCTGTTACCCATGATGTAGCTGTCGTTTTCTCTGTTACCCATGATGTAGCTGATGTGCTGATGGTTAAAAAACCCCAACTTTTGGCTGAAGGGTTTATGATTTGTTATTTTTTTAATTTCATGAATGACCTTTTTATGTAATTGCTTTAGGATAATTAATATATTATATGATTATACTATTGTACGGCTATGTCTATGTGTTACTGTTAGTGTCATCCTCTAAATGTTATTGATTTGCTAGTGACAGGCTATGCTATTACTTTCTGATCCTATTTTATGCATAAAATAGTGAGCAGAGCGATTTGCATACAATCTTTATGTACATATATCAAATTAATTTGGTTACTGATGATTGGGTGTTTCTATTCTTAGTTTTGTGTCTTTGAAATGACAGATTATTTCAGTTCCTTTACTGACATGTGTAGTTGTTCATTCAGTGTGCTTCTTCCATTGTCGACAATTTTGCTTTACTGACATGTGTATTGTTCATTCAGTGTGCTTCTTCCATTGTCGACAGTTTTGCTTTACTGACATGTGTATTGTGCATTCAGTGTGCTTCTTTCATTGTCGACAGTTTTGCTATACTTACAAGTTACATGTGCAATTGTTCAGTTATTGTGTTTCTTCCATTGACAACATTTTTGCTTTACTGACATGTGTATTGTTCATTCAGTGTTCTTCTTTCATTGTCGACAGTTTTGCTGCTGCCTGCGATGACCACAACGTACGAGTCTTCAAATCTGACCTAAAAGACAGCCACAGTACCCAGGTAATCAAATGAGAAATGTCCTTTCTTTTATGAAAGGAAATAAAGGTTCTTTACTTCAACAGTTAAAGAAGTTTCCAGCACAATCTTTCATAGTTTTTGTCACAGGACTTCAGCAGTTAAAGAAGTTTCCAGCACAATATATCAGCTTGTGCATGTTTTGACCCCTTGATTCATTGTCTAGTCATTAATTGACTGTGCGGTTTTGACCATTGATTGTCATGTAATGAACTGTGCAGATTTTGACAGGCCACAGTGACTTTGTGAACTCTGTGACCTTTGCCCCGAATGAGGAGGACCAGTTGGCCAGCACAGGCGATGACCTGACCTGCCGGGTGTGGGGTGGGGGGGAGGGGGACAGCGTGGTCTTCAAACTGACCGCTCCAGGAATGGCTGTGTGCTGGCATCCTGATGAACCTCTGAAGGTTAGGAGGATACATGTCTTGATGTGTGTTGGAGAGAGAGTGAGAGTGAGTGTGTGTGTACACTCTGTGTGTGTGTGCACTCTGTGTGTTCTGTGTGTGTGTGTGTACTCTGTGTGTTTCTGTTGTGTGTGTACTGTGTGTGTGTGTTCTGTGTGTGTGTGTGTGCTGTGTGTGTGTGTGTGTTCTGTATGTGTGTGTGTTCTGTGTTCTCTGTTGTGTGTGTGTTTCTGTGTGTGTGTGTTCTGTATGTGTGTGTGTTATGTGTGTGTGTGTTCTGTATGTGTGTGTGTGTTCTGTATGTGTGTGTGTTCTGTGTGTGTGTGTTCTGTATGTGTGTGTTCTGTATGTGTGTGGTTCTGTGTGTGTGTGTGTGTGTGTTCTCTGTGTGTATGTTTGTGCATGCGTGCGTGCACTCGGTGTGGGTGTGGGTATGTGTGTGTGTGTTTTGGACGCGCTGTGTGTGTGTGTGTGTGAATGTGAGTGTGTGCTGTGTGTGTGTGTGTAACTTGCTACAAGCAGTTTTAGGTTGTTGTTGTTTTTTAAATGTGAGAGTGGTGTGTTGCAATCAGCATGTGGTTGTACAGGCTAGGAACCACAGGAGATGAGTATGCAAACTCTCACAACTGGTGAACCTCAGCTTTAGCCAAGGAATGAAAAATAATTCCAAACAAAAACAATGAACAAAGGGTGGGGGTATAAACTGACAAGGAGGTGTCTAGGTAGACATGCGCCAGGCCTAAAAGCTGCCCTGCATATGGTTCCATGGTCATGTGGCTGTCTGGAATAGTAAGTTCTAAGAGAGGTTGTTTTTCTGACCGTGAAAAAGGAATACTTGTACTGTAGTGTGAAGCAACGGAAGTTTGCTGCTTTGCAAAAATGCACAAGAGTGCTTAATTCCATTATCCTCGAAATACAAGAATGTAAATTAAAATTTTAAAATGTTGTAGCGGTGTGTGTTCACCATGGACCCCATCCTCGTTGTTGCAGTTGATGGTTGGGCAGAAAGATGGCCTCATCCGCTTCTTCAGCCTCAGCAAGCAGGAGCCAATCATGAGCCTCAGCTGTGGAGTGTCCCCGCTGCTGGACTGTGATTGGTCCAGGCACAACTGTCTGCTGGTGGGCGCGGTGGCTGGCTCTGACTGGGTCGTTTTTGACACCTCCATTTCCAGGTTGGCACCGCTAAGGGTTTATTGATAACTGAAAGTCGGGATCAGGTTATGGTTATGATGTTGTCGTCAATGTAGTAGCAGCCGTTGTTTTAGTTGTCTCATTGTTCTCCACTTATCAGCAGCCTTTGGTATCAATCAGTGTGATTCTTCTTAGCAGTCAGTTTTCATATTGTAAAAAGAATGAAGCTGTTCTCATAACCCATGCAGTGGTTGGGGAGCAAGGTGTCAGAGACCTCAGATTCTCTAAGGGTCAGCATGTTGATGGCAGCGCCCATCTCCTCTCCCTTGCTGCTTTACATTTCTTGTCTCTTAAAGGGGACAGGAACCCATTTACAGCTGGGTGAACTAGGGGACTGTACTGAAGCCAAGGCTCACAAACAGTCACTCATCCACTAGGCAGCTATCTCAGCGCTACTCAGTGTTAGCTTGGGGAGTGCTCATGCTCTGACCACAGTAAATAACGTCATGCAGTTTTAATTAGACATTGATCTCCAAAAATATATCATTATGTTTTGCTGAAAGAATACTGTGTGGTTCTTGTGAACAAGAAATGATTGTCATTAGCCTGAAGACATGTTCCTTTTCTGAATCTTTGGCAGTAGCAGCTGACAGTTGTGGAAACGTGAACTATAGGAAAGGGACACTTGATGGCTGTGTGACACTGGTGGTACAGGGCATTGTTTTGAGTTGTAACTCCAGTGTTTGTTTTCAGTATCAGGACAGTCGAGAGAGGAGCGCTCCAGTGATAACGCTCTGTGTGCTGCTCGCGCTCCAGCCACAGAAAATCGTCATCCGACATTGAGAACAAAATCGTTGTGATGCTGATGTAACAGTGCTGTAGTAACACAGGTGGAAGGATTTGAACAGTTCATCCATTGTATGCCCTTCATGGAATGATTGTGACAGTTCTTCATTCTGCAGCCTGTAACTTCTGATTGGCAGTGTTTGAACATAATCTTGTTGGCTTGTAACTGCTGTTGTCTGTGACATGTTTCAGTTGTAGTGTTTCAGCTCTCCACTAACTTTCAGTTGCAATGTTCCAGTTCTTCACTGACTGTTTCAGTTGTAATGTTTCAGTCCTTCACTGACTGTTTCAGTTGTTATGTTTAAGTTTTTCACTTTTTCAGCTGTAATGTTTCAGTCCTTCACTGACTTTCAGTTGTAATGTTTCAGTTTTTCACTGGCTGTTTCAATTGTGATGTTTCAGTTCTTCACTGACTTTTTCATTTGTAATGTTTCAGCTCTCCGATGACTGTTTCAGTTGTAATGTTTCAGCTCTCCGGTGACTGTTTCAGTTGCAATGTTTCAGCTCTCCAGTGACTGTTTCATTTGCAATGTTTCAGCTCTCCAGTGACTGTTTCATTTGCAATGTTTCAGCTCTCCAATGACTGTTTCAGTTGTGATGTTTCACTCCCCAATGACTGTTGTTCAAGTTGCGATGAGTTCAGCCCAAGACTGTTTCAGACTCCACTGGACAAGAGACACTCATAGGGGAAGAGCAAAAAGCAGCTTCGCTGTCACGAAGTCATGAAAAGTCTGTTGTGACTTGGGACATCCACAGACAAGTCAAGGTCTTCAACAATCGACATCACAGGTATTTTGTGGTTTAGTATGTTGCTTTTCAAATATTCCGGAGAGAGGGAGAGAGAGAAAGACAGAGACAGACAGACAGATGCAGACAGACAGACAGAGGCAGATAGACAGACAGAGAACTTATAAAGATTAAACAAACTCTCCTGTTGCTTGGCAACATCCAGCTGCAAAAACCATAGCAAAAACAATCGTTTTTTAGCTCGTATTTTGTGTTTTTATGCATGACTGCTTGGGAAGTTCGTGTTCAAAATGGCTGACACTTCTTGTTGAAGGAATAAATAACTTTACACAGCTGTAAAAGCGGCAAATAAAACTGTAGATTTACTTAACAGTGATGAAAACGATCGTGTATGATTCAGCTGACCGTGCATTTAAAAAAAAAGAATGAGATTTGGCCTAGACTTATGTTTGACGTTATTGAGATCGGGGGTACTCAGAATGACAGTGGTGATAAAGAAATTGTATTTTTGGTCGATTTTTTTACATTTTAAATATATTTTCACAGTGAAATATCATGCGAACTAATTTGAGCTTGCCTACGATATATATACTGTCATTGGGCAGACTATCAGGAATATTCATGTAGTAGTTTCTGAGTAAGAGGGATATGAACATAGCAGTGGTACATAAGAATTTTTTTCCCCGGCATATAGGGTGCACTTGCACTGGGCAGTTAAGAGGTTAATTGTGCAAAATATGTTTCCAATATGCAAAGAAGTTTGGCTTTTGACTAACCAGAATTTCTGGGAAACATCTTTGTGTCTACTTTGTGATTATATCGCATGTGTGAGAGAGAATGTGTGTGCAAATGTTAGATCTCTATCTGTGTGTGGATGCACATGTGTACGTGTCTGTATATGCAATGTAGAGTTTAAGAAAACTCTTTGTGAGTTTGTGTGAGTAGGCGTGTGTGTGTGTGTGTGCATTTGACAAGCTTTGTTCCTATAAAACAGACCCCCTTCCTCCAGACTGTGTCTGTAGCAGACAGGCAGTGAAGGTGGTGTCATGTGGTGTGTGTGTGTGTGTGTGTGCAGCTGCACGTGTCGGCAGCCTTACCTGTGGCCTACGGACTGTCCTGGCACTGCGCCCTGCCTGTGCTGGCTGTGGGGGGAGACCAGAAAGTTCACCTGTGGGTGGTGGAGTCCACTTAACTCTCTTTGTGCCACTTAAGGACATTCTATGCTGTGCTTTAACTCTGGTGTAAATAAAGGTTGTTGGTTGAGATGTCTTTACACCTGTGGTGACTTTGGTGTGAAAATGGGTGGTGAGGATGAGAAGTGTACTTGTGCTACTTCATTTCCTATGGATTGTAGCTCTGCCAGATGAAAATGATTCCAAGTTTGCTGGTTTAGCTCAAATGACATCCGAACCCATTCCCCACCAGGCCCAAAATGTGAATGTGCGCTTCATCATCGATGGTTGGAGGTCAGTCCGTGTGTGTGTGTGTGTGTATGTCTGTTCTGTTCATATAATACATCATATGTGCTTAACCTGGTCAATACCTGTTTGTGTAGTCTGTTTACCTGTTTGATCCATGTTTGTTAACCTCTTAAATGCCCAGTGCAAGTGCACCCCATATGTCGGGGAATAAAATTCTTATGTACCACTGCTATGTTCATATCCCTCTTACTCAGAAACTACTACATGAATATTCCTGATAGTCTGCCCAATGACAGTATATATATCGTAGATTACTTCGAGGCAAGCTCAAATTAGTTAGCATGATATTTCACTGTGAAAATATATTTAAAATGTAAAAAATCGACCAAAAATATGCTTTCTTCATCACCACTGTCATTCTGAGTACCCCCGATCTCAATAACGTCAAACATAAGTCTAGGCCAAATCTCATTCTTTTTTTTTTAATGCACGATCAGCTGAATCATACATGATCATTTTCATAACTGTTAGGTAAATCTAAAGTTTTATTTGCCCCTTTTTCAGCTGTGTAAAGTTATTGATGCCTTCAACAAGAAGTGTCAGCCATTTTGAACAAGAACTTCCCAAGCAGTCATGCATAAAAACACAAAATACGAGCTAAAAAACGATTGTTTTTGCTATGGTTTATGCAGCTGGATGTTGCCAAGCAACAGGAGAGTGATCTTCCATTAATTTTGGAGTTCTTTCCCTTTAACTGTAGTCAAGGAAGCAGGCTTGTTTTACTTCGGTTCAACACCCTGGAAATTTTCTGGGTTGTAAGCGTATAGGGTGCACATTTAGCCCCGGAAAATTTCAGGGGTAAGGCAGTCTAGTGGTTAACTAGGTCAATCCATGTATTGTTTGTGTAGTGTACTTGGTCAGTCCATGTGTTTGTTTAGCTTAACTGGTCAGTCCATGTGTTTGTTTAGCTTAACTGGTCAGTCCATGTGTTGTGTTGTCTGTCAGTCCATGTGTGTGTGTAGTCTGGGGCATAAATACTATGTGCTGAACACTTGGGTGACTGGGCTGGCATCAGGCCTGCTGTTCTGCTGGCCTCAGGTTGCCTTGAGAAAACTTGGGGCAATCTGAAAAGTGGTACATGTATGCATTTCTCTAATGGCATCTTATTGGTTTGTGTGTGTGTGCTGCCTCATCTTTTTGTGACGTTCCTGTCCTGCTGTTCCCATGCCGCTCATCTCAATTTCTCCATCCAAGCCATACCCAGATTTATGTCGCATCCCCAGTCCACAGGGAACCCATCATTGCCAAGCAACTGTGGGGCCACTTGCCAGAGGGGCCCTGCATTGAGCTTGGTCACTTTGGTGGTGTTCGTAGAGCTTGCTCCGAGCTAACATATGCAGAACACCACCTACTAAGCTCCCTACTACCAACAGTATTAGCTCAGTCATGGAGCCAGAATGAGTGAGTTGCCCGCTCAAGGTGGTGACCACCATAACATCCCTCCAATGACTGTTCTGTGAACCTCCAATGCCAAAGGCTTTGACACAAACTCACCACAGGCACAGGTTGTACAGGGAAACTGAATGTGAGGTCACCATGAGACCAGAGCTCCTGGGGCCATCAAATCAGAGACATATAAAAAAAAAAAAAAACTGAATGATAAACAATGAAATGTTTGTGTCACAACCCAACTGTCCCAAACAAAACAAAGCAAAAAATCAGACATATCAATCAGATCTGTACAATTTTATTAATAACATGATACAAAGCCGTATCTTTGTTCAACTCAGTCATATGGATAGCATACACTCCAGTGTTTGCAAAACACTTCATGGTAAAAGTTGACAATAGTTCATTCAACATAAGAAGTTCCCAAGGAAAAATCTTTGGAATTCTTGATTGGAATATGTCAAAGTTCTGTGATTTCAAAAAGAAACGTTTGTTGTCTGTTACCTAGTTTGTGGCAAGAACATGAAAAACAAAAAGAAATAAGAAGAAGCAAAATACACTGTTAATCAGAGTGCTGATCAACAAGACTGTTCTCAAAGAACCTTAATTAAAGTAGATAGAAAACCTCTCCTTTAGGTCTACCTGTTCACAGTTATACATAAGAATATAATCTTTACAGAGATAAAATACAAAAGTACTACTTTACAGAAACACAATAGTCTTATAAAATAATATTTTAAAAATGTATAAATTTGATTAACTTTTCCATAAAAAAGAGACTAGGAAAAAAAACCCACCACCTTCTCCCCCACACTGAATTAGCACACACAATCACCCCCCCCCCCCCCCCCCCCCCCTCCCTCACTCTTCATAAATTTATACTGTTAGAGATGTTAAGGACAGAGAATGCTTAAAGACATGGCTCAAGACAGATCTCACCCTTCCACGGGAAGGAATGGGGGGGGGGGGGGACTCCAGGATTCCCCCCACCCACCCCTCAGACATTTTACATAACCACCTGTTGTGAAAATAAACAAACAGAGAAGACACCAAAAGATGGAGCCAGTAGAAATTGAAAGTGACTATAATTGACTGTATGAGAGACAAAACGTTTTATATATCTCAGAACTGATGTGGATATTTAAAAGAAAAAACAACAGGATTTTACGGTTCTGCAGAGTAAAGAAAAAAAGAAGGTATTATTGAAACATACAGAACATGAGGTAACCATTAAACATGATGCTGGACACAAGTTTTTGTTCAGAAAAGGTGAGTGAACAAACGACATTTGTTCAATCTGGCATTGTGTCATATCAAATTGGATAGATGATCAACTCACTTCCACTAAATGACTTTAGTTTTATACATAGTGGATTACTCTAGGATAAAACTTCTTTCTTCTTCAGCTGTGGTTCAGATCCATAACCCACCACCTCTGAAATCAGGGCAACACTTTGCCCATTTCCCTTCAGTACATCACAGAAATAGATATGTCCACACATACATACATACATATGCACTCATACATGCCTGTATACACACACACACACACTAGCAGGGAAGGTGGGAAAAGGAAGGAGTGGAGAACCTACAGGTCTCGGACAAAAAGGGAAACTATACAGGCACATACTGCTCACACCTATGATATGAACAAGTGCTGTGGGGGAGAAGCAGTAAAGTGAACTGAAGTTGTCGTGGTGAAGAACAGTGGCTGGAGACTGTAGACCTGTGTGACTGACCATCACCATCTGTCCACTCCAGCTACAGTCTCTTGCTGCTGCTGCTGCTGCTGACTGAACCAGTCCCTCTTTCTCTCCTGCTGTACAACAGCCATGGTCGCCATGCCACAAACCACTGTGACATCTGTGCAACAGGACACACACCATCACACACAATGGCCCCGCAACTTCTCTGGCAGCTCTCTTCTTCACTACCTTCGAAGGAAAAACCAAGGTAAAGTGATGAGCAAGACAGGACTAAAGTAGAGTATCAGAATCTGATTAATTAACTAGGCTTCAGAGCTGTGCAACTGAATTCCCACACTTCTAGTCTACATGTTTATCCTTGTGGCCAGTCACCCAGTCTGCTGTCAGAAATGAGATCTCCCTTTTTTAAGGATTAGTTTGTGTGCCAAACAAAATGCACAGCTACTGTTTGCATCATTGGAGTAGTTCTGATTTTGTGTGTGTTTGCTTTGTTTTTGTTTTCCTTCTTGGTTCAATGCTGATCGTTTGTTGCTATTTTCGTGTAGGCATATGCTAAAATGAAGCATACTGGGTTTTTTTTTGGTTCTAATACTAGAAGACACTTAACAGTTTGGAGAAAAAGGGATGTCAGAATACAAAGGAAAAAGAGCCTGTGACTGAGGGGCCAACAAGAGAAGAATCATGACCAATCTGGCATCCTCTAGCAGTGTTGCTTCCTGCCATCAGGACCAATGTGACTGAGGGGCCAACAAGAGAAGAATCACGACCAATCTGGCATCCTCCAGCAGTGTTGCTTCCTGCCATCAGGACCAGTGTGATTGAGGGGCCAACAAGAGAAGAATCATGACCAATCTGGCATCCTCTAGCAGTGTTGCTTCCTGCCATCAGGACCAATGTGACTGAGGGGCCAACAAGAATCATGACCAATCTGGCATCCTCCAGCAGTGTTGCTTCCTGCCATCAGGACCAATGTGACTGAGGGGCCAACAAGAGAAGAATCATGACCAATCTGGCATCCTCTAGCAGTGTTGCTTCCTGCCATCAGGACCAATGTGACTGAGGGGCCAACAAGAGAAGAATCATGACCAATCTGGCATCCTCCAGCAGTGTTGCTTCCTGCCATCAGGACCAATGACCCACACGGTGACAGCAGCTTTCTGCAAGGTGTGCGTGCTCTAGTCCTCAGTTCCTTGTCAGGAGACATTTCAAAACCAAACAGAAATAGACATTTACCACTATGTCATGCAAAAGCAGACTGCAATGTCATTTCAGTACCTGCTTTCTAAAGTTTTTGAATGCCAACAGACCACTTTTGCTAGACTAAGAAACTATGAGCCCCCCTTTCTGAAATCCTAAAAGCAACACTGATCTGTCACCAAGATGAAAGTACCATTAGTTCTGTCCCTTTATGAGAGAAATCAAAAAGTTACCTGTTGTGACCCATGCCTGTCTACACCTTTGGGTATCAAACACTGGTGATCCATGCCTAAACTAATGGGTATCAAAAGCGAGGTGGTGTATTATCAAACACTGAATATGTTCTGCTGTTGTGTTTTCAAGGCTGAAAACAGCAGTCAAGTTCGAATGTCATGCCAAGCAGGGGAAGTAGAGCAGCTGTATCACACATGGAGTTGACAGTGAACATGTTACATTACAGCTCAGAGTATTCCAACCTCCAACAAAATGAATACACTTTGGTGAAGCAAGCAAACCCCACCAGACCAATACACAGTCACTTCTAGCTCAAGCATACTGGAAAACTAAATCCCACAGGTCAGTTAAAGCACAGGTTATATTCATTAGTTTTTTATGATCAATACTGAAAATATACATCAGACAGACTTAACTGAGGTGTACACAGTTCATCTTTTGACATGTCAGAATCACTTAGCCTGAATCTGCCCTAAGAAGCAACGAAGAACAAGTTTTAAAAAAACAAAAAAGCCTTGCTTCACACCTTCTTTTCAATAAAGACAAGAAAATACTTGAATCAAAAGTCCTGTTTTTGTAGATTTCATTTTAGATATCTACAGGAATCTACACTTGAGCCATTTCCATTTCCCTGCCAGTCTGGACAAACTTGACCTAAAGGTTAGTAAATATCAGACAGAAAACTTACCATTTCCAATAACGACCATCTCTTTCATGTTGTGTTATCATTGGCGATTGTCAATAGAAGTAAGGCAGTGAAAAGCAAAGCAAGGCAGCAATCCAGTTACACAGACAAAGGAAAAATTCAAAAAGAAAGAAACACCCATGATCAATGACTGTGCACACACTCATGTGACACACACAAAGGCATGGTTTTAAAATCACACAATAATGCTGCAATATTAAAACATTCTCATCAAAGCCAATGTGACAGTGTCTTTCAAATCATGATACATGTTCAGCATATAACTGTTCTCTATAATGTCTTTCAAATCATATATGCTCAGTGTAACTGTTTTCAAACGTTTACATAACATAAACTTTGATATGGAAGTACAAACAAAACCTGACACCATTCAGAAATTTGTTATTATGATATCATCATTTACTGCCGATTCTTCACGACACTTCTGGTCCAGCCCCCTGTCCTCCCAAATTTTCCAGTACCTATGAACAAAACTGAAAGTTTAGCCCAAAATTCTTAAAAATACCGTAAACATCTTTTCAAAAAGCAAAGTAACCTATTGTGAACCCATTACATACAGAGAACAAAATAAAAAGAACAGTCTAGAAATGAACAGTATTAAGCCTAACATGATGGGAGTTTTATTATTATTATTATCATCATTGCCATTTTTTCCATTGTTTATTCATTGATATACATTTTGCATCACCAAGGCCCATTTTTCGTTTTCTGTGCATGATGTTTACTGCATGGTGCCAAGCTGTGACAGAAAAGACTTGTATGACTGTAAAGAAATCAAGCCTAGATGATGATTGTATCAAACAAGTCAGGCGTTTCTTTCTGAACTCCTCTTCAAACCCAGCCTTGCAGAGAGGAGACCCAGGCTTTGGCACACAATCACTGATACATATATGGAAAGCAGTCTTCAGAGCAGTGTCTCAATAACTCTCCATAGAGTGCAAGGAAAGCAGAACAACAACAGCAATGATAACAACAACAACAAAAATAGTGTGTGTTCATAACATTCATTTGCATAAAAGCCATTCCTTTATCTCACAACCATGGCCTTGCTCCCCCTGTAAAAGCAGGGAGCAAAGCACCCCACCTCACCTCACCTCACCTCACAGCCCTACTGCCATCATCATCATCACTTTGTACCAGATTTACCATCACACACATTCTGGGGCAATTCTATAAACACAAAAAAAAGATCACAGAAACAAACTACCACAACTGATATCTTGTCAGTCAAGTTCTCATTTCCATTCCATTTTCTACATGAATTTATCTGTTGGTCAAATATATTTTTCATCGGTTGGAAGATATGTGTTAGCTATTGTTGGATGATGACAAAGGTCTAGCATTAAAAAAAAAGCCCCAAACAAAAACACAAACATCCGCCCCCTAAACCAACTTTGACTTTACCCTCCTTCTAGATTACAAAGAAGGCAGGCAGGCAGGCAGGAATTGATTGCACTGGGTATAGGCAAGAAGGGACAACTCCTGACGCTAGTTTATAATAGTTATGCTAAATCAAGAAGTCCACTTGTCAGTGTTGCCCAATCAAGGAAGAAGATGAAGAAGTCACACACACACACTCACACACACACACACACACACACACCACACACACACACACACACACACACACACACACACACACTCACACACACACACACACACACACACACACACACACACACACACACACACACACACACATCATTTGCCCTTGAACAGAAAAGGCAGCCATCAAATCATTGAATTCAGAACCATATGATGACCAAAAGAGGTCAGAAAAAAAAGAAAAAAGAAGCCAGCTGTTCTGAAATAAAACTGGCACTGTATCCAAATCCAGCACCTCATTCAGTGGAACATGACCCATCCAAAGAAAAAGAAAGGAAAAACTGTTGTGCACCTTTCATGAGAGTGATTCTTCCTTTTTTTTTTTAAAAAAGGACATGTATAATATGTGGACAGAATTGTTGCTTATGATATGTAACTAAAAGCCATCTTTTTCCTTGACAGCAGAGACAGCAATAATAAACTGTAAAAGACACGCCACAACAAAGAATGGCAAGAAAAGTCACATCAAAACATCCATGGAGACAGCCACATCAAAACATCCTTGGAGACAGCCACATCAACAGACCCAAAGAAACAGCCACATCAACAGATATTAAAACAAAACAAAACAGCCACATCAACAGATTTTTTTTAAAAACCCAGCCACATCAACAGATAAAAAAAAACCCAGCCACACCAACAGAGCCTTAGAAACAGCTACATCAAAGGATGGAATGAGACAGTCACATCAAAGGATCGAGATGACCACATCAAAGGATGGAATGAGACAGTCACATCAAAGGATCGAGATGACCACATCAAAGGATGGAAGGAGACAGTCACATAAAAGGATCGAGATAACCACATCAAAGGTTGGTTGGAGACATCCACATCAAAGGATCAAGATGACCACATCAAAGGTTGCTGGAAACAGTCACATCAAAGGATATAGATAACCACATCAAAGGTTGGTTGGAGACAGCCACATCAAAGGATCGAGATGACCACATCAAAGGTTGGCTGAAGACAGTCACATCAAAGGGTGAAAAGAGACAGCCACATCAAAGGTTGGTAGGAGACAGCTACATCAAAAGATCCAAAGAAACAGCCACATCAAAGGACATGGCTGAAGAAACAGCCACATGAGTGTATAAGGGAGACAGCCATGTCAAAAGGATGGAAGGGAGTAGCCTCATAAAAGGATGGAAGGAGACAGTTATGTTAAACAAATAAATAAGGAGGCACATCAAGAAATGAAGACTGCCATATCAAATAGGAGAAAATCATGTTCAAAAATCAAAATATGGAATGCTATAGAAGACGAGATCTGAAAACTTAAAACAACCAAGGAACTTAGAACAAGACTACTGAACAGTCACATCACATCCCCAGACACACCAACTTAGGCAAGTCCAACAGTTGAATGCCAGGTGCACAACAAGGCAGAGATGGGTTTCGATTCTTTGAGCAGAGCAGAATGACATTCTCCAGCCACAAAGTGTCTCCCTTCATAATCAAGGCCCTGGATAACGAAGTCACACATGAAACTGAATCATGATCAAACCACACTGCAGGGCTGCAGTACATTTTAAAAAAATAGATCATGACCAAAATGATTTGCAGTCTACAACTACAGCCAAAATGGATACAGAGCAGTGTATGTAGACATGCACATCTCACAATATTTGGTGTATTAAGCCACTGGAGTTAACACACAACCACAAAGATTGTCTTGTGCCACACAAAACAGAACTACATATGCTTTCAGCCTAGTTTCTTCTTGTGTTACCTTTCTGGCTTAAACGATTTACCTACAGTCATGAGACTAGTTGGAAATAAAAATTCTTACTATCCAAAGTATGGGCACATTATCAGTATGTTTGGGTCATCTAAAACAATCAAACCAATCTACTTTGTGCAAAATTGTCAACAACACAGAACTTTCATATTGTATAAAGGTAATAATTACTGGATAATGTTTCCATTCAAAGACTTAAAGAATGGAAAAAAACACAAAAAAAAGGGATCAGAGTTTGCAAACTTCAGAGTGTGATGTAGCATGGCCACATTCACACCAGGGACCCAACCTATCACCTGACTGTATGTACGTGTATCGCTTTCACTGCTTAAAACCAGTCTCTTACTGCAGGGCATGTCTGTCTGTATGTAGCCAGCCATGGTTGGACAGACAGGCACCAAGTGAACAGCTTCCATGGCCTCAATAGTCCAACATTGTTGAGCTTACACAGGTATTCTACTTGTTTGTTTGGTACTGAAATGTCTTAGAGATAAATGTTCATGTGGTGTGATCACACTAAAAGACGAGTGTGTATGACATAAGAATTAAATAAGCTTAAATTTTTTTTTAATTTTATTTTTTACATTAGCAGTATATTACAATGAAAATGTATAAATCACATAAGTCGGACATTGTGGTACATTATTTTGGGCAGGTTGTGAGGAAGAATCAAAATATGGTAAGAACAATGTACATGGATATTCTCACAGAACACTCAGCCACTGTAAAGCTTTATTTTGGAAAAAAGGAATAGAGGTACGCCACTGATATCAAACTTGATCTAGCCTGAAAATGAACGCTTTATTATCAGCTACACCCACAACAGCGATATACAACAGTTATATTTTATAAACAAAATAACTAAAGAAACAAAACAACAGAAAAAGACCACCAATACATACACATAAAAAACAGCTAACCAACCAACAACAGCAACCACCCCCCCCAAAAAAACAAAAACAAACCAAAACCAACCAAAAACAACAACCCCTCCCAACCCCAAACAAAACAACAACAAAAAACCCAACTTAGGACTAATGATAATGGATATGAATGGAAAAAAGCTTTTAAAAGCTGGCAGGTTTTTTAAATAGCTGTACACACTTTTTACATGAAGCTTGGCTTTCTCACGTCTTGATGGAAATACTGAGAAGAGTACATAGTACAAAACACAGGTGTATGTTGGCAGAATAAACGGACAGATTTGATTAATCGTTCATGAATCACGCGTGCCCACTCTCAGTGTTGGACAGACGACAACTTTGCTTTCACACAACAGGTGAAAGACGCCTCGAGCTACCTAGTCACAAGCTGGGGGGTAAAAATGCATTTCACGTCTCTTTCTTTCGGCACTAAGGCAACGAATGCATAATGGAAACAGTGCGGTGCAGCATTAACTTGTATGATTTTTTAACCCACTTTTCACCGACACAACACACCATTCAAATACCACCCAGGCCTCTTCCTCCCCAACAACACATACTTACAAAGACAAAAGCAAAGAAGGCAAACATACACACATGACAAAAATGCAATCCAATATGGCTTAAACGTTCCCTCTTTGTCTCCCTTCAAAAGGCAGCAACTGAAATATTCTTCCAGTTTCTGATGCAAAGATTTATAAGAATTGACTAGGCGTGACAATATCTCGGTCGTGTATTTCCAGTTTTTTCATGCACAACAAGATACACATTAAAAAATATATATATATGAAGATTCTAACTGAACTTTTTTTTCTCGCACAGATTTTGTATGACTTAAAAAACCGAAACCAAAACCTCCCTCCCTCCGGCAGGACACTGGTCAAGTCACAGTGTGTGTGTGACCAGTGCACATGGCTGGCAGCAGCCTGACACAGTGTGTGACCAGTGCACATGGCTGGCAGCAGCCTGACACAGTGTGTGACCAGTGCACATGGCTGGCAGCAGCCTGACACAGTGTGTGACCAGTGCACATGGCTGGCAGCAGCCTGACACAGTGTGTGTGTGACCAGTGCACATGGCTGGAAGCAGCCTGACACAGTGTGTGTGTGACCAGTGCACATGGCTGGCAGCAGCCTGACACAGTGTGTGACCAGTGCACATGGCTGACAGCAGCCTGACACAGTGTGTGACCAGTGCACATGGCTGGCAGCAGCCTGACACAGTGTGTGTGTGACCAGTGCACATGGCTGGCAGCAGCCTGACACAGTGTGTGACCAGTGCACATGGCTGGCAGCAGCCTGACACAGTGTGTGTGTGACCAGTGCACATGGCTGGCAGCAGCCTGACACAGTGTGTGACCAGTGCACATGGCTGGCAGCAGCCTGACACAGTGTGTGACCAGTGCACATGGCTGGCAGCAGCCTGACACAGTGTGTGACCAGTGCACATGGCTGGCAGCAGCCTGACACAGTGTGTGTGTGACCAGTGCACATGGCTGGAAGCAGCCTGACACAGTGTGTGACCAGTGCACATGGCTGGAAGCAGCCTGACATACACTGCCTAAACTGGCAGATGGTCAACACATGTTCCAGGCTGCTAACAACGACCAGTCTTCCAGAGATAACACTGTCAGCACAAGCAACAACTGAACTGTATCTACAAAGTCCACAGCCTTTCAAGCTGTCGTTGCAGACAGAATTCACCTGTCAGCCATGTAGAAGTGTGACTTAGATGATATATATATCTCAATGAAGAAGAATCTACTGTTTGTTCATGTATGTACTCTTCAATATACATCAGTCAACAAGAAATCTGCTTGTGTGTTTGTGTGAATGCCATATCTATCTCTATAGCATTTAAAGTGATATCAAATTAGATGCATTCTCTCAACTATGAAAACCTGCGTCTGCTAAATCCCCGTGCATTGTTAGTTTTGAAGTTAATAAAGTAATGCTAATGCTACAAGTTAATACCATGTCCCATCACCGGTCTTTCCTCTACATGATGGAAAGCAGTAGCATTGTGGAGAGCAACTATGTCTTGGAAATGGCTCTAATAGTAAAAAAGAAAAAGAAAAAGTAAAGATGTTCTATATTACCTATCTGGTTGAAGGGGCCTGAGAGAAAAAAAAAAAAGTGATTAATAGTAAATTACAATACTGAGCAAAAAATAAGAGACAAGTAAAGGATATTACACAACAACCTTCATGACAACAACAACAACAATTTTAGAAAATTTGTTATTTCATACAGCACAAGGTCTTGCAGTACCAACTTACTGTGCTGGGCCCTCATATTTTCCCCTCATTCATAAGGAGTTCCCCTCTCCTCCCCCTCCTTTCCTCATTCCCAGACACCCCTGCACACAACTGCATCGTCTACCATGCCCCCCTCCCACACACACAGAGAAACTATGTGGCACCCAAAGGAAAGTCTAGAAGGCACAGAGACTGGCCTCAAGCCAGTAACAGGGAGTCTCTGACACAAGGTCCAGTCTCAGATGTACAGACAACTGTCTGCTTCTGCACTTTTCTTCAGGGCTACTAACCAACCTATCACTAACAACTGTGGGTCAAAGAAACTATGGAGTGAAACAAAAGAAAGAAAAAAAGAAAATGTACAAATTTTTGTATCATTAAATCATTTCAGTGTTCAGTGTGAACACAAATCACGCAACAATTCACAAGGAAGACGTGTTATATGGAGTGTTGGAGACAAAGTCATGTAACACACACACACACACACACACTTACACACACACACATTCACTGACTCAGACACATGGAAAAGCATGAAGCCAAAACAGAGTTTGGAATGTTGGCCAAAAAAGCTGATGCTCGAGATGTGAACAGAATGTTGCTGTAGTTGAAAGCGCGGAGGAGGAAGGTGGTGCAGTGCTGATGATTGTGCAGTGACAGCCCCAGCAAACATCAACAGGCAGCTCCCTACACTGTCACCACTGACGACAGCCACATCACATCACACCACACCACACCACACCACATCACACCACATCACATCACACCACACCTGCTCCACATCACATCCACACCCACACCACCCTGCTCCACATCCCACCACTCACCACAACACCACCTCCACACCACACCTGCTCCACACCACACCTGCTCCACCACACACACACCTCTCCACACCACACCACCTGCAACCACACCACACTGCTCCCACACCACACACCTGCTCCACACCCACACCACACCTCACCTGCTCCACACCACACCACACACCTCTCACACACACACCCACACCAACCTCACCTGCTCACACACCCATACACCCACCACACACACCTGCTCCACACCACCACACCCTCCACCCTCCACACCACACCCCACCCTCCACACACCTGCTCACACCACACCACCTCCACACCTGCTCCACACACCCCACTGCTCCACCTGCTCCACACCACACCTCACACCACACTTGCTCCACACCATGCTCACACCACACCCCTGCTCCACAACCTCACCACACCTGCTCCACACCACACCTACACTGCTCCACACCACACCCCTGCTCCCACACAACCCCTGCTCCACACCACACCCTGCTCCACACCACACCCCTGCTCCACACCACACCTCATTGCTCCACACCACACCCCTGCTCCACACCACACTTGCTCCACACCACACCCCTGCTCCACACACCACACTTGCTCCACACCACACCACACCTGCTCCACACCACACCACACCACACTTATACCTCTCTGTGGTGACAGTGTCAAGGAAGGCCTTCAAAACAGGGGCAGGTCACCCACTCACTCACTGCAAGCCAACAGGTGACATAATTATGTCGGCAGACATCACTCTTGTTCTGAGCTTGCTAAACAGTTTGCTGGTTTTTTGCAGTCTAGTCCAATTCTTTATCGTACAAATGAGCAGGAAAACAAATCAGGCCATAGAATAGAATTTAAACAGAAAAGAAGAGTGCTGTAATGCTGTTCAGGGTGGTGAAGAATACACTGGTACACTGGGGCATAAGGACCCCACTTCTCTTAGTGCATCCAGAGATGAAGAACATTGTACAGCTCCCTATTCTGGACAGGATTGGTTTCTTGGCACTGAGTGATGAGTGAGTGAGTGTGTCTGTGTTTCCATGCCTGCATATCTTCCCTTTCATGCACAAAGGAATCGAGTTCCATCGATCATCACAGTAAGATCCCATCCTTCCACCAAACCAAAAAAAAAGCACGCATATAATTTTTCTCTCTTATTTACAAAGACAATATCCCAGTTGGAATGATGGCCTGACAATCACGCCCTGATCTGTTATTGATGGGTTTGTTTCTTTTTGTTTCTCTCTCTTTATGTTTCTGAAGTTTCATACTGCAAATCTCCCCAGAATGTTATTTCTCTGAGTTACAGTGACATCGACTGTCTACTCCCACACAGCCCAGCCAACAACAGGAGCTATGTCAGGGCTGTGTGGCTGCATAAAGAAATCTGGCAAAGAAAAAGAAGGTCTTTGGTTTAAGGTTCTGTGTTGTTTCTTTTTCCTATGCATACATCAAAAGCTGAAGCTGAGTTATCCGCAGGTGCCATTTGTCCACACAGCTGGTGGACAAATCTGCACTTGTGCAGATAAACACGCATATCAAGCAGGTGCGCATTTTGCACAAGCACACTTCAGTTCTATAAAATCACATGCACACTTCACACACACACACACACACGCACCACACACACGCACGCACCTGCACAAACACACACACACATTCAGCCACTATCAGACATGAGTTTCTGCCAATAGTTTTCTGACTCGTTCCATTTCCACTTGCGTGTTGAGGCGAAGTTTCTTCTCCTCGTCCACCTCGGTCATCAGGTCGCGCAGTTTCTTGGTGTGGCTGGCCCTGAACATTTCAAAGTCCTGCTTCAGGCGAAGGTACTCCGAGCGCAGGTCGTTGTAGTCGTTCTTGCTGACGTGTAGCTGCGCAGTTCTCGCACTTCACGCTGCAACTCCTCCACTAAGCGACCCAAGGCTGACGTGTCTGCAACGATGGTAAGGAGCTGATCAAGTGGTGAACTCTGTGTGTGTGTGTGTACGTAAATCACAATAATCTTGCCCCCTCCCCATTAAAACCACCCTCTCTTCAAAATTCCTATCTCTGAATGCAGACTTTTATATGACTCATAAGCCACACATTCATTCAATTACTTGCATACTTTCACATTACAGCCCAGGTATGTACACATATCAGCACATGTGCGCATGTATACACACACACACACACGCGCGCCACACACAGAGACAGACAGAGAAATGCCCCTTCCCCACACTGGACAGACCTGGGCTGGGTGAAGAGCTGACAGGCCGTGCAGGTTCAGGAGGCCTTGGGGGGGGTGCTGTGGCAGTGGTGCCAGAGTGTCGGCCGTCAGGGACATCTCCTCGGCTGCCGTTGTTGTAGCCGTCATGGGGCGAGTGATACCGCTGCTGCTGCTGGTGGTGGTGGTGGTGGTAGCTTCGCTCAGGCTCTGATGGCGATATCTATGGACAGCAAGCAGCCAGGATAAAAGGATATATATAGAGAGAGAGATATAGATAGATATATAAATTCATGTCCAGAATCAGTGAAATTTGGTTTTGTTGGTGGGAAGTAGGTTCTGGAGAAAACTGCAATGTTACAGTTGTAAAAAACACACACACACACAACTACCCCACCCCCCCCCCCCCCCCTCCCCCACACAAACATTCGTGCACACAAAGAGGACAAGGGAGACTGGGTGGTAGTAAAAAAAAAATGTCCTCCCAAAAAAGAGAAACTTTTACAAATTATAAAATCTAATGGGCGGATTGAGAAAAATATAACTGGAAAATTGATGGTGGGAAACAGTAGTAAGGGAAGCAAACAGCAAAGAAAAAACAGAGTGTGTGAGTGTGAGGGGGTGAAGAAAAGGAAGGGCTGAGAGAGTGTCACAGGCTAGTACTTACATGTCTGTGTTCTTTGGCTGCAGAGTTGGGAGGCTGTGCATGCACATGGTTGTGGCCTTTGGTGGGCTCCTCGGCATCTGACCCTACTCGCTCTCCTTCCTGCCACCCACAACACAACAGGAAATGGTGTCACTTCATAGCACTTTCAGTTCTTCGCTGTAGGCAAACTTTTCCTTTTTTAAAGTAACATCTGGTACAGGTTCCAGTGTTTATCTAAATATGCCAGATCTTAAACACAGAATGTTAACCAAAACTCTATTCTCTACTGACTTTCACAGCAATTGCTCTGATAAAATGCCTCTTAGGGAGAAAGAAATTAAACAACAAATACCCATTTTACAATTCTTCCTTTTTACTTTTTCACCCTGTCACAAAGTCTAGCTTCCAGACCACTGAAATGCACCACCAAAAACAATGTAAAGGCTACAAACTTTTTTTAAAGTTAGCAAAAAACATTGGAATCATTGTGTGCATTTTTATTTCATTTTCTGGCCGACATAAAATTAAATCCTAACTGTGTGGAAGGTTTTGTGGGATAGCATAGTGGTTAGAGCACTGAGCTGGTGACCTGCAAGCCTGGAATTGAGCCACCACCAAGAAAGCATGGGGATTTGCCCACTGCTGCATGATACAATACAATTCATGCCCCACACCTCCCTCCTCAAGGAATGGACCAGAGAGGCTTCTTGGGCCTGAGGACTGTTGTTCCATGCACTGACAAGACCTGTTCCAGCAGACTCCAAGTCTACACCAGTCATAGCTGGCACCTGTCTGTCTATCCAGAAAGACAGCCCCTTATCTGACAGCCTGTTGGCTTTAGTTCCAGAGATACTGATGGCACTGCACCAATGCAGACTGCAACATGTTGCAGGTTTGAGCCCATCAGAGGCATCCACAGCCATGCACACGTCTCAGGCACAGCTACCACACCAACACAACTGCTCAGTTATCGCATTCATAGGGAAACCTTTCTTGACACCATACTGGTGAAAGGATCACATCATTCAGATAAAAAACAGAAACTAGCAAGAAATGACAGAAAGAAAACAGATCAGACACAAAGATAGATTACAATAGCGGAAATTTGCAGCACTGAATTCTAACAAGATGGAGATGTTAGAAATGAAAGAGCTCACAGTAACTACATGAACACACTTTTTCAACATAATACACCAGATGGAATATTGGAAATAAGAAGAAAAAACCCCCAGAATGTACAGCTGTACCTCAAAGACAGATTTTAACGATATTCTACAAACTCATCCAATTCATGAGTAGAATAAAGAAGGCTGAAACACACCAGGAAAATAGCATCATCAGAGTAATACACTGAACTGATTAAATATTACATTACAGATGAATGAGCATTGCTACACAGCAGGCTGAACAAAATTCTGCAAGGTAAATTTAGTAATTCACAAGATTTGTTATGTCATTGCCCTCAAGTGCCTTATTGGATTTCACTCTTTTTTGGGAATATGACTCTTATTATTTAGGAATTATGCAATTTTGTGAGCAGATCCTGTACACATGAGTATAAGCACTCTCTGTGTGAGAAAACCATAAATTGGGGATTTATTTTGCCCTGCTGTACTATACACCCATGTCTGAGTAACAGTATACATCTTTATTTGTAATTTCAGCCAAGCACGTGTACATATTTGCATCAACAGAAAAAAAGTGTGTGCACTGGAAAAAAAAAGTTGAACGGGCAAATGCACAAATAACTCCTTTTCCTACACTGACTGAATGATCACAAACTCTTTCCCCCCTTAAAAAACCTAGCTGATAGACGGATGCTGTAGCTGAGAGGTTAAGATCGTTTGACTTCAATCCTGCAGGTCCATCAAGTCGTGGTTTGAATCTCGGCTGTATCTGGTGAATTAAGGGTGGGGATTTTTACAATCTCCATGGTCAACTTCAAGGGCAGACCTGCCAGTGCCTTAATTCCCTTCATGTATATACACATGCAGAAGATCAAATATGCATGTTAAAGATCATATTATCCATGCCAGTGTTCTCTGGGTTACAGAAACACAAACATACTCAGCGTACAACCTGTACAATGAAATGAGCTGTTCTGAACTGGAATGTTACTGCAGACCTTATTTTATTTTATTTATTCTTTTATTTCGAGGATAATGGAATAAGCACTCAAGCGTTTTTTTTCATCAAGTCCCCATGTGTACGCAGTTTTGTAAATTTTGTCATCCATTCCCATCGGCACACAATGGCCTACTCTTCCGAAAAAACGGACATGTTTTAACGTGTGCGCACGATGTTCTGCGTGTGTTCGCACACCGGACCTCAGTTTATAGTCTCATCCAAAGGACTGTTGGGGAAAGCGGAGTCAGCACTGACTCCAGAGGAAATATCCTCTTGAATGGGAATTGAACTCGGGTCAGCAGATCACAAGCGCATCACGCTAACCACCAGACTGTCCTGACCCCACCTTCAGAAAATGACAAGCACAGGAGAAGACCAGGCACTGCCCCCACCCAGTGAGGGAACAAAAGCAAATCAAATCAAATAGTGAGAGGGAGAGGGGGAGAGAGAGAGAGAGAGAGAGAGAGAGAGAGAGAGAGAGAGAGGGGAGGGAGGGAGGGGGGGGGGGGGAGGAGAAAACCCTAGCCAGTGTCAGGTAAAAGCAAGCTGGTGGATTATCAGCAGCTTATTTTAAGCTTGCAGCAAAGAAAAAAGCAACAGGATAACGATGTTGGGAAGTTCTGTATTGGTGTTCTTAGACACACCCTTCTTATATCCCACCTACCCAACCCCATTCACTCTGAGATATCTGCTGAGTTTTCACACTAGTCCTACATCCTTCATGGTCACTCAGCTTCATTAACGATGCAGTGGTGTGAAATATGTACACTTCTTTATATGATCAACATTTTTATCATTTTCTTTTTTTTCACACACATGAACATTTTAATTTTCCATCAAAAAAATGGAAACTTTTTTTCCAATTTCACTCCTCGTTTGGATTCTGATGTGAAATTAGGCTATATTTTTCTGCTTACCCAAACAGTCTTTTTCAACAACATTCTGAACATATGAATCCAAAGTTCATCTTACTTGTCAGAATCTCTTTATCAATAATGAAAAAGTAGCACCCTTTCCTTATATTTTCTATTGCCTGCCCTCCACTCCATTTCTTCAGCTGACAAGAGACCAACAGTGAGCACTTTATCTACACCAAGCATCTTCAAATTTACTGCTGGCTAGCAGACGTCTCATACTTACATTTATGAACCATTCACTACCAGCTTGTGGAAATTTACCAAAGTTCTCAGTCCTTAGCATCTTCACCACAAGTGCTAAGTACCAATGAATACTCTTAGCAGTAGTAGCAGTGATAGGAAATGCAGTGGAAGTAGAAGGAAGAATAGAAACAGTAAGTAAAGTAGAAGTAGTAGTAGTACTAGTAATCTATCTGTGCTCCATCTCCTAAATATGTACTAGGAGCTCAGAACAGAAAACACATTTTCCAGAGTACACAACAATTGAAAAAGATCATGTACAAGCTGCAATGAGGTTACAAGCTGCACACTGGCAACAGACAAACAAACAGGCCACAGCAGTATGGAGCCCACTGCCATCAGTGCTGTGCCACACATCATCTTGCTGTTCCATTAACCTCATGTTTCCCGCTCACAGTTTCTCAAAAAAGTAGTCAAAAAGCCTACTTTTGTTACATCTGATAGCAAATGATTTGCTGCTTCATTAACAAATTGGTATTTTAGGGAAAAGACAGAACATGCCAGTCAGCTTCCCATCCAAGATGGCAGAAGCAGCCAGCAGTTATTTGAAAACACTGACATGTTTTAAACCGATTCTGGCAAAAACAATGGAAAACTGAGCTGCAATTCCTTCATTTCAACCCTAGCCTGCAGAATCAAAGACAGAACGCACAGCAGAGATCAGCCATCATGATCAGAACAAGACCATTCTCGCTGCTAAAAGTAGACAGAACAATCACAGAAAAGTCCCTTCTCATCACCGCATTTGTTCCATTAGCAACAGAAGAAAGGCACGGCTTAAAATGTAGCAGCTTATACCCTGTGACATGTGGGAATTCCTTCACAGAAGACAACAAACAAAGCAAATACAGATCATACATTTTCCAGAATGAATCTTCCTTCTTTTCACCTTGGCTAGGTAGCAACCACAAACTTCTTTCACAACTGTATACAAAGCAATGGCTGTTAGGCAATGAAACAAGCCAGTTTGTGAAGAATGCATGAGTTAACCACTGAACACTCACAGGGCCTGGGGCGTAGTTGCTATACTGTATTTCTCCACAACAACCAATGACATTTTCATCCTTTCATGTAAGCGTTTGTCATCATTTTTTCCACAACTACCAATGACATTTTCATCCCGTTCATGTAAGCATTTGTCATCATTTTTTTCCACAGCTCCATGTCCGTTTCCACTTGTGTATGCTATCACAAACCATCAAACTTAAAAAAGTTAGTTCTACAAAAGAGAACCTTACAGAATATACTTTCCTTTTTCTAATCCCTTTTAAAATAAATATATCTAATGTTAGTTCCACAAAAGAGAATCTTACAGAACATACTCCCTTTTTTCTAATCGTTTTTAGAATAAATATATTCAATGTTAGTTCCACAAAAGAGACCTGAGAGAACATATTCTCTTTTTTTCTAATCCTTTTTAGAATAAATGTATTACTGTTAGTTCCACAAAAGAGAAACTTAGAGAATGTACTTTCCTTTTTCTAATCCCTTTTAGAATAAATATATGAAATGTTAGTTCTACAAAAGAAAACCTCACAGAATGTACTTTCTTTTTTCTAATTGTTTTTAGATTAAATATTTCATGTTAGTTCTACAAAAGGGAACCTCACAGAACATACTCTCCTTTTTCTCAAACCCTTTCAGTATGTTCACTCATTCATTCTGTCTGTTTTGGGTGTTTTTTTCAGTGTAGACTAGAGGTAAGAAAAGCCAGTTAAAAAAAGCCAACTGTATAACTGACAGGAAAACAGCCGTGTTAACTGATGTTAATGAATGAATCTGTGGCTGCCTGACCCACAAAGCTTGGTTACCTGGAAAACCTTAAGCTGACGCTTTTTGGTCTGCAACAGGAACACAGACTGTTGGAACCATTGCTGAGGTGGAGTTGGTATAGCATTTGGGTCATCACTCAGAATGATGATTTTAGCCAGTGCCTGCTGTATTTGAAGTAAGTGTGTGTGTGTGTGTGTGTGTGTGTGTTGTGGTGTGTGTGTGTATTCTAGAATGACTGGACAGGAGAGAGAGATAGACAGAGAGAGAGAGAGAGACAGAGAGAGAGAGGACAGAGACACGAGAGAGACAGAGACATAGAGGGAGACAGAGACATAGAGAGAGAGACAGAGAGTCAGAGAGGGATACAGAGAGAAAAACTGGGAGAGAGATATATAAATATACGTATACAAACATTTTCAGGCTATCTGGTACTAAGGCATATCATCTGCAGACACACTTTTTGCAAACATAAAAGAAGAGTATAAAACCACACTTTATACATGTGAATACAATAAAGAGCGACTGCTATTATGCCCCTCATTTCACAATCACTTATTAAATTCAGCAACAGAACATTGAATCAATGAACAGTTTTCAAAGTGAGCATACTTGATATATGTTCAGATAGTTTTGTTTGTAATCTTCAGAATAGTCTG
This sequence comes from Rapana venosa, assembly GCA_028751875.1. NCBI lineage: Eukaryota > Metazoa > Mollusca > Gastropoda > Neogastropoda > Muricidae > Rapana > Rapana venosa. Next base: position 1,241,394 of record CM054152.1, read on the forward strand.
GTCTGCAGCGAATGCACTGGTCAACATGTCAGTCCCAACATGTTGGTGAAGAGAAGTAGTGAGGGCTGTGCTACACTGTGCCCTGGTGCTTAATCAATAATAAAGTATGGAGTGCCACAGAGGGTGTGGAGGGTGCCGAGTGAGTCTGTGCATTGCCCTGGCAGGGTGAAGCCTGCTGGATAATGACTGACAGGTAGCTTGGTGCAAGTCAAGTCAACCAGGCACAAACACAAAAATTAATGGGTGTGTGTGTGTGTGTGTGTGTCAAAGTATGCCATGACAATAAAACATAACAATATGTATGCATTATTTCTTGCTGGAGGGGGATTTATGTTACAAACACAGAACTAGTTTGAATTAGACAAGACAGCGCAAAGACAAGAGTGAATTTCAGTCAAACAATCAATCAGGCAGACTGAATACAGACTGCTGTGCATTTCACAGACCACAAAACCTGAAACATCTTCATTCTGGGGAAAAATGCCTTGGAGTATTTTTTTTACTTAGATAGGCAATAATACCTGGTGGTGTATGTTCTGGGTGACTGTGGTCCCCACTTCTATGGGTTACGTCTTAGGACTTTGGACAACTGTGCCTTGAAAAGCTAAAATCACCAAAGCTATATAGATATTTCTTACTCCCTCAAAAAACAGACCCTCACTCTCCCTTTCCCTCATACCCATCTTTAAAAACTAAATCATTGATGAACAACTGTGCCAAAGATGATGACAAGGCCGATGTAAAAATGTTCAGATCCCCTTTTAACAACAATAAAAAAGATGAAAAACGAAAGGCCTTTTCTGCTCCCCCCCCCCCCACTTCAAAAAAAAAAAAAAGCAATCTTGGAACAATTCGATCAAATGCTTCAACTGTCAATATTGGTGTCACAAAAGATGCTCAAAGCTCAAAAATCTGAAGAAGGAGGACTGAGTATTTGTCTGCCCCAGTTGTATGAATAAGAAGGGTGAAGACAATACCGATGCAGGAAAGGAGGAGCTAGAATTTGAACAAGGGAAGATAGAAGTGGTAGATGAATTCTGCTACTTGGGAGAGATGAGCTGCAAAGCAAAATCTGAGTTAGCTGTCAGAACCAGGATTGCGAGTGCTTGGAAGAAATGGAAAGAATTGGCAAGTCTGCTCAGAAATCAGAAGATCCCACTGGAGAGATGCTGTTTGATATACAAGGCCTGCATTAGACCTGTTCTCCTGTATGGTTCGGAGACGTGGGTTTTCACAAAAAACGTCAAACGTTTGTTGAAGAGCTGTAAAAACCGAATGCTACGCTACATGACAAAGATCAAATGGGAAGACAGCATCACAAATAAAGAACTATGGAGAATGTGCAAAGTTGATGATCTGAGGGAGAAACATGACAAAAAAGGAAGAAGAAGAAGAAGAATCTTGGCTTCAAAAATTGAAGAGCCACATACATATAAATGCCCTTCTTTCCATATTTTTTTTAAAAGAGTTTTTCTTTTACTAGCGTCAGTTTAACTAGAGTAAAAGTTGTTCCCTGGACTGTGTGAAAGTAGATTCCATGTTTCATGGCCATGTGAAAGGCACAGCACAGTATTAGCTTGGAGGACAGGACAGGACAGTTAACCAAGCAGCATGCATACAGCAGAAAAGTTGACCGTGGAGGGGGGCCGCTTCTTGGGTCCTCTGGCCCGGGAGGCTGTCAGGTGAACCAGCTTGTGTGCGGTGGATTCCACAGCATCAAAACAGGCCTCTTCTCCATCTGTGACACAGGCACACACAGACACACTGTGATGGTAACATGACAGAGGCATCACTCACTGACAGGCACTGACTGGGTGGGCGCACTCACATTACTCCTCTGGAAAGTAGGTGCTTAAGAAGACATTGGTTAAAGGCTTCAGAATATATAACTCATTGCCGAAATGCAAGGTAAAGTATTGCTGTTTTGTTAGGTAGATACAAAAGGACACTAATTTTTAAGCTACTTTAGAAAACAGTTCTAATACATCAGGTGCTTCAGAATAATTCTAAAATTCATGTCTATGCAAACAGCTCTGATTGGCTCAATGGTTACAAACATATATCTGATTGGCTAGACATAATTAGAAAACATTTCTGACTGTTAGATGATGTACAGACATGTTTAAATTGGATGGTTTTGCATGACTTACCCAATAAAAAGGTACAGCAGAACAAACAGGAAACTTCCTACTAAAGAGAAGCCCTACAGTGTTTGTTTGCCCAATCCTTAACATGTAAGCATAGATCCACAAGTGCTAGAACTATATGAACAGAAACTCAACACAGGAGTTAACCTTTACATCTTTAACTTGAGAACATGATGATTATAAAGCAAAACAACACATAATACTATGATAATTATAAAGCAAAACAATGTACACACTGATAACTTAATATACAATCTCAAAGCAGTATTACTTATACCAAAATATTATAGTTTGTCTATCTATCTATCTGTCCCGTAGTCTGACGACCGTGGGGGCACCCTCAAAGACTCAGCAACCAGTTCCCTCCATTCTTCTCTCTGTTCTGCCTTTCTCAGGGTTTTGTTGAGTTCTAGGCCTGTCCATTCACTGATGTTATCCTCCCAGCTCTTCCTTGGTCTGCCTCTTCTTCTTCCTCCTTGGACAGTGCCTTGCAAAACTGTCTTTGTAATTCCTTGGGATCTTGTGACATGCCCATACCACTTAAGTTTACGCTTTTTCACGATCGTTAGAAGGTTCTCATAGGGTCCAATGGTTTGCTGGATTCTGTTATGCACGCTTTCGTTGCTTATGTGGTCTTTGTAGGAGATGCCAAGGAGTCTCCGAAAGCATCTCATCTCCACTGCCTGTACTCTTCTCTCCAAATCTGCAGTCAGGGTCCATGATTCACAGGCATACAGAAATATGGATATGACAAGGGAGCGCATTAGTCTGATCTTGGAGATAAGTGAGATATTCTTATCTCTCCAGATGGTGTTTAGTTTTGACAAAGCTGTTATTGTCTGTGCAGTCCTGCATACTACTTCTGGCTTGGATCCCTGGTCGGATACAATGGCTCCCAGGTACTTGAAGCTTTGAACTGTTTCCAGCTTCTGGTCATTAACCCTGATATCAGTGCTAATGCCGTTGGTGTTATTAGTCATCAGTTTGGTCTTCTCTGCACTGATTTCCATGCCGTATGTTTTGGAGGCCTTATCCAAGTGTTCTGTTAGGCTGGCAAGCTCTTTTTCTGATCCTGCTATTCCATCAATGTCATCTGCGAAGCGGAGGTTTGTGATCGTTCTGCCACCAATGCTGACTGATCCTTCATGATGTTCCAGTGCATCAGCCATGATTCTCTCAAGGAAGATGTTGAAAAGAGTGGGTGAGAGTAGACAGCCCTGCCTTACTCCAACTGTTGTTCGAAACCATTCTCCAATGTTGTTGTTGTAGTACACTGCACTGGTGGCCTCGCTGTACAGCTGTTTGATGACTCTGATCAGGTTTGCATTGATGCTGTACAAGTTCATGGTTGCCCACAAAGCTGCATGCCACACCTGTCAAATGCCTTCTTAAAATCGATAAATACGTGGTATAGGTCTTGTTGATGTTGAAGGTACCGCTCACATAGTATTCTGAGGTTGAATATCTGCTCTGTTGTGCTGCGCCCTGCTCTGAAACCTGCTTGTTCCTCAGCAATGATGATCTCTGCTTGTGGCTTCAGTCTATTCAATATTATCTGCAGCATGACCTTGCTTGGGTGACATATGAGGCTGATTGTGCGGTAATTATGGCATTGTTGTAGATTTCCTTTCTTGGGGAGGGTGATGATGAGTGACTGCGTCCATGGTGTTGGCCATTTTCCTGTCTGCCAGATCTTGTTGCAGATTCTTAGTAGGGCGCTGATCATGGCTTCCCCTCCAGCTTGGACCAACTCAGCTGGAATGTTGTCAGCCCCTGCTGACTTCCCCTTTTTCAGCGATCTGACTGCTGTTTCCACTTCTTCTCGGAGGATAGGGTGACTGTCTGTGTCTTTGCTTTCGGGTACATTAAGGACTTCTGGATCTCCTGCGGTTCTATAGTTATACAGGTCGGAGCAGTATTCTGTCCATCTGTTCAGAATATCCTGGTCGTCAGTGAGACACTTCCCATTTTTGTCTTGGATTGTTAAACCTTTTCTCTGTTTCGTGCTAGTCAGGTCTTTCACCAGCTGATATGCTTTTTTGCTATTGTTTTTCTTGATGTTCTCTTCAATGTCTTGGCACTGTTCACCGATCCATTTCTCTTTTGCCTCCGTCATGGACTTCCTGATTCTTTTATTTATAGTTTGTATAGTTAGTTTTATAGTGCCAGTTTGTGCTGTGCGGTTGTTCAAGTTAAGTTATGACATATCTGAAAATGGAGCACTTCACTCACAACGAGCATTAGGTAAGACATCTCTTCTGACTGCCTGGTTATATCAGATAACAACCAAATTCCCTCCTGGGTGGGTATTACATTGACCACATGTGTTACAACTCCGTCCATCCATCTATACACATGCAATCATGCAAGTTCATGGTGGGGGAGGAAAGGGGGGGCTGGGGAGGGAGAAGGGGGGTGCAAAAAACCCCAAACAACAACATTTCAAGGCAAAATATTAAACATAAGAACACAATGAACACATCAAACAATTCAAGAAAATGACGGCTGGTCCTTTTTATGCAAAACACACGTTTCACATTGTTCTGTTAACTCCTTGTCTCTGGAAACAATTGTACATACATGTTTATTTTCTACACTGCAAATCCTCTATATACCCCCCAACCTTTATAATAATGATAATAATAATAATAATAATAATAATGTATGGAATTTATATAGCGCTGAATCTTGTAAAGCAACAAATCAAAGCGCTCAGATTTCATTTCATACCACTTCAAGATTTCTCCGTGAAATTCGGGCTGCTCTCCCCGGGGAGAGCGGGAGAGCGCGTCGCCACAAGCGCTGCGCCACCCTTTTTTTTTCTTTTTTTTTTCATGTCTGCAACTGTATTTGTTTCCCTATCAGAGTGGCTTTTTTCTAAGAATTTTGCCAGGGACAACTCTCTTGTTGCCGTGGTTTTTTTTACGTGCGCTAAATAATTACGTGTAACACACGGGACCTCGGTTTATCGTCTCATCCGAAAGACTAGCGCCCAGACCACAACTCATGGTCTAATGGATGGGGGAAAATTTTCCGGTCCAAACGGGGTACGAACCGCCGCACACTTCAGACCCGGACTTTTCGCTTTCTAGACAGGCGCGTTACCTCTAGACCTTTATGTCAATGAAAAGACAGTATAAGTGCTGTAAAAGATCTGATTTTATGACACAGTGATGATTTAGTGTTCATGAATCTAGATTCATAATGCATTGGCAGTTCAGAGTGCCAGATGTAGACTGAACTCCATCACGGGTGCAGTGACAATGGAGAGATTTTCCCCTTTCTGTGACCAAGCCTCAGAGTGAACTGTGTCACGTATCCCTGAAGTCAGAATGCCGCTATCTTAACGGTGGGCAAACAGTCACATATGCAAAATCTCACCATTGATAAACCTCAGAGTTCTAGCACAGGAACCAATACAAAATAAACACAAATGTCATGAGTCTTTGGATACACCTATACCTGTATAAGGGCATAATATCTCAAGCTGAAAGACAGTCATCAGCTTTAAACTGCTACTGTGCACCTTTTTGCATGAAAATAATAAACAATGAACAATACAGCCGATATTGGCCACAATGCCAAGAGACCATTGCTCTGAATCTAATGATATAATTATCATGCAAACATTTCTCGTTAAACCTATCAAAACCACAGCATTCCCAAGACGTAACATAAAAGCCCCTTTCTTCTGCATCAGGTTTAATGAAAAATGAAATCAACAGCTTGTTGAGTCAGTAATGACAACATAGTCTGTTCTATATCAACTATGAAAAGAAGTATTTTATTGCTGGTTTTCAGCAAATTTTCAACAATGCTTCATTGCTCGTTCAGTCAGTAACCATAAATAAAAACATCTGAAAAGGCAACACTAAATATGAAAACTATAAGTCCACAAAACAAAGCAATATATTAAACAAAACGACTTGTGCTGTGTTATTTTGGGCCAGTCCTATGTATTTACCCAGACATACATGCAACTGGCATTCTATACCCACCTGAAGCATCTAAACACTATCTAAACCATAGGAACTGATGAGTAAAAGTGATTCAGTTTCAAAGCCTTTCTTATTCCACATTTAGATAATATGCTTGCATTTCAATTCCCAAAAAAACAGTAAATAAACATATCATGTGAGTGCAAAATACATCTAGTGGTACATTTTGTGGGTACACGTGCAAACGGAACAAAGAAAAAGTGTGTAGGCTAAACTCATGGTGCAGAAGCTAATGCACTGCATCATGCTGGGCCAGGTTTTCTGCCCGATGCTAACGTCATGCTTAAAAACTCCATAATGTGACAGTGCACAAGGAAACCAGGCACAATGGATATTTCTACACAGTTTTGGATTTTGAAACCATAAAATCAGAACCAGGATTGCGAGTGCTTGGAAGAAATGGAAAGAATTGGCAAGTCTGCTCGGAAATCAGAAAATCCCATTGGAGAGACGCTGTCTGATATATAAGGCCTGCATCAGACCTGTTCTCCTGTATGGCTCGGAGACGTTGGTTTTCACAAAAACCATCAAACGTTTGTTGAAGAGCTGTGAAAACCAAATGCTACGCTACATGACAAAGATCAAATGGGAAGACAGGATCACGAATGAAGAACTATGGAGAATGTGCAAAGTTGATGATCTGAAGTCTGTAGCTAGAACCAATAGACTGCGCTGGTTTGGGCACGTTCAACGAAAAGCAGACCACCACATCATAAAAAGAGCAAAAAACTTCGTAGTGGATGGAAAGAGACCAAAGGGAAGACCTAGCAAAACCTGGGCTGCCTGTATTGCAGATGATCTTAGAGTAAGGGGCATAAATAAGGAGGAAGCTCAAAACAGAGAGAGATGGAGAAGGCTCATCAATGTCAAACCTCCCCTGGGAGAAACATGACAAAAAAGGAAAAAGAAGAAGAAAATTATACTAATGGCATCACTGAAAAAGATGCAAAAAACAGATTTTGGATATGGCTGTTAGTTTTTATTTTATTGTAATTTGAACATTGATATTCACCAGTGGACATTTGGCAGAAATTAAAGTTAAATTTAGTTTAAGTTTTCCTATTAGATTTAATGCAAGTGGGTCTAAAAATGTCTAAATGTACGCTGGAAACAATTGGATTTTATGCCGATACTTTGTGTATGTATAGAAAAGGCCTTATAAAAGCTAAAAATGGTATAAACATTAATCTGCTATTTCAAGGATTGGTGAGGATTTTATTTTTACTATAGTTTCTGAATAATCCTATGTGACTTATGTTGGCTTTTCCTGTGCACCGTCACATTTGTATGATGTCCTAACAAAGATGTTTTAGGGCAAGAATAAATTAGTACAAAATGAAAAGAGAAATACATAACAAATGAGGCTCTGAATAGAAGAGATTATCGTAAGGCCATTACCAACCTCGAAAACAGAGACTCTAAAACCCAGTCTTCCTTGCAGAGTGAAAAAGAACAACTGAACCAAAGCCCAGACGAAAAAAGAGAATAAAAGCAGAGAACAAAACAGCCAGGCCAAAGCACACCTTCCATGACTGCCCTGATGTTACAGTTAAGTTGTGCAACAAATATAAAGAGTGTGTGTGAGTTGGGGGGAGGGGGGTGGGGCGATGGACAGGGGGAAGGAGTGTGAGGCAGGCTGGGAGTACAGGCCAGTGCAGAGTGCTGACCAGTGCAGGCAGCACACAGTGCAGTGCAGCGCAGCGCAGCAGCTGTCAGACAGCACTGGACAAGGAGGGGGGGGGTCAGTCAGCATAAGAGAGCAAGCCATGTCACTGACCCTCAGCTTTGCTGGGCAAAGGAGAGCCCTGATGATTGCTGCTGGGATCTTTGCCTCTCAGCTCCAGGCGAGCGGCTTCTGAGGGCCTGGACGGCTCTGGTTTGTTGGGCCCCTCGCTCACCTTGCCCCCCCCTGCACCAGGCTTTCGCCCTATGGGGGGTGGGGCTGCCGTTTTTTTCAGCCCGGCATTGGCTGGGGGTTTGTCTGCAACTGCTTCTGAAAGAGTAACACACTGTCATGACAACAACTTCACCTGACATAACACACACACACACATATATAAATATATATATATATATATACACTTCAGAACCAAGTTGGGGGATAGTGGGAAAGGTGGTGATGGTGGCTGTGGATGACAACAGTTTGACAGAGTGACAATAGAGAAACAGGGTACGGGAGGCAGGCACTGCACTGCACTGCACCGGTGGTGTCCCACACACATGCTTCACTGGCTACACATCTACCCTGAATATCAAACAACCTCCAGTGGAAACAACGATCCTCTGGTCTTCTATGGGACAGCCATCATGCGTCTGCTACAACTTCAACTAGCTCTTTAACCACAACCACTGGAGCCAGCCAGCCTGTCTGGCAAACAACAACAACAACAATAAACATAGAAGGAACAGGTGATGATCATATAAACAGACACCTCATCCCCCAGTGAACGTTAACAAACCAACTAGAAGGAAACCAAACATCAAAGGAACAGCAAATAGTCAACTGGAACGTTCAACATGACAGGTACCATCACATCGCTCTCACCTTCCGAAATCATTCTACGCTTTGTCAAGCTGCTCTTTCGATGGCCTGCAGTCATCAAAACAATTACTTGTAACATTAACTGTCTTCATTACAAGGAAAGTCAAGAGTGCATCAAATACATGCATATTTAATTTGTGCATGTTTAATATTTACACTTTATTTCTATCCTGTAGCATTTTTGTTCCACCAAACAAACCCTCCACATTTTAAGCTCAGCAAAATCACTGCAATTTGAAAGGGAGTGATCAAAACACAGAGAGAAAGGGAATGCAAAAGTTTTATTCATTATAGGCCTTGGCCCCTCATGAAGGGGGTGTATGTATATAATCAACATTCCAAAACATGTTGCATAAGAAACATATATGAACAGAAGTACTATCTGTACTTGAGAGAGAAAGGGAGAGATAGAGAGTCAACAGAGAGAAGAAAGAAGGAGCAACAGCAGCATCAGTGCAGAGCACTACAGCAACCAGAGGCCAGAGCCTCGCTAGCATGAGAAAGAAATAACTCATTCTGTCACCATAAGCATTTATCATGGCATACGCATATACGTACATATACATAAGCACATATGTATATATGTCTGACACTCAAAAACAGCAATTTATGGAATATACATACATACATTATGAGCTCTATATACGAGCGCTTTGATTTGTTGCTTTACAAGATTCAGCGCTATATAAATTCCATACATTATTATTATTATTATTATTATTTTATACATTAAAAAAAGAAGACGATCAGCTTACCTTGCTCTTTTTTGAGGCCTGCGTTCTTCTCCTCCACGGCGGGCGCTTTGTCGGGCAGTTTTGGGTACATGTTCTTTCCTGCTGGGGGCGGGGGCTTTTTGGGGGCTTTAGCAGGCTGCAACACACACACACACACACACACAACACACACACACACACACACACACACACACAGGGCTCAGTATTGCACAACTTGCTCAACATGAGCTGAAGGCTGTACAGAAAAGAATCACCTCCAACAGTGTGTTTCAACCACAGTCACTGGTTTTTTGGTTGTTGTTGTATATTTCAAAAGAATGAAGCCAAATTACACTGAAAGACAGAAGGCAAAAACTAGTGCTTTCTTTTTTGTCCTTTTTGTTCAGTTTAGTGTCTCACAACTGCTCCACTTTCTTGGAAGCAAATACTTTTTAAAACCTTTTTCCCCCAAAATAATTTCTAACTCAACTGTCTACATTTATTTTTCCTTGGTTAGAGCACCGAGGTTCACCAATGGAGAGACTGTTGCATATGCCACTGTTTTTGTACACGCTATCAAGGTAGGCCACATTCCAACTTCCAAAATATGGTTGGGAACTGAACCTACCACTTTTGCCAGAACAGTCAGGAGGTACCACCCTTCTCTGTCCAATTCTCCACTGCTGCAGATCTTTTGCCATGCACATATCTATAAGCACTAGGGTCCTTCTGGTTTAGAGTCTTCACTGACAGGCCTGACATTCAGTTTGATTTGTCCTGTCAAATTGAAAGAAAGGGCAAGGCTGGGAATCCAACCCCAAAACCTCAGTTTACCCGTTAGGCAGGTGAATGGCTTGTCCAAATTCAATTTGTAAGCTTGCACAAAAAAGAAGAGTAAGAGCACTATCACAATAAACATAGAGTTAGTAATGAGCAATACAACATTTTTTTAAAATGCTCAAAACAAAAAGAAGACAAGAGGATATGTTATTCATCCAACACCCTTTCCTTTATGTAAGCTGAAAAAGATTAGGGTTTCAGAACTCCAAAGTGCATGTCTTCTTTCTTCAGGCAGCTGGACAGAGGGCAGAAAACGATGGGAAACTAGGTGCTGGAAGACAGCGAGGAGGACTGCACGACTGCACAAAAAGGTGACGCACCTCTTCCTGGGATGGCAGCAACTCCACAAAGTTGTCAGGGAAGACTCCCATTTTGCCGTGGGCCTCTCCTCGCCACCAGCCGTCATCCTCCAAGTGTTTGTCCAGCACACGCACCACCTCCCCTTCCTTCAGACTCAGTTCATCAGGCTGCTCAGCGGAGTAGGAGTATCGCACAATGGCCCGCTCCCCTACCACTGGAATAACAACATGCAGCATGTGAGAAAACATGTTTGTAAATACTACTAGCTGCTCAGAACTACCGTAATGTAACATACTGAAAAACAAGAGCAATGTGAGTGACAAAACTGTTGATTTACTTTACACACAGTAGGCTTGGTAATAGCCCATAGTCCTATACACCCACATAATTATCTACATCATGACTGTGTTGTTGATACACTAAAGTCTCAGTTACAGCAACCACACAAATGTAATGATTTCCTCTTAGCATATATCTAAAGATAATTTCATTTACACAATGCATCTCCCCCTAATTCCCTCTCAGATAAAAAAGAAAAAGAAAAAAAAAGAGAGGATAGCTCTACACATTGGATGCAAGCCATTCCGAGTTGAAAACTCAAATTTCAGAGTGATCTTGACCAAAAACAGCAATTTTAAACACTAGCGTACAAACAAAACAGTTTACTGACATAACAATCAGAACAGATTGTAATTTAACAAAAAAATGATAGCTGAATACAAAACAAGAAGAGAACAGGGTAAAAGAGAGAAGGAAAAAAAGGAGAAGAGGGACCGAAAGCAACAAGGCAGAATGCACACCACCTACCCTGCTTTTCTCTTTTGGTGACATCTGCGGTGTTGGCAGGAGAGTGCCTGGCATCTCTCACATCCTGAAAGACCAGTGCAGTGCCAATCTTTACAACAGCACTGCTGCTTACAGACAAAACAATTCATTCATCCTTTTGTTTTCTAATTTGTCTCTTTCAGCAATCTTCTTGTTTTCTAATTTGTCTCTTTCAGCACTTTTCTTCTTTCCTTTATTGCTTATAACCATTTTTCCCACATAATTTATACTATTATATCATACGCATAACTGCAGCAAAGTGTATATACATACAGAAAGACCCTGATTCAAAGTTTTACTAGTATGAAATTGAAGAACATTAGACTTGCTACCATGATAAATAACAATCCACTTTCTACCAATCAAATGATGTAGTTAAATATTCCATTGTTTTGACCCTGTTTCAAGTTATCAGTCTTAGCTTTCGGTTAACCTTACTGCTGACATACTACATGCTCTTTTCAGAATAAAAAAGAATCTGAAGCCTAATTCTTTCATGTTTCACTGTTGGCACTAGTTTTCTGACAGGGAGTGATGCAGGACCCACCTTGTCCTCTGCCTTGGTGGGCTTGGGGGGTTCTCCTTTCTTGGTGTTGCGCAGTTTGATGGGTCCTCCCTGAAAGATGTTGCCCAGCCCCACCCCCATCACCTTCTTCCCTTTGATCTGCTGCACGTCTGCCTCTGCACCACAGCCATCAACAACGATACAGGTTTCTTACATGTACACATTTCTGGTGTTGCCTTTTACTGGCTGTCAATTTACATCCATCATTACTGTTCACTGCTGGCATCCTTTTATCATTAGACAGGTGATGTAATGAGCTTCTAATCCTCAAAATCCTGGCAACACCAGGCAAATTGGCGACAGACTACGTCCTGTCACAGGTGGTGAAAAACCATCAGTTGCTAACGCTACAGAAACCGGGATAAGCTCCGGCTCTATGGTCCTTCTGGATCGAAAGAACATACTTTTTTTTTTTACCAGGCAAATTAGAAGTGAGGGTGTTATAATCACCAAGATCAACGCATGAGCACATCAACACTTTACAATTTATTCACTTCCCTTAGCAAATAAAACAAAACAAAAGCCAAACTTCCCAAACCTATCTGACCACACTAGTGCTACAATCCCACTCAGCAGGGACGTGGATTTTCATTCCTCAGCTAGAGCTCTGAGGTGTTCCACCAAGGGTGTAATTTTGTGTATGTGACCATTTTTACCCATCATTCAGGTAGCCACATTCCAACTCTGGGGATGGTGCCTAAACATGACACCAGTGTGCATGCATCTTTTATAAAAAAAAAAATTTTTTAATTTAATTAAAAGTTGGTGATCCGTGTCCTACTCATCCGAAATGAATTACTCATCCGAAAGACGAACAGGATATTAATGTGTGCCAAGTTATTCTGTGTGCATTAGGCCTTGGTCTAAAGTCTCATCCAGAGGGCTTTTGGGGGAGTGGAGTCAGTACTGCTGTTAACTCCAGGGTAAAATTCTCCAAAATGGGTGCCTCCACCATGGCTCAATCCCAAGCTGTCAGGTTACAAGCACAATGCTCTGACCACTAGGCTATCCTGTCCTCTAGACATTAAGTTACAGTGATATTCAAGAAAAAAACAACAACAAACTTACATGTTTTTTGGTCTTTAGTGAGACATTAGCTACCAGTCTGAACCCATGTCTATTGCACCTCACAATCATTACCTGGTGATTCAGGAAAGTAACTCTGAATGTGGCCCGCCCATTTCTGACCATGAGAACATGCAGCAAAGGATGGGTTCGGAACAGAGAAATGCCTACTCCCCTAACTATCTATCAAAATTAAATACATTACAGAGAAAAGAGTGTGTGCATGCGGCGTGGGATGGTCTCACCTGAACTGCCAGGCTGTGGCTTGACCCCATCCATGGAGTGGTCCCCCTCCCCATTCTCCATCATCTCCACAAAGTTGGAGGGGAAGACCCCTGTCTTTCCATGCAGTGATCCTTCCCACCACCCCTCCTCCACCTGTCAACACACAGGCCCAACTCCATACAGTCCACTGGAGGAAGTACAGAGACTGTACTCAAAGTTTACTGCTATAATATATATCATATATATAGGATAAATGTAAATGAGCACGCACACATACAAGCGTGTATGAGCTCAAATTTTACACGCATGTGCATGTCCATGTACACAATGCGTGTGTGCAGATGCTCACACATAAACACAATTCCAAGAGGCAAGTGCCTATAATCAACCATACACACACACATCTAATATCACTTTGAGTGAACAGACGTAAAATCGAAGCAGCAACAACAACAACAAACACACACACGCATACACACATACATGCATAGGGCATTCCAAGAGACAAGTGTCTATGATCAAAATATGTAATTGAAACACACAGACATAGACAGAGACAGAGACATACACCACACACACACACACACACACTACACACACACACACACACACACACACACACACACACAGAGTGCCCATCGTCTAATATCACAAGAAGCGAACAGACGTAAAATTGAAGTCAACAACAACACAGAGCGCCCACTGACCTCTCTGATAAAGTCGATTGTTTGACCGACAGCCAGCTCCAATTCATCTTCATTTTCAGGCTTGTAGTCAAACATCACCTTGCATTTCTTCACCTTGGGGGTAGTATCTGAAACATTTTGGCTTGTTTTCTTTTTTCTAAAGACTTTACTTTGACCTACAAACACTAAAACTTGCTAGCTGCAAACACATAGAACTATTTTCCTATTACAACATTTGTTTTTACTGCAACAATAGCCAAAAAATTAAGATCATCATGCAACTTTAATTAACTCTGCACAAACATGATCTATGGAAAATTTGCTTCACTCTTCTGATTTAGATTACTCTGGCACTAGCATTAAGTCAATTTATTAGCAATGAAATCAGAGACTCAAAGAAATATATGCATGTATACATATACTTGTGTTAAAATGCACGCACACAGGTGTAAGCAAGCTCATTTGTATGTGCACACACACATACACAGTGACACACACTCAAACACACGTTAAAACCCGTTCCACTTTTCAGAAGAGTAGGCCATTGTACGCCGGTGGGAACGGATGACAAAATTTACACAACTGCATACACACGGGGACTGGATGAAAAAAAGCACTTGACTGCTTCTTCCATTATCCTTGAAATAAAAATTTTTTAAAAATACAACCAAACATTTATATGCACACATCAACACACACAGAGTTTTATTTTCCTATGTTAGTTAATAGACTAGTTACTATTCCACCCAAACTTATCAGTGAAATAAGCAATCCTAACCTGCTGTCATTTCAATGTACCACATCACATGTCAAGGATCTAGTATCTCTGACATCCTTTTTAAACATATTGTGCTTCAACAACTATACAGACATGGGGTAGTTTGGTATTTCCCATTACGTAAAGGGGATGTAATACAATATAAAAAATTTCCTCCTTTCAAAACAAAAAAGTATAAATTTTCTTAATTTCAATTTCTTTCTTTTTTTTAACAAAAATTAGGGCCTAAAAGGGCTTGAGGGGCCCCATCTTTAAATATCTGAGAAATGTTTCTGCAAATTTTATCTCTGAAACACCAGATTCTAATCCAGAACATTGTTGTTTCAACACCAATATGCTTTACGGGAAAATTCCCCAATAAGCTAACCAATTAAGGTATGCTTGCATGTTTCTTGTATCTTTGTTCAAAACCCTGACCAGCCGTAACCCCAAACAGTTACATAATATAAGCATTTAACAGATGTATATTAGTATATACTGTAGCTGTCTGATCCAGACCTGACAGGAACAAACAAATAAAAAGGAACGCTGACCCATCACTGCCACCCTAAAACAGTAAAAGTGAGAAATGTAGCACTTGATCTTTCATCAGACTTTTACTGTTGTATAACCATCATTTGTTGTCTGTCAATAACACTGACTTAAAGTGCAGTGCTGATACTGAAAAAGAACAAGTGTGTTCCCAGGAAAGAAACAGCATTTATCTCCTGCATGGATCATTTAAAGTTAAACCCCTGTTCAAGTGATCAACTACTTTTTGTAATCTTGAACATCTCAATTGCTTATGAAATGATTATGAACAGTAACATTAAAAACAAAAGAGAATGAATAACAAGAAATCTAAGGAGAAAAAAAGTTTTAAAAATCTAAGGAAGGAAAAAAGTATTTTACTAACAGTAACACAGAAAGCAACACTGATATTTAAGGAAAAATAAACTGACCATTTTTCACTTACAAGTATAAAGCTTTTATCCAAAAAAAGAAGAAACAGTTTTCTGAAGAATAACTTACTAAGTTAATGTACTTTCTTGTACTTGCTTTTTCATTTTCTTTGCTTGCTTTTTTATTTGTTTGTTTATCACAGAGAACAGCTTTTCAATCTAATGAACTTCTGTACTTTGTCAGCAAATCACTGAAACAATGAGGAAGTAAAACTCAATGGAATGTACTTTTTTAAGTGAACAAAACGCATGACTTGCTCTTTTTACATTTCTTGAAACTTTTATCATTATTTTATCTCTTTTCCTCATTCCACGAGCTCTACTCCACCCACACCAATTTAAAATCATGTTTGACTGATATAAGAAATAACTTGCCTCTGCCTGAATTATCTAACCACTGACTGAAAAGTCCACACAAATGACACACACAGAGTGACACACACGCACGCACGCACACACACACGCACATGCACGCACGCACACACACAATGTGTACATCTTACATTCATATACGCATACCATATTCTACCTTGATACCTAACCAAAGTATCATGTATTGTAAAGGGAAAAAAATACCAGTGACAAACACAGTCTGGTTTAACCAGACTCTATTGAAGAAAACATACTAAATACATGAATCATTGAATAGCAGACATCAACAACACAGCACACAGTGACCTACACACACAGTTAACATTTTCATTGAGCACTGTCAGAAACAAAAGCTTTGAAGTAAGTTACCTTTCTTTTTCTGCATGACAGAGCCTTGCCCTCCTTGCCCAGCTGACATTGGCATGCCGTCTTTAAACTTGTTTGCCAACTCCTTCACTGACTTTCTCTGGGTCGCTTCGCGTTTTTCCTCCTTCTTAGAAACTTCCTTCACCCGCAACTAAAGAGGAAACAAATCACCTGGCTTTTTTTCCCCTTCTTTTTTTAAACTCACACAAGCTTTTCAGAAAAAAATAGATTTTTCTTTCTCAATTCTATTATTCATATATTCATAATTCAGTTCCGGCCTTGCTATTCCTGCACACACGTCTGCATGCCCATGCAAATACATTTACTCTCCCCCCCCACCCCACGCACACACATACACATGCATGCACGCACACACACTCACATTGTCCTAAACAATAAAAAGTGAGGGTTTTTTTCTATGAGTGTCACTCAGAAATCAGTTCTTTTCTTGCCATTTCCATGCACACAACCCCCCCCCCCCCCCCCCCCCCCACCACACGCGCGCGACACACACACACACACACACACACCCTTCATTACACACACAGTACATAACACAAATGATGCACTATAACACAACACACACTTTTAAATTTAAGCATGCACAAGTACACAGCAAAAACATTGTCTACACTTTATTCACACACATGTAACAACACTTTGCACATCATGTAATTAAGACAGAGAGAAAAAAAAGACATCCCCCCCCCCCCCCCCCCCCCCCTATAGTTTATAATTATATACTGTTCAAATTAAACTCTAAAGTAACCCTGACTTGTAAGTCATGAACAATAGATCAGGAAATAAAAAGAAATGAAACACATGGTCAGAAAAAAGTTTCAAAATTAAAGAAAGAACGAAGAAGGGATAAACATCTGATTCAGAACACTGCATATGATCTTGAATGGAAAAAAAACCCCTGCGTCCTTTATTTAACTGGGTACAACCATCCACATCAATACATTTACGCAAATTTGTAAAATTGACAAGAAAAGAACGCCAGTTAGCATATCACGGCTTTAACTGGTGACCTGAAATTCTTCCCTAGACAGATCTATATGGGTTATACTTATACTCAGAAACATGTGAGGTTTTTGTGACATGGACCTTGAAAAATAAATGTCATTGGAAGTTTATGCCTTTTTGTCATAATTTAGAGTACTCTATCATAATCTGCATTCTTTTGAAAAAAATATGAATTATTAATTGTTTTCCCTGTATTTGAAGAATTAAAGTTCTATTTTTAGCCGTGTTGCGGTTGTGACATGGAAACCAAAAGTAGCATAAAGAAATTTTTTTACTCAGAATATCAAACAAAAAACACTCCAAAATGCTGTTGTTTTCATTTATAAAAGCAAATCTAACATTTGGAAGTATGACAATCCCTGACAAAGCATATTTTTGGCTATATTTTTAATGACACTCTAAGACAGTTTTGTATGCACAGATTTAAAGTGATTTTTTGTTGTTGCTAGTGACCACAGGAAGCACCACAAATTACTAATTAGCCTGAACTTTATCCACAGAATCATATCAATAGAACAATAAATTTCTTTACACAAGAATGGAAGCTATTTCAAATCAACGCGTTATAAAAGTAATATGTTGCAGTTGTGACATGGAAACCGTTTGGTTGTGACATGGAAACCACACCCTTCAAAATCACAAATCATGAAAGTGTAGCAATTTAAACATAAATTTAAACAAAACACACCAACTTAAATTGGAAACAATGCATTCTTGTAACATTATTCGTGCTGATTTATCGTTTTATCGAGATATATTACGGTTGTGACATGGAAACCGTTCGGCTGTGACATGGAAACCACACCCCTCAAAAGCACAAATCGTGAAAGTGTAGCAATTTAAGATCAAATTGAAAAAAACACACCATCTTAAATTAGAAACAATGCATTCTTTTAACTTTATTTAAATTGATTTATTATGTTAGACTTAGAGTGACATGACATTAATATTATATCAATAAACATTATCTACAATGATTTATTATGATCATAGAGTGATATTATATCAATCAACACAACCAAGTCCAGTTTCTCTCATCTGACCTAGCGCATCATTCATAATTAATGATAAAATATGAGCTCATGAGTGCATAGTGCTTTTACATCAAGTAAGGAAAAGGAGGTAAAGGAGTCCCATAACCTATAAGGTCATAGGGGAGCGAGGCGTCAGAGACCTCACTTCTCTAGGGCCAGCATATTGAGGGCGGCGCCCATCTCCTCTCCCTCGCTGCTTTACCTTCCCTGACCCTAAAGAGGGCAGGTACCCATTTACAGCTGGGTGAACTGGGGGAACTGTACTAAAGCCAAGGCGCGCATACGGTCACCCATCCAACTGGTAACCACGCTCGACGCTGCTTAACTTGGCTGGGGGATAGCGAGTGCTCCGACCACTGAGCTATCCCGTCCCCAAGTACAAAATGCATTTTATTAAAACGCCAAAAAACAATGAAATCATATTCATTACTTTTGTAAAAAAAAAATTTTTTGGTAAAAACAAAAAATTGTTGATAAAATTTTGTTAGGATCGTCAAATGATTTCAAATCATCACCTTTGCTGTGTTTTGGGTTGTTTTTTTTGCTTTACAACACTTTAAATAACAGAATAATCTAATGTAATTTCTTCTTCATTTCTTGTTTTACAGGCAATTGAATTCTTTAATTTTATGGGCAAATAGAATCCTTCAAGCACTCTCAGCATTTGCCGGTGCTTTTTTTCCACACATGCAGCTGCTTTTTTGTCACACATCTTACATGATCTGACATAATTTCAAACTGATTTAGGACTGTTTAAGTTCTCTCTCTCAGGCAAGCTTGCGCACGCACACACACACACACACGATTTGCTTTATACTGTAACAGTTTAAAAAAAATTAATGTCATAATCACATGCATCCATATGTATAGTTGGCACCCTGCCCCCTTTATTCTCTATCATAAGACTCCCACCTGTAAAAGATCTACTTTTCTTAGACACTGCTCTTCTTTGTAACTGTACCCCCCTCATTAGACTTCTCCTTTATAACACCTAATTTTGTTTTGTGTGTGTTGTTGTGTGTGTGTGTGTGTGTGTGGGGTGTGGTTGTTGTGTGGTGTGTGTGTGTGTTAGACACCACAATGAAAAATTTTAAGCATGTGAAATGCTTATTTTGCTCAATAAATGGTTGTTTTTTTTTTTTCCGAAAAAGGCGTTCATGGTTTCTTGTCATAACCAATTTCAACTGTAGTGTTGTTGCTTTTTGTGTCAATGTGTGTTATTTGTTTTGCTATCAACGCTTGTCTTGCACATTTAAGGATGAATTGGTTCCAAATGTTGACAAGGAAAAAGGAAACAAACAAAAAACAAAACAAAAAAAGCCCATCCTCATGATGTGGTTTTCATCATAACTGATCACGGACTTGTAAAGTTTCATTAGTTTGAAAAAATGTTAAGCTTAGGACTTCCAGCATTGTGTGTGTGTGTGGTTTTGTGTTGTGCGTGCGCACCGCGAGAGAGAGAAAAGAGAGAGAGAGAGAGAGGAGAGAGAGAGGGGAGAGAGAGAGAGAGAGAGAGAGAGAGAGAGAGAGAGAAAGAGAGAGAGTGTGTGGTGTGGGATCACTGTATGTGTGTGGTTTAATGTGGATGTGTGCATGCGGGAGAGAGAGTGTGTGGTGTGTATCACTGTATGTGTGTGGTGATGTGGATGTGGCACGGGGGGTTGTGTGTGTGTTGTTGGTGTGTGGGGTGTGGTGTGTGTGTGTGTGTGTGTGTGGGGCGGGGCGCAGCGCGCGAGAGAGAGAGAGAGAGAGAGGGAAAGTAAAGGAGGGGAAGGAGGGTGAGGGGAGAGAGGTGTGTGTTATATTTTATGTGTGTGGTGAATGTGGAGTGGTGCAAAAGTGGTTGTGTAGTTTTTGTGGGGTGTGGGTGTGTGGGGGTGTGTGTGTGTGTGTGTGTGTGTTGGTGGTGGTTGTAGACACCACAATGATTTTGGTCATGACCAGAAACGCCGAGCTCTGTCATCAGCGCAGTTTGTAGCAAACATTAACGTCACTGCGATGACGTTTAGCGTACATTTACGGTCGACTCATTACAATTAACGACGATTGTGTAGATCAATCACTTCCTGAAATCAACACTAGAAATGTGTATCCGAGGAAAAGGGGACAATTTAGCACAGTAGATCAGAGTCATGACATGAAACCATAATAAATCCGTTTCCTGTCACGACTAACACGAGCTAAATGTTTTACGGCCAAATTTCAATGTGCACAATAAAGACAGAACAGAATTGCTGCAGGTTTATATTTTCAACAACATAACCAGAACATTCGTATAAAGAATCAATGACTGAATGACGAAAACATGAGACTAATTTTACGTATGCTTCTAGATCTAATGATCAAGACACGAAACCACGCTATCTTGGTTTCGTGTCACAACCAACACGGTTAATATAGGAGTTTACAGATCAACGAAAATATTCCCATAAAATACATTCAAATACTGAAAATAAACACTTGTGTCGCCAGTTGTTTGAAATAAAACATGTATAACATCTATAAAAGAAAAAGAAAGTAATACTTCAACAAGAATATTCCTGTCCGTACAAGAAACTGTACTGTTTTCATTTCATGTCCTAACTGTAATGCTGCACAACAAAAACTGGATCTATTTAATATTTTGTGCAAAATTTATTTTTTGCACATAACAACCATTTCCACAAATTACAGTAGATGGCTTTTTATTTCTTTCCGAGTAAGAATAAGTGGTCATCAAATGAAATCTGAAGTCTGTAGCTAGTAGCAATAGACTGCACTGGTTTGGGCACGTTCAACGGAAAGCAGACCACCACATCATAAAAAGAGCAATGAACTTCGTAGTGGATGGAAAGAGACCACAGGGAAGACCTAGCAAAACCTGGGTTACCTGTATTGCTGATGATCTTATTAGAGAAAGGGGCATAAATAAGGAGGAAGAAGAAGAAGAAGAAAATGAAACGATCGGTAAGCGTACCCACAGCTAACAAGCCAAAGCTGTTGACAAGAAAAGATAAAATACAGAGAACCTGACAAAAACAAGCAATTTCGAGTTTTAAACACAAGTTTACAATTATTTAAACCATGGTTGGCAAAAGTAAAATACTTTGAAAAGAAAATATTCCTTCTCCTTCGATAAAAAATGCGATAGAAGCGACTAAAATCATCTTGATCAAACACTGCTGTGTTTTAGCGGTCAGTCAACACATGAGAAAACTTGGTAAAAGACAAAGACCGGCACACTAGTGTAGCAGGAAAAAGTATGTTCCAGAAATAATTTAGGTGAAGGTGAAGTGCCAGTGCTAAAAATCTAGGTTAGTGAAGGAATGTGCCGAGTTTTGCACCAGATTTACGTCGGTTGGTCGTGATGTTAAAAATGAGAAACGATGTTGATAATCTGGAGTTTCAAGCCATGAATGAGGGCAGGAACGCTGGCTGATCAAAAACATCATTTTTCATATACTGTTAACTGTTTACTTTATCAGTGGAAGCTATAATGTGTTGATGATATTGTATAATTCTTTGTGACGGAATTTTAAAAACTGGGCCTGACTTTGGAAACCAACTGTCACGACCACAATGGGTATTTAATCCACCCTCTTTTTTTAATGTTCATGAAAAAGGAATGAAGACGTTTCTGCTTGGGAGTTTGAAAAAACATCTGGGCATTAATTTAATACAAATTGTGTTTCAAATTAGCAGTCTTTGAAGTCAGAAGAACAATCTGAATAACGTACGCACCATAATGTCACAAATCCGCCATGTGCACATTTTGTAGAAGAAAATTCAATATTTTTAAAAACAAGCACAAGTACTCATTAAAACATTTAAACTTTATTCTTTTAATTCAAACATAACCAACAGCTGGAGTAAGGCAGGGCTGTCTACTCTCACCCACTCTTTTCAACATCTTCCTTGAGAGAATCATGGCTGATGCACTGGAACATCATGAAGGATCAGTCAGCATTGGTGGCAGAACGATCACAAACCTCCGCTTCGCAGATGACATTGATGGAATAGCAGGATCAGAAAAAGAGCTTGCCAGCCTAACAGAACACTTGGATAAGGCCTCCAAAACATACGGCATGGAAATCAGTGCAGAGAAGACCAAACTGATGACTAATAACACCAACGGCATTAGCACTGATATCAGGGTTAATGACCAGAAGCTGGAAACAGTTCAAAGCTTCAAGTACCTGGGAGCCATTGTATCCAACCAGGGATCCAAGCCAGAAGTAGTATGCAGGACTGCACAGACAATAACAGCTTTGTCAAAACTAAACACCATCTGGAGAGACAAGAATATCTCACTTATCTCCAAGATCAGACTAATGCGCTCCCTTGTCATATCCATATTTCTGTATGCCTGTGAATCATGGACCCTGACTGCAGATTTGGAGAGAAGAGTACAGGCAGTGGAGATGAGATGCTTTCGGAGACTCCTTGGCATCTCCTACAAAGACCACATAAGCAACGAAAGCGTGCATAACAGAATCCAGCAAACCATTGGACCCTATGAGAACCTTCTAACGATCGTGAAAAAGCGTAAACTTAAGTGGTATGGGCATGTCACAAGATCCCAAGGAATTACAAAGACAGTTTTGCAAGGCACTGTCCAAGGAGGAAGAAGAAGAGGCAGACCAAGGAAGAGCTGGGAGGATAACATCAGTGAATGGACAGGCCTAGAACTCAACAAAACCCTGAGAAAGGCAGAAGAGAGAGAGGAATGGAGGGAACTGGTTGTTGAGTCTTTGAGGGTGCCCCCACGGTCGTCAGACTACGGGACAGATAGATAGATAGAACCAGTAAACAGCATTCACCACAGTTACAAACTAAATTCAGTCAAATGGGAGATGTGTGAAGTAGGTCACTATCATGCCTCACGTGTTTCTGAGAATGACATATAAAAAATATAATAGCATTTCTTCTGAAAATAAGATCGCTCCAGAATAAAATCATATCTGAAACACATGCACCCACACACACACACACACACACACACCCACACACACACAGTGTGACACATACACACAGCCTCACACACACACACAGACACTTGCTTTAAAAAAACAAAACAAAAAAGAAAACAGAAAAAGGCAGAATTAATCTTGAAAGATCTCACCTTCACAAAATTATCAGGAAACATGCCTTTCTTGCCCTTTAACTCCCCTTCCCACCAGCCTCCATCGGCAGTCACCACATTCTTGATGATGTCACCAACACGCAGGGTCAATTCATCATCTTGCTCTGCATCGTAATCATACTCCACCAAGGCCTCCGCTGAAAGCATCAAACTTCCACTGATACATACATGTACATCATATGCATATATATTGCAATACACAAGTTTCTTTTTTCTTTTAGGTCAATTGTAAAACAATAGCAAGCGCTTTCACGATTATTTCTGATCATCAGGTAATCACATATGCAATCAATTAAAACAGAAAAACTTGGGAGTTCCTTGTCCTTTAGATTTATATGATCAACACTGATCAATTTGCTGATGATTTTATGATGACTCTGTTAAGTATCATAACTGTGCAAGCTGAATAAATAATTGTTTTTGCTCATCCTGCATGTATACATATAAACAGGAGTAATCTGAGTTAACTACTCAAAATATTCATACTCACATGTAACATGCTTATATAAGTTATATAACTTAAATACTTAAAATAAGGACGTACCCATTTTTTTAAAATAAAAAATTCCTAATTCACTATCAACTAGGTGAGCACTGTCAAGGTTCAAACAAAAACCGCAGAGAAGTCAAATGCTTTATTTTCTCAGCTTATAATGTATTATATGTGCATACTTTTTTTTTTTTTTTTAGGGGGGGAAGGAGAGATGTAATAATTAATATTTAAAGGAAAAGAGAAAAGAGCACAACAGAGACAAACATTAAAAAGTACACACACACACACACACACACCGTCTAATATTACAACTGTGAAAAGACATTAAATGAATTTGAACACACACTCATACACACACACATAGAGTGACACGCACACACATATGTTCACACACACACAGTCTCTCTCTCTCTCTCTCTCTCTCTCTCTCTCTCTCTCTCTCTCTCTCTCTCTCTCTCTCTCTCTTTTCTCTCACACACAGATCTATATTAGATCCAACTCCCCACCATTAGATTCATATCAATTGTCAATACACACACACACTTTGTCATTTTTTAATGTCAACTGAGTCCATTAAAAGTATAATGGCAGTAACTGAGTAAGGTGATGTAACAAAAGTTATGAATGCAATGCTTCTGAAGAATGACAAGAACCCCTAAATTGTTTCTGTCTTACACTTCTTACATTCTGTGGGGCTAGAAACCAGGAATGCATCCAGATCATAACCTCTATGTTTTTTCTGCTGCTGACAGTCAAGATTCTTCCCTTCTTTAGAGCACCCCCCCCCCCCCCCTCCCTCAGGATTTTGGGCACCACAAGGCCAAATGGATTCTAATGAATAACTTGACCACCAGGCATAATAAGCCCTATTATCCACTAGTCAAACACACCAGTATTCAAACCAGTGCAGTGTCTTTTAAACAAAAATCAAATGTTTCATTAATAAGTCTATAACTTCACTGTCATCAAAATAACAATTTCTGTTCCTATCTTATATGATCAGATACAACGTGCAAAGCAACGCACAATGGGCTCCCAAGTTGCAACAACAGGCAATAAATTGACCCTTTGCAGAACCCCACCTATCATTTCGCTTGGATGAAAAGGGACTGAACTGTTGGCATGAATGGCAGTTTACTACAAGCAAAATTCGGATGAATACAATCTAACTGAAGAAAATTCATCAACTATAGCTTTGAGAAATATCTCTTACATGTGAAATGAGCCCCCAAATCAATAAAAGACAAAAACCCTTTCACAACAAAACTAATCGAAAATAGGTGAAAATTTCCGGTGAATCAAGCAGCAGACGACAGATCATCTTGATCTTCCCTCCCTTCCGCTTGGCGAGTTTGGGGCATGTTTTACACACGAAATCGAAAAGGGTTTTTTTATTCATTGCAGTGAAGATCAATTAAAATAGGTGTAATGGTTTAAGTTATGGCTACAAAAGCCATCACTTTTAGATAAAGAACAAGGAAACTGAAGTTCAAAAAGATAATCTACTCCTCAACAGCAGCATCGGTGCAGCAAAGATGGTATTTGATCTGCAAGAACCGCTACGAATGTCAGTTCTCTTTTTCTACACTTCCGTAAACACTGGTCGATCCCCAAAAATAAATACACAAGCAAACACTTCGATAAAAAAATAAAAGATCTATCCTGTACTCACCCATTGTTTGGAGATCGCAGATGGAAACCTACATGCAAAATCGATCCCTGGTATCTCTGCAGCCAGTGAAGAGTCCGGTTGACTGACACGGCCAAACGAATATTTCTATGGCAAGATGGCGCTTGGCCATGTGACTTTGAGAGGCTCAAACAGGGATTACAGAAAATAAAGTGTGTGTGTGTGTGTGTTGTGTGTGTGTGTTCTCATACGTACTTCAACAAAACAAAGGCAAAATGCTAGCTTTTCCCCAGTCCGTTTGTGACATAGGCCTTGCACTGCAGTGCGTACACCCGTGACTGCAGTGCCACGCCCCTCAGCCCCCTCCCCTTATCAGCCACCCCCTTTATATAGACCATATAATATAATAAGTGTGTGTGTGTGTGTGTGGTGTGTGTGTGATTCCAAATAAGGACCTAACTGCCTTCCTTGGAAGAAGGATGGCCAGAAGATCTGAACAAGCAGCCTGCCATGTAACTTGTCAGTTTGGGTTTCTCAAGGAGATGTCATGCCATACATGGGGGGAAAAATTGCTGGATCTTTTAAAATACAGGAATCGACGCAGTCCGGCTCAGACCGGTCCATTCACGGAGGATGACAAATCTGAGCCAGGAGGCCTAAGCGAATTGTCAACTTTTACGATGAACTGCCAGGACAGACTGGCAAAGGGGGATGGAGTGTTCATTGTTTGTGTTTGTTTGTTTGTTGTTGTTGTTGTTGTTGTTGTTGTCTTGGGGATGGAGTGTTCATTGTTTGTGTTTGTTTGTTTGTTGTTGTTGTTGTCTTGTCTTTGTTTTTGCTTGTCT
The DNA here is from genome assembly GCA_028751875.1 of Rapana venosa. Taxonomy (NCBI): domain Eukaryota; kingdom Metazoa; phylum Mollusca; class Gastropoda; order Neogastropoda; family Muricidae; genus Rapana; species Rapana venosa. Next base: position 1,267,907 of record CM054152.1, read on the forward strand.
GTTTGATTTGAAAGTTCAGACGTTGCAAGAGAACTTAAGACACGTATCTGTCCTATAGCAATGCCATAAAACTAAATGATAATATTCAGTACATCAGTCAAGATATCATGACTATTAAAAACAATATTTGATGAACATCAGAGATATAGGCTACCTGACAATTATTTTACTGTGTCAAAGACAGCTGACAGCAATCAAAAGATTTTCAAGTGCTGAACAGTCAGATTACCAGCACTGGCCGCTGACCATCTACCAATGGAAACTACTGACCGACATGATGGACGCTGGGTACGCAGACGCTGAGATTGTTTAGTTGTTGGATTTGGGTTTTTGTGTGTGTTTTTTCATGATGTATCCCTGATAAGGGCAGGGAATGGGTGTAAAAAAAAAAAGCACACGAATACTTATTCATTATCCTCGAAATAAAAGAATTTGATTTGATTTGATCCCTCTGTCATCGCGCATGAGCACATGTGAGTGGAGGCTACTACACACGCACGCACGCACGCACACACACAGACACACACACACATGTATGTATGTATGTATGTATGTATGTATGTATGTATGTATGTATGTGTATGCATGTATGTATGTGTGTGTATGTATGTATGTATGTATGTATGTATGTATGTATGTATGTATGTATGTATGTATGTTTTGTGTTTGTATGTATATGGATGGTTTTATCTCTTTTTTCCCTCACCTCAACTCTTCTTGGATCTGCAAAGACAAGCCCTCTGCCTACTGTCCACAATCTCTCTGAACTTCCTGATATATTTTCCATGGACTTTGTCTTTTCTGACAAAGTCCGTAATATTCGCTCCAGACTGGATCAGGCTCCTTTCTAACCTATACCTCCTGATCCCCAATTCACTGGCACTCCTCTCCTTTCCTTTCAGCCAACAAGTGACGAAGAAATCCGGAAAATTTTTAATGAAATGACCATAAAATCATGCGATCTTGATCCTGTACATGCTTCTCATTTCACACAGTGCCTTCCCAGCTGATACCAACTATCACAAAAATAGTAAACTCATCTCTTCTTTCAGGAATTTTCCCATCAGCTCTTAAAACTGCAATTATTACACCTCTACTCAAAAAGCACGACCTCGACCCTAACATTCTGAAGAATTACAGGCCTGTTTCTAACCTACCTTCATCTCCAAGGTCCTTGAAAAAGTCGTTGTGAAACAACTCAACAGCCATCTTCATTCAAATAGTCTCCTTCCCGCATTTCAGTCTGCCTATCGCGTCAGCCACAGCACTGAAACCACCCTAGTCCATACGTTAAACATGCTTCTACACGCTTCTGACTCAGGGAAAATCTCTCTTCTCACTCTTCTCGACTTATCTGCAGCATTTGACACTATAGATCACTCTATTCTTCTCGCCCGTCTCCAAAAAACGTTCGGTATTAAAGGGGCAGCCCTCACCTGGTTTAGTTCATACCTCACAGACCGATTCCAGACAGTTGCAATAAACAAGATTGAATCAATCCCGCAGGGATCCGAATGGGTCCTGTTCTTTTCACTCTCTACACTGCTCCACTGTCACATATAATAAACCGTCACCAGATCAACCATCATTTCTACGCTGATGACTCTCAGATTCAAAGCAGTGATACTCCTGAAAATCTGCCTTCTCTCTTGACAAATATGTCACACTGCCTCCAAGATATTCAAAACTGGATGATACAAAACAAATTACAGCAAAACGCAGATAAAACGGAAGCCATTATTGTAGGGACCAAACACAAACTCTCTTCCATCACAACAGCTTCAATACAACTTGGCAATATAACAGTTCCTCTATCCACCACAGTCAAGTATCTTGGTGTTGTTATCGACAACACGCTTTCTATGCAAAAATTCATCACCCAGACCTGTCAGTCATGCTACTATCAATTAAGGCGTATAAGTGCAAATCGAAAGTACCTGTCCACTGATGCAACAGCCAAACTTGTCACATCTCTCATTCTTTCACGTCTGGACTATTGCAATTCTCTTTTGGCTGGTCTGCCAGCATCATCTATCTACTCCTTTCAACGCATTCAAAACTCTGCTGCTCGACTTGTTCTCAAAAAGATAAAATCTGAGCATACTACTCCTCTCTTGCGATCTCTCCACTGGTTGCCTGTGCCACAGAGAGTAAAGTACAAGATCTGTACCCTCTGTTACAAATGTCTCCATAAAACAGCACCTTCCTACCTCTGTGAATGTCTTCACCTGTACACTCCTTCTCGTTCCCTCCGCTCTGCTGCAGATACCCTGTGCTTACAAATACCTAGATTCAACCAGTCCACCGTCGGCCGTCGCTCTTTCTCTGTTTCTGGTCCATCAATCTGGAATGACCTCCCTCTCTCCCTTTGGGAAAATCCTACTTACAACACTTTTAAATCCAGCCTCAAGACATACCTATTTCTAACCTAAGACCTCCCACTACAGTTTCATCTCATAATTATCTGTCCTTGCCTTCAATGGCCTAAATTCCCATCACTCTGCTGAAGCATATAACCTGTGTGTGTGTGTGTGTGTGTGTGTGTGTGTGTGTGTGTGTGGCGCGCGCGCGCGCGTGCACGTGCACGTGCGCGCGTACGTTTGTGTGTATTTGAATTTGTTAAACTATTAATCATCGTTGGTTGCATGCGTAAGAGTGGAATGGATGCAAGCGCTTTGATTTGTTTGGGTTTTTTTTTTTTACAAGATATAGCGCTAAATAAATTCCATTCATTATTATTATTATTATTATTATTATTATTATTATTATTATTATTATTATTATTATTATATTATATTTTCAAATGAATACTTAGTTATAGGTAGGTAGCTTCCACTCACATGTGCTCATGCGCGATGACAGAAGGATCAAATCAAATCTTTTTTTTTTTTCTCGAGGATAATGAATAAGTATTCATGTGCTTTTTTAAATATTTATTTTACACCCAGTCCCTGCCCTTATCAGGGATACATCATGAAAAAAACCCCAAATCCAACAACTCAGCAATCAAATACTACAGCACAACAACACCAAAACAAACAATAATACTACAGCCAACAACAAACAAACAAACAAACAAATAAACAACAACCCACAGCCAACAAAGAAAAACAAGAAGAAAAAACCAGAAAAGTAACACGCCCCTAAATCCCTCCCCCGCCCCCCCCCCCTCCCCCCAACAAGCAAACAGAAAAATCTCACACACAAATAGTACAGAAAAACGATAAATGATAACAATTAAAAAAAACACACAAAACAAGCAAATAGCCATTAACCAATCAAAACAAACTAACAAACATACAAAATAAAACCAAACTAAAAACAACAACCAATTCAGTCCACTAGAAACCCCATACCACCACCATCAACAACAAAACAAACTATACGATGAGAGAGAGAGAGAGAGAGAGGGGGGGGGGGGGAGACAGACAGACAGACAGTCATGAGTTGGGACTGAGAAACAAGGAGGCCAATAAGATGAACAAGATATAAGAAACGCCCCCCCCCCCCCTCTCCCCCCTACTCCCACCCACCTCCTGTATTTTTTCTTTTTTCCATCCCTGAATCCCCCCCCCCCCCCCCCCCCCCCCCCCCCCCCCCTCGTCAAATTTCCTTCACCTTAAACCACAACCTCCATGTCAGTATCACCCACACTCTGCTTGAAAGTGGAAGGAACATAAATCAATCCCAACGAAGGGACGTAAATTATTCCCGAAGGAGGTTCATGTCAAGACGTAATCTGTGATTTCAGCCAGGTGAATTTTATAGGCCGCGGCCATCTTCCAGTACTACTGCCGCCCTTGCGTGTGTATAGTCAAGTGCTGCGTTAGTCACTCCCTGTTTAGCAGGTGCAAAATCCTTCTACCCTTACCTTTTGAGGGGCTGACTTTGTCTGGAAAAGTGTGTGTGTGTGTGTTGTGTGTGTGTGTGATTCGGAAACGCCAATGCGGAGAAAAATGTTGAGTGGGGGATTGAATGCGATACATAGTCAGCTGGAGTAGCCTACTGAAGTGGACAGCTGAAGATGTTTGTACAGTTTAGTTAATTAAACACTTTGTTCTTTGATGTCTTTGTCTCTTTGTTTTATTTCCAGTAATGTAAGTAGTATGTGCTCCAGTTCTTTCACCGTCTTCCACACCTAACTCACAATCCCAACTATCTGCTCTTCCACTGTACACATCTCTACCATCACCCTCATCCTGTTCCTCAGATAGTCATAGTCACTCACCACTGTCTTCTCCAACCTCTCTGCCTCCCTCAAACCTTCTCCAATAATGGAGGCCAATAAGATGAACAAGATATAAGAAACGTCCCCCCCCCCTCTCCCCCCTACTCCCACCCACCTCCGTATTTTTCTTTTTTCCATCCTGAATCCACCCCCCCCCCCCCCCCCATCCCTCCCTGAAAGAATGTCATATGTTCTACTAAACGCGCATCTGTCTGCCCTAGGAACAAAACTGACTTCTTTTCGATTTTATTCTGAACAACGTAGATCTACTTTCTACAGAAACATTGCTAAAACCACTAGGCCCACGAACCAAAGATAAATCACTGACTCCACCTGGCTACAAAACTCTTTCTTTCCCCCCGACTCTCCCGTGGAGGTGGCATTGGCATCATCTACAAACACTCTGCATCCAGCTCTGCCTTCTGTCACTCCTTTCCGTTTCACCCGAATCTTTCGAAGTCTGTGAACTCAACCTCACCTTACCTGCCACTCTGTTACTTTCTGTTGTCTTTAACCGTCCGCCTCCCAACCACTAGAAACAATTTAGACATCTTCATTTTTCCACCAAGAGTTTCAGTCACATCCTTGACCATACAGCCTCTCTCACCCAAAAAACTTATCATTCTTGGGGACTTTAACTACCACTTCGACACCCAGTCATCTCCTGATGTCAAGCGTCTTTCTCTTTCTTTGTCAAGTCACTCTCTTTCCCAGCTGGTAAAAGAACCAACACACAGATCAGGCCACATTTTAGACTGGCTTATTACCGATGTTTCACAAGGTCTACTCACATCTCAGTCTGTATCTGTCACTGACGAACTGCTCTCCGATCATTCTGCCATTCTTTTCTTTCTCAACATTGCGAAGCCTATCAGAAACAAGAAGTGCATTACCCGTCGCAACCTCAAGGCCATTGATATTCAAACTTTCCTTTCCCAAGCTGTTGAACGCCTATCACAAACCCCTGACCATTCTGACCCTTCTAAGCACTACAATACCGTCCTCAGCCAACTCCTAGATGAGCATGCTCCTCCTACTGACCATCTCCTGCCTGATAGGCCATGTGCACCATGGTACAACCGTGACATCCTGGTCGCAAAACGCAAACGCCGGCAACTAGAGCGGCAATGGCGAAAAACAAAAACCGAAATAAACAAACAGCTTCTTCGTAAACAAATCAACAAAGTTAAAACCTTAATTCGTTCAGCAAAAACAAAGTATTACTCTTCTCAAGTTCTTGATGCCACGTCTATGAAATCTCTCTTTTCCCTCACATCCACGTTTCTTGGATCTGAGAAGGCTAGTCCTCTGCCTTCTATTCACGACCACTCTGAACTTCCTTCTATATTTTCTGCATTCTTCTCTGACAAAGTCCGCAACATTCGCTCCAGTTTGGATCAGACTCCTTTCTAGCCTGCAACTTCTGATCCTCAATTCTCAGGCACTCCTCTCCTTTCCTTTCATCCCGCAAGTGAGAAAGAAATCGAGATAATTCTGAAAGGAATGGCTATAAAATCATGTGATCTTGACCCCATACATGCTTCTCTTTTTGCACAGTGCCTGCCACAACTTATTCCCACTATTACGAAAATAGTAAACTTATCTCTTGTCTCTGGAAATGTTCCTTCAGCTCTAAAAACTGCTATAGTCACACCTCTACTAAAAAAGCATGACCTTGACTACAACATTCTGAACTATAGACCTGTTTCCAACCTACCTTTTATCTCTAAAGTCCTTGAAAAAGTAGTTCTAAAACAGCTCAACCACCACCTTCTCTCCAACAGTCTCCTTCCTGCGTTTCAGTCTGCCTATCGCGTCAACCACAGCACTGAAACTACCCTTTCCCACACCTTAAACACACTTCTACTCGCTTCTGACTCAGGAAAACTCTCTCTTACTTACTCAACTTATCCGCAGCCTTTGACACTATTGACCACTCTATTCTTCTCTCCCCGTCTTCAAAAAACATTTGATGTTACTGTACAGCCCTTACCTGGTTTAGTTCATACCTTACTGACCGATTCCAGACAGTCACAGTAAACAAGATTCAGTCAGTACCTGCCAATGGAATGTGGAGTTCCACAGGATCTGTTCTGGCCCTGTTCTTTCACCCTCTACACTGCTCCACTGTCACATATAATTAAACCGCCATCAGATCAACCATCATTTATGCAGATGACTCTCAAGATTCTAAGCAGCCACACCCTGAAAAATCTGCCTTCTCTCTTTACAAATAAGGCCCCACTGCTTTCAAGATATCCAAAATGAATGATACAGAACAAATTACAGCTAAATGCAGATAAAACGAAACCATGCTTGTAGGGACCAAACACAAACTCTCTTCCATCACAACAGCTTCAATACAATTTGGCAATGCATCAGTCCCTTTATCCACTGCTGTGAAGTATCTAGGGGGTCATTATTGACAACACACTCTCTATGCAAAAATTCATCACCCAGACCTGCCAGTCCTGCTACTATCAATTATGGCGTATTAGTGCAATTCAAAAGTACCTGTCCACAGATGCAAAATCCAAACTTGTTGCGTCTCTCATTCTTTCACGTCTGGACTATTGCAGTTCTCTTTTGGCTGGTCTGCCAGCATCATCAATCCAATCCCTTCAACGTATACAAAACTCTGCAGCTCGACTAATCCTCAGAAAGAAAAAATCTGAGCATATTACCCCTCTCTTGCAATCTCTCCACTGGTGCCTGTGCCACAGAGAGTAAACTATAAGATCAGTATCCTCTGTTACAAATGTCCTCCACAAAACAGCACCTCCTACCTCTGAATGTCTTCACTTGTACACATCCTCGTTCTCTCCGCTCTGCTGCAGAATACCTTGTCCTTACGAATACCTAGATTCAACCAATCCACCATCGCCGTCGCTCGTTCTCAATTTCTGGTCCATTGATGTGTTAATGAATCTCCCTCTCTCTCACTCCGCCAAAAGCCTTCTTATGACACTTTTAAATTCAGTGTCAAGACATATTTATTTCAACCTAAGATTTCCTCACCTGCTCATCTCATAGTTTCCCTGCTTCAACAGCCAAGATTCTATTGCCCTGTCAGGGTGTGTGACCCTGTGTGTGTGTGTGTGTGTGTGAGTGTGTGTGTGTTGTGTGTGTGTTGTGTGTGGTTGTTGTGTGTGTGTGTGTTTGTGTGTGTGTGTGTGTGTGTTGTGTGTGTGTGTGTGTGTTGTGTGGTGTGTGTGTGTGTGTCGTGCGTGCACATTTGGACTTCATGGAACTATTACTTGTTACTGGTTGTATCACTGTGTAAGAATGAGTTGAGTGCAAGCGCTTTGATTTGTCTCTGCAAGATATAGCGCTATAAAAATTCCATGTATTATTATTATGTACCTTAAAAGGTCACACACACACACACACACACACACACACACACACACACACACACACACACACACACACACACACACACACACACACAAGCTTGTATCCAGAAGCTCTTCCTCCCATCACACTCTGTTCTCCCCCTCTCCACATCCCCCCGATATGAATCGTTCCAGCCATTTGATATCATTATCCAAGCTGGTGATATCAGGCCAGCAGGACAGGAAAAGAGAGCATTCCCTGGGTGGATTGGGGGTGGGGGGATGAACAAACTGCATTGATTTTCCCTTCCTTTCTCTCAGCAGATAGGTCCATTATCTGAGACTGGAGATATTGAACAGTTGGCTTGCCACAGCACTCTGTTCTGAAAATCTTTGATCTGAGGAAGATCAGGGTTATCGAGGGAGGGAAGGGAAGTAACGGTCACATAACATTTTGTTTTGATGTATCACCGTCTGACTTGGCTTGTTGAAGGTCAGGATCAGTGTCCAGAACACACACAGATGCACGCACGAGCGCACGCACGTGCACACACACACACACACGCGCGTGCGCGCGCACACACACAACACAGAAAACACACACACACACACACACACACACACACACACACACACACACACACACACAACACACACACACACACACACACAAGAGTGATGCGAGTTGAGGAACAGATGACAACATTTTCAAAACTGCATACACACTGGAACTGGATATTAAAACCCCCCACATTAGTGCTTATTCCATTATCCTCGAAATAAAAGAATTTAAAAAACAAAAAAAACCGTGCTTAGGCAGGGATATGTCGATATCTATTGAAAGTAGGAACCAATAGAGGTGTAACTACAGGGCAAGGTCATAGGTTTCAGAAACAAGATTGTCTGAGGCTGGAATTGAAAGTATGAAAATGTAGGCTTCTGGCGAAGTGAGAGAGGGAGGTCGGTCATTCCAGGTGGATGGACCGGAAATAGAGAAAGAGCAATGGCCAACAGTGGATTGTTGAATCTGGGTGTTAGGAAGCATAAGGTATCTGCAGTAGAATGGAGGGAGCGAGATGGAGGGTGCAGGTGAAAACAGTTACAGAGATAGGAGGGTGCAGCTTTGTGGAGACATTTGTAACACAGGGAACCAGTCTTATATTTTATTCTATGTGAGACAGGTAGCCAATGAAGAGATCACCAGGAAAGGAGTGGTGTATTCTGATTTTTCTTTCTTGGACCAGTGGAGCTGCGGAGTTTTTTGACGTGGAAGGAGGTTAATAAACTTGATTTACAGTCAGCATGCAAGTTTTCACCATCACCTTCCTGACATGGTTGACATGTCTAAGTCATTGTGACACAAACTTGATGGTGTCAGTGTGTTCACTGTGACACAAACCTGATGGTGACAGTGTGTTCACTGTGGCACAAACCTACTGGTGACAGCGTGTGTACTGTGTCACAAACCTGATAGTGACAGTGTACACAAACCTGATGGTGACAGCATGTGTACTGTGACACAAACCTGATGGTGACAGCATGTGTACTGTGACACAAACCTGATGGTGACAGCATGTGTACTGTGACACAAACCTGATGGTGACAGCGTGTGTACTGTGACACAAACCTGATGGTGACAACGTGTGTACTGTGACACAAACCTGATGGTGACAGTGTGTGTACTGTGACACAAACCTGATGGTGACAGTGTGTG
>CM054152.1:1282470-1284970 GCA_028751875.1 Rapana venosa
TCCATGTATTATTATTATGTACCTTAAAAGGTCACACACACACACACACACACACCACACACACCACACACACACACAGCTACCACAACTTGTATCCAGAAGCTCTTCCTCCCATCACACTCTGTTCTCCCCCTCTCCACATCCCCCCGATATGAATCGTTCCAGCCATTTGATATCATTATCCAAGCTGGTGATATCAGGCCAGCAGGACAGGAAAAGAGAGCATTCCCTGGGTGGATTGGGGGTGGGGGGATGAACAAACTGCATTGATTTTCCCTTCCTTTCTCTCAGCAGATAGGTCCATTATCTGAGACTGGAGATATTGAACAGTTGGCTTGCCACAGCACTCTGTTCTGAAAATCTTTGATCTGAGGAAGATCAGGGTTATCGAGGGAGGGAAGGGAAGTAACGGTCACATAACATTTTGTTTTGATGTATCATCCGTCTGACTTGGCTTGTTGAAGGTCAGGATCAGTGTCCAGAACACACACAGATGCACGCACGAGCGCACGCACGTGCACACACACACACACACACACGCGCGTGCGCGCGCACACACACACACAGAAAACACACACACACCCACACACACACACACACACACACACACACACACACACACACACACACCACACACACACAAGAGTGATGCGAGTTGAGGAACAGATGACAACATTTTCAAAACTGCATACACACTGGAACTGGATATTAAAACCCCCCACATTAGTGCTTATTCCATTATCCTCGAAATAAAAGAATTTAAAAAACAAAAAAACCGTGCTTAGGCAGGGATATGTCGATATCTATTGAAAGTAGGAACCAATAAGAGGTGTAACTACAGGGCAAGGTCATAGGTCAGAAACAAGATTGTCTTGAGGCTGGAATTGAAAGTATGAAATGTAGGCTTCTGGCGAAGTGAGAGAGGGAGGTCGGTCATTCCAGGTGGATGGACCGGAAATAGAGAAAGAGCAATGGCCAACAGTGGATTGTTTGAATCTGGGTGTTAGGAAGCATAAGGTATCTGCAGTAGAATGGAGGGAGCGAGATGGAGGGTGCAGGTGAAAACAGTTACAGAGATAGGAGGGTGCAGCTTTGTGGAGACATTTGTAACACAGGGAACCAGTCTTATATTTTATTCTATGTGAGACAGGTAGCCAATGAAGAGATCACAGGAAAGGAGTGGTGTATTCTGATTTTTCTTTCTTTGGACCAGTGGAGCTGCGGAGTTTTGTATACGTGGAAGGAGGTTAATAAACTTGATTTACAGTCAGCATGCAAGTTTTCACCATCACCTTCCTGACATGGTTGACATGTCTAAGTCATTGTGACACAAACTTGATGGTGTCAGTGTGTTCACTGTGACACAAACCTGATGGTGACAGTGTGTTCACTGTGGCACAAACCTACTGGTGACAGCGTGTGTACTGTGTCACAAACCTGATAGTGACAGTGTACACAAACTGATGTGAGCATGTGTACTGTGACACAACTGAGGTGAAGATGTGTAACTGTGACACAAGCTGATGGTGAACATGTGTTACTGTGACAACCTGATGGTGACATGCGAGTTGTAATGTGACACAAACCTGATGTGAAGAGGTGTACGGTGACACAAACCATGATGGTGACAGGATGTGATGGCAACTGATGGTGACAGTGTGTGTATGACACAGAACCTGATGGTGATCAGGTTGTGTATGTACACAAACTGATGGTGACAGTGTGTGTAGCAGTGAAAAACACTATGGTGACAGGTGTGAGTGTCAAACCTGATTGTGAACATTTCTGTGACACAGACTGATAGTGACAGTGTGTTATGTGAACACCTGTGAGACAGGTTGATAACGATGTACAGAAACCTAGTGTGACTGTTTACTTTCTGAAACCTGACTGGTGACTGTTGTTCAATGTGACACAAACTGATGTGACAAGTGTGTTCACTGTGACACAAACCTGATGGTGACAGTGTGTTCACTGTGCACAATGGTGACAGTGTGTGTACATGTGACACAAACCTGATGGTGACAGTGGTTACTGTGACAAAACCTGATGGTGACAGTGTGTGTACTGTGACACAAACCTACTGGTGACTGTGTGTTCAATGTGACACAAACCTGATGGTGACAGTGTGTGTACTGTGACACAAACCTGATGGTGACAGTGTGTTCACTACTGGTGACAGTGTGTGTACTGTGACACAAACCTGATGGTGACAGTGTGTGTACTGTGACACAAACCTGATGGTGACAGTGTGTGTACTGTGACACAAACCTGATGGTGTCAGTGTGTTCACTACTGGTGACAGTGTGTTCACTGTGACACAAACCTGATGGTGACAGTGTGTGTACTGTGACACAAACCTGATGGTGACTGTGTGTTCACAACTACGGTGACAGTGTGTTCACTGTGACACAAACCTGAGGTGACATGTGACAGTGTGTTACTGTGACACAAACCTGATGGTGACAGTGTGTGTACTGTGACACAAACCTGATAGGTG
>CM054152.1:1289970-1294970 GCA_028751875.1 Rapana venosa
TAGGGATAGATGTTTTCTTGTTTTTTTTGTTAAACTTAGGTGTGGCTTGTAACCCCCCTGAGAAAGCAGAGACGATCAACAAAACACAGACACAGACAGAAAGACAGAAAGACACAGACAGAAAGACAGACAGACAGAGACAGACAGAGGCACAGACAGAAAGGCAGACAGAGACAGAGACACAGACACAGACAAAAGGCAGACAGTAAACAGAGACATAGCACAGAGAGCAGACAGAGACACAACAGAAAGGCAGAACAGAGACACAGACACAGACAGAAAGGCAGACAGAGGCAGAGACACAGACACAGACAGAAAGGCAGACAGTAAACAGAGACATAGACTCAGAGAGGCAGACAGAGACACAACAGAAAGGCAGACAGAGACAGAGACACAGACACAGACAACAGACCGACCCACAGATAAAAACAGACCATGCTCACAAAGACAGAAACCACTGCAGTGCAGTGGATTATGCCATCAAAACATAATGCCAGAACACACACACACACACACACACACACACACACACACACACACACAACACACACACACACACACACACACACACACCGTCTAATATCACAACTGTGAAAAGACGTTAAATGATTTGAACACACATACACACAGAGTATTCTCTCTCTCTCACACACACATACAGAGAGAGAGCATTCTCTCTCTCTCTCTCTTCTCTCTCTCACACACACACACACACACACACACACACACACACACACACACACACACACACACCACACACACACACACACCCTCTTCTTACAGTAGAGTAGGTCAATTGTGCTGGTGGGAACAGATTACAAAATCGACACAAACGCTTGTAGACGAGGACTGGATGTAAAAAAAAAAGGTACATGAGTATTTATTCTATTCTCTTTGAAATAAGAGAAGACAGACAGACAGACAGACAGAACACACACACACACACAGACAAACACACACGACACACACACACACACACACACACACACACACACACACACACACACACACACACACACACACACACACACACACACACACACACACACACACACACACACTCACACACCTCACTACTCACTCACTCATTCACTTCTCACTCTCATCCTCTCTCTCTCTCTCTCTCTCTCTCCTCTCTCTCTCTCTCTCTCTCTCTCTCCACACACACATACACACACACACACACACACACACACACACACACACACACACACACACACACACACACACACACACACACACACACACACACACACACACACCGCGCCACTATATTGTGACATATATTCATTTATTTATTCTTCTATATAGAGGATAATGGAATAAGCAGTCATGTGTTTTTTGTACATCCAGTTCCCGTGTGTATGCGGTTTTGTAAATTATGTCATCTGTTCCCACCGGCACACAATGGCCTACTCTTACGAAAAGCGGAACAGGATTTAACGTGTGCACAGGATGTTCGGTTTATAGTCTCATCCGAAGGACTTTTGGGGGGAGTGGAGTCTGCACTGATGTTAACTCCAGGGGAAAATATCCCCTTGAACAGGAATCGAACCTGGGTCGTCAGATTGCGAGCGCAATGTTCTGACCACTAGGTTATCCCGTCCCCCAATATATGAACATGACATATGACCACTACCCCTGCATTAAGCCACACACACACATGCACACACACACGTTTCAAGTATGTTTTACTGTGACTAGAAATTCTACACTCACTCGCTGTGTGTATGTGGAGGGAGGGGGAGGCGGGAAAGAGACATTCTTATTAAGCAAAGGGAAGAGTAATCTATATAAGCTTGTGTACAATCTACAAATTTTAAAACAACATGGAAAGGAGAAAACAAAATGGTAGACCTGATAGCTAGATATTGTGACATCTCTCTCTCTCTCTCTCTCTCTCTCTCTCTCTCTCTCTCTCTCTCTCTCTCTCTCTCTCTCTCTCTTATGGGGTTTTTTTTCATTTGTTTGTTGTTGTTGTTTTTTTCTGTTGTTTGTTTGTTTGTTTGTATGTTTGTTTGTTTTTTTCTTCTTCTCTCTTTTCTTTAAAAAAAAAGTTTGTTCTTTTTCCTTTGCTTCTTCTGCTTGAAAGTATGAGTACTGAGTGCATTTTTAAATGTGACCCCATGGCGGGACTGAATGTAAAAAAGCACATGAATACTTATTCATTATCCTGGAAAAAAGATTTTGTTTCTATTACTTACAATGTGTAGATGTTCTTTTTATGACTTTATTGGCTTTCCCCCCCTCTTTATTATGTGAGTGTATGGGTATTGCACTTATTTTATTACCATGACATTCAATTTGCATGAGCATAATTAAAAAGTGTTTGTGTTGATCGTGTGCTATGTGAGTATTACATATTTAGTATTATCCCTGAAACACCCCCCCCCCCCACCCCACCCCACCCCACACACGCTCAAACAAACACAAACACACACACACACACACACACACACACACACACACACACACACACACACACACACACACACACACACACACACACACACACACACACACACACACACACACACACACACTCACTCACTCACTCACCCACTCATATTCTCTCCCTCAACGACTGTATAGTTTTAAATTTCTTCTTGTTTGTTTCTTGTTTTTATTGTGTGGATGTTTGGGTATTAAATTTATTTCATTACATGACATAAAATTTGAAACGAGTAAAAATCTAAAAGAGTTGATGGGATCGCATACTTTTTTGGGGAATTATATTTTGGGAATTTTATCTCTGAAATACACACACACACACTCCGTCTCCTGTCCGTCTCCTCTTCTCCCCTTTTATCGTCCTGCTTATAGTCAAGTAAAATCCTGATAAAGGATTCATATTTTTATATTTCAATATTTTAGGGGACTTCCCCCTTGTACTTAATTTTTAAATGAGCCCTATTTAAAAATTTTTAAATTGTAACAAGTATGGTACCATTTGACAATGTGTAGATTTTATCTTTAAGACTATTAATTTTTGGTTGTGTTATTTTTTGGGCTTTTTTGTTGTTGTTGTTGTTTGTCTTTTTTTTTCTCTTTTTTACATTTTTTGTTGGGTTTTTTTTTTTTTTCTCTTTTTTTTTGTTTGTTTTTTTTTTTGGGTTTTTTTGGGGGTGGGGGTGGGGGGGGGTATTTTTAGGATTTCTTTAATTACTTGTTTTGGGGGGGGGGGGGGTTTTTGGGGGGGGAGCGTTTTGAAAAGGGTTATTTCCCCTTGTTTTTTTTGTAGACGTAAAATAGGGGGTTAATTATTAAGATGCACCCCAAGGGGGAGGGGACTGATGTAAAAAAGCACAGGGTGCTTATTCTTTACCTCAAATAAAAGAATTTGTCATGTCATTTTCTCTCTCTCTCGTACAGCCCATCATTAAAATGGGTTACGGGAATGGGTTATATAAATACATTACAGGAACCCCAAAGCGGGTTTTAAAAGGTATTCCACTATGAATATTTTTACTCTACTTCTTTTATCCAAAAACAGTTTGCTCATAACCGAAAATTTTATGTAGCATTATTGCTTTAAAAAGGCTTTTTGTTTTTTGTTAAAAAAACTTGTTATGGCCATTCTCCTAAAAAATGGCGGAAGGGGAAATATACGTTGTTTGAGACCCATACAGAAGTCAAAAGTGAAAAACATGGATCTAAGCTGAGGACCAGTATACCACCAGGGGGGCCCAAACGGGGTATGTATTATCCCCTTTTTTTTTTGTTTTCATTAAGATTACCATGAAGCATTAATGGGGTAAACAGGGGCCCCTTTTCCCCCCAAGATTTCACAAAATTTTGTTTTTTCTGCTTGCTGATGAGTCACCCTCTATCTGAAACGTTGTGGGTTTACAACCATTAATAGCTTGAGCAGTGCTGCAACAGCTTTTGATTTTAAGGGTTAAATCTAAAAAAAGGAAAATATTTTGTATTCAAAAAGGTGGTTATTAGCTGCTCACAAAAAATGGCTGTACAAGGGAAAAGTAAAGTCTGTGATTAATGTATAAAATTTTGGGATCTGTTTTTCTAAAAAGTTTAGTTTAAAACTGCATGTAAAATCGGCAAGTCGAGGAAAAAAACTTTAATTGTTTTTAAAAAAAAAATACGATATTGAATAAAATGCTTTTGACTTGTTCATTAAGATATTTAGCACAAAAACAAACCCACTGTTTTATGGGACAGAAATTTGGGGACTGGATGCAGCTGAACCATTGTGAACAGTACACCTCTTTGCTTTTTAAAACATTTTTTGGGTTGTAGACAAAAACCCAATGATCTTGTTTTGTAGGAAGCCCAAAAGATAACCCCCCTTTTTAATGCTGCTTAAGAGCATTAGTATTGGATTTTGATTTTGCATATGGGTGAGTGCAGGTTACCTTTAAGTCTTTCAAGAAAACTTTTTTGATCAGAGTCAAGGGAAAAGCACTGGGGTTTACAAATACTACCTTTTTTGGAAATTGCTTGGGGTTTTTTTGGCTCAAACAGGGGGCGGAAATTGTAGAGAGTTTACAAGGCTTTCAGGCAAAAACTGATTTACTGCCGTTGGCAGCATGGGTTCATATACAAAACCCTGAAAATTTCAAAAGTCAGACAATTTTTAGGTTCACACGATGCCAAACCATCTAAAGCTTGATATGGGCAACATTTGAAAGAATAAGTCAAGTTTAGACTTGGGGTACAGACATAAAAGCATAAATTTTGAATAAAAAAATTATGATGAAACCTTTGGTTTTCAATGCCCATATGTAACAAACGTGGGAAATGAAGTTCATTTTTTACTGTCCGTCCATATTAGAAGAAAAAAGAATTTCATTTCCTAAAGTAATTATGAACAGCCTATTTAAATTTTAAATTTTTCACTCATGGGATCTAGACACCCTGAATTATGCGCAGCCTTCTTTTTATTTGTGTAAAAAACCTTAAATAAAGAAACCTGGTTTCTTAAGTCCTATTTTTTTAATTATTTTTATTGGGGGTTGTGGTTTTTAAAAAAAAAAACATTT
>CM054152.1:1299970-1302470 GCA_028751875.1 Rapana venosa
ACGCGCCCACACACATGTCATATGTAAAAATGTCTCAATATTATAAATTCATAAAACGACAATTTCAATCCGATAAGTAGCAGTGTTGTTTCTTTTAATAATAATAATAATAATAATAATAATAATAATAATGTATGGAATTTATATATCTTTTAGACAGAATGGGAAGAAGGCATTTGGCCATTTTTCTTGAAGCTTCTGTCCTCCACACATGGGAACACTCTCCCTGCCAGCCTCTGTCAGGCTACTCCCACCCTCACAAAGGTGCTACCTGCCCCATTTCTCTCCTGCTGTCAAAGACAGGATCGGTATTTTTTCACTTTCTATCTATCTATCTATCTATCTATCTATCTATCTATCTATCTATCTATCTATCTATCTATCTATCTATCTATCTATTGGGTTATTATTATTAAGATGTATCCCTAACGGGCGGGGACTGGATGTAAAAAAGCACATGTGTGCTTATTCATTATCCTCGAAATAAAAGAATTTGTCATTGTCATTGTCATTGTCTATCTATCTATCTATCTATCTATCTATCTATCTATCTATCTATCTATCTATCTATCTATCTATCTTTCTGTCTATCTTTCTTTCTTTCTTTCTACTTTCTTTCCTTTCTTCCTTTCAGTGTTGTGTACATGAGAAGACGGCTAAGCTTGACTGCTTTGACTGTACAACTCCACGACACGGCAGGATAAATGATTGCAAGGCCTGACTGTGCGCGCTTGACAAAGAGCCGTTTGACGGATCTGAGTGAGAGGGCCTGGGCTTCAATCATATCCGGCAGACCGTTTTTATGGGTGATTTCTATGACCTAACGCAGCGTGAAAACGTTTCCAAGCGTCTGAACAGTCAGTGACAGAGGTATGAATGCCACCTCAAAGTTTAACTAACGCTGTAAGGTGAAATGAACAGTTGAACAACAATGTGTGCGATATAATGATATTGTAGATACTATATATTATGTATATATATTTTTCTTTTCATTATTCGGCCATTTGATTGTAAAATATTGTAAAATATTTCAGACCGATAATGGAATACCGCGCTTATGCTACCTACCACCCCCCCCCCCCCCCCCCCCCCGAAAAAAACAAAAAAAACCAACAACAAAAAACAAAAACAAGCAGCCAACACTCCCCTCCCCCCCACCCACCCCCCAAACACACAAACAAAAAATCCCACCACCACCAACAAAACAAACACAAAAACAGCAACAACAACAAAACCACCAAACAATCAAAACAAACAAAACAAAAACCAATCTAGCAGAACCAACCAACCAACCAACCAACAACAACAACACCCCACCCAACCTTGTCTAAACCTCACCCCCACACAACCGCTGGCTCGTTCTATCTCGATACCTGTGTCTACAGGCCACAAGTAGGGAGTTACAACTGTGAACCTGCTATAATGCCCCTCACCAGTGGAGGCCCTGCCCGGCTGCTAGGTCACTTCCATACGTCTTCAGCGGAATCAGCTACACGTGAGTCACGTGCAGTGACGTCAGTGCAGGGAGCCTGCAGAGGGACAGGAACGACCACGGTAGATTGTCTCCCACCAACGCTCAGACGGCAACTAGTGTTGTCTGTCATAATATGAGCAACATAGGCTATAGGCGTTGCGCTGCCGTTAAGCGCCTGACAAGTCAGGCCTAGCGCATCCCAACTCAGCGTGGGAGAGAATTGTATCTTTTAAGTCTTTCTTGGGAAAAAAAACACACAACGCAGGAGAATGGGCCAGGAACAAGGCAGAAACAAAGAGAGGGATAGAAAAGGGGAACTCCTAGCATAGAATTTTCAGAAGGGAAGACGGTGGATGACTGCAGACATACTGTGGAGTGTGACGGGGTGTAGTGGTACTGTGTGGAGGGGTGTACTGTGAGTGTTTGACTGTGGGTGTGACTGTGAGGGTTGATGTGATGTGTGTGACTGTGGGGGTGTGACTGTGGGGTGTGATGTGGGGTGTGACTGTGGTGTGTGTGGAGTGTGACTGTGGTGTGACTGTGTGGGGGGGTGACTGTGGGGGTGTGTGACTGTGGGGTGTGACTGTGGAGTGTGACTGTGGAGTGTGACTGTGGGGGGTGTGTGACTGTGGGGGTGTGACTGTGTGTGGTGTGTGTGTGGTGTGTGATGTGGTGTGGTGTGTGGGTGTGTGACTGTGGGGGTGTGTGACTGTGGGGGTGTGACTGTGGGGGTGTGCTGTGGGGGTGTGACTGTGGGGGTGTGACTGTGGGGTGTGTGAGACTGTGGGGTGTGACTGTGGAGTGTGACTGTGGGGGTTGACTGTGGGGGTGTGTGACTGTGGAGTGTGACTGTGGGGTGTTGACTGTGGGGTGTGACTGTGGGGTGTGAGTGTGGAGTGTAGTGTGGGTGTGACTGTGTGTGAGTGGAGTGTGACTGTGGGGGTGTGACTGTGGGGGTGTGACTGTGGGGTGTGACTGTGGAGTGTGATTGGACCTTATTGAGTCTTCTCACCTCGTCATATGAGG
>CM054152.1:1307470-1312470 GCA_028751875.1 Rapana venosa
AATACCTAAACCACTGGGAGAAAAAGAGCAGTACAACAAGATGGAAGGAAAAAAAGCCCTCGAGACAGGATCCGAACCACAGACCTCCCGCTTTCAAGACGTGTGACTGAACACTGGGCCAACTCTCCACACACTGCTGCTGAAGTGAAACGTGAAGTGCAGCGCGCGCGCACACGCGCGCGCACACACACACACACACACACACACACACACACACACACACACACACACACACACACACACACATACACACAGACACACACACAGTCACACACACACACACACACACACACACACAAACAGAGTCACACAGTCACATACAGTCACACACACACACGCACACACACACTGTATAGTAGTGACCCAACATAAACTTTCCTCCATCACAACAACATTCTATAGAATTCGGCATTACGTCAGTTCCTTTGTCCAACTCTGTGAAGTATTTAGGAGTAGTTCTTGACAACACACTCTCTATGAAAAAATTCATCACCCAGACCTGCCAGTCTTGCTACTATCAATTACGGCGCATAAGCGCGATTCGCAAGTATCTGTCCACTGATGCAACTTCCAAGCTTGTCACATCTCTCATTCTTTCACGTTTAGATTACTGTAATTCTCTTTTGGCTGGCCTACCAGCATCATCTATCCACTCTCTTCAACGTATACAAAACTCTGCAGCTCGACTGGTCCTAAGAAAGAAAAAATCTGAACACATCACTCCTCTTCTGCGATCTCTTCACTGGTTGCCTGTCTCACAAAGACTGGAGTATAAAATCAATACCCTCTGTTTCAAATGTCTCCACAAATCTGCACCCTCTTATCTCTGTAACTGTCTTCATCTGTACACTCCATCCCGTTCCCTTCGTTCAGCCGATGATACTTTGTGCTTTCGAACACCCAGATTCAAACAAACCACTGTTGGCCGTCGCTCCTTCTCTGTTTCTGGTCCATCCACCTGGAATGACCTCCCTCTTTCACTTCGTCAAAAGCCTTCACTTGATTCCTTCAAATCCAGCCTCAAAACACATTTCCTACCTGAGACTTTCCCCCCACATATCTGTCCCTAATTTTCAACAGCATCTTTCACCTTCTAAGTGTTGTTCCGTGTGTGTGTGTGTGTGTGTGTGTGTGTGTGTGTGTGTGTGTGTGTGTGTGTGTGTGTGTGTGTGTGTGGGTGCGTGCGTGCGTGCGTGTGCGTGCGTAGTGCGCGCGCATGGATTTGAAATCTGTTGCTCATTATGTTTAAGGAGAGTTGCATGCCTGTAAATGATTGAGTGCAAGCGCTTCGATTTGTTTGTTTTTTACAAGATTCAGCGCTATATAAATTCCATATATTATTATTATTATTATAGTTGAAGGGGAAGAGGGACCCTCTGTGAATGGCAGAAGTGAAACTCTCTGTCTGTCTGTCTGTCTCTCTGTCTCAGTCTCTCTCTGTCTTTCTGTCTCTCCTCTTACTGTCTCTGTCTCACTCTCTCATGTTAATATTGTCTTTCTGTTCTTGTTTCTTTCTTTTTGCCTTTTTTTGGTTATTGTGTTTTTGTCTCCTGATTTTGTTTGGTTTGTTGTTGTTGTTATTGTTGTTGTTTTTAATTAGTAGTTTTTTTTCTAGTATTATTGATGTTATCCCGATAAGGGCGGAGACTGGATGTAAAAAAATCACTTGAATGCTTATTCATTATCCTCGAAATAAAAGAATTTGACTTGACCTGACCTGACCTGATTTTGACTCTCTCTGTCAAAAATCACATGAATGCTTATTCCATTATCCTCGAAATAAGAGAATCTCTCTCTCTCTCTCTCTCTCTCTCTCTCTCTCCTCTCTCTCTCTCTCTCTCTCTCTCTCTCCTCTCTCTCTCTCAAAAATCACATGAATGCTTATTCCATTATCCTCGAAATAAGAGAATCTCCCTCTCTCCCCCTCTTCTCTCTCTCCCCCCTCCTCTCTCTCTCCCTCTCTCTCCCTCCCTCTCTCTCTCCCTCCCCCCCCCCCCCTCTCTCTCTCTCTCAGCAGAATGGATGGCAAAGCTTTTTTCCCGCTTCCGTGGCCTGGTGGTAATGCCGGATGAGTTTGCCTACTGAGAGTTGATTGGCTGTCTGATCAGGATCATTCCCCACCCACCTCTCTGTCTGTCTGTCTGTCTGTCTCTGACTCTGTCTGTCTGCCTGTCTGTCTGTCTGTCTGTCTCTCTGTGTCTCTCTGTCGAAGACAAGATTATTGCCACACCTGTACTTTTCCATGTATTCTTATCATTAATCGTTGATTTGATAAGCAACTCCCTTCATGTACGGGCAATACACAAGTTCGGGATTTCCTTTGCCTATTCATTATTTTTCTACTTGGGATTTTCATCTTCCTTGTGACCATCATCAAATTTGCTGCCTGGGTATTATCTTACATGTGTTGTTACTATTACAACAACGACGGTAATGGCCACAATAATGTACAAAGGTAGAAGAATTATGACGCCCCCTTCAAAAAAAAGCCCACATAAAAAATCCCAAGCCTTAGGAGCAACACTTGTTAGGAATATCATAATAATCATCAGCTGAATAACAACTCCCAAACAACCAGCAGTAACAAGTTGGACAATTGTTATTGTTGTTATTACAACAGTTGTTGTTGTTTTATATGACCGTACACCGAAAGAAGATGGAATTTACAGTTTTCACACAGACACACACACACGCGCATACACACACACACACACACACACACACACACACACAAACACGCACGCCCGCACACACACACACACACACACACACACACACCACACACACACAACACACACACACACAGATCCTTCAGAGAGAGAGAGAGACACACTGACACTGACACTGACACTGACACAGTTTTATTGTCTATTCAGCATTGCAGCCCTGTAGACAAGGGGGAATAACAATGTCAGATTTGTGTAGCAAAATACAGTCTTCAAATAATGCTCTTACTTTGCACTTACATGTACAACTGAACACAAGAGAGAGAGAGAGAGAGAGAGAGAGAGAGAGAGAGAGAGAGAGAGAGAATGCAAATGAGAGCACCTTTTATAACCCTGTGAACAACAGTAATGGCAGTGCAGTGCAGTACAACCTTGAATGCAGCCACGGCTATTTGTAGTAAAGAGAAAGACAAGCCAGCCAAGTTGTCTTCCTCTCTCCCTCCAAACTTGGAGTAGTATGGACGTGGTGTCCTTATGCGGTTGTTGTCGTAAAGTGGACAGGCTCAACGAAGACAAAATCTTCTCCCTTGGAGTGCAAACTAAGAAACTTCCGGTAAAATGCTGCCTACTGGTAAGGGAGTAGGCCTACTCGTTTAAGTTCGCAGTTTCGAATGTTGTGTTATCTACTTACTCTCTTTTTTATTACCCTTATTTTGGGTCGTGTTTTCACGTGTTGGTATGCAGCGTTGTGGTAAGCAGTTTAGAAATATCTTCGGTTACTTTTTGACGGGGTTCAGGCAGTTGAACATCTTCATCCAGTTAGGGACCAAAACAATCTTTTTAACGACACCACAGAGGCATCCAGTACCTGACTGGAGATGGTAGCCAAGGAGAGCATGGCGACGCTCTCCTCACAGAAATGAAAGACCCACGGTTCGAGTCTTGTGATGAACTATTCATTCCTTGATTAAGACTGAAGGTTTTAGTCTGTTGGTTGTGATGGCAGACTGAAGTGGCAAGTGCAGGATACTGTCGAGGAGGTGGGTGTGTGGAGCGGGGGGCGGGGCTGGGGAAGGGATAGCCTAGTGGTTAGAGCGTGGAGCTAGTGATCTGACGGGGCGGGTTCCAACCACGACCCAGACACCTGGTCAACAGGACTTTCTCCCCTGGAGTTAATGTCAGAGCCGAAAGTCCTTCCGATGAGACTATAAACAGGTAGGTGTCTTGTGTACGAACGCACGCAGAACATCTTGCGCACATCTTAAAACCTGTTCCGCTATTTGGAAGAGTATGTCATTTGTGTGCCGGTAGGAATAGTTGACAAAGTTTAAAAAGCCCTCAACAACATCATAAAAAAGCTGGCCCCACACTGGCGTGGTGTTCAGACGTCATCTCTGAAGTGGCAGTGCGGCTGCCTCAGTGCTGGTAAACGGTGCAGATGCCGCATCTCCCCTTTGGTAAACCTCAGAGCCCTCTCCAGGAACATTTTTTTTCCATTCATTTTATTCTTTTATATCGAGGATAATGGAATAAGTGCTTATGTGCTTTTTTGCATCCAGTCCCCGTGTGTATGCGGTATTGTAAATTCTGTCATCTGTTCCCACCGGCACACAATGGCCTCTCAGAGAGAGAGAGAGAGATGAGAGAGAGAGAGAGAGAGAGAGAGAGAGAGAGAGAGAGAGAGAGAGACAGAGAGAGAGAGAGACAGAGGGAGAGAGAGAGACAGACAGATAGACAGACAGACAGACAGATAGACAGACAGACAGACAGACAGACAGATGGGATCTGCCGGTGTTAAACAGAACTCATGATTATTGAACATCTAGATCCCATCATAAAAAAGAGCACTTCAATTTAGGAAGGCAGACAGGCAGACAGGCAGGCAGGCAGGCAGGCAGGCAGACAGGCAGGCAGGCTGGGCAGTGCTGGGCAGGACATCACGGAACTAGGGGGCCATCAACTGACCAGTGAACTGTGCGCCATCGGCTGATTGACTGATTGATTGATTGATGGAGACAGTGGCCGAGAGAAGGCGCTCTGTGTTGACACGGCCCTTGTCGGAGGCCTGTCAGTATAAGTATTCTCCCCACCTTCTGGAAATTCTGCGCTAGGAATTCCCTCATAAATATTTTAGTTTAAAGAAAATGTATTAGTTCAGACCCAACATAGCACCAAAACATGAAATTGGCACAACAAGCAACGCTTTTAATATGGGTATTCTAACAGCCTTACACATGCAAGAATTGGCTGCAGCTGAACAAATTTGCGTCAGATATATAAACAATAAATCCCTCACTTTGTTTCTGCCTTGTTCCTTTTCTTCCTGTTACCTCC
>CM054152.1:1324970-1342470 GCA_028751875.1 Rapana venosa
TGAACGATAAACCGAGGTCCCGTGTTTTCCCCCAGAAAATTTAGGCAGCGCACAAAAAAAACCCCGCAAAAAAGAGATTTTTCCCCCGGGCAAAAATTCTTAAAAAAAACCCACTCGGATAGGGAAAAAATACTTTTTGGGCAAAAAAAAAAAAAAAAAAAAAAAAAAGGGGGTGGCGCTGCCCCTTGTGGCGACGTGCTCCCCCCGGGAAAAAGAGCAGCCCTTTTTTCACGCAGAGAAATCTCGTACTTAAAGTGGTATAAAAAAAATAATAAAAAAATAACAAAAACACATCACATCACAACATCACAGCATCAGCATCAGCACCCCGCATCAGAAATAAACCATCAGCATCACTCACAAAAAACAGCATCAAGCATAAAGAATCAGCATCCCCCGCATCAGCATCAAAACCCTCAGAAACAAAAAGCATAAAGCATCAAGCATCAGCATCAACATCACATCACGGGATCACAAAAACACCCACATCACAGCATCACAACACCCGGGCATCACAGCATCAAAAACAAAAGCACACCATCACAAGATCACATCAGCACACACCCGCATCACAGCACCCAGCAAAACAGCATCACAACTTTCACCCTCAAAGCTTCAGCATCACAGCATCAAAAACATCAGCACCCAACAGCATCAAAAACATCAGCATCCACACATCAAAAAGCATCAGCATCAAGCTTCACAACATCACAACATCAGCATCACAACATCAAAACCATCAAAACAACACATCAACAACATCACACCCATCACGGGGCATCACAAAAATCAGCATCACAGCTTCAGAAATCCCCAGAAACACAACATCACAGCATCAAAACATCACAACTCACATCAAAGCATCACAACATCACAGCACAAAAGACCACAGCATCACAACACACAACACACAGAAACACAACATCACAACATCAGCATCACAGAAATCACAACATCAAAAGAAACACAACATCACATCACAGCCCCAAAACAGCATCAAAACATCACAGCATCACATCAAAAAATTTCCCCAGCATCACAAAAATCACAACATAAACATCAAAAGCTCACAACACACAGCACCCACAACATCCCAACATCAGCATCACAGAAATCACAAAAACAAAGCATCACAACATCACAAAAAACACAGAAATCACAGCATCCCCAGAAATCACATCACAAAAACACAACATCAAAACACAACATCACCCCATCAGCATAAACAGCATCCACAGCACCCAACCCACACAGCATCCCCGCATCACAGAAACCAGCACCCACAGCAAAAACCAACACAGCATCAGCAAAAAACCATCAAAAAAATCACACCCATCAAAAACCCATCACAACATCACAGCATCGCATCACAACATCACAAACATAAACCACAACATCACAAAATCAGCTTCAAAGCATCCCCAACATCACATCAGCACAAAAAGCATAAAGGCATCAGCATCACGGGTCAAACATAAAATCACAACATCACAGCACAAAAATCAGTAAACACCCCCAACAAAAACATCAAAGCATCACGAAAATCACAACTCACACCCATCAAAACATCACACAACTCACAAACCCACACAAGCATCACAACATCAAAACATCAGCATCAAAACCCACAGAATCACATCAAAACATCAAAACATCAGCACCCACAGCATCACAGCATCACATCCCCCCATCACAGCATCAGCATCAAGCATCACCAAGCATCACAGAAATAAACACCCAAATTCAGCATCACAGCATCACCACCAAGCATAAAGCATCAACACAAAACAGCATCACACACAGCATCACAGCATCACAGCATAAAGCATCAGCATCACAGCATCCCAGAAATCACAAAAAGCACCCCAAGCATAAAGCATCACACACCCAAAAGAAATCACAGCTTTCACAGCATCAGCATCACACATCACAGCAAACAAAAGCATCAGCCGGAATAAGGGACAACCTAGCATCACAGCAACAGCACCCCACAGAAACAAAAAGGCATAAACATCACAGATCACAGCATCACCCGTCAAAACATCACATCACAGCATCACGAAATAAAACCATAAACAGCATCACACCAAACAGAAATCAAAAAGCATCAAAACATCACTTTCCCCAAACACACAGCATCACAGCATAAAACAAAAAATAAAGCATCAAAAACATCACCTAATAAAAGCATCAGCATAAACAACATAAAACCATCACAGCATCACAAAAAAGCATCACAACACCCCCCTAAAAATCACAACATAAAGCATCACAACATCCCGCATCACAACAACAGCAACACAAAAATCAAAAACCCCTAAAACATAAAAGCATCACAACATCACAGAAACCAAACATCACAACATCAAAACCCACAGCATCAGCACACAAACATCACAACATCAAAACAAAAACAACATCACAGCATCAAAACACAGCATCACAACATCACAGCATCACAACATCACAAAAAAGTCACAAACCACCCACAGCACACAACACCCACAGCATCAGCATCACAGCATCAAAACCCACCAGCATCACAAAAACACAGCACCCACAACATCACCCAAAAGTCAAAACCCCATCACAACATCCCAAAATAAAGCATCACAGCACCAAAACTTCACAACATCCCCAACAAAAAACGAACATCAAAACACACAACACCAACATCACCACACAACCCCCACAAAAGCTTTTCACAACATAAAAACATTCAGCATAAAGCATCAAAACTCACATCACACAACATCAAAACCACAGCATCACAGAAGCATCAAAACATAAAACCATCACCAACTCAAAACATCACCATCAAAACCATCACAGCATCAGCATCACAGATCCAACATCAGGCAACCAAAACATCCCCCCCCCCCCAGCCCCCTTCCCCCCCTCACACAACATCCCCCCTCACACACCCCACCCCCCTCCCCCCTCACAAAAACCCCCCCCCCCCCTTCACAACATCACACCCCCCCCCAACAAACATCCCCCCCCCCCCCTTACACAATAACCCCCCCCCACAAAAAAATTCAACAAATCCCCCCCTCCCCCCTCAAAACACACACACACACAAAACCCCCCCCCTCCCCCACATCCCCCCCCTCCCCCCTCACAAAACACAACACACAACAACACACAAAAACCCCCCCACCCCCCACACAGCATCACACCCCCCCCTCAGGCATCACATTCCCCTCCCCCCCCATCACAAAAACCCTCCCCCTCAACCCACCCTCACCCCCCCCCCCCCCTCAAAACACACCCCCCCTCCCCCCCCCCCTCACACACACTCAAAAACCCCCTCCTCCCCCCACAACACACCCCCAAACCCCCCCCCCCCGCCCCCCCCCCCCCCCTCCCCCCCCCCACCCCCCCCTCCCCCCTCCCCACCCCCCCCCCCCCCCCCCCCCTCACCCCCCCCCCTCCCCTACCCCCCCCCCCCCCCTCCCCCCCTCCCCCCCTCCCCCCCACCCTCCCCCCCCTCTCCCCCCCCCCTCCCCCCCCTTTCCCCCCCCAAACCCAACCCCCCCCCCCTTCCCCCCCCCCACACCCCCCCCCCCCCATGGCCCCCCCCCCCCACCCCCCCTCCCCCTCCCCCCCTCCCCCCCCCCCACCCCCCCCCCCCTCCCCCCCACCCCCTCCCCCCCACCCCCCCCCCCCCTCCCCTCCCCCCCCCCTCCACCCCCCCCCCCTCCCCTCCCCCCCCCCCCCTCCCCCCTCCCCCCCCTCCCTTTCCCCCCCCCTCCCCCCCCCCCCCCTCCCCTGCCCCCCCTCCCCCCCCCTCACCCCCCCAATCCCCTCCCCCCCCCCTCCCCCCCCCCCCCTTTACCCCCTCCCCCCCTCCCCCTCCCCCCGCCCTCCCCCCCCCCCTCCCCCCCTTCCCCCCCCTTTTACCCCTCCCCCCTCCCCCCCCCTCCCCCCCCCTCCCCCCCCCCCTTCCCCCCCTCCCCCCCCCCCCTCCCCCCCCTCCCCCCCACCCCTCCCCCCCCCCCCTCCCCTCCCCACCCCCTCCCCCTAAACCCCTCCCCCCCCCCCCCCCCCCCCTCCCCCCCTTTCCCCCCCCCGGGCCCCCCCTTTCCCCCCTCCCCCCCCCCCACCCCCCCCCCCCCCAAAAAACCACTTCCCCTCCCCCCCTCAAACACACTTAAAACACCCTCCCCCCCCCCTCACCCACACACCACCCCCTCCCCCCTCACAAACAAAAACACATTTCACACCCCCTCCCCCTCACACACATTCACCCCCCCCCCCCCCTCCCCCCACACTCACACCCTCCCCCCCCCTTCAAAAACACACCCCAAAACCCCCCCCCCCTCACACACACTTAAACCCCTCCCCCCCTCACAAAAACACTCACACCCTCCCCCCCCCTCACACACACCCCCCTCCCCCCTCACACACCACTCACACCCCCTTCCTCCCCCCCAAAAACCCCACACCCTCCCCCCCCCACACACACCCCCTCCCCCCCTAAACAAAATTTTCACCCCCTGCCCTCCCCCCCCCAACACACACCAAACCCCACCCTCCCCCCCCCACAACAAAACACCCCTGCCCACCCTCACACCCCACCCCCCCCCCCCTAAACACCTCACCTCTCCCCCCCCTAAACACACACTCACCCCTCCCCCCCCTCACACACACTCACACCCCCACCCCCCCCCTCACACACCACACAAAACTCCCCCCCTCACACACACCAAAAACCCCCCCTTTCCCCCCACACACCCCAAAACCCTCCCCCCCCCCTCCACCCTCCCCCCCACAAAAACCCCCCCCCCAAAAAAAACACCCTCCCCCCCAAAACACACACCACACCCCTCCCCCCCCTCCCCAACCCCAACCCCCCCACACACACCCCCCCCCCCTGCCCCAAAAAACCCCCCCCTCACAACCACCCCCCCCCTCCCCCCCCCACACAACTCAACACCCCCCTCCCCCCTCACACAAAAACACACAACCCTCCCCCCTCACACAAAAACCTCAAAACCCTCCCCCTCCACACACCCCTCCCCCCTCCCCCCCCACACCACACCACACCCCCCCCCCCTCACACCACCACACCCCCTCCCCCTCACCCCACCACAACATCCCCCCCCCTACACACACTCACACCCTTCCCCCCTCACACACACTCACACCCTACCCCCCCCCTCCCCCCTCACACCCCACCCCCCCCCCTCACAAAACACCCCACAACCCCCCCCCCTCACACAAAACCCCAAAAACCCCCCCTCCCCCCACCACACACACTCACACCCTCCCCCCCCTCACACCACCACACCCCCCCCCCCTAAAAAAACACTCACACCCCCCCCCCCCTAAAAACACACTAAACCCCCAAAACCCCCTCACCACACCCCCCTCCCCCCCACACACCCCCCCCCCCCCCCACACCCCTCACACCCCCCTCCCCCCTCACACACACTCACCCCCCCCTCCCCCCTCACACACACTCAAAACCCTCCTCCCCCCCCCACACACACACACCCCCCCCTTCCCCCTCACACCCCCCCCCCTAAACCCCTCAAATTCCCCCTCCTCCCCCCCTCCCCCTCACACCCCCCCCCCTCACAAAACACACTCAAAATTTTCCTCCCCCCCCCCACCCACACCCCCCCCCCTTCTCACACACCCAAAACCAACCCCCCATCCCCCCCCCCACACACTCAAAAAACCCCCCTTTCCCCTAAAACACACTAACCCCTCCCCCCCCCCTCCACACATCAAAACCCCCCCCCCCACCCCCCTTCAACCCCCCCCCCCCCCCCACACATCACACCCCCCCCTTCCACACCCTCCCCCTCCCCCACCCCAACAAAACCCCTCCCCCCCCCCACACACTCACACCCTCCTCCCCCTCACACACCCCACAACCCCCTCCCCCCTTTCCCCCCCCCCCCCCCCCCCCCCCAAAACACACACACCTAACCCTCCCCTACACCATTTTAATTTTCAAAAACACACTAACCCCCCCTTGCCCCCTAAAACCCTAAACCCCCTTTGGGGCCCCCCCTCCCCCCCCCCCCCCCCCCCCCCAACCCACACCTGCCCGGGCAAACGGGCAACCCGGCGGGGTTGTGTTTAGGAAGAGGGCACAGAAACCCGGGGCCCCCGTAAAACCCTGGCAGGCTTGAGGGGGACGGGGGCACGCCCCCCCCTTCCCCCGGCAGAGGAGGCCGGGGGTTAGTTCTTTTTGGGGGCTTGGCCCAACCCCAAGGGGGTGCCATTTGGCCTTGGTGTAAAAAAACCCTTTCCCAACGCCCCCTTTTCTTTTCCTTTTTATTTTTTGGGGATGTTTTCCCCCCTTCCCCCCCCCTTTTGGGAACTTGCTTTTTTTCGTGGCTGTTTCACAAAATAATTGTGTTGGGGGTGATGAACAAATTAAATTTAATTTAGAATTTTTCTTTTTAAATAAAAATTTTAATTCCCCGTTCTTTGAAAAAACTTTTTTAAGCCTTGCGCTCTTTTTACAAAAAATGAATTTTTAAAAAAGAATTAAAATAAAATTAAAAATTAAATTTTAATGCGCCGGTCGAAAAAAAAAAAATAAAGGCCACCAAAAACCCCCACCTTCCCCCAAAATAACAAAAAAAACAAATTTTTAACCCCCCCACCAACACACAACCACAACACACACACACACACACCCCAACCCACACCCACAAACACCCCCACAGCACCCCCCAAACACAAAAGACAACCCACACACAACACACACCCAAACACCCCCCCAAAAAACCCCCAAACACACACAACCCCCCACAACCCACACACCCACCCACACACAAAACCCACACCCCCCCCACCCACACCACACACACCACCCCCCCCCCCTTTTCCCACTTTTTTAACTTTTCCACCCCGGGTGGGGCCCCGAACGCTTTAAACCGGGGCCGGCCCCTCCCCGGGGCCAACCCCCGGGGCCCCAACCCCCGGGCCCCCCTGGGCCCCCCACCCCCTTTGGCCCACCCCCGCACCTCCCCGGGGAAAGGCCCCGCCCAAAACCCCCGCCCCCCACCCGGGGGCCCGGGCCCCCCCGGGCCCCCCCCCCTTACAAACCCGGGGGCCCCACCCGGGGGGCCGTTTCCCCCGGGACCCCCCAGCGGCCCCGCCCCCCTCCCTGCACAGCAGGGGCCCCGCCTCCAAGAGCTTCGCCCACATTTTGGCCAAAAACCCCGGGGCCCCCCCGGCGCGGGTACACCCCCGGAGACCTGCCCGGGCCCCCCCCGCAAGAGACCCCCCGGCCCAACCCCCCTTTAAGGGGCCGGACCAAGCCCCCCCGCCCTCACACCTCCCCCCCCTGCCCTGGGGCCTATGCCCCACCCAACCGGGAGAAGGTCACAAGAGCATCCCGCCGTGCCCTTTGAAGTCCCTACAGCGACATTTTTGAGGCCGCCCTTTTTTCATGAGGCGGATTTTCCTCATTGATTTTTGATGACGTGAGAGAAGAAGGGGAGGGGGAGGGGGGGGGATTAAAAAACGTCTTTGGTGTTGGGGGCCTTTTTAAAACTGTGAAAAGTTGCCTACTGACGCCAATCTTTGATTATGGTGACGTTGGGAAGTTTGGTCGTACTTTAAAGGTGTTTTTTGGCCTTGTAAATTCTGTGATAGTGTTCAACTGACGCCCCGGGATTGGGTACTGTGGTGACGTGTATGAAGTTTGGCCCATACGTCAGGGGTGTTTGGGGTTTTTGTCAGTCGGGATTTGCTTATTTCATGATAACGGGAGGGTCAGTTTTTGGATTTTTGGTGACGGGGTGAAATTTTGGGCCTATGATTTCTGAGAAGCTTTTACATGACAATGACGAAATCTTTGCTTGTGGGTGAGGTTTTAAAAAGGTTTTTTCCCATTGTCATGGTGTATGTTACCTGGGAGTCGGTGAAGTCGCCCTTTTCTAACTGACGTCAAAGGGGGTTAAAATGATGGTGACTTGTGGGGAATTGGTCACCCTCAGGGGGGTGTTTTTGGGGTGAAAGTATGTGGGGGTTTCCCCTTTATCAGAAATTAAATTTTTTTAGGCCCCTGTTTTGATGTAATAAATAACGCAAAAACGCTGAAATAACGTCATTTGTAAATGGATGGTTTTTAGCGAACGTGACTGACATTATTTATTTTAATCAAAAGGGGAAAACCGCCCCCGTCATGCCCTTTTGCCACTTTAAAAGTGTGGGGTTTTTGGGGGTGGGGGAGTATGGGGGTGTGGGTGTGTGGGCGCACGCGTGTGGGCCCAGGGTTGCTTTTTGCTTGTTTGGGTTGTTTTCCCCTTGCGGCAAGCCATGGGGTAGGAGGGGTTTTAGTGAGGTGAGTGATTGTGGTTTTGTGTGTGTGTGGTTGCGATTACTACAACAAGATCGCAATGACCGTACAGCCTTTGGGCAATACAGGGCATTTATCTGAATCAACAATCAGAAAACCATTACTAAAATTACACAATGACGAATGTAAAAAAAGACGAAATACAAAATGAAGAAAACCCTACTGAACTGTAGCAACTGCTTTCACCTGTGGCCCTTCTCTTTTTTGTTTTTTGGTTGTTTTTTTTTTTTACACCGTCAAATGTTTTGGGAAAATAGGGGCAAGTCTTTTCCCCAGCTCCTCCTTTCCCCGGTACAGTTTGGTGTGCAGGGCTAGCTCTGTGGGCCACAGCATCGTCCTCAATCTGTGGTGCTCAGGCCGGCCACCCTTTGTTACCCGCTACGGGACCCCCCCCTGAACACCACCCCCCATTTTTGGGCTGTACTGGGGCAGTTAAGGCCCGGGGCTTTTTTGTTCGGGTGGGGGGGGGGGGGGGGGGGTTTTTTACTCCCCACCCCCTACCTTTTTTTTTCCCTGTGGGACTCCTAAATTTTGAAAAGGGCCTTTTGGGCATAAGGCACGGGGGGGGCTAGCCTAGTGGGTTAAAGAGTGTTGAGCTCACCATGTTGTAAAGGGCCCGGGGTCGAGCCCCAACATTTGGCACCCATACCGGGGAAATTTTTTGGCCCTAAAGGGTTTAACACAGTATCGACTTAAATCCCTCGGAAAAACCTTCAATGAAAAATTATAAACCAAAACCCCGTGTACAAAATTCACGCAAAAATATCTTGAAAACACTCATTAAAAAAACCATTTTGTTTTTTTTAAAAAGGGGACCTTTTTGGGTGCTGTTTAGTACGGATCCCCCCCCCCCCCCCCCCCCCCCCCCCCCCCCGCAAAAAAACCCAACAAACAACCCTACCCTCGACATACAATACACAGGTTAGTTTGGACAGCATCCCCGAAATCGGAATGTGGCTGTCTCAATGGCGGGTAAACTGCTGCACACATGCAATGCCACCCTTGGTGAACCTCGGGGCTTTTGCCCGGGAACGGGAAAGAAAAAAGAAAAAAGATTTTTAAAAAGAGGCTTTTTTCTCTGAATGTCACAAGGCCTGCTAGTGTACTGACGACTCTTTGAAGTGGAGAGTGCTGCACAGTGCAGGGAGATAAGAAGGTCAGAGGGCTTTCCCTGTGTAGCTTTCCACTGCCTCGTACACGGTGCTGTCCCTTTCCTTTTAGAGTCCATGTCTTCAAGAATTCGTTTTCGTTGTTTCGAGTATTCGTGGTTTGGCATGTTGCCTGCAGCAGTATGTGAATAGAAATTCGCAAGTTACATACCACAAGGCGATTTGGACTCAACATGATATTGCAGTTTACATCACAGATATGGCTCAAGCGTCGATATTTTTAGCACGAATAAATCCATGCTATTTCCCATGCCATGTGAATTTTAGATTCGGGCACTAACATACGACTGCATTGCCGTTTGACTGCTCCTTACTGTGTGAGCAGTCTGTTGGGCATGCAGTGACTGTCAGACGTTGTTGTTGTTGTTGTTGTCTTCAATTTAACGTCTGTTCACTCTAAGTGATGTCAGACAGTGTGGTGTGGGTAAGGTGCACTTGGTATAGCCTGCCTTTCTCCGGGTATAAAAACCCATGAAAGGTTATTCCACTATTCTCGAAATAAAAGAATAAATACAACCCCGTTAATCTCAGGTTACACAATGCATGCCGGACATCACACGCTAAATCTCACCACTGATGAACCTTGGAGCGCTAGCTGAGGAACACAACAACAACAACAACAACCCAAACAGACATGTTCTTCATGTTTACAACACTGTCCACACAGATCCAATGCTGAAGTGTCCAGCCCCACACTAGTCAAGGGGAAAGCGACAACATTCAGGACTGCCCCCCTGTGCTGTATGTATGTAGTACGTTAACATGACTGCGGACATCTATCTATCTATCTGTCTATCTATCTATCTGTCTGTCTATCTATCTATCTGTCTGTCTATTTATCTATCTATCTGTCTGTCTATCTGTCTGTCTATATGTCTATCTATCTGTCTGTCTTTTTTCTTTCTCTCTCTCTTCGGGGATTTTTGTGGGGATTTTTGTGTAGATATTTTTTCGTAAGCTGTGTAAGTGTATTGCTATGGACTTTATTTTATTATCATATATATCCTTAAGGGCGGGGACTGGATGTAAAAACGCACATGGGTGCTTATTCATTATCCTCGAAATAAAAGAATTTGTCACTGTCATTGTCTGTCTATCTATCTATCTGTCTGTCTCCACTTCATTGAAGCTTGTGGTGGACCGTGGAGTCAGTACAGCACGAGTGCCGGGTTGAGTGCGCTGACCTGGTCATCTGATGATGTATCCTGTTACACCGCTGTGTTACACTAGCTCACAAATTGATTACAGGGAAGGTTTGAATGATAGGCATATGTATAGTCAGATTGTTACCTCGTTCAAAAGTTGATTATGGTGAAGGCTTTGATGATATGTAGAGTCAGTTTCTTCCCATCAGCGTGCTTATTATTCATTTTGCTGATGTGGGCATAACATGTCAGTATTATACTGTACTGTATTGTATTGTAAGGATAGGTTTCTACATTATAATTACAGAAATTATTGTTCTTTTCGATGCATTTGTTAGTGAAAAAGGTTGTTGAACTTTGTTCCTCTTGTGTGTGACGTGCTGTGGGTTAGTGGTGTGTGTGGTGGTGTGTGTGGTGGTGTGTGTGTGTGTGTTTGTGTGTTGTGTGTGTGTGTGTGTGTGTTGGAAAAGTGTATTGTGTTAACACACCACCGTGTACAATAACCCTCTATGTCTTTACAGTGAAGCCTGCCAGAGCAAGTGTTGGGATGATGGATGTAGTCAGTCAGTGTAAACCATGGCGTTGCTGCACTGGGAAGATGTAGATATGATTACACCTAAGCCCGTGTCATGAATACAATTATGCAGAACACTTATCTGTCGGCTGTTTGTGCCCGTGAGACTGTCAGTAGCCGTCATCCCATCTGGAGGGCAAGGGAATGCTGAATAAACGTGAATTATGTATTGTGTCAGACCTCTGCTGAATAAACGTGAATGATGTATTGTGTCAGACCTCTGCTGAATAAACGTGAATGATGTATTGTGTCAGACTTTTGCTATATGTTGTGAATTATGCATTGTGTCAGACTTCTGCTATATGTCATGAATTATGTATTGTATATCTATGTATGTATGTGCAAACCAATACATTATCTGAGTCTATTGATTCTATTGTATCTATTCTGCTGTATTACATTCCATGGCATTATGTTGCGTTGTGTTATGCTGTATCGTATTAATGTTGTGTTGTCAGTTTGTTTTATCACTGCCTCTGGAAGTGTATGTAAGCTGAAGTATATCTGCTTATCACACGTTCACGCAAAACCACATTTTTCTTGAATATGTTAATTAAAATATTGTATTTATTGCGTTGCATTATTTTGCATTGCATTGTACCGTGCCGTATTGTATTGTATGGTACTGTACTGTACTGTATTGTATTGTACGGTACTGTACTGGACTGTATTGTATTGTATTGTATGGTACTGTACTGTACTGTACTGTATTGTATTGTATAGTATTGTATGGCATTCAGAACAGTTTGCTTTAGTACAAAAGTGCACTACTCTGCTCGTGGAAAGTATATCAGTCGCCGCGTGTGCGGCGCCACATGTATTCTTTTTTCCATCTCCTTTTTAACAAACTGTCTGCATTAGCATCTGCCTTCAAGAGGAGGCTGTTTCCCTGGGGAAAAAAGAAGGAGATCTTGTCAGGGACAGACAGTTAGGCTCTTGCTTTGGAGGTCTGTACTCGCGCTGTTTCCCTGGGGAAAAAAGAAGGAGATCTTGTCAGGGACAGACAGTTAGGCTCTTGCTTTGGAGGTCTGTACTCGCGCTGTTTCCCTGGGGAAGAAAGAAGGAGATCTTGTCAGGGACAGACAGGTAGGCTGTTGCTTTGGAGGTCTGTACTCGCGCTGTTTCCCTGGGGAAAAAAGAAGGAGATCTTGTCAGGGACAGACAGGTAGGCTCTTGCTTTGGAGGTCTGTACTCGCGCTGTTTCCCTGGGGAAAAAAGAAGATCTTGTCAGGGACAGACAGTTAGGCTGTTGCTTTGGAGGTCTGTACTCGCGCTGTTTCCCTGGGGAAAAAAGAAGGAGATCTTGTCAGGGACAGACAGTTAGGCTGTTGCTTTGGAGGTCTGTACTCGCGCTGTTTCCCTGGGAAAAAAGAAGAGATCTTGTCAGGACAGACAGGTAGGCTCTTGCTTTGGAGGTCTGTACTCGCGCTGTTTCCCTGGGGAAAAAAGAAGGAGATCTTGTCAGGGACAGACAGTTAGGCTGTTGCTTTGGAGGTCTGTACTCGCGCTGTTTCCCTGGGGAAGAAAGAAGGAGATATTGTCAGGGACAGACAGGTAGGCTGTTGCTTTGGAGGTCTGTACTCGCGCTGTTTCCCTGGGGAAGAAAGAAGGAGATATTGTCAGGGACAGACAGGTAGGCTGTTGCTTTGGAGGTCTGTACTCGCGCTGTTTCCCTGGGGAAAAAAGAAGGAGATCTTGTCAGGGACAGACAGTTAGGCTGTTGCTTTGGAGGTCTGTACTCGCGCTGTTTCCCTGGGGAAAAAAGAAGGAGATCTTGTCAGGGACAGACAGTTAGGCTGTTGCTTTGGAGGTCTGTACTCGCGCTGTTTCCCTGGGGAAAAAAGAAGGAGATCTTGTCAGGGACAGACAGTTAGGCTGTTGCTTTGGAGGTCTGTACTCGCGCTGTTTCCCTGGGGAAAAAAGAAGGAGATCTTGTCAGGGACAGACAGTTAGGCTCTTGCTTTGGAGGTCTGTACTCGCGCTGTTTCCCTGGGGAAAAAAGAAGATCTTGTCAGGGACAGACAGTTAGGCTCTTGCTTTGGAGGTCTGTACTCGCGCTGTTTCCCTGGGGAAAAAAGAAGGAGATCTTGTCAGGGACAGACAGTTAGGCTGTTGCTTTGGAGGTCTGTACTCGCGCTGTTTCCCTGGGGAAAAAGAAGGAGATCTTGTCAGGGACAGACAGTTAGGCTGTTGCTTTGGAGGTCTGTACTCGCGCTGTTTCCCTGGGGAAAAAAGAAGGAGATCTTGTCAGGGACAGACAGTTAGGCTGTTGCTTTGGAGGTCTGTACTCGCGCTGTTTCCCTGGGGAAAAAAGAAGGAGATCTTGTCAGGGACAGACAGGCTGTTGCTTTGGAGGTCTGTACTCGCGCTGTTTCCCTGGGGAAAAAAGGAGATCTTGTCAGGGACAGACAGTTAGGCTCTTGCTTTGGAGGTCTGTACTCGCGCTGTTTCCCTGGGGAAAAAAGAAGGAGATCTTGTCAGGGACAGACAGTTAGGCTCTTGCTTTGGAGGTCTGTACTCGCGCTGTTTCCCTGGGGAAAAAAGGAGATCTTGTCAGGGACAGACAGTTAGGCTCTTGCTTTGGAGGTCTGTACTCGCGCTGTTTCCCTGGGGAAAAAAGAAGGAGATCTTGTCAGGGACAGACAGTTAGGCTCTTGCTTTGGAGGTCTGTACTCGCGCTCAATGCGTGTAACACATGCAACGCCAGTTTTTTCTTACCTGAAAAGACTAGTACCCAGGCCACCATTCATGTTCTAGTGGTGGGTAAAAATAGCTCTCTTAAAAGGTGTGCTATGCTATCATCCTGTTGAGCTCCAAACTAAGGGCAAGGTGTGTATGTGTGTCAGTGTGTTAGTGTTTGTGCTGTATGTATGTAAGCAAGCACTTTGATTAGTTGCTTTACAAGATTCAGCCTATATAAATCCCAGACAATTATTATTATCATCATTATTATTCTTATTATTCTTGTTGTGTTGACATGGATCTGTATGTGTACCGCCGATGTTGTGCTATTTATGTGTATGATGTTGTTCTAAATTGACAAACACATGATGGAACAGCAGTAACATGAAGACAACAGAAACAATCACATTTTCAGCAAGGAGAAGGAATGCCAGTCGATGCCCTCCAGCCAGCCATGGTTTCTTCAAGACAAGCCATGGCGGGTGGTATGGATGACTCCAGCATATCGCGCATGTCATTTGGCTTTAAGGAACAGTCTCAACGAATACCGTGATCGCTGGGACAGTATCATACCCATTTAATAATCCTATGACAAAAGATTCAAATGGGGGTAAGGCAGGCAGGGTCAGAGAAGATGAAGACTCCAAGATGAAGTCAACTGTCGGCTGGTGTGTCTAGGCATGAAAGCCATTACTTACTTGGGCGTTGTTTTTGTTATTTCTTTGTTGTTGCTGTTGTTGTTGTTTTTGTGGGGGGATGCTGACTGTAATAAAGTTCCAGCGGAGGTGTCCGACTTAGGGACTGCATCATTAACCAACCCATCATATGAACGCACCTTAGAGTAACAGCCATGGTGTTTGACACATAAAAAAATAATGTGCGCATGCATGTGCGCATATTCAAATATACATACAGGTGTTCTTAAAAATGTGTTAATTATTTGTGTGTGTTACACAAAACATAATAGTATAGACACACACACACAATATATATATATTTTTTTTCACGAGAAAGTATTAATCTGTTTTCTTCCTAACGTGTGAGAGACTGCAAACGCTATCGATGTTAGCAACGAGACGTAAATCATGTCTTGCTCTCGCTTTTACTGTCTTCTGGATTACTTCCCTTGATTGCTCAATAAAATTTGTTACAAGGCTGAACCAATCTAAGATTGTGTTTTAGAAGTTGTGTGTGTGTTGTGTGTGTGAGAGTGTCACGTGGTGTGTGGTTTAATTGTTGTGTTTATGTGTGTGGTTTCTTGAGTGTGTCAATGAATTGTGTTAGTGTTGTGTGTGTGTGTGTGTGTGTGTTGTGTGTGTGTGTGTGTGTAGTGTGTGTGTGTGTGTGTATGTGTGTGTGTGTTGTATGTGTGGTGTGTGTGTGTGTGTGTTGTAGTGTGTTGGTGTGTGTGTGTTGTGTGTGGTGTGTTGTAGTGTGTGTGTGTGTGTGTTGTGTGTGTGTGTTGTGTGTGTGTGTGGTGGTGTTGTGTGTGTGTGTGTAGTGTGTTGTGTGTGTGTTGTTGTGTGTGTTGTGTGTGTGTGTGTGTGTGTTGTAGTGTGTGTGTGTGTGTGTGTGT
This sequence comes from Rapana venosa, assembly GCA_028751875.1. Classification (NCBI taxonomy): domain Eukaryota; kingdom Metazoa; phylum Mollusca; class Gastropoda; order Neogastropoda; family Muricidae; genus Rapana; species Rapana venosa. Next base: position 1,340,446 of record CM054152.1, read on the forward strand.
GTGTTGTAGTGTGTGTTGTGTGTGTGTTGTGTTGTAGTGTGTGTGTGTGTGTGTGTGTTGTGTGTGTGTTGTGTGCTGTTGTGTGTTGTAGGTGTGTGTGTGTGTGTGTGTTGTGTGTGTGTGGTGTTGTGTGTGGTGTAGTGTGTGTGTGTGGTGTGTAGTTGTGTGTGTGTGTGTGTGTGTGTGTGTGGTGTGTGTGTGTTTCTTGTCAGATGGACGGTAAATGTCACCTTGTGCAATCTGACTGCATCTTTCAAACGCACACTGTTGTTGTTGTTGTTGTTGTTGTGTTGTTTTCCCAACACACACCAGTGCAGGGCAATGTCTGCAGCTCCACTTGACCTCCGGCAATAAAACTGAAACCACGCCCACAACAAACATATATCTCTGCAAATATGAAACAAAAAATACACCTGCAAATAACTCTCCGTGAGTGTGCACGTACCATTGTGTGTACTCTGTGTGTGTGTGTGTGTGTGTGTGGTCTGCCCTTGATCATTGAGTGAAGCTTTCAATAGCCCTCAGTGAATAATTGTTGCGTGCACACACACACACACACACACACACACACACACACACACCTGATGGGCAAATTGTAAGTTCACTTTATGCTCAAGGTACCCTGACATCTGGCTGGTTTGTACATTGTTATTCTTACCCTTGTTATAAGTTTTGTATTATTTTTTATTACTTGTCCGTATGACTGCGCTAATGTTGCACTGTCTTGGATTTTGTTTATCTTGTAACGTGGGGTCTGGATTTATGTTAAAAAAATCCCCATTTGTTGTTGTCCTTTTCAACATAAGTTAACATTGAATTTTGAAAGCTGTTACATGTCAGTTTTCTGGATTATTTTTTGGTGAGGGCAGGATGAAAACAGTTGTGTAAACTTTATCGTTTACCCTCAATAAAGATAATTTTGACTTGGCTTGACTTGACTCACACGTGTTGTCCTTCGGATGAGACTATACACCGAGGCCCTGTGTGCGAACGCATGCAGAACATCTTGCGCACACGTTAAATCCTGTTCCGCTTTTCGAAAGAGTAGGCCATCGTGTGCCGGTGGGAACTGATGACAAAATTTACAAAACCGCATACACACGGGGACTGGATGTAAAAAAGCACATGAGTGCTTATTCCATTGTCCTCGATATAAAAAAAAAAGTATATAAAAAAAAGTCATGTATCGGCAGCCTGCTGACCGACTAGAAAACTGCCCTGGCCAACCAGCAGCAAAGTGACCACGGCCTTGCTGCGTGCTGCTCTCCCTTTTCTGGACAGGCCCCCCCCCCCCCCCCCCCCCCCCCCCTCACTGCGGGAGTGAGGTCCGCCCAACTGGCTGCCTCCCGGATTCCATGCCCCGAAACCGCACAACTCTGCTGGGACTATAGAACAATCTACCACACGGGAGAGCTCAGTGGTCACAGCACTCACTTCCCCCAGCTAAGGTTAAGCAGCATCGAGCGTGGTTTCCACTTGGATGGGTGACCGTTTGCGCGCCTTGGATTCAGTACAGTCCCCCAGTTCACCCAGCTGTAAATGGGTACTTGCCCTCTTTAGGGTCAGGGAAGGTAAAGCAGCGAGGGAGAGGAGATGGGCGCTGCCCTCAATATGCTGGCCCCTGGAGAAGTGGTCTCTGATGCCTCGCTCCCCTACGACCACTTAGGTTATGGGACACCTTTACAACACCACCACCACCAACAGCATCAGCAACAACAGCAACATCAGCAACAACAACAACAATGGCAACAGCATCACTGTGCAACACAACAACAGCATCATCAACAACAATGGCAACAGCAACAACAACAACAGCATCATCAACAACAATGGCAACAGCAACAACAACAACAGCATCATCAACAACAATGGCAACAGCAACAGCAACAACAGCATCATCAACAACAATGGCAACAGCAACAGCAACAACAGCATCACCAACAGCAACAGCAACAACAGCATCATCAACAACAATAATGGCAACAGCAACAACAGCATCATCAACAACAACAATGGCAACAACAA
>CM054152.1:1352470-1372470 GCA_028751875.1 Rapana venosa
CCCGGGGAGAGCAGCCCAAATTTCACGCAGAGAAATCTGCCGTGACTTAAGTGGTATAAATGAAAATTAATGATATGCAAGCATACTGAAGTTTTCTGTTTCTTCTTCTCTGGCAACCACCTCCTGGTTCCTGCTCCATTCATTTCATGACTATGAGGCGCTCTGAAGACAGCCGTGTGCTGGTTGATACTTCACACACAACAAGACATCTCCTTGTCTCAACCCCCTAGCAGTGAAGAAACAGGAAACCAAGGGGAGACAAGACATGCTCCTTGACCATAATCATTATAGCACTCACTTCCCAAGACGTGTCAGCTTTTGAGGACGGAGTCTTCCCCACTTCTTCAAACAGACCAACAGACCAATTCCTCAAAGCCTATGCTGGCTAGAGTAGTATCTCTTGACGAAACTTGTTGTCAGACTCAGGAGTTTATGGGACTGTGTGGTCATGTGGTGGCTGCCTGCACTACAGCAATGTGCTATTGTTGCCGTCATCTTTCCACACGGTCTTCTCACAGTTCTATCACAGAGGAAACCAGGTTTTCAAACACTAATATAAAGAATGAATGCGACACAAGGGTTTGATCGTATGCTCGGGTGTATGTTACACGTAACTACCTCACCTTCTATTGTGGCCTCGTCTGACTAAAGCCATGTCCTGGTGAAGTGGGACAGTGGACGATGCAGAGTGGTGTTGGTTGCCCTCACCGCTGTGGGCAGAGGCAGGATTACACTGTCACCATGTCTTTCCAGTCCTGGGAATCCACGTTGGCTGTGGTCAGGAAGGTCTTGGAGGCATCGTAGTCACTGCCACACTCCGCCCTGTCCACGGTGACAGAGACCACGGGCTCCACTCCTGTCAGCGCTTCGCTGTCACTGTTCTCTGTGTTGGCATTGGCAGTGGTGGCAGTGATGTTCTCCGGACTGATGTCAATGATCTCACCATTGTCAGCACCGCTGATGGCAGTACCATTCTCCACGCCGTTTCCATTCCTATGACCATCCTTAGCACTGTTCTTCCTGTCAGTGTCATGGCCACCTACGTCACTAACATGGTGACTGTTGGCACTACGGCTTTTGGCACTGCTGGCACTGCCATGGATGCCGCTCCCTGGTGTGATGGTGGCCGCCCTTGCCTGCTGATCTGAGCTGACTGGCCTCTCTGAACTCGGACTTTTCCTGGCCTGGGACAGAGGCCTCGCGGTGTCGGAGGAGGAAGAAACCTTGATGGCTGCTTCGTGCTCCGCCTTCTGCTGTGCAGAAACAACGTCTGCCTCACTGTTTCTGCCCTGTGAAGGGCTGCTTCTGCCTTCAGTGAGGTCAGCTGGGAAGATGTTTTCGATGGTGGTATTGATGTCGGAAAATTCAGTGACTGAGTTTGTCGTATTCTTTGCCTCTGAGTTGCTGCTTTTGGTATCGTCCATTGAAGAAATGGAGAACACTGCCTGGGCATTATCCGTGAAGACGTCTTCGTTCAAAGCCATGTTCTGCAATTCTTCCCGTGCTGGTCTGTCATGGGCAGTCAGGATAGGAGGGTCTGCTGATGCTGGGTGGTCCTTTGCTGTGCTCAAAGGGGCATCGGACTCCTTAGAACTGTTGGCGCTCAAATGACTGGCACCCTGTGAGGTCTGGGAGTCGTCAGATATCGGTATATTTTCTTGACTCTTCTTCGTGGGGCTTTGTTGTATGAGAGATTCTGATTGGTGACCCTGCTGTTCTGTATCTTTCCTACTGTCCGGACGTTCAGAGGAAGGGACGTTCAGGTCATCACCGATCAGTTCTGCAGTCTGCTTTTCTTCCAGGCCATGTTGGCTGGTTTGGGGGCAGACCCGCTGGTCACTGTTGTGCTGATTCTGTGCACTCTCCATGACTGTCACCTCTTGGTTGACATCTGCAGAGGGACTGGGGGCAGAGGGTTGCACTTTGGCTGACGGGGAGTCTGCCGCGTTCTTTCCTCTCTGAACAGCGTCATTTCCCGGAGATTCGTTCTGCCCAGAAGTGCTGTGCGTGGAGCTGAAGGCAGGCTGATCAAGACTGTTGGAGCTACTGACGTCTGCTTCCCTGCTGACCACGTCAGCATCAGCAGTCAGCTGCATCGCCTGCTGCGGCCCCTGAACCCCATCATGACTGTGTGAGGAGGAGAGGTCTTTGCTGTCGCCCTCCCCGCTCTGTGTGTGCGCCAGGTGTTCTCGGCCTGTCTGGATCACCTCCAGGTAGGCGTCATAGCGGGGCAACAGACGCGCCCTGTTGTCAGCCGACATGGGGGTCTGGTCGTTCCGGACGTGGACGGTTTCTGTGGCGGCAGTGTCGCTCAGCGGCCGCTGGTACTCGTCCGTGGATTCCACCAGCGAGTCCACGTCCTCCCTGGTGTCGGTGGGCACGGCGTCCAGGAAAGACACCCGGTGCGGTTCTTTGCCGCCCGACTTGGGCCTGCCGTAGCTGACGGGCAGCTGCTGAATGGTGGGCGTCATGGTCTGGGAGAGGGGTCTGGAGGAGCCGGCACGTCTGGTGGGGCCTTCAGGCGGCTCTCCCGGGGAACTGGGGACAGAGCCGCCGTGCTGAGACTTGGTGGAGGTGGGGCTGTCCTCCTCCACGTCGCTGCGGAAGACGCTGTGGTGCTGCAGGAAGGAGGGGAGGGTGGTGAGGGGCCTGTCCATCCCGTTCTTCCTGTGCACCCCTCGTCGCCTCTCCTGCGACTTGTTGGCCTCTCGAGCCTTCCTGAGGGTGGTTTCCCCGGGCGTGGGCTGGCTGTCGTAGGACAGGTAGTGACCCGGGGTCAGGGCGTTGACCTCGCTGACGGCGGCGAAGCTTCGCTCTCTCCGGCACCGCTCCAGCCGCACCTCCAGGTCAAAGGAGAGGTTCTGCTCCACCACGGTGGGGGTGCCGCTGCTGCTCAGGGCCAGGAAGGAGTCCTGCGCCGCTCCCAGCTTGTGGTGGAACCTGTGGGGGCCGGCCTGTCTGCGGGAGAGGAGGAGGAGGAGGAGGCGGCGTGCGGCACCCTGCTGACGGTGTGCATCAGGCTGCCGGCCAGCACCAGGTCCGGCGTGGGCAGCTGCTCCTTGGGGTCGATAGGGAAGGCTCGGCCGTCCCTGGCCAGGAAGGAGATGTTGACTCTCTGCCGCGGGCTGAGGGTGGTGGGCGAGTTCTCCAGGCGCGTGGAGTGCCAGGCCTGCTTCTGGCGGCTCAGGGGGAAGGGGTTGAGGTAGGCCAGGTGCCGACGACCCGGTTGGGTGACGGTGATCTTGTCGCCCATCAGACACACGTTCTGGTGATGCAGTGGCTTGTCTCGGGTGTAGGCCGCCATCAGGTTACTGGATTCCCGCACCAGACCTCCCGAGGAGTCTTGAGCAGAACCCAGTCCATGGGCTGCGTCCTCGTGACTGTTGCTGCTGCTGCTGCTGCCGGCAGCTATGCCAGCAGACCCTGAGGGCACGGGCAGTCCACTGTCCTCCCCTAGCGAGGTCTTGGACCTGTCCTGTCTGGACACGAAGCTGGGGATCAGGTCTTGCCGGTGCTCAGCCAGCGTGTCGCCGTCAAAGCCGAACTCCGCCTTAGGGTGCAGCTTGAGGGGCAGGCGGTGGAGGGGGGAGTCCAGGCTGTGCCGGCTGCTGGCCTCCCGCATCCTCCGCTGCTCCCTCAGCTCGCGCAGGAACTGGCCCAGGTTGGGGGGCGGGGGGATGCCGCCGTTACGGGAGGAGTCCGTGCTGGAGTCGCCCTTGGCTGTCGGCTGCTCGCTGAAGCTGGGCAGACTCTTCTCACGCCGCCACACCTGCAACCACAGCCAGCACACCGGTCAGAGCTGATGGCGGTGAGGTAATAATGACTACAGCCTCTCCCTCTGCTTTCCCACTCATGGAATCCCACTTTACAGCTTAGTCTTTAGTCATCAACTAGGACTCTCTGACTAGGAGGCTTGACTCGCACACTCCTCATGTGCTGCAGCCCTGGGGGCTGGTTGGCCTTTGGAGAACATCTCCAACGCTGACTGTCCTTATGCCCTCTTGGCCGAGAGAGTGGGGATGTACTGTGGGCAAGGCATCTCCACTATTATGAAATTGCTGCCCAGTTTCCGAAACGGCAGCTGCCTCCTCTGCTGATTTGGAGGTCATCGTCGAACACGACGAACAAACATGTGAATAATGATTATATGGAATTTATATTGCGCTATATCTTGTAAAACTAATTAAAATCGCGTGCATTCAGCCTATTCTTACACATGCAACCAATCACAAGTAGTTTTAACAAATTCGAATCAATCAACTGTCTCTGGGGAGACTCGAACCCAAGTCCTCCAGCGCAAAGCCATCATCACACTGGCCAGCGTGCTACGGTGGCCAAACCCCCGTCAGTCTGTTGTCGTCTGTCTGCGTGTTGCTGTCAGCTGTCCACTTGTCTGACACATCAGAGCCAGACCAGGGGATCGCCAGTGCGCCCAGTGAATATGATGGTGTCTCTCTCTTCTGACATGCCTACACATGCATTCGGTGAGCAAACACACGCACACAGACACGCGCGTGCACATACACACACGCGCGCATGCACGCACAGATACTTACACACACACACACACACACACACACACACACACACACACACACACACACACACACACACACACACACCCCACAAACACACACACCACACACACCATGATATGTGGACAGACACACTCGCATACATATATTCGCGGTTCGATTCTATATTTTTCTCATAATAAAGTCTCTGTCTCTGTCTGCCTGTCTGTCTGTCTCTCGCTCCCTTCTCTCTCTCTCTGTCTCTCTCTCGCCCCCCACCCCCTCTCTCTCTCGCCCTCCTCTCCACCTACCCACACATTTCGACTCTGTGTATTTCTTGCATGGTTTTATTCTGCTGGCGTTGTAAAAGCGTTTTCATGTAAACAAGTCCCGCGTGAGAAAGAAAGAAAGACCGCACAGTGAGAGAAAGAGAGAGAGAGAGAGAGAGAGAGAGAGAGAGAGAGAGAGAGAGAGAGAGAGAGAGAGAGAGAGGGAGAGAAAAGAGAGAGAGAGAGAGAGAGAGAGAGAGTAGAGAGAGAGAGAGAGAGAGAGGAAAAGAGAGGAGAGAGGAGAGAGGAGAGAGAGAGGAGAGAGAGGAGAGAGAGAGGGAGAGAGAGAGGGGGAGAGAGATAGAGAGGGAGAGAGAGAGAGGAGAGAGGAGAGAGAGAGAGAGAGAGAGAGGGGCGGGGGAGACAGACAGAGACAGAGAGGGAGAGATTAACAGAGACAGAGCGAGACAGAGAGACACTGAGATAAGTGAGACAAATGACAAACGACAATGCCATTTCGACGATAATGAATAAGCACCCATGTGCTTTTTTACATCCAGTCCCCGTCCGTAGGGTAATCATAATGATAAACCTAATACTCACACACTCACACAGTAACACCCCCCCCCTCCCCCAAACAAACAACAAAAAAAATATATAAAAAAACCCACATGAGAGAGGAGAGAGAGAGAGAGAAGGAGGGGAGAGAGAGAGAAGAGGAAGAGAGAAGGGGGAGAGAGAGAGAGAGAAAAAATGAATGAATGCAAAAATGAATGATGAATGAATGATCTTTATTTTTTTAGCATTCAATAAGGGTTTTTGGGGTTTTTTTAAACCCGGGCCCCTTCCCCTGACTAGGGACAAAGGAAAAGGAAAAAGGAAAAGGAGCCCCTAACCTAAAAGGGCGTAGGGGAGCGAGGGTCAGAGCCTCACTTCTCTAGGGCCAGGTATTGAGGGCGGCCCCCATCTCTCCCTCGGTGCTTTACCTTCCCTGTGACCCAAAGGGCAGGTACCCATTTACAGCTGTATGAACGGGGGGGCTTTGTATAAACCCAAAGGGGCGCGCAAACGGTCCCATCCAACTGGTAACACGCTCGACGTGCTTAATTGGCTGGGGAAAGCGAGTGCTCCGACCCCTGAGCTTCCCGTCCCCTAGGGATATCAACAAAAAAAACCCCAAACAAAAAAAAAAACCACACGAAAAACACTGTTTTTGAGGAGGGCTCAACCACAGAGGAGAGAGGGGAGGGGAGAGAGGAGAGAAGAGAGAGAGAGAGAGAGAAAGAGAGAGGAGAGAGAGGAAAGAAGAAGAGAGAGAGAGACAGAGAGAGAGACAGAGACAGACAGACAACAGACGACAGGGGGGGGGGGGGGGGGGGGGTAGGGGGCGACTTTTTCATGACTGACCTCACCCTGTACCACAGCGAACAACAGACAGGTCACGCCTTTACTGACCTACTTGCTCGCCAGCAACGCCGCGGGTACTAACCCGAAAAAAGATACCCCCCCCCCCCCCCCCCCCCCCCCCCCCCCCCCCCTCCTTAGCTTATCCACCCCCCCCCCTCCCCCCGCATTTTCCCCCTGGTACCGCAAAGATGGCCATGACTATGTTGAGGCAGAAGGCTGTGTGTGTGTGTGTGGTGTGTGTGTGTGTGATGTGTGTGTGTGTGTGTTTGTGTGTGTGTGTGTGTGTTGTGTGTGTGTGTGTGTGTGTGTGTGTGTGTGTGTTGTGTGTGTGTGTATTGTGTGTGTGTGTGTATGTGTGTATGTTATGTGTGTTATGTGTGTGTTGTGTGTGTGTGTATGTGTGTGTGTATGTGTGTGTTGTGTGTGTGTGTGTGTGTGTGTGAAGTGAATGTGGATTCCTGAGGAACACACACGGCTAGTCGTTGGTGCCAGTCAGAGAAAAAAGGGCAGCAGATGAGAATATTTCGTTTTTTTCAGCGCTAATGTAGCCTACGTTTTGACAATGCCATGGGTGCAAATGTGTCTGTGTGAGAGTGTGTGTGTGTGCGCGCGCGCACGTGCGTGTGTGTAGGTGTGCAAGCGTGTGTGCGTGTATACGTGCACGCGCGTGTGTGTTAGTGTTAAATGTTCATTTAAATGACCAAAGATACTGGCAAATATGGTCTTATGAAATCCTTTATCACCAGCATACATCATGTGTAGTTTACAGGCCTGCTTCATGTGTTCTTGTCAAATTTCCGGCAGAAACATTAAAACGATTTTAATTATGCATTTAATATAACTACGATTTTTTTTTTTTTTTGGGGGGGATACGGGGCGGAGTATTCATGTGAAATACATCGTTGACAAATGTGTAGGGCAAACTGACAGGCCTATGTGGTTTCTGTTCAAGTTGTGTCAGCAATTCTGTCCCTTCAGTGTTCATGCAAATAGTCAGATTGCTATCAAGGTGTTCCTGAGCAAAAGTGTTCACAACTTCTAGCGCTGAATTGATTTCCTATTATTGTTATTATTATTAAATTACTATTACATTATTCATTTTTGACAAGAACGACCCAGGAACAGGCTTCCTGGTTCTTGTAGAACTGCATTATTTTCTCTTTTTTTCAAGCATGGTTTTTAACTGATAAAAGCCTGAATGGTGCATGCACGTTATCAATCGAATCAATCAACCAACCAACTAATCAATCAATCAATCAATCATTCAATCATCATTTACTTACCCACTCAATTGATCAACATTTTCACTTTTTGTGAAAAAAGCAAATGTGTGTGTGTGTGCGCGCGCGCGCGTGTGTGTGTTTTAAATGTTCATTATTCATGCATTTTATGTTTCAGTAAATCCCCTTCCCCTCCCTTCTCTTCTCTTTGTGCTAGCAATTATAAAAGGAATTTTTATTGGGTGGGTGGGGGTGGGGGGTCTTGTGTAACCAGACTCGTGAGTTGGTTTGCTCTTTCAACAGTCCTGTAGAAGAAGAATAACAGAGAGACGTGGGCAAAAAGCTTTGGTTCCATTGAAGTTACCCACTGAATTATTTATCAGGGGAAATCAATCCCATGACTGAGCATGCTTTCCAACAAGTCCTGACTTCATTGAAAAATGATATGGGACTGAGTGTTGTGAGAGTGTGTGCGTTGTGTGCGTGTGCGCGCGCTAGTGGCGAGGGGGGAGGAGGAGGGGCTAGGAGGGAGGAAAGAAAGTATCCTAATTGCTTCCCTTACCACAGATGACCCACCTGGCTGTGTATATGTTACTATTTTGAGCGACACCAGCAAGTTGTGAAAAACATCGTTTACTTTGGTATGGTGGTCGCTACAACCTAATGCGTATTTCGCCTGAGTAATGGTGAAAGGTAGACAGCTTGTAAATCTAGTCTGTGGTGAGAGAGAGAAAAAGAGAGATCTACATTTTGCTGTACATGTCAGCTGGTTAGTAGGGTCTGCTGGAAATGGATTTGGTTTACCCAGTTGCTAGTGAAACTTTGAAGTGTACGATGTTGCTGTTCAAACCAAGCTAAATAGACGTTTGGTCGGAGCAGTACGCGAATGGTCAGCGAGAAATCGAGCAAGAAACTACGTGAATGACATATTTAACCACATGGAGTGGTGGTCATGTAACGAGAGGGATGAAGAAGTACACCACATAGCAGAATACCCAACTTGTACACAGGTGTCCATGTTTAAATACAAATTCAGGCGCATTAATTTGATCAACTTGCATACAGGTGTCCATGTTTAAATACAAATTCAGGCGCATTAATTTGATTCATCACTTTTTACCGTTTATGCTGCAACTTCCTTTCGGAAGTAAACTTGCCATCACCTCGGAGAAATAAACAACGCCAAAAAACCTCTTAAGCAAGCAAAACAGATATACAATTATATTCTGAAAATAATTATAACTCATTGGTTTTTCACTATATCTTATGACTGGTATGAGATAAGATTAACACTCAAACTATATTTCTCTATTGAATACATATAAACAGACGCTTCTTATTTCATATTCAGAGTTCTCCATAATAATTCCTCACTACCTGAAGCGAAAACAAGCGTAGGCATGTTGTCACTATCAATCAACCTTTCCCTTGAATTTCTTCATAATTTAACGGATGACCATAACACTTCTGAATATTTGATCATCGAGACGCAAGGCCTTTACTACGCTTCCAGTGGTGAGAGGCAACACTCCTGTCTTCCTTGAAGAATTTGTTGGAATCTTCCTTGTAGTGGACTTCCTTGCCTGGGTTCACGTCTAGAACTCCGAACACCACTGCAAGAGACGTTCAGCAGTGGTGGCGTCACATCACTCTGTTCACACTGTCTGTATCGAGAGAAAATTAATGTCACTGCACAGCACTACAATATACTATACTACTCTACACTATACTACTCTACACTACACTGCCAGTGACTGAGGAAGTTTTGGTGCTTTAGGACGGGGAGGTGTGGGTAATGCTGGAGGTGTCCCGGTGTGGGTAATACTGGAGGTGTCCCGGTGTGGGTTATGCTGGAGGTGTGGGTAATGCTGGGAGTGAAGGGAGGGGAGGGGAGGACAGGTACGGTACATAACACGGCAGCCAACACCTGCTGCTCTGCATGTGTGTGGAGGTGCCCCCCCCCTGCTTCCTGATGGGTGTTTGCCAACAATCCTCTTCATCATGTGCCAACAATCCCCCTTCATCATGTGCCAGCAATCCTCTTCATCATGTGCCAACAATCCTCTTCATCATGTGCCAACAATCCTCTTCATCATGTGCCAGCAATCCTCTTCATCTTGTGCCAACAATCCTCTTCATCATGTGCCAGCAATCCTCTTCATCATGTGCCAATAATCCTCTTCATCATGTGCCAACAATCCTCTTCATCCTGTGCCAGCAATCCTCTTCATCCTGTGCCAGCAATCCTCTTCATCATGTGCCAATAATCCTCTTCATCCTGTGCCAGCAATCCTCTTCATCATGTGCCAGCAATCCTCTTCATCCTGTGCCAGCAATCCTCTTCATCCTGTGCCAGCAATCCTCTTCATCATGTGCCAACAATCCTCTTCATCATGTGCCAGCAATCCTCTTCATCATGTGCCAGCAATCCTCTTCAACCTGTGCCAACAATCCTCTTCATCCTGTGCCAATAATCCTCTTCATCCTGTGCCAGCAATCCTCTTCATCCTGTGCCAGCAATCCTCTTCATCCTGTGCCAGCAATCCTCTTCATCATGTTCCAGCAATCCTCTTCATCCTGTGCCAGCAATCCTCTTCATTCTGTGCCAACAATCCTCTTCATCATGTGCCAACAATCCTCTTCATCATGTGCCAGCAATCCTCTTCATCATGTGCCAGCAATCCTCTTCATCATGTGCCAGCAATCCTCTTCATCATGTGCCAGCAATCCTCTTCATCATGTGCCAGCAATCCTCTTCATCATGTGCCAGCAATCCTCTTCAACATGTGCCAACAATCCTCTTCATCCTGTGCCAGCAATCCTCTTCATCCTGTGCCAACAATCCTCTTCATCCTGTGCCAGCAATCCTCTTCATCCTGTGCCAACAATCCTCTTCATCATGTGCCAGCAATCCTCTTCATCATGTGCCAGCAATCCTCTTCATCCTGTGCCAGCAATCCTCTTCATTCTGTGCCAGCAATCCTCTTCATCATGTGCCAACAATCCTCTTCATCATGTGCCAGCAATCCTCTTCATCATGTGCCAGCAATCCTCTTCACCATGTGCCAGCAATCCTCTTCATCATGTGCCAGCAATCCTCTTCATCATGTGCCAGCAATCCTCTTCATCATGTGCCAGCAATCCTCTTCATCATGTGCCAACAATCCTCTTCATCATGTGCCAGCAATCCTCTTCATCATGTGCCAGCAATCCTCTTCATCATGTGCCAACAATCCTCTTCATCATGTGCCAGCAATCCTCTTCATCCTGTGCCAACAATCCTCTTCATCATGTGCCAACAATCCTCTTCATCCTGTGCCAACAATCCTCTTCATGATGGGTATTTGCCTACAATCCTCTTCATTTCGTTTTCAGGGAATCGGGCCTATCACAAAGGTGGACATTGAAGGACACCAGAGGTGACATGACATGACACCAAAGCCTTGCCAAGTTGCTGGTGTGGCTTTTTGCTGTTGGCTGTCATGTCAGCTGTAAAGTGGAAAGACCCCTTGCTCTACTTTCACCAAACTCCAAACCAGTCATTCTCAAGTTCTCACTGAAACTATCTTATAATGATGATGATGATAATAATAATATGTGGAATTTATATAGAGCTGAATCTTGTAAAACAAATCGAAGCGCTTGCACTTAAATCATTTTCAGGCATGCAACTTTCCTCAAATCTTCTGTACGCCCTATCAATAGCCTTTTTGAACGATTGTCAAGCCATACATTACTCTGTCTTTCTTGTTACCGTCAGTTCTTTTATGGGCGCTAGCTTGATGCATGTTGCATAATGATGTGACCTAGACAGCCTACATGGTCTCATCCAAGATGTCGTCAGCATGCATGCATACCGCCACTCATGCTGTAGAGGACTTGAGAAAAGTCTGCCTTCAGACGAGAAACGAACCCACTGCCTTTCGTTTTCAAAACGGGTATACCGATCTCAATAAACACAGAATTCAATAATTTGAATTTGGCATTTGATATTGCAAAAGGTCTCTGGCATAGTCCTATAGGACATTTGTTATAGTTAGTTTCATTAACGTTAATCACTTTTTATGTTTTTGTTTCGGTTTGGGTTTTTTTTATTATATCTTTTGCTTTGCACGGTTTCTTTTCATGATTAGACTACTTTTCCCCCCTCGCATTTTTCAGTAAGGCCTCCACCACCACCTCAATTCTCATACACCCCTTGTATTTTTTTTTCTCTCGTCTAATATCACTGAGAGTGAACAGACGTAAAATCGAAGACAACAACAACAACAAACACAGAATTCAGCTATCAAACTACTGGTGCCGGTATTGGTATGCCCGTCTTGAAAACGAAAGAGAGTGGTATGACTAGTGGACCACCGATTCATTTTTTTTTTTATCAACGCATGTATAAAGGAAACTCTGTGTAAGAGTGCGTGGTGCCAGAGTGGCCCAACGCTGGTTTAACAGCACAGTAAAGTCGAGGTAGGAGGTTGGAGGCCATAGGAATCCCACAGAAAGGCCTGGGTAAAGACTGGTTAAGACAGGTCCCCCTGGTCACTGCACCATGCTGGCATGCTTTCATTACTGTTTGCTGCTCTACTGCACAGATCTACGCCAGCCTTGTACAATAATCTTGATTTTCAGGAAACTAGCTGGTAGATCTAGATCTAGTATAAAACTGAAAACAACTTTGACGCTCAAGACCAAAAAAAAAAAAAAGTGAAAAGTAAAGAATAATTTTTGGGGTAGCACAAAACAGTGGCGGTTTTTTATGTACAGAAGGTATAATCCACGCATTTCTTTTCCTTTTACTTAAAACAAAAACCAAAACAAAATGAAAGAAATTAAAATGAAAAGAAGAGAGAGTGGAACCTTAATGAATCGAAAGTATGGATTTAAAATCTATCAAAGTGTTTTTCATATCTTGCTTACCCTAACACAGCCAAGGATTACACTGGTAAACAGAAGTTAGGATTTTAAACTGCATCTGTGTAAATCAATTAGGCCTACCTTCTTTTTGAAAAGTGAGGTTTTTGCAGGCAGGACATGATGCAGGGTTGAGTTAGATCTGTGTGATGCAGTTCTTGTCAGGTTAGATATTAGTCTGTGGTTCCCAGCTAAAGACACAGAACAATGCATGGGGATATCTATTATATCACGTCGCCATGTTTCCTTATCTGCATGGGGATATCTATTATATCATGTCGCCATGTTTTCCTTATCTGCATGGGGATATCTACTATATCATGTCTCCATGTTTTCCGTATCTGCATGGGGATATCTACTATATCATGTCGCCATGTTTTACTTATCTGCATGGGGATATTTGTGGTATCCTGTCGCCATGTTTTACCTATGAAATAGACTTTCCATCAAAGAGCCTTCATGAACAGGTCTGGGTTAAAACACCAGATCAAATTGTTGTAGAGTTTGTGGCTGAAAAAAACCCACAAGCGTTGTTCAGGTCAGACAAAAGACTGTTCGCACACCCTTTCTATCTCCCTGTCTGTTTCATGCATTTTGTTTTGTACACACACACACACACACACACACATGACGATAAAAGGGTGGAAGAAATTGAGTCCAGCCAGGCGACCAACAATAACACTCAGAGACACTCTGTCACACCTCATTCCCTCCAGGGCAGAAATCAGAGGAGCATTCACCTTCCTCTCAGACCTAACTGACACTGACAGGGGGCACTGACGGTGTCATTTGGACATGGTTGACTTAGATCTTCTGTCTGGTCTGCCTGCTTGTCTGCCTGACTTGTCTGCTGTGTCTGTGATCGGTATACAGCGCCGAATGCCCAGGGCTCTGTTCTATCAATTCAAAGAATGTGACACCTCCGGCATTTTGTTCTCTTGTCTCATTTTATAGAAAACATCTACTAATAGGACTAACAAAATGTAGAACACGACACTCCCTCCACACTCCCTCCACACACACACACATACATATTACACACACAACACACACAGAGTAACCCCCCCCCCCCCCCATACACAAAAGAGTACCCCCCCCCCCCCACACAGAACCCCCCCCCACACCACAGAGTAACCCCCCCCCCCACACACACAGTAACCCCCCCCCCCCCCCCACACCACAGAGTACCCCCCCCCCCCCACACCACACACACAGAGTACCCCCCCCCCCCCCCCCACACCCCCCCCCCCCCCCCCCCCCAACCCCCCCCCCCCCCACACACACACAGAGTACCCCCCCCCCCCACACACACACACAGAGTAACACCCCCCCCCCCCCCCACACACACACACAGAGTACCCCCCCTCCCCCACCCCCCCCACACACAGAGTACCCCCCCCCCCCCCCCCCCCCCACCCCCCCCCCCCCCCCACACACACACACACTAACCCTTTTAGTGAACGGTCGCAGCTCCACCACAGGTAAGGCCTCTCCGCCCTGGGCGGCCATCTTGATGCCGGCGCGCGTGGTGCGCTGCTGGTGATGCAGATGCTGCCTCTGCCAGGCCACGCTGCACACCCTGCCCTCCTCCACCCCTCCTCCAACAACACCCACCCCCACCCGGGATGACTTGACCAGAACCATGGTGGCGCTCTGGCCGTGACCTCAGCTGTGCAGGAAAGCAACGATCTGCTGCTGATCTCTTAGAGTCATCTGCCCCTTTTCCTCTAACCGGAAACGGGCGCCATGACAGATGTTGTTGTTGTCTTGATGATGATGGAAGAAGTGATGTGAAAGTTATCTTTTAAGATAGCCAACCAACAAACAAGAAAGAAAGTTCAGAGTTCAGGGGCTGCTGGAGTATGTTGCTGTTCCGAACAGGTCCTTGGTGAGGTGGACTGGCATGTCTTTCTGTCTCCTGCAACACACAGTGTGAATCTTTTGTCAGCTACATTTGAAATGTGTGTGTGTGTGTGTGTGTGTGTGTGTGTGTGTGTGAGAGAGAGAGAGAGAGAGAGAGAGAGAGACAGACAGACAGACAGACAAGACAGACAAAAAACGTAGTTCCTTCTTTTTGAGATTACCATTCCTATCAATGATGTGCCTGTTAGTGTTGTCGTTGCCCCTCATGGATGATTTAAGTTTTGTTGTTGTTTTTTTACCTGACTTGACAGACAGACAAACAGACGAGACAACCAACAGGTCTGACTTCACATTGCTGAAGGGACACCACACTGTTTTGTTAGCTTCAAAACACACTCCAAGTCAGATTAAGGACTAATTCCCAAACAGCTCACTTCAGTGTACAGGTCAGCTTTGGCTGGGTCAGCCTGAAAGCACACTGCTCTGGGGCAAAGGAGCCAAAGCAAACAGACCAAACCTTCAGCTTGTCTGTTTCGTCATGTATGGAAGGCCAGTTTAAGGTCCAGTTAGGAAAACAATTCATCAGAAATATCGCTGTCTTTTCCCCTCTTCTTAGAAACATGTCAAGATAGAACTGGAAAATATGAATTGCACAGGCAAGGATCTAGAGCTAGGAAACATGGTCTTTGAGTGGGGTGAAACCCGTCAGCACTGACATAATGAATACTTTTGAATTAGAAGACCACATCAAAAGTTAATTACCTGTTACCTTATTGTCATTTTGAGTGCGTGCGTACACACACACACACACTCTCTCTCTCTCTCTCTCGTAATCACTTGCAAAGGCCTGATGAAAAAAAGTATGTGAATGCTTTTTCTGTAACCCTTGGAAAATACAGAGAATTCATTTACATAATATGATACTTGTCCAAAAACATACATAGCTGTAACTAGAATCCAGCAACTGCTAGGACATATGATTATATCATACTGCACAGTGCAGTGCACAACCCACGCTTGATTAAGCAGGCTCAGACCAAGGTGTGGCGGCTGACTCCCCTGCACAGGTGATCTGTATTGTTCGGTTTGCCACGGCAGGTGTTTTGGCACATGTTGTCTTGCAATGCACACACGATACCTTTGCTCCTGAACAGGCTAGTTTATCACCCTAACGAGCGCTGCAGGTCAGTAAGGTCAGGTCAATGGGAAGATAGAACAGACACCCCGCTAAGTGACTACAAAGATCCTGTGTCATAGCCAGACAGTGTGGCCAGGTGTTCTCACAGATGTGTGCAATCTGTGGTGTACCGTGTTCACATTGTGTCACGAGTAACGGGGAACTTTGTCCAGACAATATTGGAATTGCTGAAAGTTGGTTTTTAAAAAAATGTTTGAGGCAGAGTGAGAAACATAGAGATGTGCTGTATTTCCCTCCTTCATCGTGTGTGTGTTGTTGTTCTTTCGATTCAACGTCTTTTCACTATAAGTGATATTAGACGATCGTGTGTGTGTGTGTGTGTGTGTGTGTGTGTGTAAGAGAGAGAGAGAGAGAGAGGAGAGAGAGAGAGGAGAGAGAGAGAGAGAGAGAGGAGAGAGAGAGAGAGAGCGAGCCAGACAGAAAGAGACAGAGAAAGACCAGCCTGACGGAGAAGGGACGGTACGGTGAACTACTACACTCCTCCTCCCACTGCCCAGGTTCACCTGGAGCAGGCTGTGTGGAATCTGTACTCGGTTTCATTTTGCATCTAATGCAATAATCAAAGTGACCACACGAGTTGCACGTTCTACGGGGCTACCCTTACATTGACAATCCAGACGTTTGACACTAATACGACAAATATATAAACTTTAGACCTTTCGTTTTTGTTCCAAGGTTGGCCATCTGTGAGAATTCTGCCTGTTTTCTCATCATGACCAGCAGCACACTCCGTCTGTGCAGACGATGTATACACTGGATATCATATATAAAGTATTGCTTCCACAGTCCATTCCTATCCACACAGGTGACACGATCTTCTCAGGAAGGTGGAATGAGGTTTCATGTGTAACTCGGCAGTCTATGGATATGTTCACTAATCCTAAAAACAGGACAACGACTGGCGTTTTCACAAACTGTTGGCTCCAAAGAGAAAGTATTCTCCAATAAAATGTGATGGCCACGAATAGGACTCGAAATTATCTTCAAATCAAGCGTCAAACGTCTTGATGCCCACTCGTCCAACCTGGCTGATTGACAACAACCAGCATTAAACAATGATAACACAACTGATTCACCATATTTAAAAGTGTCACTAACCAGGGAAATGATTATTTTAAAAAAGCCATCAATAAGAGGTTCAGAAAAAAAACCACAATGGGACACGCAGTACTTCCCTTTCAACATTTTGTATTTGTTCTAAAAACTTGTCGCTGTGCTTCCTTCACCCCTGCTGGCAGCTAGCAGCGGGTGACGCACGAGCTGGGCCTACATGAGGAAGTCAGTGTGCCGGGTCCCGTTTTCTCCACGCCGTTAGGCCTAGGCTTAATTTGATCTGTCTTTTCGAATCAGACCATGTGCCGAAATGGGCTGCACGCACACACACACACACACACACACACACACACACACATGCATGCACGTTAACGCCTCTCCCTCACTCGTCCATCTGGGCGCTTGTGGGTGAAGAAGGTTGCTAGTTATACTGCTGCAATGCACTGTGGGCAGGCTACCAGGCTGTGTAGACTGCGTGCATCCCCTCCCTGCCTGGTATAGAAACACGCAACACCAGTGGAGCGGACAATGGGACAACGGTAATATTGCTCTCCCCATACAGTCCATGTCGGCCGTTGTCCACCTTTTGCTTCGTCCTCCCCCCCCCCCCTTCCAAAACTCCCTCCCCCCCCTCTCTCTCTCTCTTATTTTTATAATATATATTTATTATATATATTATATATATATATATTTAATTTTTAGTGTGCGCGCGTGCGCATGTGTATGTGTTGTTGTTGTTGTTGTACTTGTTGC
Organism: Rapana venosa; assembly: GCA_028751875.1. Classification (NCBI taxonomy): domain Eukaryota; kingdom Metazoa; phylum Mollusca; class Gastropoda; order Neogastropoda; family Muricidae; genus Rapana; species Rapana venosa. The sequence continues at coordinate 1,369,656 of CM054152.1, forward strand.
TCATTATAAAACATGTTTAAAGTATTATTAACAAAAATGCACTGCGTGATTGCTTTTTGGGGGTTAAGAAAACAGAGTGATGTCAGGTGGCGAGGAGAAAGTTGGAGGGATCATTATCTGAGGACAGATAGTCTAGTGTTGTCCTATGTCAATGAGCCCAGCATGCAGGCTTTGACCTCCAGGCAGAGTTTGCTGACCTGCCAACTTCACGCAGAATAATAAAATTATGAATTGTGAGACAGAAAGTAGTCTTCAAACATGGGTTGATCACGTTTTAAGAAGCAATGGCAACATCCAACACATTCCCACTGCATAGCAGCTCATTTCATTGTACAGGTTGCATCCTGGGCATTTTCCTATTTCCATAACCCACGAAGGCTGACATGAATTAGGGGATCTTTTACGTGCATATTTGATCGTCTACATGTGAACATACATGAACAGAATTAAGAAGCTGGGAGGTCTGCAGGTGAAGTTGATGTGGGAGAAAGGCAAAATGCCCTCCCTTCATTCACCAGACCCCATCGAGATTTGACCTCATAGACCCAGGGGATTGAAGTGTACAGTCTTAGCCACTCCCCTTTTTCCTTCATGCAAACCTAACAGTTTTCTCACTGGTCCCATGGCAGATTTCGAGTTTCCAAGTGACGCAAAACACTCTGTAGATCTCCATAAGGGTTCAAGCTGTGTCTAGAGACAGAGACAGGAGGGAAAACACAGCTCTATAGACAGACAGAAGAGGGAAAGCACAGCTCTATAGACAGACAAAAGAGGGAAAGCACAGCTCTATAGACAGACAGAAGAGTGGAAACACAGCTGTACAGACAGAAGAGGGAAAACACAGCTCTACAGACAGAAGAGGGAAAACACAGCTCTACAGACAGACAGAAGAGGGAAAACACAGCTCTACAGACAGACAGAAGAGGGAAAACACAGCTCTACAGACAGACAGAAGAGGGAAAACACAGCTCTACAGACAGAAGAGGGAAAACACAGCTCTACAGACAGACAGAAGAGGGAAAACACAGCTCTACAGACAGACAGAAGAGGGAAAACACAGCTCTACAGACAGACAGAAGAGGGAAAACACAGCTCTACAGACAGAAGAGGGAAAACACAGCTCTACAGACAGAAGAAGGAAAACACAGCTCTACAGACAGACAGAAGAGGGAAAACACAGCTCTACAGACAGAAGAGGGAAAACACAGCTCTACAGACAGAAGAGGGAAAACACAGCTCTACAGACAGACAGAAGAGGGAAAACACAGCTCTACAGACAGACAGAAGAGGGAAAACACAGCTCTACAGACAGACAGAAGAGGGAAAACACAGCTCTACAGACAGACAGAAGAGGGAAAACACAGCTCTACAGACAGAAGAGGGAAAACACAGCTCTACAGACAGAAGAGGGAAAACACAGCTCTACAGACAGAAGAGGGAAAACACAGCTCTACAGACAGACAGAAGAGGGAAAACACAGCTCTACAGACAGACAGAAGAGGGAAAACACAGCTCTACAGACAGACAGAGAGGGAAAACACAGCTCTACAGGACAGACAGAAGGAGGAAAACACAGCTCTACAGACAGACAGAAGAGGGAAAACACAGCTCTACAGACAGACAGAAGAGGGAAAACACAGCTCTACAGACAGACAGAAGAGGGAAAACACAGCTCTACAGACAGACAGAAGAGGGAAAACACAGCTCTACAGACAGACAGAAGAGGGAAAACACAGCTCTACAGACAGACAGAAGAGGGAAAACACAGCTCTACAGACAGACAGAAGAGGGAAAACACAGCTCTACAGACAGACAGAAGAGGGAAAACACAGCTCTACAGACAGACAGAAGAGGGAAAACACAGCTCTACAGACAGACAGAAGAGGGAAAACACAGCTCTACAGACAGACAGAAGAGGGAAAACACAGCTCTACAGACAGACAGAAGAGGGAAAACACAGCTCTAAGACAGACAGAAGAGGGAAAAACACAGGAGCTCTACAGACAGAAGAGGGAAACACAGCTCTACAGACAGACAGAAGAGGGAAAACACAGCTCTACAGACAGAAGAGGGAAACACAGCTCTACAGAAGCAAGAGGGAAAACACAGCTCTACAGACAGACAGAAGAGGGAAAACACAGCTCTACAGACAGAAGAGAGGGAAAACACAGCTCTACAGACAGACAGAGAGGAAAACACAGCTCTACAGACAGACAGAAGAGGGAAAACACAGCTCTACAGACAGACAGAAGAGGGAAAACACAGCTCTAGACAAAAGGACAGACAGAAAGAGGGAAAACACAGCTCTACAGACAGACAGAAGAGGGAAAACACAGCTCTACAGACAGAAGAGGGAAACACAGCTCTACAGAGACAGAAGAGGGAAAACACAGCTCTACAGACAGACAGAAGAGGGAAAACACAGCTCTAGCAGACAGAAGAGGGAAAACACAGCTCTACAGACAGACAGAGAGGGAAAACACAGCTCTACAGACAGAAGAAGAGGGAAAACACAGCTCTACAGACAGACAGAAGAGGGAAAACACAGCTCTACAGACAGACAGAAGAGGGAAAACACAGCTCTACAGACAGACAGAAGAGGGAAAACACAGCTTACACAGACAGAAGAGGGAAAACACAGCTCTAAGACAGACAGAAGAGGGAAAACACAGCTCTACAGACAGAAGAAAGAAAACACAGCTCTACAGACAGACAGAAGAGGGAAAACACAGCTCTACAGACAGACAGAAGAGGAAAACACAGCTCTACAGACAGACAGAAGAGGGAAAACACAGCTCTATAGACAGACAGAAGA
>CM054152.1:1379970-1417470 GCA_028751875.1 Rapana venosa
TTTTTCTTTTCCTGTCTACAACTGAAGTTTTTTCCCTATCAGAGTGGCTTTTTGTCTACAGATGTTTTGCCAGGGCAACTCCCTTGTTGTCGTGGGTTCTTTTACGTGCGCTAAATAATTATGTGTAACACTCGGGACTTCGGTTTATCGTCTCATCTGAAAGACTACAACCAGACCACCACTCAGGTCTAGTGGATGGGGGAAAAGTTTCAGGCCCAAACGAGGATCAAACCACCACACACTTGGAACCCGAACATTTCACTTTCTAGGCAGGTGGTTACCTCTGGACCACCGACCACCGTATGTTTTGTATCATATTGTTTTTATTTCTCTCTTTATTTCTCTATTTCATATTTCCAAATGATTTTCATTTTTCGAACCTATCGTTTGGAGATTTCTTAGGGAATAGAAGGAAGGGGTGTGGAGGTTGAAAACTGAGTGAAGATGGCACAATTTACCTGTCTGTTCACCTGTGGAGAGGTCTTATTCATAACGACAACTATTTACAACAATTAAACAACAACAACAACAACAACAACAACACAACAACACACACACACACACACACACACACACACACACACACACACACACACACACACACACACACGCACGCACGCACGCACGCACGCACGCACGCACACACACACACACACACACACACACACACACCATACGATTAAAAACCCCCACTCCAGTACTTACAAGGACACCTGAAATCTCTGGCCCCAAAACTTCCAGAGGGTTGTCCGTTCTGTCAGGACAATGCCTTACCAACTGTCGGTAAATGGATCACACAAGGCATCACATTTCACAATGGGTCAGGTTTCCATTGCACACCCGAAACTCCACACACACTCCGGGCTATACTTGATCCTAATCAATGTTTTGCCGTTGTTCTTATTCTCCTTATCAGCGCCTCTGTATGGTCAAATGATGGCAACATTGTCATGGACAAACTTAACTGCTGTGGCTTCATTTCAGATATCATACTTCCTTTTCGATCGTTCAAAGAGCTAAGCACTATCGTCTGCTTGATGTAAATTAATATACAGACGACTTCCAGTGATGAAAAAAAAACATTGGACAAAAAAAAAATCAGTAAAACTCCTGTTTATTCTGTGTTGTTCACTGCACCTTGGATCGCACAGCCCAGAAGTCTGGCTGTGAAGTGTAGCCTAGCTCAGGCCCAGTGGTGGCGTTGATACACAGCTGGGGGTGGGGGCACACCTCCGCTCCTTAATGCCCCAGCAAAACTGCTCTCGTCTGCTTGGCTGACGCTCTCGCTCTGTCGGCCGGTACGCTGTCTGGTTGACGACGGCAAGCCGTTAGCCAAGACTGCCTGACCTTCACCCTGCCTGGGTCCTGGTGGAACATTGGATACGACTAAAGATTGTTTGAACAATCAAACGGACAGCGTTTAATGTCGATAGCACAGCCGCCAAGAACTATACTCTGACACAAAGAGTGACAGCTAGCCAGTTGGCATATGTATATTTGCAGTCATAGTGAACAATATTAGCATGGGAAACAATGAACCCGTGTCCTCTGGGAGACATGGAAAACAATGAAGTTCTGCAGCACTCTTGGAACTGGACAATTTTGACACTTTCGGTTTGCCATAGATAAGTTTGGAGCCTGCTGTCTGGACATATTCAGCAGCACTGACACCCCAGCATCAATGCACACTGTGTAGGCATACATCACTTTTCCTAAGATCACATGACTTTGAAAACCAGGAGCCCCAATTGTCATAATACCATAGAAATAGCAAGTAAAGCTTCAAACTACTTTAAACTGAAGAAGCAAAACTTGGTAACAACTTTTATGTGAGCACCAAAGCAGAGTTCATAAAAATGACAGTACTGGTGTTAAGTACCATTAGATCAAGTGATGAAAACCGCAACTGAAAGTGAACATGAGCTCCTTTATGCATGATTTTTTACTGTCTGAATTAATATGAATAATGTCTACACAGGATAGGGGATGGGATAGCTCAGTGGTCAGAGCACTCGCTTTCTCCCTGCTAAGGTTAAACAGCGAGGGTGGTTACCATTTGGATGGGTGACCATTCGCACACCTTGGCTTTATTACAGTCCCCCAGTTCACCCAGCTATAAATGGGTACCTGCCTCTTTAGGGTCAGGGAAGGAAAAGCAGCATGGGAGAAGAGAAGGGCACCGCCCTCAAAATGCTGGCCTCTAGACAAGTTGAGGTCTCTGATGCCTCACCCCCCTACAACCACAAAGGTTATGGGAGACGTTTACCTTTACCTACACAGGATATATACACTGGCACATTAAAATTCAATTACTCTGCCTTTCTTTTCAAAGCCATTCTAGGCAACAAGAAAATAATTATGATGAACACAAAATAAACTGTAATTTTCACTTTGCTGTGCCAACAATTTAAGGATAATTAAACTGATAGAGAACACCAGAGTGGCAGCTGTCCTGAAAGGAAGCACACCAGGGGCACATAATCAATTCTCATCATCTTTGTGCCTCTCTGTGTAACTGTTTTGCTATAACAGTGGCATTTTCTACAGAAATTCGCTAGTGACATCTGTCTCCAAGCTGTGAATTATTTTGTGGTGTGTGTGTGTGTGTGTGTGTGTGTGTGTGTGTGTGTGTGTGTGTGTGTGTGTGTGTGTGTGTGATAAGCTTTGAATCCATTTTATTTTATATGTATCTATGTTGGTGGGGGGTGGGATAGTTTAGTGGTCAGAGTACTGGCTTTCCCCAAATAAGGTTAAGCAGCATCAAGCAAGGTTACCACTTGGATGAGTGACCAATTGCATGCCTTGGCTTTAGTACGGTCCCCCAGTTCACCCAGCTGTAAATGGGTACTGGTCTCTTTAGGGTCAGGGAAGGAAAAGCAGTGAGGGAGAGGAGATGGGCGCTGCTCTCAATATGCTGGCCCCTTGAGAAGCTGAGGTCTCTAATGCCTACTCCCCTATGACCACTTAGGTTATGGGACACTTTTACCTTACCATTTTAAAGAGGAAGAGATGATAGATTATGGAAAAGAGGGCGAGCAGGTAGGTTAGGGGGAAGGTAGGGGTAATTTAGGGTGGAAGAGGGGGTAGAATAGGGATGGGAGGCAGTTTGCAGGGAGGGGGAAAATTAGGGGAGGGAGGGATAGGGGTGGGAAGGAAAGGGGAGGGAGGGGGTGTGTTAGGGGGAGAAAGAAAGAGGTGAAAATATTAAAGAATTGAGGGTTAGGTTAGGGAGGAGGTTGGGGATCGGTTGGGAGAAGGAGGTAGGATGGGGGAGGAGGGGGTAGGTAATGGGGAGTGGGGAGGTAGGTTAGGGGAAGAAGAAGGGAGTAGAAAAGGGGAGGGAGATGGAAGGTTAGGGCAGGTTACATTTGTCACGGTCTGTAATAAAGGGCCCATACATACAGTTATTTTTTAGCATAAAAATAATCATTGGGAAACGGAGGGCCAATGTGGTGTTTCCCAAGCCAATATTGTAGAGGAGGGTCCAAAGCATGCATATGCCAAAAGGCAGGCTGTCACTCTGTGTTGCAGGTTTTGACCACTAGCCTTGCATTAGGCACTGGACAACGATGGAAAAGTATAACAACAGTCCGAACTGAAATCTAAAGTAGCGACTGTCAAACATTTTTACACACACACACACACACACTCACATAGCGTTCAGTTGACAGTTGTTTTTAGTTATGGTTTATATTCCTGCCAACACTTCTACTGTTTTCTGAGTTGCGTTACGTATGAGGCAGTCTAGGTACTACTTGTAGAGCAAGTAGCTAGGTGTCACTCCATGGTCTGTTCCATTTACATGAATGCCTTCTACACCAGTCTTTAACGTCTGGCATTGCTTCACTCTAGTCGTCTTTTTTTCTCTCGCCCCTCTCCCCGTCTTTTACTAGACTTAAAAAAAAGTGTATGAGGGAGGCTATGGCCAGTGGTGGACACTGTTCAACTTCAATCATTTTTCTGTAGACATGGCTTGTGACTACTGGATGTCTTCTTTCTATTGAGATGATAAAGTGCTGATGTTTGGTTTGGTATTGTCTTGTGATGTGTGCGAGGTGATGGTCTATACTGTGCTGTGTTTTTCTTCTGTGATAAATGATTTTCTCTGTTCACTTTTTTTTTATGTAGGGCTTGTAACCCACATGAATGTATCTGTCTGTGAGATAATAGAAGTTATTGAATTGAATTGAATTGAAATCCCATGGGTCCATAAAGTCGAGGGTTCGAATCTCGGCGGGGTCTGGTGAATTAAAGGGGGTAGGGTTACTACAATCTCCCAGGTCAACTTCAAGTGCATACATTTTTTTTTTATACCACTTTAAGTCACGAGATTTCTCTGCGTGAAATTCGGGCTGCTCTCCCCGGGGAGAGCGCGTCGCCACAAGAGCAGCGCCACCCTTTTTTTTTCTTTGGGTCTGCAACTGTATTTGTTTCCCTATCAGAGTGGCTTTTTTCTAAGAATTTTGCCAGGGACAACTCCCTTGTTGCCGTGAGTTCTTTTACGTGCGCTGAAAATTTTGTGTAACACACGGGACCTCGGTTTATCGTCTCATCCGAAAGACTAGCGCCCAGACCACCACTCATGGTCTAATGGATGGGGAAAAATTTCGGGCCCAAACGGGTACGAACCGCGCACACACCCGACCCGGACTTTTCGCATTCTAGAGAGGCGCGTTACCTCTAGACCACCGATCCACATGCCAGTGCCTTTATTCCCTTCGTGTTTATAGGCTTCACATGCAGAAGATGAAATATGCACGTTAAAGATTCCCTTCCTCCATGGGGATGCCGGGAGCCTGTCAGAACAAACTGCATCGTCGCCTTGTGGAAATTCTGTGCCAGGAATTCCCTCTTTTCTCTCTCTCTTGTTCATGTTCTTCCTGTCACATCTTTCTTGACTCAATTGTCTTCTTGGACCACCCTCCTGCCTTTTTTCCCAGACAGACTTGACCGTTAACTCTCCTTCACCCCCATGTCAGATGCACTGGGCCTGACTTGTCAGAGCTTAATCAACAGCAGTGCCACGTCTTGTTGCTCATATGACAGACAGCAATAGGCGCTGTCTGAGGGTTCCACCACGTCAACGAAGAGGATTCTGTATTTCAAGCAATCGTCATGTATTGCAGTCATGAAGTTTTTAGGTCATGTATTGCAGTCATGAAGTTTTTACGTCATGTATATCAGTCATGAAGTTTTTATTTATTTTATTTCATTTCATTCTTTCATATCGAGGGTAATGGAGTAAGTAGCTAGTTCTATAGAACTTTTCCAGGGACAACCCTTGTAGCTGCTGAGTTTTTTTTTTTTATATGTGTGCTACAAGTGTTGCACACGTGACCTCAATTTATCGTCTCATTGCGAAAGACTTGCATGCAGACCACCACTCAAGATCACAGGGATAAGTTCGAGCTCAACCAGGGATCGAGCCCATCTTCTCACTTTCAAGGCAGGTGTACTCTGAACCCTGTAGTTACTAAACACCCATCCACCTGCCCTCTGGTAAGACCGACAGATCATTGATGATGGTCACCTTTCATTCAGGGACGCGTCACTCACTGTACTGGTGGTGGTAGGATGGCAGAGAAACAGTCCTGTCCACACTGGTCTGGAGCTCTTCAGGTCAAGCTTTTGTTCCCGGGTCCTACCCCCCCAACAAGTCTGAGATTGTGTTTAGTGGCATTGCGTCACTCCTGTCCGCTATGGCTTTCTGCCGGTGTCAAAAGCCTTTATTTTAACCCCGACCCATGTGAAGGTGATCCACGCCGAGTTCATTTCTACAGTTACAGACCTGTGGCACACTTACACACTGAACAAAGCTGTGAACTGAACGCTGGACACTGAACAAAGCTGCAAAGTGAACGCTGCAAAGTGAACAAAGCTGTGAACTGAACGCTGGACACTGAACAAAGCTGTTGAGTGAACGCTGGAAAGTGAACAAAGCTGGATTGACCGCTGGACACTGGTAAGAGCTGTGGACTGAAGGCTTACAGCTGGTCAGGTGAGGTGATTCTGTGGAGCAGTTGACATCAACAGGAACATGATCGATCAGACAGGAGAACACATTGATGACAAATGTTTGGGGTTCTACTTTTTAACCAGTATGACTTGATTTCTTCCTCTTCTTAGGCGTTTCCTGCCTGGCGATGGTGCTTTACATGGCCATAGTGGGTGGGAGGGTAGCGCCTGGTCTTCTCCTAGGCTTGTCACTGTGCAGCAGGTCTGTCTTCCCGCTGGTCTCAGCTGAAACATACCAGCTTCAGGGCAGATTCTAAATTGACTCACCGACAAAGTACAGCAGAATGGATCCATTTTCTCTGGAAAAATGCTTGTCAGGGTGTAGAGAGAAGAGGGACATGACTGTGGCTGACTGTCCTCCTTGAAGATCAGACAGTCTGCAGAACTACGTGAAGACCGCCACCCCGGCAGTGGCCTCTTTGTCTGGTGATTCATGCATTCATTGGTTGATTGATTGATTGATACAGCATAGAGCCCCACTGGCCACAGAGGCCGTACCAGGGCCGTCACCTTGTTTGCCCTATCACCTACTGCAGCAACGACCACTTCGTGATGTCAATATGAGGAAGGTGGCAGGATGGTTAAGACGTTCGCCTGCCAACAAGTCAACCGTGAGGTTGTGGGTTTGATTCCCAGCCTCGCCCTTTCTTCCCAGTTTGACAAAAAAATCGAACTGAATCTCAAAGTCCTTTGGATGAGACTATAAACCGAGGCCCCCATGTGCCAACGCATGCAGAACATCTTGCGCACACGTTAAATCCTGTTCCGCTTTTCGAAAGAGTAGGCCATTGTGTGCCGGTTGGAAAAGATGAAAAAATTTACAAAACCGTATACACACAGGGACTAGATGTAAAAAATCACACGAGTGCTTATTCCATTATCCTCGATATAAAAGAATAAATAAAATAAATATTGCTATGATATTTTATGCAGTTTTTGTTGTTGTCTCACTTCTTGTTGCACGTTCCCCAGTTGAACACTGGGGTGGGGGGGGGGGGGGTCACCCAGCACATGCACACCGACTCGCTCATCCCACCTGGGAATAACCACTGTGAGATAGGAAGTACACACTGGATGAGAAGTGTGCATGTGTATGACTCTTCCCAAGTACCATGCCACATAGGCAGCCATACTCTGACTTCTGGCCAGTCCATCCCTGTCACGGTCTGCTCTGGCTCTGAAGCCCAAGAACCTGTCTAGAAAGCGAAAAGTCCGGGTCGGAAGTGGGCGGCGGTTCGTACCCCGTTTGGACCGGAAAATTTTCCCCCATCCATTAGACCATGAGTGGTGGTCTGGGCGCTAGTCTTTCGGATGAGACGATAAACCGAGGTCCCGTGTGTTACACGTAATTATTTAGCGCACGTAAAAGAACCCACGGCAACAAGAGAGTTGTCCCTGGCAAAATTCTTAGAAAAAAGCCACTCTGATAGGGAAACAAAATACAGTTGCAGACATGAAAAAGAAAAAACAAAAGGGTGGCGCTGCTCTTGTGGCGACACGCTCTCCCCGGGGAGAGCAGCCCGAATTTCACGGAGAGAAATCTGCCGTGACTTAAAGTGGTATGAAATGAAATCTGAGCGCTTTGATTTGTTGCTTTACAAGATTCAGCGCTATATAAATTCCATACATTATTATTACTTGGCAGTGTAGGCCCCCAGAGGTGATGGGCATTCTTGTCGAGTGATCACGCCTTTGGATGACACTGATGTCCTGTGAGCGAATGCATGCAGAACATCTTGCACACACATTAAAACCTATTCCAACTTTCGGAAGAGTAGGCCGTTTATGGTGGTGGTGGGAATGGATGACAAAATTGCATACACATGGGGACAGGATGAAAAACAAGCACACACGTGCTTATTCCATTATCATCAAAATAAAAGAATAAGTAAATAAAAACTCCCACCACATTTCAGTTCTTTCATGCTGTCTACATTCACAGGCAGAAACAGCTAACAAACGAGAGGAAGTTATCATTTTATTTATTGTTATTATTAATGCAGACAGTGATATGTAACAGCAGCAGAAAAAGGTAGAGTAATGAGAGATACATCACAGCCTCTTCTGGCCTACAGCACAGCCTGGCACTGAAAGCAGCACATGTAGACTTGGATAACAACCGACACGTCAAATCCAACACCTGCAGCAGTCTCACCTCACCTCTGTCAGCCAACAACACTCACAGAAAAGCATATAAACAAGAGGAACTGACATACATTGGAATGTCGTTATATATAACCAGTATCCATGTCAATGAGTTAATTATGCATCACACACACATGTACACATAATCCACGAAATAAAACTCCAAACTGGTGAGTTTTATTCCAAAAGATAACTAAGCAGTTATAAAAAAACATGTTAGCCGAAGATAATATATCCACAGACTAAAAACCCAATAATGAATTTGTTAATATAGAAGCAACATCAAATGTCTAAAATATTAGTAAACTCTCACCATGAAAAGCAAAGAAACCAACAAACATGTGCTTTGCAGAAACAAAACGGTTCACGAAAAGCAAAGAAACCAACAAACATGTGCTTTGCAGAAACAAAACGGTTCAGCAACACAACTGGTTTAAAATTTGTGATCAGTAACAGAAACAAAATGGCTGTCCAGTACACTCAAAGTGCGGTATCATCGACCAACTGTGTGCATAAAAAGCAGCACACAAAACAAACACACAAGGCCAAAGAAGAAAACAGAAGCTGGAAAAAAAAAGAAGGTTAAACAAGGTTACTGAAACAATTTCAGCAATGGCTATACTTTCTCTGACATTTGTTCTGATGCTATTGCAACTTACTATGCTCCACATTCTGGCAATAACTGAAATTTTCAACAAACTGTTGAAAACAAAGTGAAAAATAAAGGGAGCAAAGAAAGCAGGTAACAAAAAAAGGGGGGACTACTTTCTCCTTCTGCAGCAAGATCCATTTACCCTGGTGATAAAACAACCTGAAACTTGCCACAGAAAAAACTTTTAATTTAACCCCAGAGTCCAGAATTCCCAACAACTTTGCTGTAACACACGATTTTGCAAGTAGCTCACTTGAAATCTCTGTCACAACTCTTGCACAGCGCATTTACACCCCCAAAATACAAAGTAAAAATCTCCCAGCACTTTCAGATACTTAAAGTGAACACCTCCCTGCCTTGGACTTGGTCACTCATGTCACTTTTGTCATCTTCACTTCACGTCACTTTTGTCATCTATAGCACTTTCCCAAAAGTTTTTAATCGAAGACTGGCTAGGCTCTTCTTATCTCAGTGCAAAAGAAAAGGCCATGGTTAACAAGAAAAGCTGTGATTGGTCAAGGGACAGATAACACAAACCTATCCAAAAGCTTGTTTCAGTAATCAGTTTCTCTTTGTAACTCTGCCTTTTAAAAAATATATATAAACAGAACATAGTAACTCTCCTGAACTTGGAAAATTTAAAAAATCATCTGGAATTCATGGTGTTCCCTGAAATTTGTGTATAATCATGGTCAGGAAAACTTTAGCAAAACTGGGATGGTAAGCAGAGCTATTTTTGTTTGTTAAGTATTTCAAACTTAAGATTACAGTATCCTTAACAATCATAAAACAGGTGGATTTTAACAGATAAAAAAGAATGAATAGATGAACTAAAGAATCCATGAATAAAATAAGAGTGAGAGAGAGAGAGAGAGAGGAAATGTGTAAGTGTGTACAAGTATGTTTTGTGTGTGTGTGCATGCATGTATGTATGATTATTTATATGGAAAATGGGACTTCCCACATGTATGTATGGGATTTTATATGCAGCATTTTACAAAAGTAAAAAAAAATCACAGGAATATGTAAAAAAAATATTTTGACAACTGCTAAACGCCAAAGCAAGAAATGGCAACAACAACAACAACAAGCAAGAATCATTAGCAAAGTTGTTCACTTCGATGTGAAATCAAATCTGAAAGGGGAGAAGAAACAGAATCACAGCATGACTAAATCAATGAAGTGAAAGAGAAGACACAGAATGGAAGCATGAGATTCTGAACAGTTAGTTGTGCAGCGACAGAAGGTAGAATAGCCAACAGTTCATCTTCACTTTTTAAAAAAAAAAGCTGAAATTCACCTCAATCTGGTGTCATGCAAAAAGACATTTTCTCACTTCAGATTCAAAGAGTAATAACAACCATAGAACCAGCAGTTTGTTACAAAAATATATTATATATATCAGCATTTCTTGTGAAAAGCACAAACTTATACAAACAAAAATAACAGATAGATATCAGCATTCGTCATCATTAAAACAGAAGTAGATTTTGTGCTTTGTTGTAGTAGTTTCTTCATACAGCCTCGAGAGACCCATGAATTGCAGCCTGAAAATCCAGTTTGGCTGGTTTCCACAAAAACAGTCATTTAGTTGTTGGGGGGGGGGGGGGGGGGGGGGGGGTAGGGGGTGCACACAACTGTCAAGTCAGTTTCATTTAGTTTGGTGGGGTGGCAAGAGACGGGGGTCCACAAAGTTTCATTTTAGCTTGTGGGGGGGACGGGGCACAAAGTATGTGGGGGGGGGGGGGGCACACAACAATTATTTAGTTGGGGTGGTTTCAACAAAACAGTTATTTCTACTGCCTGTTGTTCACAGTCTTCCACTCACAAAGAAGGGAAGCAGCAGATTCACTCAGAAGCCAACTCCCTCGAACAGTGGACAAGCAGCTGGGAGGGAGAACAGTGCCAGAAGGGAAAAGAAGAAGGAATTAATTTTTAAAAAAGAGGGGCAAAGGTGAGGATATGTGTGGTACAGCCAGTCACAGCTGATGTGTGGAAACAAAATACAAAAAAAGCAACAACAAAAACCACACACACACACAAAAACAACAACAAAAAATCCTTCAAACCCAAAAGGTGGATTGGCACCAATGAGCGCCATCCCCCCAAAAAAATATGGAAGTTTTTTTTTCTGAAAAAAATTGGTTGAGTCCTTTTCAACAACAGCCCCCCCTGAAAACAAGAACAACAAAGAAGCCAGCGAATAATACACCCCATGACAGATGAAGCCAGCGAATAACACACCCCATGACAGATGAAGCCAGCGAATAACACACCCCATGACAGATGAAGCCAGCGAATAACACACCCCATGACAGATGAAGCCAGCGAATAACACACCCCATGACAGATGAAGCCAGCGAATAACACACCCCATGACAGAGAAGCCAGCGAATAACACACCCCATGACAGATGAGCCAGCGAATAATACACCCCATGACAGAAGAAGCCAGCGAATAACACACCCCATGACAGATGAAGCCAGCGAATAACACACCCCATGACAGACGAAGCCAGCGAATAACACACCCCATGACAGAAGAAGCCCCACAACAGCGGTGCTTTCCCAAATGGCCAACAATCCAACATGGAGGAGTCAGCATCAACATCCTCCACCTCCTCACATTCTCTGATAACAGAACGCTCGTTAAGAACACGTTTCCTTTCTAATCGCAGATGACGTCAAAGAGAACCGACATCTACAGACAATAAAAACAATGCCATTTTTCTGGTAATTTTGGTTTTGGTGCCATCTGTAACACTGTGGGTTAAAGTAGCTGAACAATCAGTATCTAAGTCTGACATAAAAAAACCGACTTCTATGACCAACGGTCTTTGATGACTGTGATACTCGGTGGCTGTGTCCCTCACTCACTACCTTGATCAGGGCTCTGAGCATGACCATGGTTCATTGTTCACCACAACCCTTTTGATGGCAGCCCCTGATCAAGGCCTGGTCAGCTTGTCTCCCCTCCCTTCTTTCTTCAATCCTTCTGTACAGGGCTGTCACCTTTCAGCAAGTGTGTTCACCTGGCTGTGTTCTCCAGGTAGGAAGTCGGGGGTCTGTCTTCCTTGTCCTCGCCTCTCCTGCCCTCCCTCCACCTTGCCCTGGGCCAGTCTTCACAACATGGCAGCGCTGGTGTCTCCTAGCATGTCCACAACTTTTCATTTTTATTACCAGGCCTAAATGTTCAAACTGTTTGTTCAGTTTTTCAAAAAACGTTTTGGTTTGTTCGTCTTTCAGTCCAGCTTACTGTGAGGAGTCTTCTGCAGACCTGCATCTCTGCACTTTGGATTCAGCCGTCTTTGCTTGTGCCCAAGCTGCCATGCTGAATCACAGCGCCCTTAGGGCTTGTACACGTACACACTTCAGCTCTGTTCATTTTCTAATCCCTCCCCAACCAACACGGTTTTGAACACAGAGCTATGTCAAGCATTCTTTTTTTAATTTTACTTTCACCACTGACTGCACCTTTGATCGGTTTGCCAAAGTTTTTGATGAAAGATCTCAGACAACAATTTTGAAGATGACTCAATACACTCATACCAATAATGTTTTAAATTTAAAACCCCCCAGAAACAAATGACATACTTGCTTTTTATGAGTACATACATCAAGAAGGATTAGCCATGAACTTGTTCTGATGTACAGACAGTCTTTACTGGTAAACTGCACAGCGAGAATGGTTTTACACAGTGACTGTGTAGCCTGGCAGGACCACAGGAGCTGCCTCAGTGACGACAGCATCAAGCAGACACCAGCACTGCACTGCCCTCTCCCCTAACCTGGCAGGACCACAGGAGCTGCCTCAGTGATGACAACAGCATCAGCAGCATCAAGCAGACGCCAGCACTGCACACTGCCCTCTCCCCTGCCATGGTGCTAGAGGCAGGACTGCTGTCCTGAGGTGAGACACACAGCGCGTCCTGACTCCTGTCTACGCTAGATCGGCTTGTAGGAAAAGCTACAGCGGTGCTGATCTCAACACATGCACCTGGAGTTACATGGTGGTGTTTTTAAAAATGTAAAACATGCCTTCCTTGGAAATAGAACAGAAATGAATATTTCATTACTGGGGCAAGCAACACTTCAGCGCTGACACACTTTTCATGCCGTTTCCCAGTACTATGCTGTAGCTCACTTCTGATGTCCATTTTGAAAAAGGCCATTGTTTGGTCAACAATATCAATACAACTAATCTAGTTAGCAACCTCCCTCCCCCAAAAAACCCAAACAAACCGCAGTCTATATTTTGCAGCTGTGATTTCCACAAACACAACACCTGAGACAACAGTTGGTAAGGCTCATTGATACACAATTCATGGCTATCCATTACAACTCATAATCTACAAAACAAAACAAAACAAAACATCATCATCATCAGTTTTGCATGATCTGTCAGTTCAGCAGCTTTTGCCTTCATCAGTAAATCAGCCCTTGATGAAATAATGTCACAGTATCAGCAACAAACATAATCACAGATTGTAGAGAAGACAATAAGACATGGATGGATTTTATAAATTATTTATAGAAATATGTATAACAAAACCATAACTGGAGCAATAATAGTCAGTACTTTCACATCCCCGCCCCCCTCAAAGTTTCACAGTAGAAATATCAAACCAATAATAAACACAAGTCACTGGAAGCAGTTTGCTCTTTCTGTCTCTGAGAGTGTGATCAGGACCATGTGATCAGATATATATATATACATATATATCTACACACACAGCGAAGGAAGGAAGCAAGCAGACTGGCAGAGCGCTAGTCCACGCAGAACATCACTTCTTCTCAAAAATGGCTCTCATGTCCGCAAATGTCTCTTTGATCAGTCGGCCAAACTTGTGGGCTCCCTGCACACACACACACACACATATGCGTGCGCACACACACACATAAATGAGAATTTCATCTGAACAGGTAAAAGGAAAAAAAAAGGTATTGTTGTATTTTTGACTTTGCCTATAAAAGGAAAAAAGGTATTGTTGTATTTTTGACTTTGCCTATAAAAGGAAAAAAGGTATTGTTGTATTTTTGACTTTGCCTATAAAAGGAAAAAAGGTATTGTTGTATTTTTGACTTTGCCTATAAAAGGAAAAAAGGTATTGTTGTATTTTTGACTTTGCCTATAAAAGGAAAAAGGTATTGTTGTATTTTTGACTTTGCCTAAGGTCTCTCTTCCCCCCCCCCTTCAGGTGGGCGCTGTGGCCGAGAGGTCGAGAGGTCAAGACTGCTCCACGTCCCCCTGTGGGTCCACGAAGTCGTGGGTTTGAATCCCAGCGTCCACATCTGGTGAATTAAGGGCGGGGATTTTTAGTATCTCTCAGGTCAACTCAAAGTGCAGACCTGCCAGTGCCTTAACTCTCTTCGAGTATATATAAACATAAACTGGAGATCAAATGTGTACGTTAAAAATCCTGTAGTTCATGTATATAAACATAAACTGGAGATCAAATGTGTACGTTAAAAATCCCCTAGTTCATGTCAGCCCTCAGTGGGTTATGGAAACACAAACATACCCAGCATGCAACCTGTACAATGAAGTGAGCTGCTCTGAAGGCTGACTGCATCGGCCGAGGCCAGCAGCAGGCAGACCTCCTGCAGTGACAGACAGCACAGGAGAAGACCTGGCACTACACACCCCACCTGGCCAGTGAAGGCAGAGAAGAGAGAAGAGAGACAACCATTTTCACTTCCAGCTTTCTTGTAGGCTGTTGTTTTTGTTTCTGTTTGTTTGCTTGTCTGTCTGTGCGTCTGTCTGCTTTTCTGTAAAGCGACAAAAAAACCTCTGGACCCTGAAGTCAATGAGCAAAACTCCCCTCCTGGTTTTCCTCTTTGCCTTCCATCAGCATAATGTACTAGTGAATTATACACACACACACTCACACAATGGGGGGGGGGGGGGGGGGGGATAACTTACTGGCTAGAGCATTGTGCATGAGATCTGACAGCCCGGATTGGAGCCACCAGTAAGGCACTGAGTTAAGCAGATTACCTCCCCCTGGAGTTAACATCAGTACCAACTCCACTCCCTAAAAGTCCTTGGGATGAGACTGTAAATCAAGGTCCTGTGTAGGAACTCATGCAGACTATGTTGCACACACAAGAAGAAGAAGCAGAAGAAGAAGAAGACAAAGAAGAAGACAAAGAAGAAGAAGAAAGCAGTAGAAGAACAAGAAGAAAGGAAGAAGAAGCAGAAGAAGAACAAGAAGAAGGAAGAAGAAGCAGAAGAAGACAAAGAAAGAAGAAGTAGAAGAGAAAAGAAGAAGAAGAAGACTAAGAAAAGAAGAAGAAGTAGAAAACAAGAAAAAAGAAGAAGACGAAGAAGCAGCAGCAACACAGAAGAAAGAAGACAAAGAAGAAGAAAAGAAGAAGCAGAAAAAAGAAGCAGCAGAAGAGGAGGAGGAGGAGGACACCCCCACACGCAGAGAGCGGACTTACGGTGGTGGAGCAGGATTTCTTGCAGGAGATGTGGAAGAAGATGGTGTCCTCCCCGGCCACAATGTAGGACACCCCGTAGCCATCGTCAGCCACCTGAAGAAACAACACCACCACCACTGTACATACTTTTTAAAAAAAACATTTATTCATTTTTTTTTATACCACTTTACGACACGGCAGATTTCTCTGTGTGAAATTTGGGATGCTCTCCCCGGGGAGAACGCGTCACCACAAGAGCAGCGCCACCCTTTTTTTTTTCTTTTTCTGTCTGCAACTGTATTTGTTTCCCTATCTGAATGGCTTTTTTCTACAGAATTTTGCCAGGGACAACTCTCTTGTTGTCGTTGGTTCTTTTACATGCACTAAATAATTTTGTGTAACACATGGGACCTTGGTTTATCGTCTCATCCGAAAGACTAGCACCCAGACCACCACTCATGGTCTAATGGATGGGGGAAAAGTTTTGGGTCCAGACGGGATTCGAACCATCGCACACTTCCGACCTAGACTTTTTGCTTTCTAGGCAGGCGCGTTACCTCAAGGCCACCGATCCATGCTGAACAAGCTGACACACCATTGCACCGATCCATGCTGAACAAGCTGACACACCGTTGCACTGATCCATGCTGAACAAGCTGACACACCACTGCACCGATCCATGCTGAACAAGCTGACACACCATTGCACCGAGCTCTGATGAACAAGTCGGCAGTTGTGGGGGCCATGACAGGGAGTTGGGGGGGTCAGACAGCTTAGTGTTTGAGAGCATTTAGCATGTGATCTGACGGTGGATTTGAGACACTACCAAGACCCTCATTCAAGAAGATTTTCCTCCTGGAGTTAACTTCAACACTGACTTCACTTTCCTGAAAGTCCTTTGGATGAACTATAAACAGATCCCACGTATCACCCCTGCAGAACATCTTGCGCACACATCAAAACCTGTTTTGCCTTTCAGAAGCGTAGGCCACTGATGGTGAAATCTTAAACAAGCATGCACGCTGAAGTGTGGTTAGACATCATCCCTGAAGTCAGAATGCAGCTACCTTCATGGTGGGCAAATGGTTGCATCCACAAAGTCGCACTATAGGTGAGCCTAGAAGCTGTAGCCAATAAACAAAAATAAAAAAGGAAAAAAAAAGGCATGCCATACTGTCAGTTTTCCCAATGATGCATCAGTGTGTACAGAATTCACACCACTTCTGTGAAGTGAAGTTGTCCACTTCCACAATACTTTGATCATCAACACCTACACCACCACCATGCAGGTGATGTGCCTGCCTGCCTGCCTGCCTGCCAGGTGGATATTGTGGTGACTCCACAACAAATCACAGCATCTTGCATGGGTTATCTGACCTTCAATACCTACTGAGGAGTAAGGCTTTGGCAGTTCTGCACAGAAGCTGATCTTGGAGATGGCACACATTCTCCATACTTCCTTCACCAAGTAACGGCAGATTGAAGGTGTGACAAGTTTACACTTTGGGACCACTAGGACTGGAAGGTGGTTTTATCCATGTGGCTACCACACCACCTACTGACCATGGAGCAATGTACATACAGCACATCCATTACTATCTCTGTCAGACTGGCAGTACAAGCAAACAGGTTCGCTACCACCACTCACTGGCCCTGGACTACCAGCCAATCATTACGATATATACACACATACATAACACAGTGCAACACTCCACTGTGGCATACTTTACTCAAGAATGCCTACCTCCACTGTAACCAGCAATCACAGGAACTAAATCCTGCAGTGAACCATCACCCATCAGAAGCCAAACCTTCTACATCCAGCCGCAGGGCGATGCTGGGAGTCTGTGAGTAGTTGATTTAGTTCAAGTCATTTGGCTTTTTGACAGTGCAAGGTATCAAGACTATTGGATGTACAAATAATGAATCATGGCACAACGCAGAAGAAACCCCTGAAATAAACAACAAAGCAAACCCCGACAAAAGCAAAATTCTAATTAGAAATGGAGCATACATTGACTTGTTTTAATTCATTTAAAGAGAAGAATGAATTTTTTTTAAAAGGGGTCTGTCAAAAACCACATTCAAAATTTTGTAATTTGTTCACAATGAACAAATATCAGCTACATTTCTGAGAATCATAAATCTGAACACAGGCATCCCTGTAGCTCGGCTTCTGCTGACAACGGTCAGCTTCAAACCAGTTGAGTTTTCAGGGTGACAAGGGTTTCTGCCAAACTATGGCACACCCAGATCACAGGGGTGACAAGGGTTTCTGCCAAACTATGGCACACCCAGATCACAGGGGTGACAAGGGTTTCTGCCAAACTACGGCACACTCAGATCACAGGGGTGACAAGGGTTTCTGCCAAACTACGGCACACTCAGATCACAGGGGTGACAAGGGTTTCTGCCAAACTACGGCACACTCAGATCACAGGGGTGACAAGGGTTTCTGCCAAACTATGACACACTCAGATCACAGGGGTGACAAGGGTTTCTGCCAAACTATGACACACTCAGATCACAGGGGTGACAAGGGTTTCTGCCAAACTATGGCACACTCAGATCACAGGGGTGACAAGGGTTTCTGCCAAACTATGACACACTCAGATCACAGGGGTGACAAGGGTTTCTGCCAAACTATGACACACTCAGATCACAGGGGTGACAAGGGTTTCTGCCAAACTAGCAAAGCAACACAGAGGTGAAGGGTGAAAGGGTAAAGGTGAACTCACAGGCCCAAAGCCCCCTCCTCCACAGATGCGCTCCGGATACTTCTTCAGGTCCAGTTTGTCCGTCTGCTGGTGAGGCGTCTGTTGACACACAGCACACACACCTCATGTCACACCATGCTGGTCATTGTGTACCTCATGTCACACCCTGCTGGTCATATCTACCTCATGCTGGTCATTGTGTACCTCATGTCACACCATGCTGGTCATTGTGCACCTCATGTCATACCATGCTGGTCATATCTACCTCATGCTGGTCATTGTGTACCTCATGTCACACCATGCTGGTCATTGTGCACCTCATGTCATACCATGCTGGTCATATCTACCTCATGCTGGTCATTGTGTACCTCATGTCACACCATGCTGGTCATTGTGTACCTCATGTCACACCCTGCTGGTCATATCTACCTCATGTCACACCATGCTGGTCATTGTGCACCTCATGTCATACCATGCTGGTCATTGTGTACCTCATGTCACACCATGCTGGTCATTGTGTACCTCATGTCACACCATGCTGGTCATTGTGTACCTCATGTCACACCATGCTGGTCATTGTGTACCTCGTGTCACACCATGCTGGTCATTGTGTACCTCATGTCACACCATGCTGGTCATTGTGTACCTCGTGTCACACCATGCTGGTCATTGTGTACCTCATGTCACACCCTGCTGGTCATTGTGTACCTCATGTCACACCATGCTGGTCATTGTGTACCTCATGTCACACCATGCTGGTCATTGTGTACCTCATGTCACACCCTGCTGGTCATATCTACCTCATGCTGGTCATTGTGTACCTCATGTCACACCCTGCTGGTCATATCTACCTCATGCTGGTCATTGTGTACCTCATGTCACACCCTGCTGGTCATATCTACCTCATGCTGGTCATTGTGTACCTCATGTCACACCATGCTGGTCATTGTCTACCTCATGTCACACCATGCTGGTCATATCTACCTCATGCTGGTCATTGTGTACCTCATGTCACACCATGCTGGTCATTGTGTACCTCGTGTCACACCATGCTGGTCATTGTCTACCTCGTGTCACACCCTGCTGGTCATTGTGTACCTCATGTCACACCATGCTGGTCATTGTGTACCTCATGTCACACCATGCTGGTCATTGTGTACCTCATGTCACACCATGCTGGTCATTGTGTACCTCATGTCACACCATGCTGGTCATTGTGTACCTCGTGTCACACCATGCTGGTCATTGTCTACCTCATGTCACACCATGCTGGTCATATCTACCTCATGTCACACCATGCTGGTCATATCTACCTCGTGTCACACCATGCTGGTCATTGTCTACCTCATGTCACACCATGCTGGTCATTGTCTACCTCATGTCACACCATGCTGGTCATTGTCTACCTCATGTCACACCATGCTGGTCATATCTACCTTCACACCTGCTGGTCATATCTACCCATGCTGGTCATATCTGTACCTCATGTCTACACCATGCTGTCATTGTGTACCTCATGTCACACATGCTGGTCATTGTGTACCTCATGTCACACCATGCTGGTCATTGTGTACCTCATGTCACACCTCTGTCATACCTCTGCTCATTGGTGTACCTCATGTCACACCATGCTGGTCATTTACCTTGTCACACCTCGTGTCATACTACTCATTGCTGGTCATATCTACCTCATGTCACACCATGCTGGCAATTACCATATCTACCTCATGTCACACCATGCTGGTCATATCTACCTCATGTCACACCATGCTGGTCATATCTACCTCATGTCACACCATGCTGGTCATATCTACCTCATGTCACACCATGCTGGTCATATCTACCTCATGTCACACCATGCTGGTCATATCTACCTCATGTCACACCATGCTGGTCATATTCTCATGCGGTCATTCACCTCATGTCACACCATGCTGGTCATATCTACCTCATGTCACACCATGCTGGTCATATCTACCTCATGTCACACCATGCTGGTCATTGTGTACCTCATGTCACACCCTGCTGGTCATTCTACTCATGTCAGTGTAACCTCATGTCACACCCTGCTGGTCATATTACCTCATGTCACACCATGCTGGTCATAAGTCTACCACTCATGTACCACACACCATGCTGGTCATATCTACCTCATGTCACACCCTGCTGGTCATATCTACCTCATGTCACACCCTGCTGGTCATATCTACCTCATGTCACACCCTGCTGGTCATATCTACCTCATGTCACACTGTCAACACCTGCTGGTCATATCTACCTCATGTCACACCATGCTGGTCATTCCTACCTATCATGTCACACCATGCTGGTCATATCTACCTCATGTCATGTACTCATCACACCTGCTGGTCATATCTACCTCATGTCACACCATGCTGGTCATATCTACCTCATGTCACACCCTGCTGGTCATATCTACCTCATGTCACACCCTGCTGGTCATATCTACCTCATGTCACACCATGCTGGTCATATCTACCTCATGTCACACCATGCTGGTCATATCTACCTCATGTCACACCATGCTGGTCATATCTACCTCATGTCACACCATGCTGGTCATATCTACCTCATGTCACACCATGCTGGTCATATCTACCTCATGCGGTCATGTACCCATGCAACCATGCTGGTCATATCTACCTCATGTCACACCATGCTGGTCATATTACCTCATGTCACACCATGCTGGTCATATCTACCTCATGTCACACCATGCTGGTCATATCTACCTCATGTCCACACCATGCTGGTCATATCTACCTCATGTCACACCATGCTGGCATGTTCATACCCATGTGTCATCACCTCATGTCACACCATGCTGGTCATATCTACCTCATGTCACACCATGCTGGTCATATCTACCTCATGTCACACCATGCTGGTCATATCTACCTCATGTCACACCATGCTGGTCATATCTACCTCATGTCACACCATGCTGGTCATATCTACCTCATGTCACACCATGCTGGTCATTGTGTACCTCATGTCACACCATGCTGGTCATATCTACCTCATGTCACACCATGCTGGTCATTGTGTACCTCATGTCACACCATGCTGGTCATATCTACCTCATGTCACACCATGCTGGTCATATCTACCTCATGTCACACCATGCTGGTCATATCTACCTCATGTCACACCATGCTGGTCATTGTGTACCTCATGTCACACCATGCTGGTCATATCTACCTCATGTCACACCATGCTGGTCATATCTACCTCATGTCACACCATGCTGGTCATATCTACCTCATGTCACACCATGCTGGTCATATCTACCTCATGTCACACCATGCTGGTCATTGTGTACCTCATGTCACACCATGCTGGTCATATCTACCTCATGTCACACCATGCTGGTCATATCTACCTCATGTCACACCATGCTGGTCATATCTACCTCATGTCACACCATGCTGGTCATATCTACCTCATGTCACACCATGCTGGTCAATTGATCAGTAACCTCTGTCAGTCACACCATGCTGGTCATTGTGTACCTCATGTCACACCATGCTGGTCATATCTACCTCATGTCACACCATGCTGGTCATATCTACCTCATGTCACACCATGCTGGTCATATCTACCTCATGTCACACCATGCTGGTCATATCTACCTCATGTCACACCATGCTGGTCATTGTGTACCTCATGTCACACCATGCTGGTCATATCTACCTCATGTCACACCATGCTGGTCATATCTACCTCATGTCACACCATGCTGGTCATATCTACCTCATGTCACACCATGCTGGTCATATCACCTCATGTTCACACCATCTGGTCATTGTGTACCTCATGTCACACATGCTGGTCATATCTACCTCATGTCACACCATGCTGGTCATATCTACCTCATGTCACACCATGCTGGTCATATCTACCTCATGTCACACCATGCTGGTCATATCTACCTCATGTCACACCATGCTGGTCATATCTACCTCATGTCACACCATGCTGGTCATATCTACCTCATGTCACACCATGCTGGTCATATCTACCTCATGTCACACCATGCTGGTCATATCTACCTCATGTCACACCATGCTGGTCATATCTACCTCATGTCACACCATGCTGGTCATTGTGCACCTCATGTCACACCATGCTGGTCATATCTACCTCATGTCACACCATGCTGGTCATATCTACCTCATGTCACACCATGCTGGTCATTGTGCACCTCATGTCACACCATGCTGGTCATTGTGTACCTCATGTCTCACCATGCCTCTTGTCTTAGTCAGTGACTGTGCTATATCAGTTACTGTATTGTACTGTACTGTGTTGTACTGTACTGTGTTGTACTGTACTGTGTTGTACTGTACTGTACTGTGTTGTCTGGTGTTCCAATGTACACAACTTTTTCAGTCATGGCAGATGGTGCTGCATAAAGTTAGGGTCTCTAGTGCAGTGCCACCCTTTAAAAAAAAAAACCAATCCCATCAGCATGTATCTTCACTTCCCTACCAGAATGGCTTTTTTCCCTTCAAAATTTTACCACTAACAACTCGCTTGTTGCCGTGGGTTCCTTCACATGCACTGAATGCATGTTGCATGTTGGTTTATCATCTCATCCCAAAGACTAGCAGCACTCAGGTGAAGTGGATAAGTTGGGGCAGAGTCGTGTCACTTCCAACACGGCATACAATACGTATACCAGCGCAGGCCCCTGCTGCAGGCTCCCAGCTCTGGACGACAGAACGCAGACCTCAGCCTGGCGCCATCAAGATGAGCGGCATGAGGACAGTGAACACATGGCACACTGAACAGTCAGCCAGCAAACAACATACACCAACACCTCCCCCAAACCCCATCAAATAAACACTAACCAAGAAAGAAAATATCTTAAAACATTAACAGCAAAATGAACTCATCCAATTTCTGCAGGCACGTCATAACACAACGTGGAACCGGACAGAAAAAAGTATGGGGGAAAACAACAAGAAAACAAAAGAAGAAAAAAGAAAGGGCTTCCCCTGCATCATTTCTCACAGAGCAGCAAAAGACAGACAGGGACGACACAGACCTACAACGACAAGTAACAACTGCTCTTTTTCTGGTCCACCCATTTGGAATGACTTACCTCTCTCACTTTGCTGAAAGCCTACATTTGCTACTTTCAAATCCAGTCTCAAGGCACACTTATTTCCGGCCTATGTCTTTCCCCTATCGTTAACACTTCTCATCTGTTCCTACTTTCAAGAGGTATATCCATCTCCATGCCTAACAGCGTTTTGAGTGTCAGTGTGTGTGTGTGTGTGTGTGTGTATGTACATGCGTGTGTGTTATTATGAATATGTGGGTGTGTGTGTAAGTGTAAAAAAAGGTAAAGGAGTCCCATAACCTATAAGGTCTTAGGGGAGCGAGGCGTCAGAGACCTCACTTCTCTAGGGCCAGCATATTGAGGGCGGCGCCCATCTCCTCTCCCTCGCTGCTTTACCTTCCCTGACCCTAAAGAGGGCAGGTACCTATTTACAGCTGGGTGAACTGGGGGAACTGTACTGAAGCCAAGGCGCGCAAACGGCCACCCATCCAACTGGTAACCACGCTTGACGCTGCTTAACTTGGCTGGGGGAAAGCGAGTGCTCCGACCACTGAGCTATCCCGTCCCCCTGTGTAAGTGTAAACATTTTAAATCTGTTAATCTTTAGTGGAGAGTCGCTTGTGTGTGGATGGTTCAAATGCAGCGCTCAAAAACTTCTCTCTCTCTCTCTCTACATTATCACCATGACCATCACCATGACCATGACCATGATCATGACCATCATGGTCACTGCCTCACCTGGCTGGTGGACAGGCGCCAGGGTTCACTGAGCACCTTGGCCAGGAAGGGGGAGTCCTGGCCCACATACTTGGACACCACGTAGAGGCAGAACAGGTGTCGGTCGATGCCGCGCCCCGTCATGGCCTCACGACACAGCAGCTGGTGCGTGTCCGCGGCTTTCCTGGCCAGTCGTATCAACTCCTGGTTCTGTGAGAAACACCAGTCGTGATTGGTTCATCACAGCTGCAGGTCAGGGGTCACTGCTGCATAATGAACAGCCTTGCTGGTCACAGGATCATGTTCACTCCTTTGAAAATGGCTACTGTCCTTCAGCATGCTTCCAGAAACTTCGCAACAAGTATTTTGATGTGGTTTTTTTGTTTGTTTTGTGTTTGCACAGCATGAAGTTGTTGAGTGTCTCAATCACTATGGTGGCTAGACGATTCACTGCCTAAGAGGAGGCGACACCTCTGATGGAAATGCTGCACAAGGGTGAAAAGAGTGACAAGTAAATAATTGCATCTGCTTGTTACAACCAATACATCTGCACATGTTTCAATACCATTTCTATTCATAAGGTACAGAAAGTTAAGGTACAGCAAGTTAAATCTGTATGAATTCTTTGCAGAATATTAGTTTTGAGTATTTTCCCTGGAAATCCTGGTTATCTTCATATGACAGTGAGTTATCTCATCTTGTCAACATTAATCATGTCACAGTTTTATATTTTCCCACCATTTCACTTTAACACAACATACATTTTATACACTTTAAATTGATATTTTAATTTCTATGATCTTTTACTATTATGAAAAAGGCATTTTTCTTTTTAAAAAAAATTGCCAACAGTTCCAGGAGTCAAAGGGGTCCACCCTCCCTGCCCCAAACCACAGAAAAAGAAAAAGACAGAAAAAGTGGGACACTGGCCCATAAAGAAAAAACAAAGAACAAAAGATGGAACTCGATGACTTGCATTCAAGCCAGGCTACACAAAAAGAAAAGACAAAGGAAAAGAAAAGAAAAGAAAGAAAGAGAAAAGAAAAGACGAAGGAAGAAGAAAAGACGAAGGAAGAAGAAAAGAAAAGAAAAGAAAAGACGAAGGAAGAAGAAAAGAAAAAGAAAAGAAAAGACGAAGGAAGAAGAAAAGACGAAGGAAGAAGAAAAGAAAAAGAAAAGAAAAGACGAAGGAAGAAGAAAAGAAAAGACGAAGGAAGAAGAAAAGACGAAGGAAGAAGAAAAGAAAAAGAAAAGAAAAGACGAAGGAAGAAGAAAAGAAAAAGAAAAGAAAAGAGCGAAGAAGAAGAAAAGACGAAGGAAGAAGAAAAGAAAAAGAAAAGAAAAGACGAAGGAAGAAGAAAAGAAAAAGAAAAGAAAAGACGAAGGAAGAAGAAAAGACGAAGGAAGAAGAAAAGAAAAAGAAAAGAAAAGACGAAGGAAGAAGAAAAGAAAAAGAAAAGAAAAGACGAAGGAAGAAGAAAAGAAAAAGAAAAGAAAAGACGAAGGAAGAAGAAAAGAAAAAGAAAAGAAAAGACGAAGGAAGAAGAAAAGACGAAGGAAGAAGAAAAGAAAAAGAAAAGACGAAGGAAGAAGAAAAGACGAAGGAAGAAGAAAAGAAAAAGAAAAGAAAAGACGAAGGAAGAAGAAAAGAAAAAGAAAAGAAAAGACGAAGGAAGAAGAAAAGACGAAGGAAGAAGAAAAGACAAAGGAAGAAGAAAAGACAAAGAAAGGAAGAAGGAGGCAACGAAGAACCAGCTCACGTCAGCCTTGGCCTCCACGGCCTTGACGAAGGCACACGTGTCCTTGGTGCATGACCTCACTGTTTCTGTGCGACCTTCCCGGAACAGGCGCGTCATGGATGACTCGTATGTCAGACAGAACTTGCCAGCCGACTGAAAACAACAACAACAACAACAACAACTAAAAACCTGGACAAATAACATCAATAGAAGTGACAGATATATCTTCATTGACTCCCTGTACAAGCTACACACTCCCCCTGCAGAAGGCCAGTTAAAGCGCCAGCTGTATGCAAGTGTCTACACGCGCTTTGATTTGTTTGCTCCATAAGGTATACAGAAATATAGACACTCCATATGTTATCGGTAGTATTCTGTATCTAGGGAGATTTGACAGGTCTTGATGAAACCTTTACCGTGCTTGTAGTGTATACGCGCATGCACGCACACACAGACACTCACACGCATGCACACACACACACAATGTACCATGTGGAAATAAACAATTTGACATGCACACACACACACACTGTACCATGTGGAAATAAACAATTTGACATGCACACACACACACACTGTACCATGTGGAAATAAACAATTTGACATGTACACACACACTGTACCATGTAGAAATAAAAATTTGACATGCACGCGCACACACACTGTACCATGTGGAAATAAACAATTAGACATGCACACAGACACAGACAGAGGTTGACGACAGTGTGAAGGGCGGCCTCACCCTGTAGTATGCCAGCTGCAGGGCCAGCTGGATGAAGGCATCAGGGGAGATGCTGCAGGTCTTGATGAAGCCCTTGCCGTACTCCCGGTACATGATCAGGTGCAGGTCCACGTCCTCGATCAGCTGACGGGCCACCAGACGACTGGACTCTATCATGTCCAGACACTGCCACCACAGGACACACAGCATTAGTGGGACAAGAGACAGAGACAGTGAGAGAAAGAGAGAGAGAGAGAGGAAAGAGAGAGGGAGGAGAGAGAGAGGGAGAGTGAGAGAGAGAGAGGGAGGGAGAGAGAGAGAGAGTGAGAGAGAGAGAGAGGGAGAGAGAGAGAGAGTGAGAGAGAGAGAGAGAGGGAGAGGGAGAAAGACACAGATGAAGACAGACAGATATAAACATCTAAATACAGACAGAATGAACACAGGAATAATGTTTTCTTGTCCAATGCTTTGTATTTAAACACATCCATTGATATACAGACAGAATGAACACAGGAATAATGTTTTCTTGTCCAATGCTTTGTATTTCAACACATCCATTGATATACCTGCTATCATCTTTAAAAAACTACTTCATGCCGAAAAGGGCATCACCACAAACTCAAAATCTATTCACAGAATCCTTACTTGGTGCAGTTTTCAATACAACTTTGTATCCACGCAATCTTCCAATACATACTGTAATTAAAAAAACCCAAACCCAACCCAACAAAAAAAGAAAGCCTAAGAGAAAGAAGTCAACTCACAGGCTTGGGGAAGTCCCACTCCAGACGTATAGGGTTGGGCGGCTGGTGCACCAGCGTGCCGTTGCATCGCCCGTCGTCACGGTACCTGGCCAGTGGATAACAGTCACTCAGCTACACACAGCCCCAACAACAACTCGCTTGTGAACACACTACCAGGTCACCCCCCCCCCCCCCAGTTCCTTGGCTTGAGCTCCAAAGTTCACCACCAGAGGTTTTGCGTGTGTGACCGTTTCTGCCCACCCTGAAGGGAGCTGCATGCCCACTTTGGGGATGCATGCTGGGTATGTCCGTGTCTCCCTAACCCATTCAACTGAATGCTGATATGAATGATGGGATCTCTAGTGTGCATATTCGACCTTCTGTGGGTATATATACATGAAGACGTTAAAATACGGCACTGGCAGGTCTGCACTTGAAATCGACATGGAGCTCATAAAAGTCCACATGCCTAATTCCCCAGGGTTCAAACCCACAACTTCACGGGCCACAGGACTGAAGTAGAGCGGTCTGAACCACCTGGATACGGCATCTGCCTCTGGGAGATCCAATCTAAGCTGCTGCAAGTTCCTGAACCTTTTTTTTAAAATTATCATTTCGCTGATGGTTTAAACAAAGTATATCATACAGTCCAGAGGTTTAGTCTTGTGAGTCAGTTGACTGCCATATGCTCCAGGCACTTGAAGTTTTCCGTCAGGTCACATAACAACAGTCACAAACTGCTCTCTCTTCCACGTAGTTATGATGGGTAAGATTTCACATGTGTGTAAGATGCTACACAGACCTTCTGCTAATATTAGCAGTGGTGTCATCAGGACATAGTGAGAGGTTTTTTAATTTATTTCTTATTGTTCCTCGACTAAATCTCTGAGGCGTATACATGTGTGTACATGGAAAAGTTATTAACACACATACACCCACATGCATGCACATACACCAGAAAAAAACCAACAAGTTAATCCTCTGTTTCCACTTTTCCTTTTTAAAACTGGCACAGAAGGGTAAAGAAAAACAGCTTTCTTTTTCATGTCAGACCTGTTCATCACAGGATGATAATCATTGTTAGGACTGTTGCTGTGTCTAGTTTTCTGGTTTGCAAAAGGAACACTGAGGTGGTACTTTTGTGATATGTAGAACGCTAAACAAAATTAAATATCTAGGCATAAAATTTTCACCTTTTTCACTTGATCAGGAATACAATTCACAAACCCTCACCAAAGAAAATACTCCCACCTACAACCCCCCCCCCCCCCCCCACCCAAATTCCCCCTCTCCCAAACCCCCCCCCCCCCCAACAAAACCAAACACTCCATCACCCAACCAAAGAAAAAAACCTAAACAACCCACCAAACCAGCTCACTAACCAAATAACGATAAAAACCCAATGAAAAAGAAAGCACACTAACAAAATATAAACTGCTTTAATTCAAGCTAATTGTAAATCAAAACCATCTTTTCAATTGAAGCAACGTGCAACAGAAATCAACCACCTAAAGTAGAAATCAATAAACAATTCAAGGATTTTTGGAAGAAAAACCATACAAATTTCAAACAAGCAACAGCAACAACAAAAAGAAAAAAAGCACCTCTGCTTTTGACAGCTGGAGCTGAAAAAATATGTAGAAAAAAATATGTGTATACCTGCCATATATATATATATATGCAAAAACCAAGCAAAGAAAAAGAAAGAAAGCAGGAACTGCACACGTATTTCAGACAAGGAAACCCAAGCATGCCCCAAACCCCAACTTCCGTCAAGTCGACATGCAGCCATCTTCATGGTGGGTAAGAACGGTCGCATTTTGCAAAATCTCACCACTGGCGAACCTCACAGCTCTTGCCAAGGATAGAGGAAAAACAAACTAATGAAAAAGAAAAACAAAACAAAACAAAAATAAAAAAACCAACACCACCACCCCCCACAAAAAACCCCCACACCCCAGATCCCCCCTCCCTAAAGCAACCAGCTTTGTGAACATACCCCCACCACCTTCAAAGCCATTAGCATTAATTAACATGAATCAATTGGTTTCCGAATTAATTTGTTAGGAAAAAAAAAAGCAAGCACAAATTTAGCATCTTTTGGCAGTTAGCACGATGCAGTTATAAAAGAGAGAGAGAGAGAGAGAGAGAGGGAGAGAAAGAGAGAGGGGGAGAGAGAGAGAGAGACAGAGAGAGGGAGAGAGAGAGAGACAGAGAGAGGGAGAGAGAGAGAGAGAGAGAGAGAGAGAGAGAGAGAGAGACAGAGAAAGAGAGAGGGACAGAGAGACAGAGAGAGGAGAGAGAGAAATAACGTTGACAGCAAGAAAGGATCCCTACAATAGAAATTCACAACAAAAAATTTGTAAAAAAGACCACAAATTAATAAATCAATTTGCATAGCCCCCCCCATCCCATATTTATAAAAGCAGAGCAGAGACAAAAGAAGAAAGATCCAAAACAGCAGGGTTAACAAAATCAGAAACAAGTAAAATGCAAACCCCCGAAAAACAAAGAAGCCAAACCAACAACACAAGAGAAAGACCCAAAGAGAACAAAGAGAACAGAAAAAGATAAACCAGACGAACAAAGGAGGGAGAAAACAATATAACACATACACAAGAAGACTACATAGAAATACCACACAAAGCAAAATGTACCAACCATAAAAACAAACAACCACTCCACCTTGTACATAATTAATCCTTTATGCAAGCTAAGACAAAAAAGCAAAGATTCCAAACTACAGTTCACAATAAGGCTACAAGAAAAAGAACGCACCAAAAAACCCTCACACCTTCAACAAACAAAAAAACAAAAACAATCCAAAACCAAAACTAGTATGAGAAACAGAAATACTACAATAAATTTCCAACAACAATATGTCAAAAAGATCCTTAAAACACCACTCCATTAACCCATACATCCATAACCAAAAAGGATCAAACCAAATACCAATGCCAAAACCCTATTACATTACCATTGGTAAAGGAATTAAACAATCCCCTGCTTAACCAGACAATACAGGTAAAGTTCCTATTTGAAACAGTCAGCTACATTAAGCTTAGGTAAACACTTGCAAACAAATCACCGCCTTTGGCATGCAAACGGAAAGATCAAACAAATCCAAATTCAAACCCAAGTAATCCAATATCCAGTAAAGACAGTGAATACAAAGATGCAAATGTTTAAAGTTTAACTGTGAAACTATATGTTAAAAATGGATCCTTTAAAACAATCCACCTGCCTTTAAGCCCATGTACATCCATATCCAGGTAAAGGATACTTAAAAACAATCCACCTGCCTTTAAACCCATGTACATCCATATCCAGGTAAAGGATACTTAAAAACAATCCACCTGCCTTTAAACCCATGTACATCCATATCCAGGTAAAGGATACTTTAAAACAATCCACCTGCCTTTAACCCATGTACATCCATATCCAGGTTTGTTTTTCCAAAGCTGCGGCACCACGCACCCCACTTCACTACGTCTGTACTCCCAGACCACAGCCCCTTGTGCAGCCACAGCTAATGCAGACTGTCATAACGTTTGCCTAGGAGGCTTTTGCTGGGGGCAGGGTGTGTCTTACATTGTGCCCAAGTCAGTCTCTAATCCAGACCACAATATGAATGGACAGGGATGTCAGTTTTGGCAGCCACATGATCATCTTCAACAGCAAATGCACAGCTTGAATGCATCAATGGTATTCAGAGAAGATGCAAAGCTTCCATGCATCAATGATGTGATCACATCAATCCACAGTGGGGTCACAGCATGCGTTTCAGCTGAAGGGGTTGACCAGCATGCAACACACTGTGCACAGCATGCACAAACCACTGACAGAACATTTCTCACTGAAACAGTCCACTAAAGACACAACTCAAGTAAAGGTAAAGGTGTTCCCATAGCCTAGGGGATTGTTCAGGAGCGAGGTGTTCAAGACCTCAGCTTCTCCAGGGGCCAGCATTTTGAGGGCGGCACCCATCTCCTCTCCCTCACTGCTTTACCTTCCCTGACCCTAAAGAGGCAAGTACCCATTGACAGCTGGGTGAACTGGGAGACTGTTCTATCCAAGAAGTAAACACGAAACAGATCAATCTTATGACACATCCTGCAAACTTCACTGCTGAAGTCAGAGCATTGTTTACAGGGAATAAATTCTTTTCTGAAAGCTGATGTTAAAACTAAGAAACAAAGAAAACTCAAAGCTGCTTTACAGTCAGAAGAGGAGACCCATTTTCAAAGGGAGACCACCCAGCTGACCTCTTTCCTCGCCGCCCCAACAGCAGCACATGAACCAAGATGGCGGACATCTACACAGAGAACAACCTCAACTTTGAAGTTATATCTCTGTCTGCAGAGAAAAGAATTGGACTTTATAGTGATTGGTCAGAGGAGTATTAACCCCCCCCCCCCAAAAAAAAAACCCTAAACAAATAACCTCCCCCTTCCCCCCAAAAAAACACCTCACAAACTTTTAAGTTGGGCATAAAGAAATGAAATAGAGAAAATCGTTCAACAGAAAATGACTGCTGAATCCTTTTGACTCTCCCCAAAACAGATTAAACACAGTGGATCTGGACCCCCCCCCCCCCCCCCCACACCACATTTAGTTAACAAAACCAGGGCGAACTCGGGACACCAGCCATTCCGCTTAATCATCATGGCCAGGTTACAAAAAGAGCTTAAAAGATAAAACAAAGTACAGAAACATATCTATACAAAAACTGCCACATGGGCAAATAACACAGCAGGACAGACATCTTGTGCCCTTCTCAGTGGTTACATGACTGTCACTGCTTGGTCTCCAGAACAACAACACCACCACTGGCAGAATGCCCTATAGCACCGAACAAAGGGAGGGACAAGTCCGATTTTGGGTGGTTTTTTTTTTTATAGAAAAGACGGGAGAATGGATAAAGAAAGGCAGAAAACAAGAAGAGTGAAAGAGAATAGAATGGTAAGGAAAAAAACAAAGAGAGTGACAGAAAAGGGGAGGTTCCAGAAGACAGGGACGCTATTTACACCAGGCATCCTGGCGAGGGTAAGAAGCCATGGATCAGTCGATGGTTTACCTGCTTCTGGTGGTGGACAATGTGCATAGAGGAATGTACATCATGGCTTTACTTTTTCAACATTAGAACGTGCAAGACATGCAGAACTCCCAAAGTCTGAAGCATCTTGTATCAGAGATCACAACATCATTTTTAAACAAGGCAATGTACCCCACTGCCTGAAGCATCTTGTATCAGAGATCACAACATCATTTTTAAACAAGGCAATGTACCCCACTGCCTGAAGTATTTTGTACAGACACAAATGACCTTTTACATGGGAGCAATGTAACCACCAAAGGCCAGAAAAATTTAGTATCTGAAAATTCATCATTAACACAACCGCATGTACCACCATCCAAGCAGTACTCCTGTCAGTAATGCCACAACACAAACAAGGCAGTCAGCCCAGTGCACTAATATTTTGTAGAACAAAGGATCCATTGAACATCGCTACAGTCTAATAACAGAAAAAGGATACAAAACTAGTGGATAGAAGCAAAATGTAGCATTATTAACTCTCATTCCCGCAGCGAAGAAACAGGACAAAAGCTACTGCCCACTGTCATATGCCAACAGACACCGACAAATGACCAGATCCTACCCAGGCAACACTTTTCCCTTCTGATTCAGAATGTCAATGTAGCGATGCCGTTACTGAAATCGCACGACAGTACATAAAAATTAAGGAAAAAGTATTACAGCCATCTATGTAAGGTTAACTGTGTGCTGATCAGAACAAATAAAATGTACATTATTTTACCTCTCTTTTCCCGTTCAGCATGAAGAAATCAATGACAAAAAAGCAACCATGCACACACGCATGCTCAAACAGACACCGACAAATGACTCGAGACCTACCACAGGCCAACAGCTTTATCCCTTACTGATCTAAGCACAGCACCAGAGTGTATCAAATGTTGTTATGCTCTGACCTGTTACGCTAAGACCGTTTTCAGCCACGACAAGCTCCCAGCATAACAATATTGAAGGAAAAAAAAGTATACAGCCATCTAATGGTAAGGTACACTGTGTGCATATCTGTTGTGTGTTTACATGCACGTGACCTCAGGTAACAGTCTTTTCCGAAGAACTGTCAGGGCAGTGCAGTCAGCACTGCTGTTCACTCCAGGGGGAAGATCCCTGCTGCTTCAGCAGAGGGTGGCTCAAACCTCTGCCATCACAACATTAGCTCAACGCTCTAACCACTAAGCCATCACAACATTAGCTCAACGCTCTAACCACTAAGCCATCACATCATAAAAGCTCAACACTCTAACCACTAAGCTATCCTGCCCCACCATTCAAAACTTCCAACTCATACTTAAAAACTTTTTCCAATAAAATCTTCTTACACCATTCTAAGTCACTTCTCCGTAAACAATATGGTCTCTTTCCTTTCTTTTAAAACAAATAAAAATTCTAATGATATATTTTTTTTTTGGAGTATGAAGAAATCTGAGTTTGCAAAATTTGCCGCCAGTGCTCCTCAAACACACACTACATAACCTTCCACTTTTTTACTATCATTATCATGGTTATTATTATCATCATTCTATGTTAGGCAACACCAACAAGCACAGTAAAAAATACATATGACCAGGCAAAGTGTGTATTATTACAATACTAGAAAGTATACCAATAAAACACAAAAAAATCGTACAATTAATTAGCAGCCAATTTCATTCTTTTCCGTAAGTAGAGCCCAATAAACTATCTTGGGATTTTACTGGACCTTCTTCATTGTAGTACAAACACTCAACCCTTTCATACATCAAAGCTCTGAATGAGCAATGCCCCCCCCCCCCCCCGAATCCCCTCCAAAACACCCAAACCCACAAAAAGCTTGCTCATAGAAAGAGAAAACCCCCACACAAACCCCCCCCCCCCCCCCCCCCAGAACATCAAGAAAACCCCACACCCCCCACAAAACATCAAGAAAAACCCCACACCCTCAAAACACCAAGACATTTACAAACCAAATGAACAAACGGGATATGAAAAAAGATAAGGTGGAAAAGAAGAGAAAGACAGACAGACAGTGAGACAGTGAGAGAGAGGGGCACTATACATCTAAAGCCTGTACTCAAGTACAAACACACACGGCCTACAAAGCCTACGAGCAAAAGCAACGTACCCCAGTTTGAAAAACTCGTCAGTGATGGAGTACTCCCACATATGGGCCATGATGGGAGCGTCCGCCCTGCACACACACACACACACACACACACACACACACACACACACACACACACACACACACACACAACACACACACACACAGATAGATCTTAGATCCATCTTAGATAGATGGCTTGATGAAAAAAAGCAAATGCATTGCTTATTCAATGTACCATCTGGAAATAAAATTTTGACTTGACACACACATACACACACACATCAGTCACACACATCACACACACACACAGTCACACACACATCATCACACACACATCAGTCACACAACACACACACACACACACATCACTCACACATAGTCACACACACATAGTCACACACACACACACAAACAAAACACACACACACACACAACACTCACACGTTTAGAACAGAAACACAAAGAAACACAAAACAAACAACCATTCCCATTTTATTTAGAACAATAAAATACACAAACACACCACTCACAGTTTATTTAGAACAATGAAATACACAAACACACCACTCACAGTTTATTTAGAACAATGAAATACACAAACACACCACTCACATTTATTTAGAACAATGAAATACACAAACACACCACTCACATTTATTTAGAACAATGAAATACACAAACACACCACTCACAGTTTATTTAGAACAATGAAATACACAAACACACCACTCACAGTTTATTTAGAACAATGAAATACACAAACACACCACTCACAGTTTATTTAGAACAAAGACAATACACAAACACACCACTCACATTTATTTAGAACAGAAATACACAAACACACCACTCACAGTTTATTTAGAACAATGAAATACACAAACACACCACTCACAGTTTATTTAGAACAAAAATACACAAACACACCACTCACAGTTTATTTAGAACAAACAATACACAAACACACCACTCACAGTTTATTTAGACAAACTACAAAGAACAAAACAAATGCGCATATGCATAATTCACATCTTAGCACAAAGAAATTTACATATTGGCACAAACAACTTTACATCTTACCACAAACAAATTCTCATCTTACCACAAACAATTTCTCATCTTACCACAAAAACCCAACAAACTACAAACAAAGAAACAAACATGTGAATCTATACGTCCAACAACAACAGTGATAACAATATCAAGCAGCACTTAAGGAGGGGGGGGGAGAGGGTGTGTGTGGGTAGGGGGTGGGGTGGGGTGGGTGGGTGGCAAGATTACCTCGTGGTTAGAGGATCCGGGTGGTGATCAGATGTGAGGGCCTGGGTTCAAGCCACTACTAGACGCCTGTTCAGGAGGATTTTCCCCTGAGGTTTACACCAGTGCCGACTCCACTGCCCTGAAGGTCCATAGGACGAGACTATAAACCCAGGTCCTGGGCACATGAATGCACACAGAACGTCCTGCGCACATCTTAAAACCTGGTCCACCTTTTGGCAGTGTAGGCCACTGTGTAGGAATGGATGGTAAAGGTAAAGGAGTCCCATAACCTATAAGGTCGTAGGGGAGCGAGGCGTCAGAGACCTCACTTCTCTAGGGCCAGCATATTGAGGGCGGCGCCCATCTCCTCTCCCTCGCTGCTTTACCTTCCCTGACCCTAAAGAGGGCAGGTACCCATTTACAGCTGGGTGAACTGGGGGAACTGTACTGAAGCCAAGGCGTGCAAACGGTCACCCATCCAACTGGTAACCACACTCGACGCTGCTTAACTTGGCTGGGGGAAAGTGAGTGCTCCGACCACTGAGCTATCCCGTCCCCTAAGGAATGGATGACAAAATTAAAAAAACAAAACCACAACAAAAAACAGGTGGCATACTTACACATCATTTTAAAGTCAGAATGTGGCTTCATTGACGGTAAGTAAAGGGTTGCATATATATGCAAAATCTCACCATTGGTGAACTGCAGGGCTCTAGTCAAGGAATCACCCCCCCCCCCCCCCCCCCACCCCCCAAAAAAAAAAGCAACACCCAACCTATCAACTGCAACCCCCCCCCCCCCCCCCCCACCCACCCACACACAAAACGACCACATTTCCATTCTCCAAACTTTCTTACCAGAAAAAACCTGTTGAACAATGTTTCTAAGGAATAACAGAAGAGACTTGACTGCACTCACACACCACATCTCATCAACAAAACTCCAGGACAAACACAATTTATTTGATCATATAATAATAATAATAAATGGAACTTATATAGCGCTATATCTTGCAAAGACAAGTCAAAGCGCATGCATTCAACCTAATCTTACACAGTCATGCAATCAATGATAAACAATCAATAGTTTAAACAAACAGATATTTACAAACATAGTGCGCTGCAGACAAAATCTATGAAATAAAATTGCAATAGTCAAATGTTTTTCAAAAGCGCACACATTCACACGGTCGTATATTTTAGCAGGGTGATAGGACATGGGTTAGTGAAGGTGGGATAGCTCTTATATTAAACAGGAGCGGGGAAATCTTAGGTTTGAAATAAATATGTCTTGAGGCTGGATTTAAAAGTGTCATAACTAGGTTTCTGGCGAAGAGAGAGAGGGAGCTCATTCCAGGTTGATGGACCCGAAATAGAGAAAGAGTGGCGTCCAGCAGTGGATATATATATATATATATATATATATATATATGGAAAGAGTCATAAAATTCGCTTACCATGAGTGTTCACCGTTAAATCCAATCTGTAACAAATAAAAAAAAATCAATGATTTTTGTTTTTAATGCAGATGATAACCCCCCCCCAAAAAACAACAAAAAAACAACCCCAAAAAACAAAACAATAAAAACAACAAAAAAAAAACCCAACAAAAAGCAAACAAAAAAATTCCCAACAAAACAAAACAAACAAACCCAACAACAAATTCCATGACACAAAGTGTTCATGAAGCTTTTAAGGACAGATGTCAGTCAGGGAAACACAAGCCTCCATTTTGAAGAGTTGATTCTCACAGGTGATCAATGCAGATCTCTTTTAACATGCTCATCTTTTCAACAGTTTTCATTTTAACCCTCTTGTCCCCGATCCGGCCGCAGCCGACAGTAACGGAGGCTGCCACTAGATTCCAATACGACCGCAGCCAACAGTTGGTGCTGCCCACGTGGGCAGTACTTTTCCATCACACACAGATCTCGTGGTTTTCACACTATGTGTCTGAAAATTGGTGGGGCGATGCAGGGAGGGTGTCAGAGGGTGCCTGTGATAAATTTAGACCACTAACATGCGTATAGTGGGGAGGGAAGGAAGAAATAACAGCCAGCGACCGGAACGCTTTTCAGTGGTGCAGCGTGGCGAAAAAAATTGTCG
>CM054152.1:1422470-1454970 GCA_028751875.1 Rapana venosa
AGAGACAATCAGTAACTGCCACAACAAGAAAGTGACAATCAGTAACTGCCACAACAAGAAAGTGACAATCAGTAACTGCCACAACCAGAAAGAGACAATCAGTAACTGCCACAGAGACAATCAGTAACTGCCACAACCAGAAAGAGACAATCAGTAACTGCCACAACAAGAAAGTGACAATCAGTAACTGCCACAACGAGAAAGAGACAATCAGTAACTGCCACAGAGACAAAGAGACAATCAGTAACTGCCACAGAGACAATCAGTAACTGCCACAGAGACAATCAGTAACTGCCACAACAAGAAAGAGACAATCAGTAACTGCCACAACGAGAAAGAGACAACCAGTAACTGCCACAATGAGAAAGAGACAATCAGTAACTGCCACAGAGACAATCAGTAACTGCCACAGAGACAATCAGTAACTGCCACAGAGACAATCAGTAACTGCTACAGAGACAATCAGTAACTGCCACAATGAGAAAGAGACAATCAGTAACTGCCACAGAGACAATCAGTAACTGCTACAGAGACAATCAGTAACTGCCACAACAAGAAAGAGACAATCAGTAACTGCCACAATGAGAAAGAGACAACCAGTAACTGCCACAACCAGAAAGACAATCAGTAACTGCCACAGAGACAATCAGTAACTGCCACAACGAGAAAGAGACAATCAGTAACTGCCACAGAGACAATCAGTGACTGCCACAACGAGAAAGAGACAATCAGTAACTGCCACGGGAAAGAGACAATCAGTAACTGCCACAACGAGAAAGAGACAATCAGTAGCTGCTACAACAAGAAAGAGACAATCAGTAACTGCCACAACCAGAAAGAGACAATCAGTAACTGCCACAATGAGAAAGAGACAATCAGTAACTGCCACAACAAGAAAGAGACAATCAGTAACTGCCACAACCAGAAAGAGACAATCAGTAACTGCAGAAAGAGACAATCAGTAACTGCCACAACCAGAAAGAGACAATCAGTAACTGCCACAATGAGAAAGAGACAATCAGTAACTGCCACAACAAGAAAGAGACAATCAGTAACTGCCACAACCAGAAAGAGACAATCAGTAACTGCCACAACCAGAAAGAGACAATCAGTAACTGCCCCAACCAGAAAGAGACAATCAGTAACTGCCACAACGAGAAAGAGACAATCAGTAACTGCCACAACCAGAAAGAGACAATCAGTAACTGCCACAACCAGAAAGAGACAATCAGTAACTGCCACAACGAGAAAGAGACAATCAGTAACTGCCACAACCAGAAAGAGACAATCAGTAACTGCCACAACGACAAAGAGACAATCAGTAACTGCCACAGAGACAATCAGTAACTGCCACAACCAGAAAGAGACAATCAGTAACACGTCATTATAACAGTTTAGTCTCTCTCTAATCTACATCATCAGAGGCAATCAGTGACATCATATTGGCCTGCTATACATTTTGTACATCATCACAGACAATCGGTAACATACAGCTATATCAACCTGATGTATATTTTCTACATCATCACATCATAAAATTCACAGACCAAAAAGCTTTCCTGACACTTTCAAACATACAAAAAGTAACAAACTATACAGAATGATTTCCTGAGACAAACATGTCTACCTCTGATGAAAAATTGAGAACGACACTGTAAAATCTGCAAACGGATCCAAAACAATACCTAGGAAAAAATGATTTCTAAAATTGTAAATATTTTTCCCGGTTATTTCAGTTCTGTCTCGCAAAGAGGCAGAAAGACAATGAAAAAAGAACATTTGAAAAAAAGACACAGTTATAAAGACATTTTTTAAAAACCCCAATGCTATGATACCAGAGAAGAAAATAAAGACAGCAGAATACAACAAACTCCCCACCACCCCAACAAAACATAAACCAAATCAAACCAAACAGAAAGGTACCCCCCCCCCCCCCCCCCTCACCCTCTCGATGGCATCCAGGGAGGCCTTGTTCTTGCCCTTGGAGAAGAACTGCTTCCTGGCCTTGGCCCAGCACACGCGCTCCCCGGCCGTCAGCGCGGCCAGGTGTTCCTCCCCCTCCCCCGGGGGAGACTCGTCGTCCAGGATACGCTGCAGCATCCTGGTCATCACGTCACAACATGTCACATTATATCACGTCACGTCACATCACGTCACGTCACAACACATCACGTCACATCACATCACGTCACAACATGTCACAACACATCACGTCACATGACATCACGTCACGCCACATCATGTCACGTCACGTCACAACACGTCACATCACATCACGTCACGTCACAACACATCACGTCACATCACAACACATCACGTCACAACACATCACATACGCTGCAGCATCCTGGTCATCACATCGCATCACATCATGACACATCACATCACAACACAGAGTCACGCACAGCTACGGTCAGTTTCCCCCACTTTCAGCTGCTAGCCAGCCCAGCCCATTATCCCATCCAAGCCCATTATCCCAGCCCATTATCCCATCCCATTATCCCATCTGGTGCTGATCAGCTACAGCAGGAACTGACTGACCCCACTTGGTGACAGGAAGAGGGGCTGATTTCAGCCCTGAGCCCTGGACTGAGTGGTGCTGGTTCTGCGTGCTGTGCATGGCAGGAAGGTGTCAGTTACAGAACTCAGCAAGACGTCACCTACAGTAAGGCATCAGTTACCATCAGTACCAACTCCACTCCCACAAAAGTCTTTCGGATGAGACTATGAACCACGGTCCTGTGTGTAAACACACAGAGAACATTTCGTGCACATATTAAAGCCTGTTCTGCTAATCAGAAGAATAGGCTATTGAGTGCTGGTAAGAACAGATGACAAAAAATAAAAAAGGCATGCAAATTGGTGGTGTGTTTAGAAATCATCCCTGAAGTCAGAATGCGGCTACCTTGATTAATTCATGGTGATAAAAAACAGACACAGGCACACACACACTCTCTCACACACACATACACACACACACACACACTCTCTCACACACACACACACTCTCACACACACACACACACACTCTCACACACACACACACACTCTCTCACACACACACACACACACACGCACACACACACACACACACACACACAGACACGCACAACGACACACAACACACACACACACGCACAACCACACACACACACACAACTAGACAACTTACGCCTCGATTTCCACAGGTTCCAGGATGCGCCGTTTGTGTCTGATGTAGACTTTGAAGTAGCGGCCCTTGTGGTACACAGCAATGTGGTTAGATTCTGGCCAGTGCTGTAGCGTGTCTGCACAACAACACAGCACTGTAAACACCATCCAATCCCTTCTGTGATGTTCACATCCATTCTGTAACGGCTACCATTCTATGATAGCATTCATTCTATGATGTAGATGACATTCATTCTTTGATGATGGCACTGCTGCACAGCAGTAACTAACTCCTGTACATACATATGCTGGTGATGACACACTGCCTCAGTACAAAGATGTCTCCCATAAAACATCTCTAAAAATAGCCCCCCCCCAAAAGAAAAGAAAAGAAAAAGCCCAACAAACCAAAACGAACAAAGCAAAAAAAAGACAAAAAAAGAAAAAAAGACAGCATACAGCATACGTAGCTTGCTAAAAAGTGTAATGACCACCTGGTGACAGGTGTGTTCAGGTAGGCAGGCAGGCAGGCAGGCACACCTGATATCCCAGCCTGCTGACAGTCGCTGTTTTCTGACTGGCCACCCTCCATCAAAAGCCTAGGGGGAAAGGTGGCAGGACGACGAGGATTCACATCTGGCTGGGGCACCTGCCTTTCTCTATCGCTATTCCCCCTTTTTATTCCCCCTTTCTCTATCGCTATTCCCCCTTTCTCTATCGCTATTTCCCCTTTTTATTCCCCCTTTCTCTATCGCTATTCCCCCTTTTTATTCCCCCTTTCTCTATCGCCAAGTAAAAAAGGTCAACATTGTTAAGTGCAGCGTCTCAATGTCACACACTTCCCTTTACTGCCCGGCATGACATTACAGGTTTGTACTGTCAACGTTTTAAAAGCGATCGTAAAAATGACGTGATCAACAACAAAGACAACATGGCTTGATGGTTGATTTTTTTCCCCCTCCTGAATCAATTACGACTGAGAACATAACAAAAACCTGACATTAAAGAAGAGCTAAAACCAACAAAAACAGAGCACTGTGCCACGTGCTGTTGTAGCTCTTGTTACAATACCGTTCACTGGCAGTATTCACCTGTGACGTTAATGGCAAATGCTGGTGCAAAGTGCAGGCAGAGAACGGCTGTACTCACCTGTCTCTATACCAGGTATGCGTGTGGTGTTGAACTGGCGGTCATACTGCGCCGAGCATAAGGGAACCGTTTTGTTCAACAC
This sequence comes from Rapana venosa, assembly GCA_028751875.1. Taxonomy (NCBI): domain Eukaryota; kingdom Metazoa; phylum Mollusca; class Gastropoda; order Neogastropoda; family Muricidae; genus Rapana; species Rapana venosa. Next base: position 1,426,852 of record CM054152.1, read on the forward strand.
AATCTGAAATGTAAATTTTAATTTATTTTTTATTCATTTATTTATTTTATTCTTTTATTTTGAGGATAATGGAATAAGCACTCATGTGCTTTTTCCCCATCCAGTCCCCGTGTGTATGCAGTTTCGTAAATTCTGTTATCCGTTCCCACCGGCACACAATGGCCTACTCTTCCAAAAAGCGGAACAGGATTTAACATGTGCACAAGGTGTTCTGCATGTGTTCGCACAGGGGACCTTGGTTTATAGTCTCATCTGCAGGACTTTTGGGGAGAGTGGAGTTGTTAAGTGTTACACACATTCAAGAGGAATCCCAGAGCTTGTACTCTGAACACAGAGGAAAAAAATTGCCAAAGAGCACACACACATACACAGAGCTACACACACACACACATACATGCACTCACACACATACACGCACGCAACCACACTTTCAAAATGTGTCCTGACGTCAGGGGAGCACACCAATGACACAACCCTGTCTAACACCTGCTTGAAACCCCCACAGCATCAAAATGACCACCCTCCCTCCTTCCCTCAGCATCAGGTAACAGAGACAAAGCCTTGAGATTCTCTGGCTGCTGCATGTTGCCAGCTACGCCGGCTCCTTCCCATCTCCCACCACGTGTGGCGGTGTGTTCCTGTCAAAGTCTTCACAGACTGCACCATGCATCATCACTGCAGACTGCACCATACACTGCAGACTGCACCATCACTGCACCATGCACCATCACTGCAGACTGCACCATCACTGCAGACTGCACCATCACTGCAGACTGCATTATCACTGCAGACTGCATCATCACTGCAGACTGCACCATCACTGCAGACTGCATTATCACTGCAGACTGCATCATCACTGCAGACTGCACCATCACTACATCATCACTGCACCATCACTGCAGACTTCATCATCACTGCAGACTGCACCATCCCTGCAGACTGCACCATCATCACTGCAGACTGCACCATCACTGCAGACTGCACCATCACTGCAGACTGCACCATCACTGCAGACTGCATCATCACTGCACCATCACTGCAGACTGCACCATCACTGCAGACTGCACCATCACTGCAGACTGCACCATCACTGCACCATCACTGCAGACTGCACCATCACTGCAGACTGCACCATCACTGCAGACTGCACCATCACTGCAGACTGCATCATCACTGCAGACTGCACCATCACTGCAGACTGCATCATCACTGCAGACTGCACCATCACTGCAGACTGCACCATCACTGCACCATCACTGCAGACTGCACCATCACTGCAGACTGCACCATCATCACTGCAGACTGCACCATCATCACTGCAGACTGCACCATCATCACTGCAGACTGCACCATCACTGCAGACTGCTTGAAAACCACTGCTTCAGAGAATGCAAAGAACTACGTACAGCTCTGCACAAGAGCTATTCGACATGAGACTTAGCATGTCGTGATCAGTGCCTATCTGGTCAGAGCAGGCGCCACTCAACAACCAGCATGGCAGGGCCTCTTCTGCTGGGTGCTCTCCTGGCAGCCCGACATTGACAGCTCTCTGTCACCACCTGGCTGTGGTGGTGTAGCTAAACACGGCAGGAGGCCTGGCTGGGTGTGGGGAGAGAGACAGAAGCTAAACTGGGAACACAGCAGGAGATGACACGACCACCACCAGTTGTCCTGGGGACAGACTCACCGGGTCCAGCTCCTCTCTGTCGATTTCTCTGCGGAAGCGGAGGACGACCGACACCATGTTGGCCGCTCTGGAGGCCTGCTGGTCTGTGGGCTTGACCAGTGGAGCGTCCTGCCAGAGGGGTGCACATTGCCCGTTACCATTTCTGACAAGCGCTTTGATTTGTCTTTGCAAGATATAGCGCTATATACGTTCCATTTATTATTATTATTATTACTACAACGATGAAAGTAACAAGAACCGCACCTAAACAAAGCCTGCACCCTACCCCCCTCTATACACATACATGCGCACGCATGCACACACACACACCTCCCCCTTATCCCTCCCAATGTATCCAACACCCCTCCTCCAACATACACACACAAAAGAAAAAAGCAAACTTCCAACCCTAAAATCTATCGCAGTGTTTGAACTCGCTACAATATAAGAACACAAAGGAGAGAGATAATGATCACACCATTAAGTTGATGAGGATACACACACACACACACAATCCTGCAAATAACCCATACTGTACACAGTGTGTGTGTGTGTTCTTTTATTTCTTTCTTTCATTTTGATTTTGAGGATAACGGTGTGTGTGTGTAAATCAATGATGGAAAGATAACTCAGACAAAGATTGTTCAAGTTTGACACAGTACAATAGACAGCGCTGATCATACTGTTTTCTGGCAGGCAGGCAGATTGACACACACACACACACAGACATACAAAACACACACACAGACACACGTAGACACAGACAAGCACATACACAAAGACATACAAAACACACACACATGCCCTCAGACACAGACACACGCGCACAGACACACAAAGACATACAACACACACACATGCCCTCAGACACACACACAGACACACACATATAGACACAGACATACAACACACACACATGCCCTCAGACACACAGACACACACAGACATACAAAACACACACACATGCCCTCAGACACACATGCACAGACACACACACAGACAGACATAACAAAACACACACACATGCCCTCAGACACAGACACACACGCACAGACACACAAAGACATACAACACACACACACATGCCCTCAGACACAGACACAGACAGACATACAAAACACACACACATGCCCTCAGACACACACAGACAGACATACAACACCCACAGCCCACACCACCAGCCAGACAGACAGCAGAGAACTCACAATGCCGTAGAAGTTGCTGTTGATCATCAGGGGCCCCCTCCCCCTCAGGTACACATACTGCTCCCACCAGTCAGACACCTGCCCACACCACTTCCAGTGTAGTCATCATCACCATCATCATCATCATCACCATCATCATCACCATCATCACCATCATCATCACCATCATCATCATCCGGAATTTCTCTGTCTTTGAGATAATAAAGCTTTTGAATTTGAATTTGAATTTAGTATCATTTTTGCCATTACCAGTATTACTATTATCAGTATTACTATCATCGTCATTATTGCTATTATCATTATTACTAATATCATTACTATTATCACTATTACTATTAATTCAAAAACAGTATAAAAAAAATGTACGGCAAAGAGTAACAAAAGAATATTCATCCCCTTTCACATCAACATACAAACACAACATGCTGACAATGATTATTTTAGAGACCTTGTAAACCTTTTTCGACTCGCAACTGAATGCTCTCCCATTTCATCCCAATTATCTCCCATGTAATAAAACCTACTGAAGTGTTCAAAGGCTTTGTCTTCTAATGGGCTGTGCTCTGATCATGGGGTCACAGGGGCCAGGTGTATTGCACAGCTCCGTGCCAGCTGTGGCTCCCTGACAGTTATCAGCTGGTGGCCAGGGAAGGGTTAAAGGCTGACTTACATAGCTGGTGGTCAGGGAAGGGTTAAAGGCTGACTTACATAGCTGGTGGTCAGGGAAGGGTTAAAGTTAAAGGCTGACTTACATAGCTGGTGGTCAGGGAAGGGTTAAAGGCTGACTTACATAGTTGGTGGCCAGGGAAGGGTTAAAGTTAAAGGCTGACTTACATAGCTGGTGGTCAGGGAAGGGTTAAAGTTAAAGGCTGACTTACATAGCTGGTGGTCAGGGAAGGGTTAAAGTTAAAGGCTGACTTACATAGCTGGTGGTCAGGGAAGGGTTAAAGTTAAAGGCTGACTTACATAGCTGGTGGTCAGGGAAGGGTTAAAGTTAAAGGCTGACTTACATAGCTGGTGGTCAGGGAAGGGTTAAAGTTAAAGGCTGACTTACATAGCTGGTGGTCAGGGAAGGGTTAAAGTTAAAGGCTGACTTACATAGCTGGTGGTCAGGGAAGGGTTAAAGGCTGACTTACATAGCTGGTGGTCAGGGAAGGGTTAAAGGCTGACTTACATAGCTGGTGGTCATGGAAGGGTTAAAGGCTGACTTACATAGCTGGTGGTCAGGGAAGGGTTAAAGTTAAAGGCTGACTTGCATAGCTGGTGGTCAGGGAAGGGTTAAAGGCTGACTTGCATAGCTGGTGGTCAGGGAAGGGTTAAAGGCTGACTTACATAGCTGGTGGCCACACGGCTGCTCAAAACAGGAAAAACCCAACTCTTTAGTTGGCGGCTGGAACTTTCACTCCGTAACATAAATTCCATCTGGCTGCTATCTAGGCACCGCGCGGTCAGGGGTCCAAGTCCAGTGTCTCGCGGTGCCAGCACACATTCTTTCTTTGCTGTCTATTAGCGACTGGGCACATTTTTATTTGAAAGGCTTATTTATCAATCACTGCTGGATTTCCTACATTATTTTTACAGTACTCATACTTTAGTGAACAAAACTTTAATACCTGCTTTACTTGTTTGTGGTGACGGTTGTACCGCTATTTTGGTTAACTAATTTTAAACATTTTTTTTAACAAACACTGGGTCTCCCAAGAAACAAAGGGCTGAGTGTCGGCTTGTTCCTGATTTTCAGAGCAAGAGGCAAAGCATCTCTGTCTGTGAGGAATTCTGTGGATTTCTATCTGTGAGGAATTCTGTGGATTTTTCTTTTAACCAGACTGTTCTCTTTTGTATGTGCTGTTTGTTTTGTGTGAAACTTCTAATTGATGGTGTAGTTTGTCAACAGCTTGTTTATTTGTTTGAGTGCTACTGTGTTTGCTTGTGCTTTGTTGAAGTTTTTTAAGTTCACTTACTTTGTATCAGTACTTGTCTGAACGTCAGCAAACTGCGTATGTATGTATGTATGTATGTATGTATGTGCATATATATATATATATATATATCTATATCTATCTCTCTCTCTATATATATATATATTCGTGCATCAGTGTATTTTCTGTGAGTGTGTTATTGTGTGTGTGTTATTGTGTGTGTGTTAGTGTGTTTGTGCGTGGTGTGTGTGTGCGTGCGTGTATGGGTATGTGCCCGTGTATGCATGTGTGAGTGCGTGCGTGCACACACGCGCGTGTGTGTGTGTGTGTGTGTGTGTGTGTGTGTGTGTGTGTGATCGGCCACAGCACCTACACGTGCCAGGTGCTTCCTGGCTGTGTGTCAGTTTCAAGTTGTTAGTTTTCTCAAGCACGTGTGCCATGCGCATCTTCTTGTAGTTACATGTGTGTGGTGTGCACACGCACGCGCGTATGAGTGTGTGTGCGTGCACGTATGTGTGAGTATAGGGTATGCGTGCATGTATTTATGCCATTTTGTGTGTGTGTATGTGTGTCTGCTTGTGTGTGTATGTGTGTGTGTGCACTCATGTGTGTGTGTTTATTTATTTTGCTTATTCTTTATGTGCTTTTTAAAAAATCTAGTTCCTGTGTATATGCAGTTTTGTAAATTTTGTCATCCATTTTGTGTGTGTGTGTGTTTTCTTTCTGCTTTTTTTGGTGTTGCTTTGATGTCAAAGTGTAGGCCTGTGTGCAATTTGTTCTTTTTTACACAGCACAGAACTGATAAGAAGATAAACATTTGATCACAACAATTTCTTAACAGGATCAGAAAATGCTTTTTGTATAGTATCAGAAACATCAGTGAAATAAAAACCTCAGCCATTTGTGAGATATCTTTGCTTGATGACAGTGTAGGATACTGACAAGACATTTGTTTTCTACTGTGTTCTCGGGGTTATAATTATGAGCTGTACTGGAATTGGTTCATGAACAAACCTTCAGCTGTAGCAAGGATACCCTAAAAGCTGATGAAACAGTAGACTGTGTACGTGCTGTAACGCCTGACCAGCAGGAGTGTTTATAGAGAAGTCAGAAAGCTGACACTAATGACTGCGGCAGACTCTCTCCCCACACTCTCCATCACCCTGCCTCTCACGGCCCTGGCCGCGCGCGGTAGCCGCTACAGTGTGTTTATTTATGGCCTCGTTCTGCCAACAGGTTCAATGTAGCAGCCCCCCCAAAAGGTTAGTCTGCATGCAGACATGTTCAATGTTTTCTCTATGTTCATTGTTATATAATATAAACGGCTGCTTTTTTAGAGAAGTTAGAAATGTATGTTTTTTGTGATTGTGTTTCTGCCTTCACCTCTCCTGTTTATCTTCATGTCTGTTTGAACTGCTGTCACATTAACTAGTATGAAAGAAAGTACATGGAGTTTGGAGTCAAAAGAAAGCTCGTTGAAAGCTCATTTTAAAGAGAGCTTTGCTTGTCGTGTTTTGACAATTCACTGTGCAAGAGGATGTTTGAAAGACACAAGGGTAATTTACGATTAAACACAGCTACAGCAGCAAGGGGCTAGTGCTGCCTTTCCTTTTGCCCCGTTTATTTATTTATATTCATGCGCTGCCAGCTGCGGGTCATGAACTTTGGCTGGGGAACTAAACGGAGGCAATGAGAAGCAGTGGCCAAGGAAGGGTTAAAGGCTGACTTACATAGCTGGTGGTCAGGGAAGGGTTAAAGGCTGACTTACATAGTTGGTGGCCAGGGAAGGGTTAAAGGCTGACTTACATAGCTGGTGGTCAGGGAAGGGTTAAAGGCTGACTTACATAGCTGGTGGCCAAGGAAGGGTTAAAGTTAAAGGCTGACTTACATAGCTGGTGGCCAAGGAAGGGTTAAAGTTAAAGGTTGACTTACATAGTTGGTGGTCAGGGAAGGGTTAAAGGCTGACTTACATAGTTGGTGGTCAGGGAAGGGTTAAAGGCTCACATAGCTGGTGGTCAGGGAAGGGTTAAAGGCTGACTTACATAGCTGGTGGTCAGGGAAGGGTTAAAGTTAAAGGCTGACTTACATAGTTGGTGGCCAGGGAAGGGTTAAAGTTAAAGGCTGACTTACATAGCTGGTGGTCAGGGAAGGGTTAAAGGCTGACTTACATAGCTAGTGGTCAGGGAAGGGTTAAAGTTAAAGGCTGACTTACATAGTTGGTGGCCAGGGAAGGGTTAAAGGCTGACTTACATAGCTAGTGGTCAGGGAAGGGTTAAAGGCTGACTTACATAGCCGGTGGTCAGGGAAGGGTTAAAGGCTGACTTACATAGCTGGTGGTCAGGGAAGGGTTAAAGTTAAAGGCTGACTTACATAGCTGGTGGTCAGGGAAGGGTTAAAGGCTGACTTACATAGCTGGTGGTCAGGGAAGGGTTAAAGGCTGACTTACATAGCTGGTGGTCAGGGAAGGGTTAAAGGCTGACTTACATAGCTGGTGGTCAGGGAAGGGTTAAAGGCTGACTTACATAGCTGGTGGTCAGGGAAGGGTTAAAGTTAAAGGCTGACTTACATAGTTGGTGGTCAGGGAAGGGTTAAAGGCTGACTTACATAGCTGGTGGTCAGGGAAGGGTTAAAGTTAAAGGCTGACTTACATAGTTGGTGGCCAGGGAAGGGTTAAAGGCTGACTTACATAGTTGGTGGCCAGGGAAGGGTTAAAGTAAAAGGGCTGACTTACATAGCGGGTGTCAGGGAAGGTTAAAGGCTGACTTACATAGCTAGTGGTCAGGGAAGGGTTAAAGTTAAAGGCTGACTTACATAGTTGGTGGCAGGAAGGGTTAAAGGCTGACTTACATAGCTGGTGGTCAGGGAAGGGTTAAAGGCTGACTTACATAGCTGGTGGTCAGGGAAGGGTTAAAGGCTGACTTACATAGCTGGTGGTCAGGGAAGGGTTAAAGTTAAAGGCTGACTTACATAGCTGGTGGTCAGGGAAGGGTTAAAGGCTGACTTACATAGCTGGTGGTCAGGGAAGGGTTAAAGGCTGACTTACATAGCTGGTGGCCAGGGAAGGGTTAAAGGCTGACTTACATAGTTGGTGGCCAGGGAAAGGTTAAAGTTAAAGGTTTACTTACATAGTTGGTGGCCAGGGAAGGGTTAAAGTTAAAGGCTGACTTACATAGTTGGTGGCCAGGGAAGGGTTAAAGGCTGACTTACATAGTTGGTGGCCAGGGAAGGGTTAAAGGCTGACTACATGAGGAAGGTATCTGAGCTTGCAGCCCAGCCAAGGTTAAAGTTAAAGGCTTACTACATAGTTGTGCCAGGGAAGGGTTAAAGTAAGGCTACTACATAGCTGTGCCATGGAGGTAAAGGCTGACTTACATATTGGTGGCCCACCAGGACTTGAGACAGTATCTCTGCAGCTTGCAGCCCACCCACGCCAATCTTGGCCAGCTTCTCCATGCGGCCGTACTCCTCCTCGTCCATCAGGGCGCAACCGATTCAGGTACTGCAGCACAACACAACACAACCACCATCATCTTCATTTTCCTCTCTGCAGCACAACACAACACAGCACAACAACCACCACCATCTTCATTTTCCTCTCGGCAGCACAACACAACACAGCACAACCACCACCATCTTCATTTTCCTGTTCCTCACTGCAGCACACAACACAGCACAATGACCACCATCTTCATTTTCCTGTTCATCACTGCAGCATAACCAGCAACATAATTTACATTGCCAACATCACAGAGGTCAGTGGTCTGGGAGGGCTACAAGAGATCGTAGAACTCAGCACAGACAGAGAGAGATGGCGAAAGAACCCTGGTGGCATTGCATGATGCTCCTACTGACGACAGCGGCGATGGAGACAGTTGTTTTTTCTCTGGTGCATGCAAAAATCTGTGTGACTTATTTTCATATCATAGCAGAGTTACAAGACTGATAGTCAAAAGTACTATTTTGGGTTTTTTCTTTTAAACCCACTGTCCAAGGTTTCTGCAACTGTCATTGGTTAGATCAGTGCCAGTTTCACTCTCTTTTAGCCAATGATTTCCCCAGGACTGCAAAAGTGAAAGCACTTAGATGACAGATCATTCTTTTTCTTCTTCTGCATTCCCTGGAACACAACCGGTCTCAACCTCTTACTCTTTTACATATCAAAGACTGTATAGATGTCAACAGTTACACCACCTTGCACAACTACAATTATCAAAAAAAAGAAAAAAGAAAAAAAGCTATACAACAGACAAGACAAAAACTGCTTTCTCTGGACACTGCCTCACCAATCTATATCTTGGGGCAGAATGGTTTTCACATGTGCACAAGGTGTTCCGCATGCATTCACACACAGGACCTCAGTTACAGTCTCATATGATGGACTTTCAGGGGCAAGGAGTAGGTGCTGATGTTAACTCCGGGGAAAAATCCCCTCAACGGGTGTCTTGGTGGTTTGAACTTGGGCTGTCAGATCACTAACTCAATGCTCTAACCACTAGCCCCCCCCCCCCCCCCCCCCCCCCGCCGTTTAAGACAATTGCAATAACTGAAACTAGTTTTCAACAACAACAAAAACCCTGACATGCCCCCCCAAAAAAAACCAACAACCCCCAATCAAACAAAAAACCAACAAAACGATAATCTCCCCACCCCCTTCCAACCCCCCCCCCCCCAACCAACCCAACAAAAAAAACGAAGAGCCTCCCCCCCACCCCCTCCCCCCAAAAAAAACAACCCCCACATATGCTTGACGAATGAAGAAAAAAACTTAACAGCTTATGGTTTACAATTGCCTAAGTATGAAGCCTGCCCACAAAACCCCTACATTACTTACACACTTACATCACATTTAAAACAGAGAAAGTGCTTGAGGCGCACATGATCTGTGAGTTCGATCAATCGTTATCTGAACAACCAGCACAGGGTACAGGGTGCTTAGGTTACATAAACCAGGACTTCAACCATGACTGACCTGATGAAACGCTACAGCCAAGTGGTTTAAACCGCTCCACTTCAATCCCATGGCTCTATGAAGTGTTAGGTTTGAATCATGACGGAACCTGGTGAATTATGGGTGGGGATTTTTATGGTCTTCCAGGTCAACTTCAAATGCAGACCTGCCAGTGCCCTAATTATCTTCATATATATATACACGCAGAAGATGAAATATGCACGCTATAGATCCCATAATTCATGCCAGCATTCGGTGGGTTACAGAAACACGAACATACCCAGCATACATCCCTGAAGTCAGAATGCAGCTACCTTCATGGTGGGCAGAAACGGTCGCATATGCAAAAATCTCACCACTGGTGAACCTCGTAGCTCTAGCTGAGGAATGAAAAACAACAACAACAACAACAAATAAAATACAGAGAAAGTACTTCAGCAACACATGATCCGTGAGTTACATGAATCCTTAATGCAAGGAGCAGCACATGGCGGAGGGTGCTTGAGTTACATACACCATTATCTAAACCACAACCGTCACCAACACAGGAAAAGAAAGAAAGAAAGAAAGAAACAAAGACCGCCAATGACCAACCCGTCTGAGTGTGTCCTGCAGAGCAGGCACAGGAAGTTTGGGAAGCGAGGACTGGTAACTGTTGAGCATGGGCTTACGTCCTCCAAACACACGAATGGAGCCCTGCAACACATCACAACACATATGTCACACAATATCGTCTGTCAGTATCACACTGAAGCGAGGACTGGTAACTGTTCAACATGTGTGCTCCAAACACATGGACGAAGCCCTGCGACATAACACATCACAATACATCACATCCCAACACATATGTCATAGAATATTTTCTATCAGTGTTGCACTGAGAGAAGACAGGTAACTGTTCAACATGGGCTTTTGTCCTCCAAACACACAGATGGAGTCATACAACACAACACAAACACACACATCACATCACAACACATCCACATCTGTTGCTGAATATCATCTGTCAGTGTCACACTGAAGAGAGGACTGGTAACTGTTCAACATTGTGTCCTCCGAACACACGGATAGAGCCCTGCAAGACATGACAATGTGTCCACATCTGTCACTGATATTTTTTCTGTCACATAGAGGACAGATACTCAAGGAGAGTTGGGAGGTAGGATGTCTTCAGACAAGGAGCCTTAGGTATGTGGACAGTATGTTTGTTTGTGGCTGAGTGTACAAGAGAGAGAAGAGAGAGAGAGAGAGAGAGAGAGAGAAGAGAGAGAGAGAGAGAGAGAGAGAGAAAAGAGAAAGAGAGGTGAGAGAGAGAGGGGAGAGAAAGAGAGAGAGAGAGAGAGAGAGAGAGAGAGAGAGAGAGAGAGAGAGAGAGAGAGAAAGAGAAAGAGAGGGCGAGAGAGAGAGAGAGAGAGAGAGAGAGAGAGAGAGAGAGAGAGAGAGAGAGGAGAGAGAGAGAGGAGGTACTTGGATAAGCCAGAGGCTTCTTTACACAGGCCCTCATGGGCAAAAAGTGAAACAAACATGAATAAACCAATGAATCAACAAACAAAATAGTGTCAAAAAGCAATGAAATGAATCACACAATTTTCCATTCAATTATTGGTTAATCAAGAAATCAATGAAAGACCACAAAAGTTTACCAATCGAATGAATAAACAAAACCAATTAAACACTGACAAACTCTCCTCCCTGACACCCCCCCATTTCAACACACACACACACACATATACACACACATGCATGCGCAAGCACATTCACACGCGCGTGCAAGCACACTCACACACACAACGTACGCATGCACACACAAACACACACACTAGAGAGAGAGAGAGAGAGAGAGAGAGAGAGAAAGAGGGAGAGAGAAAGGAAACTCAAAGTGTTTATTGAAAGTAAATGGATAAGCACAGGGCTTCTTTACACCATGCTCTCACCAAAAAAAAAAAAAAAGAGAAAAAAAGAAAAAGAAACAAAAGACGAGAAAAAAAAGTCAAGAAATACCACACACACACAAACTCTCTAATCAAAACTGAAGAACCAAAACCAAACCCAACAGCAACAAACAGACAAACACACACCAATAAAAAAAAACCTCCAAATAAACAAACGTATGCAAACAGTAATAATCAAAGGAAGATTCAAATTACCATCATAATGAAATACTACTACTTGGCCCAGGCCAAAAGCTGTGTCAGGTTATTGATGTCAGCTAATTGCTAAGGCCTACATTAAAATGTTGTTATGTTTAAAATGTTGTGTTGAGATTGCCTTCAGCCATGACAAGCTCTTAACATAACAACCTGCACTCTCCTTTATAGGAGAAAAAATCCTCTGAAGTCGGAGTATGGCTACCTATGTGGCGAGGTACTTGAAAATAGTCATACACGCAAACTTCTCACCCGGTGTGCTTCCTGTCTCACAGTGATTCCCAGGTGGGATGAGTGAGTCAGAGTGCATGTTCTGGGTGACCCCCAGGGTGTAAAGCTGGGGAACGCACAACAACAACAACAAATACTACTACCAATAATAGTTAGATGAAGATCAGACAGAGATAGATAGATAGAGAGAGCGAGAGAGAGAGAGAGAGAGAGAGAGAGAGAGAGAGAGACAGACAGACAGAGACAAAGAGAGACAGAGATAGAGACAGACAGACAGACAGACAGGAAGAGACAGAGACAGACAGATATACAGAGAATATACAAATGCATTTGACACTATGTTGTAGGGAAATGAATAAGCACAATGTTTCTGTGCACATGCCCTACTCCCCTCCCCATTTTCCCAAGGAAAATATTATAGAATACAACCAGCAACAAAGCAAACTTACAGCAAAAAACTAGTCAATATAAGTTTGACCCAAGCAATGAAATGTAAGAAGCAAACGTACAGCAAAAAACTAGTCAATATAAGTTTGACCCAAGCAATGAAATGTAAGAAGGAAACTTACAGCAAAAAACTAGTCAATGTAAGTTTGACCCAAGCAATGAAATGTAAGAAAAAGTCAAACACATAAAAAATCTTCCCTTTTATGAGAGACAGAGAGACATACACATAAACATCCTCCCCTCTCCCCTCCAACCCCCCCCCCCCCCCCCCCCCCCCCCCCGCTAAAAAAAAGAAAGAAAACAACAACAAAAAACAACCCCAACAACCACCAACAACAACAATCAATCCAACAAAAAAACCCTACAAGAAAAATCCACACATCAGAGATTCCTGCAAGCAAACTATTATTCCATGAACCCAACAATCAACACCTGCCACTACAATATTTTTCAATGCATCCTGTACACTGACACTTGCTCATACCCCCCCCCCCCCCCCCCCCCCCCACCCATCCTGATCGGTGTTCCCCCATCAGCCCACTCACCAGCCAGAGCTTGGTGCGCAGGGAGATCTTGCCGCGCATCTCGTACATCCAGCCGTGGTAGGTGAGCAGCAGCTTGAGGAAGTAGCGGATGACCAGGATGACCGTCAGCCACAGCACCGTGGCGAACAGCACCGTGCTCAGGTACTGACCCACCGTGAACGAGTAGCTGTTGATGCTACACACACACCACACAGTGACCCACCGTGAACGAGTAGCTGTTGATGCTACACACACACAGTGACCCACTGTGAACGAGTAGCTGTTGATGCTACACACACACAGTGACCCACCGTGAACGAGTAGCTGTTGATGCTACACACACACACAGTGACCCACCGTGAACGAGTAGCTGTTGATGCTACACACACACACACACACAGTGACCCACCGTGAACGAGTAGCTTGTTGATGCTCACACACACACAGTGACCCACGTGAACGAGTAGCTGTGTGCATGCAACCACACACACAGTGACCCACCGTGAACGAGTAGTTGTTGATGCTACACACACACACAGTGACCCACTGTGAACGAGTAGCTGTTGATGCTACACACACACACAGTGACCCACCGTGAACGAGTAGCTGTTGATGCTACACACACCACACAGTGACCCACGGTGAACGAGTAGCTGTTGATGCTACACACACACAGTGACCCACCGTGAACAAGTAGCTGTTGATGCTACACACACACACAGTGACCCACCGTGAACGAGTAGCTGTTGATGCTACACACACACCACACAGTGACCCACTGTGAACGAGTAGCTGTTGATGCTACACACACACAGTGACCCACCGTGAACGAGTAGCTGTTGATGCTACACACACACACACACAGTGACCCACTGTGAACGAGTAGCTGTTGATGCTACACACACACACACACAGTGACCCACCGTGAACAAGTAGCTGTTGATGCTACACACACACACAGTGACCCACTGTGAACGAGTAGCTGTTGATGCTACACACACACCACACAGTGATCCACTGTGAACGAGTAGCTATTGATGCTACACACACACAGTGACCCACCGTGAACGAGTAGCTGTTGATGCTACACACACACACACACAGTGACCCACTGTGAACGAGTAGCTGTTGATGCTACACACACACACACACACAGTGACCCACCGTGAACGAGTAGCTGTTGATGCTACACACACACACAGTGACCCACCGTGAACGAGTAGCTGTTGATGCTACACACACACACACACAGTGACCCACCGTGAACGAGTAGCTATTGATGCTACACACACACCACACAGTGACCCACCGTGAACGAGTAGCTGTTGATGCTACACACACACACACACAGTGACCCACTGTGAACGAGTAGCTGTTGATGCTACACACACACACACACAGTGACCCACCGTGAACGAGTAGCTGTTGATGCTACACACACACAGTGACCCACCGTGAACGAGTAGCTGTTGATGCTACACACACACCACACAGTGACCCACCGTGAACGAGTAGCTGTTGATGCTACACACACACAGTGACCCACCGTGAACGAGTAGCTGTTGATGCTACACACACACAGTGACCCACCGTGAACGAGTAGCTGTTGATGCTACACACACACACACACACCACACAGTGACCCACCGTGAACGAGTAGCTGTTGATGCTACACACACACAGTGACCCACCGTGAACGAGTAGCTGTTGATGCTACACACACACAAGTGACCCACCGTGAACGAGTAGCTGTTGATGCTACACACACACACACAGTGACCCACCGTGAACGAGTAGCTGTTGATGCTACACACACACACACAGTGACCCACCGTGAACGAGTAGCTGTTGATGCTACACACACACACACCACACAACACAGTGACCCACCGTGAACGAGTAGCTGTTGATGCTACACACACACACACACAGTGACCCACAGTGAACGAGTAGCTGTTGATGCTACACACACACACACCACACACAGTGACCCACCGTGAACAAGTAGCTGTTGATGCTACACACACACAGTGACCCACCGTGAACGAGTAGCCGTTGATGCTACACACACACACAGTGACCCACCGTGAACGAGTAGCTGTTGATGCTACACACACACAGTGACCCACTGTGAACGAGTAGCTGTTGATGCTACACACACACAGTGACCCACTGTGAACGAGTAGCTGTTGATGCTACACACACACAGTGACCCACCGTGAACGAGTAGCTGTTGATGCTACACACACACACAGTGACCCACCGTGAACGAGTAGCTGTTGATGCTACACACACACACACACACAGTGACCCACTGTGAACGAGTAGCTGTTGATGCTACACACACACACACACACAGTGACCCACCGTGAACGAGTAGCTGTTGATGCTACACACACACACAGTGACCCACCGTGAACGAGTAGCTGTTGATGCTACACACACACACACCACACACACAGTGACCCACGTGAACGAAGTAGCTGTTGATGCTATACACACACACACACAGTGACCCACCGTGAACGAGTAGCTGTTGATGCTACACACACCACACAGTGACCCACCATGAACGAGTAGCTGTTGATGCTACACACACACCACACACACAGTGACCCACCGTGAACGAGCAGCTGTTGATGCTACACACACACACAGTGACCCACCATGAACGAGCAGCTGTTGATGCTACACACACACCACACACACAGTGACCCACCGTGAACAAGTAGCTGTTGATGCTACACACACACACAGTGACCCACCGTGAACAAGTAGCTGTTGATGCTACACACACACACAGTGACCCACTGTGAACAAGTAGCTGTTGATGCTACACACACACACAGTGACCCACCGTGAACGAGTAGCTGTTGATGCTATACACACCACACACACACAGTGACCCACCGTGAACGAGTAGCTGTTGATGCTAACACACACACACAGTGACCCACTGTGAACGAGTAGCTGTTGATGCTACACACACACACAGTGACCCACTGTGAACAAGTAGCTGTTGATGCTACACACACACACACACACAGTGACCCACCGTGAACGAGCAGCTGTTGATGCTACACACACACCACACACAGTGACAGTAGTCTGCTTTATACCTTTTAAAAAATATTTTGTGGTAAAATCTTTTACTTTGAGCATAATGAATCAACACTCATGGTTTTCATTGGGTTATTTTATTTATTTATTTATTTTTTTTTTTTTTTTAGTGCATGTAGTTTTCTTCATTTTGTCATCCGTTCCTGTTGGCACATAATGCATAATGGCTTACTCTTCTGAAAAGTGGAATGAGTTTTGACATGTGTCATATCTTAAGGACTTTTCAGGGAGTGGCATTACATTGGAGATAACTTTAGGGGACAAATACCCTTCAACGGGTCACAGCTGTCTGTCAGTGTCCCCCACTTCCAGCTGCTCTCACTGCTCTCCATTCTATCCATCCCTGCCCAGCTGGTGCTAGTTACAGCAGGAGCTGACCACACTTGGACAAGGTAAAAGGAAGGGGCGCGCTAATGTCAGCTTCTGGACTGAGTGATGTTGGGTTTGTGCGCTGTGGGGTGACTGTAGAGTGGCTCACACCCAGGCCTTCAGGATGTGAGCTCAGCACTCTGACTACCAGGCAATCCTGTCCCCCAGGGATTGTAGATTTATTTATTTATTTTATTCGTCATTGATCAGGCCTTACAGAGGGGTGTGGATGTGGAGGAAGCTGATGACGCCCATGGAGGTGTCCCAGCCGGCGGTCTTGAAGGCCAGCAGCAGAGTCACCACAAACAGCAGCGACAGCGGAGATGCCGGGAACACGCCGTTGTGGAAGTTGTTCTGCAATAACAACAACAACAACAGAAAAACATCCCATGAAGACTTTGCCTGATTCTGCCTATGTATTATGCAAGTTTATCAGAAAACACAAAAACAAACAAATGTAAAAAAAACTAAGACAGGCAGTATTACGATCATCATGCAATAAAAAAAGAACTGCCTCTGATTCTGTGGTCCCAGTTGCTCTGGTCTCATGGTGACCTCAGATTCAGTTTCCCCATACACTTCTGTGCCTGTGGTGAGTTTGTGTCAAACCCTTTGGAGTTGGAGGTTCACAGGGAACAGTCGGAGGGACGTTGTGGTGGATGCCACCTTGAGTGGGCAACTCACTCAGTCTGACTAAAAGAATTTGTCATTGTCATTGACTCTGCGCCAGAGCTAATACTGTCGTTAGTAGGGGGCTTGTAGGTGGTGTTCTGTATATGTAAGCTCAGAACAGGCACCACTGAACACCACTAAAGTGACCCAGCAGCAGTGCAGGGCCCCTTTGGCTGATGGCCCCGACCGCAGCCTGATATTGATAGGCTCCCTGTAGACTTCTGAACCTGGGGATGGGACATAATGAATCTGGGTGTGGCTGTGGCAGGGAGATTGAGATGAGCGGTGTGGGAACAGTAGGACAGGAACGTCACAGAAGATGTTCCAGCAAAAAACAAAACAACAAAACCCCAACAACATAAAACAAAACAAAACAAAAACAGCCTTGAGCCATTCTATGAACATTAAAAATCCACACTGATTATAATAAATTAAACTGCCACATATCAGAAAGCACAAAAACAAACAAATATTTAAATAAACTAAAGCAGACAAGCAATGGAGATTCATGAATATTAAAATCCACATTACAATAAATGAAACGCCACATGAAAATCATCCATTCTGAAAGTGAACTTGTATGTCAGTCTCTGATGTGCTACATACATCTAAATGTAATCAAACTGTTTGGATAGTAGTGCATGTCAAAGCATTTGCCAAGAGTGAAACATGACGATGACAACTTCGACATGGAGTGAGAGAGAGAGAGAGAGAGAGAGAGAGAGAGAGAGAGAGAGAGAGAGAGAGAGAGAGAGAGAGAGAGAGAGTAAAATCTGTGAGTGTGTATAAGTATAAACGCACATAGTGCGAGTGTGTGTGAGAGAGAGAGAGAGTGTGTGTGTGTGGTGTGTATGTGTGGTGTGTGTGTATGTGTGTGTATGCATGCACGTATGTGTGTAAGTGTGTTCATGCCCTCTGCATGCTTGCAATCAGTATCAAGTGAGGAAGCCTGGTTGAAACTAAGCAGGGTGGTGTGAATGCATGTTTAGACTATAGCATTGTCCAGACACTACAGTGACACAGGTAAAAAAGGCAGAGGTGTCCCATAACCTATGTGGTCAGAGGGGAGTGAGGCATCAGAGACCTCAACTTTTCCAGGGGCCAGCATATTGAGGGTGGCGCCCATCTCCTCTCCCTTACTGCTTTACCTTTCCTGACCCTAAAGAGGGCAGGTACCCATTAACAGCTGGGTGAACTGGGGGGACTGTACTGAAGCCAAGGTGCACAAATGGTCAACCATTCACTTGGTAACCACGCTCAATGCTGCTTAGCATTGGCTGGGAGAAAGCAAGTGCTCCGACCACTGAGCTATCCCATCCCCAACAGGTGACACAGGGAAAACCCCCAAACAAACAAACAAACCCTACCCAAGCAGCTCGACTCTCACCACTATGGTAAGTTCCATCAGAAAGCAAGAGATCCATCAGCAATGAGGAGTTGATCACCACATTCTGTATTTCCTCGATTCCATGATAAACTCTTTGAAACTGTGACGCGGTGTACGCGGAGCGTGTGTGTGCGCGCACCTGGGTTTGTGTATGATAATTTTTTTTAAGCTATCTTGGAGTGACTATAACAATCTGAAATGCATTTTTCTTGTGTCTTGTGAGATAATTATAGGTATCAATGTGCCTGTCAGTATTGTAATTGCCCTTCATGGGATGATTAAAGTGTTTTTGATTTGACTTGACTTGAAAAACAGCATGCATGAGTGCGAGTACACACACACGTACACACAGATATACTGAGGTTATATTCATATTAATGCATGCATAAAACATGTGCAAAGACACAGACAAACACACACACACTCATGTGCACATGCAGACTTATATCAAGGTAACTGTGGTGCATATTACACACACACACAGTTCCTAGATAGACGGCTTGATGACAAAAGCAAACACATTGCTTATTCAATCTACCATCTGGAAATAAAATTTGACTTGGCTTCACACCCACCCACACATACACATTCATTCTCTCTCTCTCTCTCTCTCATATACAGACGTTCAATCACAGCCAAGTACAGAATGCACTTGAACCAGGAAGTGGGGCATACATACATGTCATGTATGTACACAAGTGCCATACACTGAACCTCCTTCATAAAATGTTGATTACTTATCATCCAGGACTTTGAAAAAAAAAAGGCATATTGGAGGACTGACAGAAAACATAGACCTGTACAGAGAGAAGGCGATGAACAAGGAAGCGATGCCTGTGCTATGAACTGTACCTGCTTGATTTACTGTTAATCCCATGATCAGGGATTTTTAAAAAATCGCACATTGGAGCACTGACTGAAAACACAGACCTGTACAGAAGGTGCTGAACAAGGAAGTATACAAGTGCTATAAACTGTACCTGCTTGATTTACTGTACATAGTGTTAATCCCATCATCAAGGTTTTAAAAGAAATACACGCATTGGCAGACTGACCAAAACAGTTATTTACAGGGTGCACTTCACTAGGAAGTGACCTAAGAGCTGTAACTGTAGAGGTCTGCTTAACTAACCCTGTTCTTCCCAGGTCAAACAAAGTAATCTCATTCTGAGTAATTTCTCAGACAAGATGATCTGCATGTTTACAAGATCTCTGTTTATAGTCTCATTCAAAGGACTTTTGGGGAGTTGAGCCAGTACTGATGTTAACTCCAGGGAAAGAAAGATCCCCTTGAACGGGCGTCTTGGTGGCAGAGTGAACCCAGGTCATCAGATCATGACTGCAACCCTGATAACCACCAGGCCATCCTGTCTCTGACATGAGTTTGTAAAAAAAAAAAAAAAAGACAAAAACTATGTCATCAAAAATATTTGTTAAACTGCAGAACTTTCCATTGCCTTAGTTCAGTTATTTTCTTACTGGTTTCTTCTTACAATACTGTTATTCATAAAACAAACAAACAAAAATAAAACAAATAAACAAAACTGAAACAAACAAGCAAAACAAAACCCCAAGAAACACCGCCATCATCACTGATCAAAAGAAAAAAAACAACAATTCCCCAAACCCATACTTGAACAAACACTTTTTCCATACTTGAACAAACACTTTGTTCAAGTAAACACTTTTTTCACTAAGTAAAAAATACTTCAAAACAGATGTGTGTGCGTGCATGAGTGCATGCGTGTGTGTGTAGTATCTACATCTATTCACTTCTAGTGATTTTAGACAAACAAAAAAACAAAACAAAAAATATTTGGTGGGGGGGTGGGGGGGACTATGAACTACACTTGAAATTATACAGTAGCAAAAGTAGTGAGCGAGTGAGCGAGTGAGTGAGTGTGTGTGTGTGTGTGTTTAGAGCCAAGAGCAAGACTGAAGGTTTTTGCACACTTCCCGTGGCCACCTGCCAGGCTGATATCAGTGATAAGCTCAATCATTTCTTCTCCTTCTTTCCTTTCCCTGTCACATCACAGCAGCAATGGACTTGGGCCTGTACTACAGCATTTGACCTCAAGTTGAAGTCCAGAGCTGAAGTTGAGCTATGACATAAAGCTGCATGCAGGAAGATTAGGCAACAGAATGATCAAATAAAACTGTAAAAAAGAGCAACCCCAGGTTACACTGCTCCCAAGATAAAAGCTGTCTTCTTCAGGGTTAGAGTCCAGTCAGTCACCTAATGCTATAATCTCCCATGAGAACTTGACAGCAAACACTAACACCTACCTCCTTCCACTTGTTATCAACGAATTACGCATTACAATCAAACCTTACCATCCCCACCTTCTTCTCCCCCCCCCCCCCCCAATTTTATTGTTTTTTTAATCAACCAATCAATTACCCCCAGCCCCACAAGCACCACACCATAAGCACAGAGAAACCAGCACAGATCCAGCAAACTATAACTGAGAAACAAAGTGCAACATGTTGGGAGGCAGACAAACTGACCGAACATACACAGCAATTTCAAACTTCAGCAGATAAATCAGAAAGACAATGAATGTGTCTACCTAGCGTGCATATGATAATTACGCGCCTGCTAGCATTTCTATGTCTGCACATATTCATGTTGACAAGGGCATGCTTATGTGTGTGAGCGTTTCAGTTCAGAGTGTCACAGCTGTGTCCGTGTTACGCGTGAACACAGGTATCAGTCAGAGGTTTCGTTTGATAGTGCACTGGGTCATCTGTGGCCAGGCAGACGCGGTGTCCCCTCACTGTGACACAGCGTACTCTGTCTGTCTGACCCACTATTTCCACATGCACACACAGTCATGTTTGGAAAACGGTACACTTATTCACCCACTGTACAACCAACACAGCACCTACACACTCATGATTAGGGGGAGGGGAGACAGCCTAGTGGTTAATCAAAGTGCTGTGATTGCAGTCTGACAGCCCATGTTTGATTTACCGCTGAGGGGCCTGTTTGAGGGGATGTTCTTCCTGGAGTTAGCATCAGTACCTACTCCACTTCCCCAAAAGTCCTTCACATGAGACTATAAACAGAAGTCCTGTGTGCAAATGCATGCAGAAATCTTGTGCACACATTATAAACTGTTCCATCTTTTGAAAGAGTAGGAGACTGCGCGACAGTGGCAATAGATGACACCCCCACCCCAAAAACCACACGCACAATGGTGTCCTGTTAAGCCATCATCCCTGAAATCAGAATGTGGCTACCTCAAAGGTGGATTAATGGTGGTAGACACGGACAAAACCTCACCACTGGTTAACCTCAGAGCTCCAGCTCCCCTCTCCCAACCTTCACGAGTTCATCTGTCGTTCATGCAGAAAGTGAACGCTTTTAACAATCAGCCTATGGCTGGTAAGACTGCTCTTGAATGAATTGCTATTGATCATCATTCACAACCTGCAGACTTGTCCATGACAACTTTCCACAGATGATGAATCTAGGATTAACTGATAAAGCCTGGATTACTGATAAAACTAAAGAAACAACTGATAAATCTAGGATTAACTGATAAAGCCTGGATTACTGATAAAACTACAGAAACACTTGATAAAACTAAGGTTAACTGATAAAGCCTGGATTACAGATAAAAATGAAGAAACAGTTGATAAAACTAGCATTAACTGATACATATATAACTGATAAAACTTGGGAGTACTGATACTGTGATAAGCAAATACAACTGATAAACTAAGAATGGAGTAGTGGTAAAGAAACCTTATAAAGATAGGATTATGCATCAATTAGTCTGCTGTTAATTAATGCCTCTGCTACATTATCTCCCCCTCTTCTGCTCACTTTTTTTTTTAAGAAGCTTTATATTACTAAGCAATTGACAGACTAATCAACAACAAAAACAACAGGTTGATAATAACAGTTTATTTGGTCTATATATTTGCAGTGATACAAAGAAAGAAGTTTCATACATAATACACAACTGACCACATCAATTGTTCCTTTCACAGCTCAACAACAAGGCTTTCACAGACAGATAGATCTATCTCCCAACACAAACCTTCAACAACAAGGCTTTCACAGACAGATAGATCTCCCAATACAAACCTTCAACAACAAGGCTTTCACAGACAGATAGATCTCCCAACACAAACCTTCAACATCCAAATGCTCTATAATGCTATACATCATAATGCTCTATGATGCTCTATGCTCACAGCTCTATAATAACACTTTCACAGACAGATAGATCTACCAATACAAACCTTCAACATCCAAATGCTCTATAATGCTATACATCATAATGCTCTATGATGCTCCATGCTCACAGCTCTATAATAACACTTTCACAGACAAACAGATCTATCTCCCAACACAAACGTTCCACTTCCCAATACTCTATAATGCTATACATCATAATGCTCTATGATGCTCTATGCTCACAGCTCAATAACACCACTTTAACAGACAGACATATCTCCTAACACAAACCTTCCACTTCCCAATGCTCTATAATGCTATACATCATAATGTTCTATAATGCTCTATGCTCACTGTTCAATAGCAAAGCTCTCACAGACAGCACAAACCTTCCACTTCCCGATGCGCTTCTTCCAGGAGACTATGCCACTCTCCCACACTGCGTGCAACGCCTCGTGGTTGAGGTTGACGTCCACGCCATCCTGAGTCACCGTGAAGGAAAACGCCACCGCCGAGTGAGCCTCCGCCATCTTGTCCCGCCCTCCTCAACCACAGACAGAGCCAGTCAGTCCACCACCCTCTGCCACACATGAAACATCAATTTGAAAAACAGGTCAACTAGGCACAGATGTGGGAATTATTTGGAAAAAAAAAAGTTAAGCAAAAAAAACAAAATCAATAAAATTTGCAAAATTTAGATAAACAAAGAAGTAACAAAAGATGTGCAACATATTTTGTTAAGTACCTGACAAAAAGGAATACATTTGTACATTCAGGCAATTTAATATTTCAAGTGCGCGCACGCACACACACACACACACGGTGAAATGTTCACTCAAACAAGCAATGCATGATTTACACAGTACAGATCATCGAAAACATATGTAACACAACTTTCACACAGTCTTCCACACCTGATTAGCTGGGCTTTCAACTGTGCCATAACACTTAACAACAACAATAGTAATAGTTACAATCAAAATCAACTAAAAGTTAAAACGACTGCTAATAAATCTTTTTCTTTGTCAAATGCTCAGTCAACAACAATTGTCTTCCACATGAGCAAAAATGTCTTGTGCTGCCGTTAGGTGCCTGACAAGTCAGGTCTAGCGCATCTGACTTCAACATGAGCTAATGACTAAAAAGCAGAAAAAGTCTTGCCCCCTATGCAGGTCGGCCAAGACTTAGACTGGTGTCCCTCAATGACCTCACTGCCGTGACCTGACCTGACCCTCTGCCTGTCCTCAGCCAAGCTTCTGCAGCAGCAGCAGCAACAGAAAAACTGTCAGGTATAAATTCACTTCCCCCATTTCCCGAATCAAACTGGCTAAAATACTGTGATACGATAGCGATGACAGCTTGTGAGGTTAACTAACTGCAGTCAGAAAGGTTTTGGTGTTGATTTTCTTGTCAATACTTGTTTGAACAATAGCAAGTAAAACATATAACAGCTGTGCAGGCTTGTGTAGCAATAACTCCCCCCAAAAACCCCAACCCAACAACAAAAAACAAACCCAACTCTCCCTTACTCATAAAAACTGGTTCCTTTAAATAATGTTAATCTTAATGTTTTATCCAGCAAAGGTTTTTCATAGTTTTATACTGCTTCGGCATACTCTGTAAACATGATTCTGATACTGTAAATAATCACAATCAACATTCATACTATGCTTCAACACGTTTTGTAAATATGTACGTAATATATATATATATATATATATATATATACATTTAACATTCATTCTAAGGCTTGTGTAGTCTGCCATTGTGCCATATGCTGCACACCGTAAAGGTGCAACTAATACTAACTAATTACAGCCAGTCGTTCATTCTTTCTGTAAATAGTATAAACAGTAAGGTGGAACATGACTTGGCATGTACTAGTTTAATATTAGTCAGCATGTGTGTGGATCTGTAGCAATCACTGTTTTAAATACACACACAGTGACAAGACACGTTTTGTTTTTCATATGAAGATTTTTTAACAGTATCAGTATGCCTACATGTATGTTGTCTGCAATGTGAAAACCTGTATGTGTACAGTGTGTGCATGTATACATGTATGTATGTATGTATATGTATGTATGTAGGTATGCATATATGTATGTACACTTACATGTACACATGTATATATAATATATATATATATATATATATATATATATATATATATATATATATTGTGTGTGTGTGTGTGTGTACGTGAGAAGAATAATTACAATATTCTATGTGTGTGTTTGTATGTGTGCATGCATGCGTGTGTGTGCATGCGTGTGCTAAAAATTTGGTATGCAGTGCATAATTCTTCATCATTTTTAAATTTAAATTTTATTTGATTCTTTTGTATCGAGGATAATGGAATAAGCACTTGTGTGCTTTTTTACATCCTGTCCCCGTGTCTAGGCAGTTTTGTAGATTCTGTCATCTGTTCCGACACACAATGGCCTACTCTTACAAAAAGCGGAACAGGATTTAACATGTACGCAAGAGTGGGGAGAGTGGAGTCTGCACTGATGTTAACTCCAGGGGAAAATATCCCCTTGAACGGGAATCGAACCCAGGTCGTCAGATTGCGAGCGCAATGTTCTAACCACTAGGCTTTCCCGTCCCATTTGCTTAGAGACAGACTTATGTGCCAAACTGACTGCCTGTGGTCTATCAACAGTACTTTACCTAGGTCAGGTTTGCAATCTTCTTCACAGCAAACAACACAGTCACTGACAGAAAAAGTGAAACCATTTCTGTGCAGTAATAGTTAACAGGTCTAAGCAATGTGACCAGGGACAAGACACAAGTGCAACTTGGTGGAGCCCACCCCTCACTATGCCATAGACTGCATGCTGGGTGTCTCTGTCCATTATGCTTAGAACTGGCCACTGCTGGCCTATTCCTAATATGACAGTTTTTATATGTTTTCCTTTTTTTTCATTTGTGCAAGATATGCATGCATTCACAGTTTATATATAGCATTTCAATTTCAGAATTTTTACAATTTTAGACGACGGGACACACACACAGTGACACACACACACACACACACATAGACGCACTCACAATTTCTCTCTAGCTAGCCTGCAGAAAAATGCAAATTAACCTAAAAGCACATTTACTCAACCATTCATACCCCTTCAAAAAAAAGAAAAAAAAGAAAGATAGCAAGAAAATCAATAGTATTCTCCACCATAACTGCCCCCCCCCAAAAAAAACAACAACAACAAAACAAGAACCACACCAACAACAACAAAAACCAACAACAAAACCAACACCCCCCCCAAAAAAACCACACAAATACCCCCCCCCCCCCCCCCCAAAAAAAACAACAACAACAACCCCCCCAAAAAAAAACCAACAAAAAACCACACAAACAACAACCAACCAAACAAAAAAAAAACAACCCAAAACAAACACCCCCCCCCCCCAAAAAAAAAAAAAAGAACCCAACCAACCCCCCCCCCTCACCACCCTCAACCCACACACATAATTACTGCTCAACTGTATGCACTAAGCAAACAGTATTTTGTTGGTTGTCACTTATGATTTTTCCCAGCAAAATATCATTACACAAACAACAACAAAATGAAACATGCATTGATTCAGTCTACTCAAACCAAATCAGAATGCCGGATCTGGCCACTATTCTGATAAGCACTCTTAAATCAGTCATAAGCCTTTAAGCACTACCATAGATCTGCCTACAGGTACAGCCTTCAGTTCATCATCTTTTTACTTAAACTGATAAAAGGAAAAAAAAGGGAAAATATTAATAACTTGCATTGTTACAACATTATATTACTTTGTTGTTGTTGTTGAGGATAATGGAATAAGCATTCATGTGCTTTTTTTCCATCAAGTCCCCATGAGTATGCAGTTTTGGAAATTCTGTCACCTGTTCCCACACAATGGCCTACAACATTATAGGACAATCTGTGCATGTGTGTGCATGCGTGCGTGCATGTGTGTGCATGCGTGCGTGCATGTGTGTGTGATTGTTGTTCCTTCCATGCTAAACTCTTGCTTTTCAGTTCCTGTTATTTTTCCCCATTAACAACCCCCCCCCCCCCCCCCAAAAAAAAAAAAAAAAAAAAAAAACTCAACAAGGGCTAAAATCAAACAAAAAATCTCTAGTTTATGTTACCTAGCTCTTAATTAATTTGCACTACCTTATCTGTTGTTCAAACTTAACTTGTATGCTACATCTGTTTGTAGACATGCTTTGCATCATATTATATTGGTAGATTAAAAAAAATCTATCCTGTTCCTTACCTTGTTTGCTCACATACTTCTGAATAAATCATGAATGCAACACATGAACCAGATTGTTGTCCGATTTGTTTGATGAACGTTAAATCACCCTCCACAACCCTTTTCACATGTTGAAGAAATGTTCAAGACACATCCTCAACTTTTTACTAGTCTGAACACAGTAGATAGTGACTATATTAACGGTCTGTCACACACTGCCCCTTAGTTTGCGAATTATTTTCACGGCTAGGAAGAATCTCAGCATGAGCAATTAGCATGGGTAGCAATTGACTCAGATGAAGTCCGGATCTAAACAGAATATTCTAGCACAGATGAAAAATTCAGATCTACAAGTAAACACTCGGTACCTTTCAACGAGGCCAAAACCAAAACTATCCAGACAACGATTGTTATGGTTTTCGGTTACCGTTTCCATTCAAACTCACCCGGGCGCCCGTTTAAAATTCAAAACATGATCCTCAGCTTGATGTTATCAATCATGACTTTAACTCAAATTAACTTTCAGACTAATTACCAAAGACTTTGCCGTGAAACAGGATGCAAGCAAGCCACCGCATACCTACTTAGTGGACAGCCACTGTTGCAACGCTGCTCTGTTCTGGACTGATAAACACTAATACCCGGGGCTAGACAGCTTCACAGCGTGTGCAGCCATTCAGCGTAGGCAAACAATCACAATGCGACCGAAATAGCGCTCAGGGACACACAGTCAAAGTTCCGATACATGATTTTCAGTCGCAGGGTGGGGAGAAGCTGGGAACAAAAATGACTACGGTAACCAATAGACTGTCGTGTAGGGGAGTTATCTCTTTGGTTATCGTTTGGGGCAAACGAATTGTTGTGTTTTGACTGGAATTTTCTCTCCTCTCTCCTCCTCCTCCTCCCCTTTCATCTATCTCTCTCTCTCTCTCATAAATTCAGATACAAGATCATGTTTTTCGACCTTCAGGCTCTATGCCCATTATGTAAGCAAGCCCCGGAAAGGATTGAAGTTATTTGTTTAGTGTGCCAGATTTAGGTATGTTAGCGAAC
>CM054152.1:1459970-1462470 GCA_028751875.1 Rapana venosa
CAAGGTTTCTGTTCTTTTGTTAGAGAAAACTTCTTCACAGCGACTTAAGGATCGTACAAATGTGACGCTTGTATCACAGAAAAGATCAGCTTTTTGAAATCATGTCTTAAGAGAATGAACATTGTGATTTTCTATCTTCTATGCAAGACTAATTACTGCTATTTCCTACAAAATAATACGACTTAATGTTCTTAAAACCATTTATCACATAAAAATTAATAGCTCAAGCTAGCATCAGAGCTGACGTAATCATGGTTTTGACGTTATTACATTTAGCATTATTGTATGGTTTTGATGTTAGGCCTGACATGCTCCACATAGCTGTGTGATCTGTAAACTATAACATCGCTGGCAGCCAGGCAATAACGTTGCGAATGTGTCCTCATCATAAGAAACAACTGCATGAGTTTTACAGGTTTAGTATGTCAGCAGTTGCTTCCCTTCTCGAAGCTTTTTCACCAATCTTCTTTCAGGAAACTTTGTTGCTTTAATTCTAAGTTTTAAAAATAAGGAGATCTTCAAAGCTATTCTTTAAGCACTCTTGGATTCATTTGCATCAGAAACTCACGTTATCTCCATTATCATTTCTTTATTGCGATGATATTTCTTATCGTCACTGAGATAAATTTAAAATAGGATTTATCAGTTTGAATTTGTGCACAATAATTTGTTTTTATCTATTACTATTTTTGTAAATGTTTACATATGCTAAATCTGTTTTGTGCATTATCTTAAGCAGTTTGGGAAATAGACGTAATACCAGCGCGCGCGCGCGCACACACACACACGCACACACACATACACACACACACACACGCACGCACACACACAACAAACAACACACACACACAGTGCGCGCTTCAAAATCAATAAGCACAGGCATAATCATCTTCTAACATTCCGAGACCCAGAAATAATCTCTACAAAACAAGCTTCTTATATTCAAGTAGTTATTTATGGAACAAGCTCCCAAAACGTTTAAAATGTATCAAAAACAAAAATCAGTTCATTTCAAGACACAGTTGAAAAAATCATTTAATGCATAAACACCTATGATTTGACTTATAAGTCAGTTTAGTCTGGCTTTTATTGTTGTTGTGATGGGGTAATAGTACTATTATAATTGTTAGTTTTTTTTTAGTTTGATAGTCCAGTTGATGATGGGTTTTGGGGGGTATTATTTAGCTTAAAAAAAATTGTTTGAATAGTTGTATTTCATTATTATTTTTCTGTTTGATTGTGTTTTCCCCCTTCCTCCTTAATACCCCCTCCCCCCACCCCCCGTCCTTTTCATAGTTTTTTTTTGTGGTTATTGTTTGGTGGATCGGTGGTCTAGAAAGCGAAAAGTCCGGGTCGGAAGTGTGCGGTGGTTCGTATCCTGTCTGGGCCCGAAACTTTTCCCCCATCCATTAGACCATGAGTGGTGGTCTGGGCGCTAGTCTTTCGGATGAGACGATAAACCGAGGTCCCGTGTGTTATACAAAATTATGCAGCGCACGTAAAAGAACCCACGGCAACAAGAGAGTTGTCCCTGGCAAAATTCTTAGAAAAAAGCCACTCTGTTAGGGAAACAAATACAAAAAAAAGGGTGACGCTGCTCTTGTGGCAACGTGCTCTCTCCAGGGAGAGCAGCCCGAATTTCACGCAGAGAAATCTCGTGACTTTAAGTGGTATAAATGAATAAATGAAATGAATAAATGGATGCTGTCTGTGGAGATGTGTGATTATCACTATTATTGTATTACTATTATAATTATTATTGATTTATTTGTCTGATAGTTGTTCTTGTTTCAGTACTATTGTATGGATCTATTATGTTTAAGAAGTGCTACTTTATGGGCGCATATGAGTACACGTTTGCGTAGGTGGAGGGGAAAGGAGGGGTGTCATTGCTGACAGTACTGTCAGTGCTAACCACAGTCAATGCCTAGCAGTTCTGTGTTGTGCTCCTCTTCGGTTTTGCGTTTTGTTTTTATGTTTCATAAGTATGAACGTGAAAGAATGGGTGGTATTGTAACCTGATATCATTTGTTTGACATTTTATGATTTTGTTTTTTAATTCTGTGCGTGCGTGCGTGCGTGCGTGTGCGTGCGTGCGCGCGCGCGCGCGTGTGTGTGTGCGTGTGTTGTTTTTTGGTATTTTTTCTTATTGGTAATCTTATTGTTAAGGGTTGTAATAATGTTGCAGTTAAATATGATTATTAAGTAATTTTTGTTCCTACAAAGATGGGTTGATGAAAAAAAGCAAATGCATTGCTTATTTAATGTCTATCTATCTGTCCCGTAGTCTGACGACCGTGGGGGCACCCTCAAAGACTCAACAACCAGTTCCCTCCATTCCTCTCTCTGTTCTGCCTTTCTCAGGGTTTTGTTGAGTTCTAGGCCTGTCCATTCGCTGATGTTATCCTCCCAGCTCTTCCTTGGTCTGCCTCTTCTTCTTCCTCCTTGGACAGTGCCTTGCAAAACTGTCTTTGTAATTCCTTGGGATCTTGTGACATGC
>CM054152.1:1467470-1477831 GCA_028751875.1 Rapana venosa
GCTGTTGAGGATATTCTAAAACTGGATAGAACGAACAAATAAGCTAAATGCAGATAAAACCGAAAGCATGGTGGTATGGGACAAACACAAACTCTTCTTCCATTCAAACAGCTTCATAGAATCGGCAATACATCAGTCCCTTTTATCCACTGCTGGAAGTATCTAGGTGTTGTTATCGCACAACACTTCTATGCACAAATTCATCACCCAGACTGTCAGTGTGCCACTATCATTACGCGTATTACGCAATTCAAAGTACCTGTCCACTGATGCAACAGCCAAACTTGTCACTACTCTATTCTTTCACGCTGGACGGTATTGGATATTCCCTGTTTGTTCTCTAGCTTGCAGCTCATCTGTATCCACTACCCATCTAACCCTGTACAACTTCTGCGCTCGACTAGTTTCAGAAAAAAGCCACTGGCTGGCTGCCTGTGCCACAGAGAGTAAATTATAAGATCCTACCCTCTGTTATAAATGTCTCCACAAATGCACCCTCCTATTTGAAATGTCTAACCTGTACATCTTCAACGTTTTCCCCCGCTTGCTGCAGATTTACCTGTGCTAGAATACCTAATTCAACCAATCCACTGTTGGCCGCCGCTGCTTTCTCTATTTCGTGGGTCCATTTGACCTGGTATTGAGCTCCCTCTCTCTCTTCGCAGGAACCTTGTTATGGACCTTTTTAAATCTAGCCTCAAGACATATTTTATTTCAAACCTAGATTTCCCACCTCCTGTTTCATATCAGAACTATCCCACTTCACTAACCCTTGTTCCTAATCACCATGATAAGTATATTATACTACTGTGTGAGTGTGTGTGTGTGCTTTTGAAAAGCATTTTATTGACATTTTATTTTAATATATTTTGTCTGCAGGACCTGTTTGTAATTAATTATGCTGTTTGTTTAAAACATTGATTATTTCATCATTTTGCATGACTGTGTAAGATTAGGTTGAATGCATGTGCTTTGATTTGTCTTTGCAAGATATAGCGCTATATAAGTTCCATTTATTATTATCATTATTATTAGTGTGGTGTACTGTGGTGTACTGTGGTATAGGCCCTTTGTTCTGCACAGTTCTATGTGTACTGGGCTAGACTAGACAATACTGTTGTGTACTGTGGTGTTCTGTATTGAAATGTATTGCACTGTGTGGTACTATAATTATTGCATTGTGCAGTACTGTCCAGCCCTGTATGTTCTGGGTAAGACTGTACTAAACTGTACTGTGCTTTGCCGTGCTGAAACTGTGATGCATTGTACTACACTACACTACACTACACTACACTACACTACACTACACTACACTACACTACACTACACTACACTACACTATACTATACTATACTATACTATACTATACTATACTGGACTGTGCTGTATTGTGCTGCACTGTGCTGTACTATACTATGTCATGCTGTATCTGTACTATACTGTACTATACATACTATACTATACTCACTGTACTATACTATACTATACTATACTCTACTCTTACTCTACTGTGCTGTACTGTACTATACTATACTATACTATACTATACTTACTATCTATACTATACTATTACTATACTATACTATACTATACTATACTATTTACTATACTATACTATACATACTATACATACATTATACTCACTGTGCTATACTGTACTTTGCCGTGCTGTAACTGTGATGCATTGTACTATACTATACTATATACTATACTATACTATACTATACTATACTATACTATACTATACTATACTATACTATACTATACTATACTATACTATACTATACTATACTATACTATACTATACTATACTATACTATACTATACTATACTATACTATGCTATGCTATGCTATACTATACTATACTATGCTATGCTATGCTATATGTACTGCGCTGTGCTATGTATAGTGAACTTGACTGAACTGCTCTGTACTCTGCTGTCCTGCACTGTACTGCGCTGTGCTGTACTGTGCTGTGCTGTACTGTCTAAACAGCACTAAATTGTATTGAATCACATCATATCGTTATCAAATCATATTGTATTATAGTGTATTTGTGCTATTTTGCACCACGTTTCATGGTACAGTATCATATTGTCAGTGGGGTGTTTGTGTATTGCATTGTGATAATGTTGGATGGCAATATGTTGTATCGCAGCATCTAGCTGTGTGTTTGGCTGTGTTATGTTTTAATGTAATGCATTGTGTCGTGTCATGTTGTACCCTGTTGTTATGACAGATTGATGGTGGGTCAGTGGTCCAGAGATAACACACCTGTCTGGAAAGCAAGAGGTAGGGGTTCAATTCCCGTTTCTGCCCGAACTTTCCCTCCATCCACTGTAAATGGAGTGGTGGTCTGGACAAGAGTCTTTCAGATGAGACGATACACCGAGATCTAGTGTGCAACGCGGTCAGTGCACATTAAAGTACCCACGGCAGCTAGAGAGGTGGTCCTGGCGAAATTATGTAGACAAATCTCACTCTTATCGGGAAACAATCGCGCTTGCAGACAGGAGAACTACTAACTAACTAACTAACTAACTAACTAACTAACTAACTAACTAACTAACTAACTAACTGGCGCTGCTCTTGTAGCCAAGCGCTTTACCCAGGCAGGAAGAGCAGCCCCAGTATAACGCAGAACAATCTGCCCTGACTGAGAGTGGTACACAGTATAATACAATACAGTATAATACAGTACAATACAGTATAATACAGTATAATACAGTACAATACAGTATAATACAGTATAACACAGTACAATAAGTATAATACAGTACAACACAGTACAATACAGTATAATACAGTACAATACAGTACAATACAGTATAATACAGTACAATACAGTACAATACAGTATAACACATTACAATACAGTATAATACAGTATAATACAGTACAATACAGTACAATACAGTATAACACATTACAATACAGTATAATACAGTATAATACAGTACAATACAGTACAATACAGTATAATACAGTACAATACAGTACAATACAGTATAACACATTACAATACAGTATAATACAGTATAATACAGTACAATACAGTACAATACAGTATAATACAGTACAATACAGTATAATGCAGTATAACACAGTACAATACAGTATAATACAGTATAATACAGTACAATACAGTATAATACAGTATAATGCAGTATAATACAGTACAATACAGTATAATACAGTATAATACAATACAATATAATACAGTATAATGCAGTATAATACAGTATAATACAGTACAATACAGTATAATGCAATATAATACAATACAGTATAATACAGTATAATACAGTACAATACAGTATAATACAGTATAATAAGTACAATACAGTATAGTGCAGTATAATACAATACAATATAATACAGTATAATACAGTATAATACAGTACAATACAGTAAAATACAGTACAATACAGTATAATGCAGTATAATACAATACAATATAATACAGTATAATAC
The DNA here is from genome assembly GCA_028751875.1 of Rapana venosa. Taxonomy (NCBI): domain Eukaryota; kingdom Metazoa; phylum Mollusca; class Gastropoda; order Neogastropoda; family Muricidae; genus Rapana; species Rapana venosa. The sequence continues at coordinate 1,470,946 of CM054152.1, forward strand.
AGTATAATACAGTGCAATACAGTATAATACAATACAATATAATACAGTATAATACAGTACAATACAGTATAATGCAGTATAATACAATATAATACAGTATAATACGATAAACACTTGCAATTCAAAACAATGCAATATACTACAATACAATAGCGCTGGGTTAGACTTCATTGGTGTTTCACATCCATATTAAATATTGTATTACGTGGGTACTAAACCAGACTGGACAGACTTCACTTGACAGAGTTTTGCGTTGCGTCGTCAAGTCGATAATACTGGCTTCCTTTTGCTTTTCGAACTGCTGAATACTGCACAGTACGCCAGTAATTTCTGTTTGTCATGTTCAAGATTTTCTTCTTTTTTTTCTTTGAGAGAGAAGAGAGAGAGAGAGAGAGAGAGAGAGAGAGAGAGAGAGAGAGAGAGAGAGAGAGAGAGAGAGAGAGAGAGAGAGAGAGAGCGAGAGAGAGAGAGAGAGAGAGAGAGAGAGAGAGAGAGAGAGAGAGAGAGAGAGAGAGCACTATGCACTAGCATTATGTAAAGACATGTTTTTGTGGACGGGATAGCTCAGAGGTCAGAGCACTCGCTTTCCCCAGCTAAGATTAAGCAGCATCGAGCGTGGTTACCAGTTGGATGGGTGGCCGTTTGCGCGCCTTGGCTTCAGTACAATCCCCCAGTTCACCCAGCTGTAAATGGGTACCTGCCTCTTTAGGGTCAGGGAAGGTAAAGCAGCAAGGGAGAGGAGATGGGCGCCGCCCTCAATATCCTGGCCCCTGAGAAGTTGAGGTCTCTGATGCCTCAGTCCCCTACGACCTTTACCTTACTTATGTTACTTATGTTGTGTTTGCAACTTGATTTTAGGGCCTCATCTAACCTCTCTTCATAATTCAACTTTCTGATCATCATCATCATCATCATCATCATCATCATCATCATCATCATCATCATCATCATCATCATCATCATCATCACCATCATCAGTGGTGTGCCTTCAGCATTGAGAGCAGCTGTCCCTTGCTGGCTTCACTTCTAGAGCGATGCTAGTATAGAGAAGTAGTCTTTATCATCCGCCTTCCCCTCACTCCCTCCAGAAACAAGGAGAGAGAGAGAGAGAGAGAGAGAGAGAGAGAGAGAGAGAGAGAGAGAGAGAGAGAGAGAGAGAGAGAGAGAGAGAACTCGAACTCGAAATTTTCGAACTCGAAATTTTATTGAGATTAAATGGATAAGCACAGGGCTTCTTTACACCATGCTCTCACAAAAAACCAGGAAAAAAACAGAAAAAAAAGAAAAGAAGGAAAAAGTCAAGAAAAACTACATACCTTCCCCCCCCCCCCAACACACACACTAATCAAAACAGAAGAACTGAAACTAAACCTAGCAGCAACAAATAGACAAACACACAGCAATGCAAAAAAACCCTTCAAGTAAACAAAGTATGCAAACAGTAAGAATCAGCAGAGAGCGAGAGAGAGAGAGAGAGAGAGAGAGAGAGAGAGAGAGAGAGAGAGAGAGAGAGAGAAGATCCCATCACGAAAAATAAAATTAGTCCCCCCCAAAAAAACAACAGCAACAAAAACAATAACAAACCCCTCAAAACAGGAACAAAAACGAAACAGGCCCTCTCCCCTAAAAAAACCACACGAACGAACGAACGAACCAACCAACCACCCACCCAGTCAACCAACCAACCAACCAACCAACGTCACCCACCTTGTTTTTAAACTTGTTATATTTATCTTTAAAAAAAAGTGTAATAAAGTACATCTTATCAATTGATAGTGCTCTTATTGTATGGCATGCTATAATCACTTCTGCATTGGCATGTGTCTATGCGAGTTGTGGGTGTGCGTGCATGTGCATGTGTGTATGTGTTTGTGCATGCGTGCATGTATGTGTATGTGTGGTTTTTAAGATTGAATTTTATTAGTAGATTATATTATTCTGTGACAAATGTTTCTGTGTATAATTTTTTATGCAGATATGGCTTGTGACCACTTGAATTCCTCTCTTTACTGAGATGATAAAGTGCTGGTATTGGTGTTGGTATTGGTGTTGGTATAATCTTGTGATGTGTCCGAGGTGATGGGTGTGTACTGTGCTGTGTTATTTCTGTGATAAATGTTCTTCCTACTCACTTTTTATGTACGGCTTGTAACTCCATGAAATTCCGTTTGTGAGATATTTAAGTGATTAAACTGAATTGCAACGCCACCCACAACCAACGAACCACCCAACCAACCAACTACCCAATCAATCCATTAACCACCCAGAAAACACCTTTTAAACTGATCAAGCCACAACAACTGCCCCTGCATATCATAATTATTCATACCAAGATAGGTAGGCACGATCAACCGTCACTAATCCAGCCCGGTGGGTAGGCCTAAGTCGCTTCGTGTAAAGCGGGCCAGCTTTCACGGCCCGGCACGTAGTATAAAGATATGGAAGTGTGCAGGGAAGCTCTCATAGCTGTTGATACATTGATCTGGGCAGAGGGGAGAGGGAGAGAGAGAGGGAGAGAGAGAGAGAGGGGGCTGTTGAAAAGAGGACTGCTTTCAGTGGGGGGAGCAGAGGGTTTGATCCCTATACTCGTGGTGTGACAAGGCTTAGTCCTTTGTGACAGTTGCCTCTTTGGCCCAGATTGCACGCTGAGGGACTGCGGAATTAATTTCTGTATTGTGGGGAGGGAGGCATTTGGCGTGTTGGCGTTCCGCCAATTGTGGCTGTGTGGCTTCTCTTGGTGTGAAGTTTTCGGGTGTTCTTGAGGTTCGTCAGAATGTTGTGCTGTCATGTTAGTTATGTGGAAAGGAATGAATGATTGATGGAATGAAATGTAAGTATTAATTGCGAAAAATTTGTCTGGTTAGATTGCTTTTGTCTGTGTCTTTCTGTGTGCTACTGTTTTTGTCTATTTGTTTGCTTGTCTGTCTGTCTGTCTGTCTCTCAATCTCTCTCTCTCTCTCTCTCTCATCTCTCTCTCTCTCTCTCTCTCTCTCTCGCTCTCTCTCTCTCTCTCTCTCTTGCTCTCTCTCCCTGTGTGTGTGTGTGTGTGTGTGTGTGTGTGTGTGTGTGTGTGTGTATGTGTGTCAAAGTCAAAGTCAAAGTGAAAATTTTATTTCCAGATGGGATGTGTGTGTGTGTGTGTGTGTGTGTGTGTGCAAGTGCGCGTGCACGTGTGTGTGTGTACGCTTGCCTCCACGCGTGTATGCAAGCATGGGTGTGTCTAGGTACGTTTTCTGCCGATTGTGTGTATCTGTGTGCACATTCACACGCGACCGCACGCGTGTGTGTGTGTGTGTGTGTATTGTGCGGATGTAGGCGTGTACTTGCACGTGTATGCGTACATGTAGGCCTATGCATGCGTGTTGGTGGTGCCAGTGCATGTTGCCAGTGCCACTGTGACCATTGTGTAAAATTGTATGGTTGAAAAGCAAACACTATGGCAGGCTGTTCACGCACACACTGTGGCTTCACACTGAGTAACGCAGCAACAATGGCACTCGGGTGGAAATATATGATATCTGTCTGTCTGACTGTCTGTCTGTCTGTCTGTCTGTTGTCTTTCTGTCTGTCTGTCTGCCTGCCTGTCTATCTATCTATCTATCTCTATCTATCTTATCTATCTATCTATCTATCTATCTATCTATCTATCTATCTGTCTGTCTGTCTGTCTGTCTATCTATCTATCTATCTATTTATTTATCTATCCTTTTGTCTATCTATCTATCTATCTATCTATCTATCTATCTATCTATCTATCTATCTATCTATCTGTCTGTCTGTCTGTCTGTCTGTCTGTCTGCCTGTTGTCTTTCTGTCTGTCTGTCTGCCTGTCTATCTATCTATCTATCTATCTATCTATCTATCTATCTATCTATCTGTCTGTCTGTCTGTCTGTCTGTCTGTCTGTCTGTCTGTCTGTCTGTCTGTCTGTCGTCTGTCTGTCTGTCTGTCTGCCTGTCTGTCTGTCTGTCTGCGTGTCTATGTGTCTGTCTGTCTGTAGACGTCTAACACATGGTTCAAATCCTTCACACCTGTTTCTTTTCCCTCACACATTTTACTAAACTGAATGATTTCTGTGCTATGAGGTTTGCCGACCTGACAAACAAACAAACATCATAAGCACATGTTAAAGAACCCTCGCCAGTGATGGCAATTTCAGTATTTGACCAGTGCACAGAAGAAAAAACAACAAAACTTTCACTGAAAAAAAGAAGAAATTTGTGCGTTTGCTTGCTAAGGAATGTAAACTTTTGGAGCACACACAGACATGCCTAGTTTTAAACTCTCACCCGCCCAGATGGAATCAAACCACAATTGACAGGCTCTGTATAGTTACTCTGAATTTCAGATATTCCCTTTTGGAAGACTTTCTTCCTCCAGAAGTGTTGAGGTAATTGTTTACAAATCGTGAATAAGTGCTTGGAACACAAAATACTCCAAACAATGTGGCATACTCATATTCTCATTTCCGTTACAATCCACCATTTCCTCTTCGGTTGTCCTAGTCTTAAAGAATTGTGTACAAAGAGGCGAATTGACACGATCTCAAAATACGGGACGTTCAAAGTGCACCATATAATTCTAGGCAGTTATAACGTATTGCCCAGAATTATAATTATATAGATGATGACATCAGGTGCTGAAGTCACGTACCGTTCAACAGTGGGAAGGAAGGTCTTTGCCCTGCATACTCTCCCTCCTTTGATCAATACTCACGTTACCAATATCATAGTTTACCACTCTCAATCACCCAGTAGTGAACAGACATGAAACCAAGGAGAAAAAAAACACCTACTATTCGTTTTAGTGGTAGATGTTTCGTAAGCTAATAACCTGCGTGTATCTTATCATAGTGTATTGCATCATGTTGTTTTGTTTTGAATTATATCATATTGTATTTGTATTGCATTGTGTTACTAATTTCCAGTCACGGAAGATTTCTCTGCGTGAAATTCGGGCAGCTTTTCCCAGGAATGTGTGTAGCCATAGGAGCAGTGGTACCCCTTCTCTCCTCCCCCCCCCCCCCTCTCTCTCTCTATCTATTGCTCTCGCTCTCTGTCTCTCTCTCATTCTCTCTCTCTCTGTGTATAAGTATTGGGTTATTATTATTAAGATGTATCCCTAACGGGCGGGGATGGATGTAAAAAAGCACATGTGTGCTTATTCATTATCCTCGAAATAAAAAATTTGTCATTTTGTCATTGTCATTGTCTGTCTCTGTCTGTCTGTCTGTCTGTCTGTCTCTCTCTCTCTCTCTTTTTTCTCTCTCTCTTGTCGTCTGTCTTCTGTTCTCTCTCTTCTCGTTTTTCAAATGTATGGGCTATGTTTGAAGCGTTATTGGCGGTACAAAAAGGGGCCCTTCTTTCCCCGGGTTTAAATTTTGATCGTCAGTGTGTTCAAGGGTGACATTCCAGGAGAAAACATAAAAAAGGGAAAAAAAATAATAATGATAATAATAACCCGCTGTTTTTCGCAGCAGTATGAATGCCACGAGCATTCCCCACAGTAACTTGTAGAATATTCATAAAGCGGCGGGATTGATGTTTTCCTCTTCTTTTTCTTTTTTTTTTTGTGTGGTTGTGTGTGTGTTGTGTTGTGTGTGTGTGTGTTGGGGTGTGTGTGGTAGTTTTTTATAACTTTTTTTGTTTTTGAGATGAGGGTTTATTGTTGTTACTGTTTTTGTTTTTCTTCTTTTTTTTTTGATGTATACTTACATTTTTTCGTGTCGCCGCCTCATCGTCGTCCCTCATCGTCGCTGCATCATCATATCATCACGTCGTCGCGCGTCTCGCACGTCGTCATCATCATCATCCATCTCATTCATACCATATCATCATCATATCATCATAATCTCATCTCATTTGCTTCTTTTTCTCGTGATAACCGCCGCCCTCACTGTCGTTGTCGTCGCTGTCATCGGGTCATATCAAACTCGTTTTGAGTCACGTCACCCCCACCACCCCCCCCCCCCCACCACCCCACCACCACCCCACCACCAAACCACCACCACCACCACCCACCACCACCACCCCCCACCACCCCAAACCCCACCACCCCCACCCCCCCCCCCCCCCCCCACCACCACCCCCCCCCAACCCCCATTTCCTTTTCCCCCCTCCCTCCCCTCGGGTGCTTCTGACCCTAGGGGTGTTGCCACGGAGACTCGCCCCATCAAAGAGACAGGGCCCTCCCAACCATCTCCAAGGGCACAAACCCCTCCCTCCCCCCTCCCCCCTCCCCCCTCCTTCGTTTTCGGGCCTTTAAGGGCCGGCTGGCACCTTCGTCACTCCCCCCCCGCGGCCCCTGCCGGGGCCTGCAGCACGGATCGCAGGCAGGGGGCGTCAGGGGGTGGCGGTGGAAAGGGGGCCCAGCAGGGTCCGTTTGCCTGCAGGGGCCAGGTCTGGCCGGGAGATACAGGGTTCGAGCCCTTTTCCGGGGTGAACTGCCCGCTTTGTGCGTGCTCAAATTTTTGTTTTGTTTTTTGTTTTGGTTTTTTTGTTTTGTTTTTTTTTCTTCTTCTTCTTCTCTTCTTTTTTTTCTCTTCCTTTTTTTCCCTTTTTTTCTTCTTGTTTTGGGTTTTTGTTCTTGTTTCTTCTTGTTTTTCTTCTTCTTTTTTGTCTTTTTGTTCTTGTTCTTTTTCTTTTTTTGTTCGTGTTTTGTTCTTTTTTTCTTGTTGTTTTTCTTTGTCTTCTTCTTCTTTTGTTTTTGTTTTTTTGTATTTTTTTCTTTTCTTTTCTTTTCCCTTTTCTTCTTTTTCTTCTTTTCTTCTTCTTTTCTTCTTCTTTTTCTTTTTCTTTTCTTCTTGTTTTTATTCTTTTTCTTTTTCTTCTTGTTCTTGTTCTTGTTTTTTGTTTTTACTTTTCTTTTCTTCTTCTTCTTCTTTTTC
>CM054152.1:1478331-1490831 GCA_028751875.1 Rapana venosa
TAATAAAACCTCCGACAGCTCGATGTTCTCAGAAAGAAAAAAAATCTGAGCACATTTACCTTCTCTTGCGATCTCTCCCTGGCTGCCTGTGCCACAGAGAGTAAATTATAAGTCAGTACCTCTGTTACAAATGTCTCACAAAAACTGCACCCTCTTTACCTCTGTGAATGTTCTTAACCTGTACACTCCTTCACGTTCCCTCCGTCTGCTGCAAGATCCTTGCGCTACGAAATACCTAGATTCAACAATCACTGTTGGCCGCCGCTCTTTCTCTATTTCGTGGTCCATTGAACTGGAATTAGCCTTCCCTCTCTCTCTTCGCCAGGAAAAGAAACTAGTTATGACACATTTAAATCCAGCTCAAAGACCTATTTATTCAAACTACCCTTCCTGTTCATATCAGAAGCTATTCCCCATTCACTACCAGTCCTATCACTCTACTAAAGTATACGACCTGTGTGATGTAGTGCGTGTGCTTTTGAAAAAACATTTTTTGACTATTGAAATTTTATTTCATAGAATTGGTCTGCAGCGCACTATGTTTGTTACATCTGTGTTGTAACTATTGATTATTTATCATGATTTGAATGACTGTGTTAAGATTTGGTTGAATGCATGCGCTTTTGATTTTTCTTGCAAGATTTAGCGCTGTATAAGTTCCAAATTATTGTTGTTATTATTATTTGTTATTGTTGTTGTTGTGTTGTTATTATTATTATTGTTATTGTTATATTATTATTTTATTATTATTGATTATTATTAAGTTGAGCAACGTGCGTGATTTTTTCTCCGTTTTTAGATACTTATCAGCGTCAAACGTTCCTTGTTGCCCTCCACGTCACTCTATGTTCTTCGTTTTTCTGTGTTACATGTCTCTGGTCTTCTGTCTCTCTCGCGTCTGTCTGTCTGTCTCTGTGTGTGTGTGGTGTGTGTGTGTGTGTGTGTGTGTGTGGGGGGGGACACGGTGTTGGGTTTTATAAAATTATTTATTTTTATTTTTTATTTTTTTTGTTTTTTGTTTTTTTTCTCCTTTCTCATTTGTTTCTTTGTTGTGTTTTTTCTTGTGTTTTGTTTGTCTGTTTTGGAGGGTGCTTTTGTCAGTTTGTTTTTTTGTTGTTTGTTTTAAAATTTTTTTTTTTCTGTTTTGTTTTTTGTTTGTTGGTGTGTTTGTTGTTTTTTTGTTGGGGTGGAGGGGGGTGGGGGCGTTTCTGGGGTTTATTTTGTCGTTTGTCGTCCGGAGTTGTTTGTTTGTTTGTTTTGTCTGTTTGTTTGTTTGTTTTTTCTTTTTTCTCTCTTTTCTTTAAAAAAAAAGTTTTTTCCCTTTGCTTCTACTGTTTGAAAATATGAGAGTACTGAGGCATTTCTAATGTGACCCCACGGGCGGGGACTGGATGTAAAATTGCACATGAGTACTTAGTCATTATCCTGAAAAAAAAATTGTTTCTATTACTTACAATGTGTTAGATGTTCTTTTTATGACTTTAATGGCTTTTTCCCCCTTTTATTTGTGAGTGTATGCCCCATTACCCATATATAATTCCCCCCCCCCCCCCCCCCCCCCCCCCCCCCCCCCCCCCCCCACCCCCCCCCCCCCCCCCCCCCCCCCCCCCCCCCCCCCCCCCCCCCCCCCCCCCCCCTTCTGTATTGCACTTATTTTATTATCATGAATTAAATTTGCATTGAGTATAATTAAAAAGTGTATGTGTTGATCGTGTGCTAATGTGAGTATGACATATTTAGTAATTATCCCTGAATTTCCCCCCCCCCCCCCCCCCCCCCCCCCCCCCCCTCCCCCCCCCCCCCCCCCAACACCACACACACACTCACACACACACACACACATACATACAACTCACTCACTCATCATCACTCACTCATATTCTCTCCTCAATTGACTGTTAGGTTTAGATTTCATCTTTGTTTTGTTTCTTGTTTTTATTGTGTGGATGTATGGGTATTAAATTTATTTCATCATCATGACGTATAATTTGAAACGATATAATCTAAAATGAGTGTTGATGGGATCGCATACTGTTTTGGAATTATATATTGGATATTATCTCTGAATACACCCACACACACTCTCTCTCTGTCTCTCTGTCTCTTTCTCACCTTTTATCGTCTCGCTTATAGTTATAGTGTATCCTGATGAAGGATTCATATTTTATATATTTTCAATACTTTATTGGACTTGCCTCTGTACATAAGTTTTAATGAGTGCCCTATTTCAATATTTATAGTTTGTGTAACAAGTATGTGTACCATTTGACATTGTGTAGATGTTTTATCTTTATGACTTATTAAGTTTGGTTGTGTTATTTTTCTTGGCTCTGTTTTGTTTCTTGTTGTTGTTGTTTGTCTGTTTTTTCTTTTTTTTCTCTTCTTCTGTTGGTTTGGTTTTTTCTTTCTCTTTTGTTTGTTTGTTTGTTTTGGTTTAGGGTTTTTTTGGGGGGGTGGGGGTGGGGGGTGGGTTTTTAGGGTTTTCTTTTATTGCTTGCTTTGGGGGGGGGGGGGGGGGGGGGGTTTTTGTTGGGGGGGGAGCTGTTTTGAAAAGGGTTATTTCCCCTTGTTTTTATTGTGAGCTGTAAAGTATTGGGTTATTATTATTAAGATGTATCCCTAACGGGCGGGACTGGATGTAAAAAAGCACATATGTGCTTATTCATTAATCCTCGAAATAAAAGAATTTGTCATTTGTCATTGTCATTGTCATTGATCTCCGAATTTACTGGCATCACGTTTGTCACCATAATTGGCTGCAAACAACAGGAGCCCTCTGTTACACGTGGGTTTTTATTCTCACCTTTTCTTTCCTACATGTTTCGTCTCTCTCTCTCTCTCTCTCTCTCTCTCTCTCTCCTCTCTCTCTCTCTCTCTCTCTCTCTCTCTCTCCTCTCTCCTCTCTCTCTCTCTCTCTCTGCAGCAGTTGTCCTCTCTCTCCTTCTTCGGCGTCAACAGAAAAATTTTCTTTCCTTCAAAACCCCCTTTTCCCCCCGAAAAATCCTTCTAAATTTTCCGGGCCCCCGGGGGGAAATCCATAACACCCTGGAGTAAGGTTTAGGGGTTGGGGATGGTGGGGTGGGGGGGGGGGGCTTTGTGTGTTTGTGTGTGTTTGTGTTTTTGTTTTTTCTTTGGGTGTGTGTTGTTTTGTTGTCGTTTTTGTTCTTGTTGGGGTTTGTGGTTTTTGGTTTATATTATTACTGTTCTTGGTTATTATTTGTTATTATTGCTGCTGGGGTTTTACTCTGACGTCGGTAGTTTAGATGCCTATTATGGCGGATGAAGCATGGTTAGGGGAGGTCTTTGAATCATCAATCATCATTCTTTTTTCACTGCCCCCGTTTCCCCCCCCCCCCATCTATCATCATCCATCATCATTCATCTTCTTCTTCTTTCTTCTTCTTATTCTTCTTCTTCTTCTTGCTTCTTCTTCTTCTCTCGTTGGTGCTAATGCAACGCAAACATGGCAGGTGCGGGGCCCCGAAACACAAGGCCTATTCAGAAAATGATGTGTCATGGACTGTCACAAAAGGAATGGTACCAGGCCCCAGCATGTGGTGCAATGTGGTGCAGGGGGGTGTTGAACCATGGAGGGGACCTGTTTCTACGAATTTGACCCGCCAGGCCATGATGCCCTAAGGCCCGAGTTGTGACGCTGGTGCCCATGGCTGTGTTGACGCCTGGTGCACCAAGGACCCAAGGGTGTGACGCCTGGTGCCCATAGGCCCGAGTGTTGTACGCCAGGCTCCTGATGCCCAAGGTCCAGTAGTTTGTTGACGCAATGCCCATGGGTGCCCAAGGCCAGTGTTGTACGCCATGCCATGGTGCCCTAAGCACCAAGTGTTGAGCCAGGACTGGTGCCCAAGGGCCCTGTGTTGACCGAAAGGCCCTGGTGCCCATGGCCCTGTCTGTTTCGACAGGCCATGGTGCAATGCCCAGTTCCTGATGAGGTACTGACAGTTGGTCGGACATCTTTGTTGCCTTTGATCACCGACCTCGCCAAGAAAGGAATGGTGTCCAGTAGTGTGGTACTATTTTTGTGTGGGTGGTGGGTAGTGCGGTGTGTGTTTGTGGTTGTGAGTGGGTTGTGGTGTTTGTTGAATGAGTATATAATACGTGTTGGATTTGGTGGGGTGTATCATGTGTTGTGTATGGATTCTGTAATACCCACACAAACTGACCCAGTTCGTCAAGCGTCTGACAACTGTCTCCTCTATCTAAAATTTGTCTGCTTTCCACTATCCTCTGACATGGTTCCATCGCCTTCATCCTCGTCCAGACAGTTATCCTAATTCACCAAAGTTTTCATCAACCTCCTCTGCCCTCCTTCTAAAATCTTTCACATGTCTGTTCAAAGGTGCAATCATGTGCTGACCAAAGGTTTAAAGCTACGTTCCTCATTTCTGATTTTTCATCTCTGAAAGAACAAATGATCTAAACATTTCTACAAGAAACCTGGGTTAAAACCACCGGTCATTGAAACGTAATTAAAAACTGACACACCTGGTTATATAACTTTTCTCTTCCCCGACCTCCCAGTGAGGGACTGGGGTTTTGGGCATCATTGCCATAGTTTTATAAAGATACACTCGAACTGACTCTTTTTTTCTTTTTTTTCTGTCACTCCCTTCCTTTCTCACATGAATCTTTCGATAAGGTCTTTGAATCAAATTCAACACACTGGATACATCTATTTCTTTTGTGTCTCTTTTCCGTCCACCTCCTAGCCGTAAATATAGAATTATAAGAATTAATCGACATCTTCATGTTCCTGCATTGAGTTTCAGTCATCATGGATCACTTACAGCTTCTCTTCTCAGAAAAGTACTAATTCTCACGGGCGTACCTGGTCGTCCATTTTGATTCCCTGTCTTTCTGCTTGATGTGTCAATACGTCTTTCTCGTTCTTTGTCAATACCACTCTCTTTCCTCAGATGGTAACCGATGCGATGCAAAAGAGAAAACACACAGTATCAGGACATATTTTTTGATGGCTAATTATGAGGTTTCAATGTTCTATCACTTTTGTGTATAGTATGAATACTTTCTGATTCATTCGTGTTCTTTTCTCTGTAATCTTGCTAAGCCTTTCTGGATTAATTGAAAAAAAAGTAAGTAAACTGTCGCACCTCTTGGCGCAAAGAGTTTTCACTATTTCCTCACCCCGCTATCAGCCGGCTGAACTCGCCTTTCACAAAACTTCTGACAACCATAACCCCTTAAACACTACTATTGATATTCCAGCCAATGTTGTTTGAACTTGCACCTCCACTGAGAAAATCAAAAACGGAAAGTATAAGCATCTTTCGAAAAAAAAATAAGTAAACAAAGGCAAAATCTGTATATTTCTTTCAGAAAAAAACAATGTATTACTCTTCTCAAGGTCTTTGATGCCACCGTTTATGAAATCTCTCTTTTCCCTTCACATCTACTTGCTTGGATCTGGGGGATGGCAATAATAGCCCTCTGCCTTCTTCACAACCACTCGATAACCTTTTTCCCTTCTATTTTTTCTGCAATTCTTTTCTGGAAAAAAAAATGCCCTCCTAACTTTCGCTCCAAACTAGTTCAGAATCCCTTTCAGCTGTACTTCTGATACCAATTCTCTGGCAATCCTCCCTTTTCTTTTCATCGTCGTGTTGAGGAGAAGAAATCAAATTCATAACAATTCTGAGAAGATGATGACTATAAAATCATGTTGTGGGACTCGATCCTCTCACCCTGACTTCTTTTTCCACAAGTGATTACCACAAATCATACCCGCCATCACTGTAAAATAGTAAGAACACTCTCTTGTTTCAGGAAAAAATGTTCCATCAGCTCTACAAAACATGATAATAGTCTACACCTATATACCAAAAAAAAAGAACTTGACTTTAACCTAAAATTATGATGAATTTTTAATTTTAGACTGTTTCCATCTACCTTTTATTTCTGATTTGAAGAGTCCTTTGAAAAAGTAGAGGTTCTCAAACAGTCAACAACCACCTTATTCCAACAATTATCTCCTGATTTTCATGTTGCCTATTCGCGTCAACAACAGCATTGAAATCACCCTATAGTGTAACACTTTTAAACACGCCTCGCTATTTCTACATCGACTTCTACTCAGGGAAAATCTCCTTCTCACTTCTACTCGGACTTATGGCCCGTCTTTGATTCTCGTACGCAGAGACCCCCATCCGTTTCTGTTGATAAGATGTCGTGTCAGCTGCACTGTGTTGTTGTGCTGTAACTCAAAGGGATGTGTGCCATGCATGGGGGGTGTTGGTGTGTGGTTAGCTTTGGATTGTGTGCGGTGCGCACATAGCATCGGTATGTGTTAGAGCAAGTATATCTCAATTGTGTGTTGTCGCAGCTCGCTGGGTTTACAGATGGGTTGTGGTTGTGCCCGTTTGGAAGATTAGTGGCGGGGTTTGTTGGAGGAGGAAGAGTGTAGGTATCGCTTTCCGAGGTAGGAAAGAGGAAAACAAGATTAATATGATTTAAAATCGCTCTGCCATAATGGAATGCGGAGTACCTAAGGGGATAAAGTGATAGGGCCCTGGTTCTTGTAAATACACTTGTTAGTGTATTGCACCCACTGGTAATCTGATTAGAAACTGTCTTACAATCAGACCATCATTGTTTTGTTCAGAAGAGATGTCTCTCAGATTTCTAAGACAAGGTGTTACTCCTGAATTCTGCCTTCTTCACTGAACAAATATGGCCCCCGCTGCTTTCTTTTGATGATACTCAAAAGAATGGATGACCAGAACAATATTACAGCTAAAATAATGCAGATAATAAAATCGATAAAGACATGTTGTGAGGGACCAATACAAACTCTCTTCCATTAAAACAGCTCTTAAAAACAGCAGTACACTGGCTCAATACATCAGTCCCTCTAGTCTCACTGTGCTGTGAAGGATGTTCTTGGTGTTGTTATCGATAACACTTTTTTTGCAAAAAAATTCATCACCCCAAGATCTGTCAGGTCGTGTTTTGCTACTACAATTACGGCGGTATCAGTTTATATTGTGCATGTCGGAAGTATCTGTCCACAGATTGCAACAGCCAAATTGTCACTTCTCTCATTCTTCACGTTATGGACTATTTGCATTTCGCCTTTGTCTGGTCTGCCTGAAAACATCATTTATCCATTCCTTCAATCGTATATTAAAAATCCGCAGCTGCGAACCTTGTTCTCAAAAGAAAAAATCTGAGCACATTACCTCTCTCTTGCGATCTCTCCATGGCTGCCTGTGCCACAGAGAGTAAATTATAAGATCTAGTACCCTTGTACCAATTGTCTCCACAAAACTGAACCTCCCTACCTCCCTCCATCCCCCCACCCACACCCCCCACCACACGCCTCGCCGAGCGACACTGTCTTAACCTTTAACTCCTTCCGTTCCCTCCGCTCTGTTGCAGATCCCTTGCGCCCACACTACGAAATACTGATTCATACCATCCACTGTGGGCCGCCGCCTCTTTCTTACTTTCGGGTCATTGACCTGGAATTAGGAAACCTCCCTCTCTCCTCTTCGCCAGCAGGAAAACTCAGTTAGGGCACTTTTTATAATCCTGCTCAAGACATATATTTATTTCAACTACCTCTGTTCTTATAAAGAGTTATCCCACCTTCACTAACCATTTCTATCACTCTACTAATGTTAAGTATACGACCTGTGTGGAGTGTGCGTCTGTGCTTTTTTTGATTTACATTGATATTGTAAATTTTATTTAATTGAATGGTCTGAGCGCACTATTGTTTGTACATTCTGTTTGTTTAAACTATTGATTAATTTATTCATTGAATTGTATGACTGTGTAAGATTTGGTTTTGAAATGATATGCATGATGCGCTTTTGATTTGTACTTTGCAAGATTATGTAGCGCATGTTATAAGTTCCAAATTATTGTTGTTTTTATTATTACTGTTTTGTTGTGTTGCTGTTGTGATTTTTATTTTTGGTTTTTGTTATTATTAGTATTTTATTATTATTATTTTATTTATGATGTGTGCAAACGTGCGTGAGATTTTTTTTCTCGTTTTTTTAGGATACTCTATCAGCGTAAATCCGTGTAGCACTCCACGTCACTCTATGTCTTGTTTTTATGTGTATGATCTCTGTCTCTGTCTCTCTCGTGTCTGCTGTCTGTCTAGTGTGTGTGTGTGTGTGTGTTGTGTGTAGTGTTTTCTGTGTGTGGAGGGTGGGAGAGGGGGAAGGGTGGGAACGGGGGGGAAGGGGGGAAAGGGAAGAGAAGGGGGAACGGTGGTGGGTTTATTTTTTAATATTATTATTTTTATTTTTTATTTTTTTTTTGTTTTTTTGTTTTTTTTCTCTTTCTCATTTGTGTTTCTTTGTTGTTGTTTTTTCTTGTGTTTTGTTTTTCTCGTTCTGGGAGGAGTGCTTTTGTTCTGTTTGTTTTTTTGTTGTTGTTTTTTTTTAAACTTTTTTTTTTCTGTTTTGTTGTTTGTTTGTTGGTTTACAGTGGTGTTGTTGTTTTTTTTTTGGGGGGTGGGGGGGGGGGGGGGGGGGGTAGGGGGTGCGCCCCCCGCCCCCCCCCCCAAGGGTGGCCGGTGGGGAGGGGGGGGGGGGGGGGGGCGGGGGGGGGACGTTGGGGGGGGGGGGCGTTGGCGGGGGTTTATTTTGTCGAGTATTGTTTTGATCGTCCGGAGTTGTTTGTTTGTTTGTTTGTCTGTTTGGGGGTTGGTTGTTTTTTTCGTTTTTCTCTATTTTCGTTTATCCTTTAAAGTTTGTTCTTTGTTTTGTTTGTTCCCTTTGCTCTTTCTGTTTGAGAAAAATAGAGTACTGTGGTGCTGCCCTTTTTCAATGTGACCCCACGGGCGGGGACTGGAGTAAAAAAGCGACATGAGGAAGTTATCATTTCCTGATATATTATAATATGTTTCTATTTACTTACAATGTGTAGATGTTCTTGTTATGACTTTTTTGGCTATTTTCCCCCACCCCCTCTTCCCTCCCCTCCTCCCCCTCCCTATGTGAGGTATGGGTATTGCCTTATTTTATTTATCATGAATTAAATTTTGCATAGTATAATTTAAAAAAGTTAATTGTTTGGTGGTTGATCGTGTGTGCTAATTGTGTGTATTACATATTTAGTTGTATCATGCAATTCCCCCCCCCCCCCCCCACCCCCCCCCCCCCCCCCCACCCCCCCCCAACCCCCCCCCCCCCCCCCCCCCCCCCCCCCACCCCCCCCCCCCCCCCCCCCCCCCCCCCCCCCCCCCCCCCCCCCCCCCCCCCCCCCACCACACCCCACCCACCCCTCCCTCCCCCCCCCCCCCCCCCCCCCCCCCCCCACCCCCACCCCCCCCCCCCCCCCCCCCCACAACACACACACTCACACACACACACACACTCATACATACACACACTCACTCATCACTCACTCTACTCACTCACTCATTTTCACTCCCTCAATGACCTGTTATAGGTTTAGTTTCTTCTTTGTTTTGTTTCTTGTTTTTTTTGTGTGGATGTATTGGGTATTAAAATTTATTTCATCATTCTGACGTATAATTTGAACGAATATAATCTAAAATGAGTGATTGATGGGATGGCATACTTGTTTTGGGTTTATATATTGGAGATTTAATCTCTGAAATACACCCACCACACCACTTTTCTCTGTCTCTGGTTCTTTCTCACCTTTTATCGTCTGTGCTTTATAGTTATCGTGTTTCCTGATGAAGGATTATATTTTATTTTTCAATTACTTTTATTGGACCTTGCCTCTGTACATATGTTTTAATGAGTGCCTATTTCATATCTTATAGTTATGTGTAACAAGTATGTTGTACCATTTGACATTGTGTACGATGTTTTTCTTTATGCTTATTAAGTTTGGTTGTAGAGAGATTGCGCGCGCTTGGCCCTAATGTGTCGTTCTTGTGTTGTTGTTTTGTATGTTGTTTTTATCTTTTTCTCTTATTCTGTCTTGGTTTGGTTTTTATTCTCTTCGCGCGCGCCCCGCGCGTTTGTTGTTTTGGTGCTCGCGCGCGCGGCGCTGGGGGGGTGGGGGTGGGGCGTGGGTATTTTAGGTTTTCTTTTATTGCTTGCGTTGGGGGGGGGGGGGGGTTGTTGTTGGGGGGGGAGCTGTTTTGAATGGGTTAGTTATTTCCCCTTGTTTTTATTGTGAGGACTGTATAAGTATTGGGTTTATTATTATTAGATGTATCCATAACGGGCGGGGACTGGATGTAAAAAATGCACATTTGTGCTTATTCATTATCCTCGAAATAAAGAATTTGTCTTTGTCATTGTCATTGTCATTGATCTTCCGATTTACTGGCAGTCACGTTTGTCACTAATTGCTGCAAAAACAGGAGCCCTCTGTTACACAGTGGGTTTTATTCTCACCTTTTCGTTTCTACTGTTTGTCTCTCTCTCTCTCTCTCTCTCTCTCTATCTCTCTCTCTCTCTCCTTCTCTCTTCTCTCTCTCTCTCCTGCCCTCTTATCTCTCTATATCTATGCAGCAGTTGTAATTCTATATACTTTTCATTCGCGTCGTTAAATAAGCTAAAGGAAATAGTTTGTATGTATCTTGTGACGGGAATATGCGTTGCACGGCGTTAAGAGGTGAGCAAGTCCTTAGGAGGAGACTATCACCGATATAGGGCCCGTTGGCGACGCATGCAGAACTTCTTGCGCACACGTTTAAATCATGTATCCGCTTTTAGTATAAGTGTAGGCCTTTGTGTGCGGTGGTACAGTTGACAAATATTTGCAAAACCGATACACACGGGGACTAGATGTAAAATAGCACATGGGTGCTTATTCCATTTTCCATGATATAAAAGATTACATAAAATAATATAAAATAAAGATATAATTGAATAAGGCAGGCCACACTGCCTCGCCAACTCGCGGCAGGGAAGGAGAATGATATCTTTGAATCTTCCCGTGTATGATAGGTCAGAGAATGGACCGAGAAGGCAGAACACAGACAGAAGGGGTGACAGGACGGAATAAGGAACAAGGCAGACACATTTGTGGAGGGATAGAAAAGAGGGAATATTCTGCATAGAATTTTCCGGATGGTGGGGATGAGTTTCTACTGATGGTTACCGGCATCCCCAAAGGGGACCTATCCCTGTTTCCCAAAGGGCTAGTTACTTCTGAGGGTGATTGGGTTTGCAGTAAGCCAAATAATGGATTCGTCTTCTCACTAGTCTGTTGTCTGTCTTCCGGCCATCGTTTCCCGTCGAATTAATGATGATGATGATGATGACGATGATGATGATGATTATTACGTGATGACGATGACGATTACGATGTTGATGTTGATGATTGAATGATGAGATGATGTTGATGATGATGTTGATTTCGATGATGATGATGACGGGACGACGATGATGATTATGCGTTGATGTCGATGATGTGACAATGATGACGACGAGATGTTGAGACTTTGATGAAGTCGATGATTGATAAAGATGACGCTACTACCTTCTACTGGACGGTGGTCTTAGATGGTAAATGCGCCTGGTATAGAAAGCGAAAAGTCGGGTTCTAAAGTTGCGGCGGTTCGTTTACCCCGTTTGGACGGGAAATTTTCCCCCATCCATTTTAGGACCTATGAGTGGTGGTGGGGGCTAGTTCTTTCGATGAGTACGAATAAACGATAATGGTCCCGGTTGTTCACGTAATTATTTATGCGCACGTAAAAAAACCGTCTTTTCACGGTTTCAGTCTAGCGTTGATACATCGCAAGAAACGTAAGTTTTAAGGAGCAGACTTAGGGAGTTCATGATATTGTGATGATGATCTTTCCGACTAGTCTAAAGAAAATCCACAGCCGGAACAACATCAGGATCAAATTTGACCTCGAGAAGCTGAAGGACAGAGGTATTAGAAATTTTTCATGCAAGGGATAGGTGAAAGTTGCAGACCTACTGTGTTTAGATCAGAAATAGACACACTGACGATTAGTTTCAATAAGCAGTGAATGAAACAGCAAACGAGCTTCTTGCAAAGCAGACCAGTCAAAACCATGGTGTCACTACCTAACAGCCTACAACTATGCGGAAAAGCGTTAGACGAGCTGAAGGAAGAAAAGAAAAAATGAAACAAAAGAAAGAGCTGAACATTATAGGGCAGTCAACTAAACTAATTCAGGAAGTCCATGGACGGAGCAAAAGAGAAATGGTCGGTGAAAACAGTGCCAAGGACTTGAAGAGAACATCAAGAAAAACAATAGCAAGAAAGGCATATCAGCTGGTGAAAGACCTGATAGCAACGAAACAGAGAAAGGTGTTTAAACAATTCCAAGACATAAATGGGAAGTGTCTCAATGACGACCAGGATATCTGAACAGAGGGACAGATATACTAGCTCCGAACTGTATTAACTATAGAACAGCAGGAGATCCAGAAGTCCTTAATGTTACCCCGAAAGCAAAGACACAGACTGTAACCCTATCCTCCGAGATAGAAGTGCGAAACAGCAGTCAGATCGCTGAAATTGGGGGAAGTCAGCAGGGGTGACAT
>CM054152.1:1495953-1520953 GCA_028751875.1 Rapana venosa
GAAGTTAAAGTCACGAGAATGATGAGGCTTTTCTGATGAGAGAAGCTGTATAGTTATGTAGTTGTAGTGACTGGATGTGACCTGAAAACTCTTGATGGAAAATGGAAGATGTCAGATTTCTGTACGGCTTGGAGGTGGCCGGTAAAGACTAAACGACAGCAGAGAAAGTAACTAGAGTGGCCAGGTGTGTTTGAAGTTTGAGTTCAAGACTTCGAAAACGAAAAGATTCAGGTTGGAAGAAAAGGATGGAAGGGAGTTTTAGTGAAGAATAAAGAAAAGAGCAGGTTCTCGAGTGTATCTTTATAAACTTATGGCCAATGCCACCTCCCACGCGGAGGGTTCGGGGCAATAGTGAGAGTTTTTATAAACTGGTGCGGTTTGGTCAGTTTTTATTTTCGGTTCATGACCGTGTGGTTTTTTTAACCAGGTTTCTGTGAGAAATGTTGATCAATGTTCTTTTCAGTGATGAAATCAGAAATGGGATCAGCTTTACCCTTTTATCGGGCCAGACAGGATTGCACTTTTTTGAGCAAGCACATGTGATGGATCAATTAGAAGGAGCAGTTGAGGAGAGAGGTTGATGTTAAATCGTGGTGATATTAGGATACTGTAAGTGGAAGAGGTGTTGAAGGCGATGGGTAAGATGTGGAGAGTGGAGGATCAGACAAAGGTTTAGATTGTGAGTCAGTGTTAGAAGCTGGTGAAAAATGGGGAGTTAGGGGGTTTAAGTTTCATCACACAATGATACAACATTATCTGAAACACGTTTTATCAGTCATAAACACATATAAACACTTACACTAACTAAACACAGCAAACACACCACTCACACACTTACTGACCCTTCTTGGCAGGTCGTGTGAGCATGGCAACAAAAGATGTCCTCCACCGTCTGTTTCATCATCAGGAACTGGGCATTGGGCACCAGGGCCCTGGCATGTACAACATGGGCATTGGGCACCAGGGCCTTGGCGTTCAACACTGGGCCTTGGGATCCAGGGTGGCCTGTCTACAAGGGGCCTTGGGCACCAGGCATGGCGCGTGTGTGGGTCACACTGGTCCTTGGGCACCAGGGCATGGCAGTCAACACTGTGGACCTTGGGAATCAAGGGCTGGCGTCAACACTGGGCTGGGCAACAGGCCGTCAACTCTGGGCCTTGGGACCAGGCGGTCATCACTGGGCCTTGGGCTCCAGGCGGTCAACATGGGCTTGGGGACTCATCAGGGGTCTGGCGTTACAATGTTCGTTTAGAACATAGGTCTCCGCATGGTTCACCCCCTGCATACAGTTGCAACATATGCATGGGCGTGGCTGGGTCTCATTTTTTTGTTCTGCCTGACACTCATTTTCTGAAAGAGGCCTTGTGTTCGGGGCCCGCCATTTGTGTTTGCAATGACAACGAGAAGAAGAAGAAAGAAGAAGAAGAAGAAGAAGAAGAGAAGAAGAGTAAACGAAAAGAAAAGAAGAAAAAGGTAGATAAAAAGAAAAGAAAAAGAAGTAAGAAGAAGTAGAAGAAGAAGGAATGGAAGAGAAGATGAAGTAAGATGTTTATGTTGGATGATGATGATGATGAATGATGATTTCATAGACCTCGCACATCATAGGCTTCTCTATATCTATACTCCGACATCGTCAGACGGAAGAAACACAGCTAGCTGCAAAATAATATTAATAACATTACACAGAACAGTAATAATGATACAACAACAACAAAAAACAACATAGAACAAAAACGACAACACAACAAAACACACACAACCTTCACACAACACAAAGCCCCCCCGACATCCACCATCCCCTATATCCTTACAAGGGATGTATATGGGATGTATGTCCAGCTGGCCTCTTCCTGATCGTTTGAGCTGCTGGAGGAGGTAGACCTGCTCAACCATCCTCAGCGTGGCAGGCACGCTCCCTCGCAGGCCCCTCCTCCACGACTATGCCCCCTCCTCCTATCCTACCCCCCCCCACACCTCTGCGCCACCTGGACCCACAGCCTGCCCGCCCCCAGGGACAGCAGGAGGGGTGTGGAACAACCGGTTCCTACCCGCAGCCAGGGAGAGGGGAAAGGGTGCTTGTTGCCTCAGGCGGCAGCGGGGAGCCCTGATTGACCCCCAGGGCGGCAGCGGTGTTTGCGTGGTGCATGATATGACCCCAGGCGGGCCGCGGGAGTGCCTCCTGTGACCCCCAGGCGGCAGCTGGGTGTCCTGCTGACCTCCAGGCGGCCAGCTGGCGGGGGTGCCTGATGACCCAGGCGGCCAGGCAGCGGGCTCCCTCTCTGCCAGACGCCTATAGGAATCAGCCCGGGTGTAGCTAGGTCTGGCTGGGGGAACCCATGCCTTGCGGCGCCGGCAGACTCCCCCGAAGACGGTGACCGGTTATGTCCGGGCTTGCGCTGCGAAAACAAACACAACGCACTGCTCCCTGTGGGGAGAAGAGAAATGAGGAGAGAGGTGTTGGGGGGAGGTGGGGGGCGGGGGGGGGGATAGGGAGAGTGTTTAGTTTATGTTGTTACTTTGTGTAGGTGGTGTTTGTTTTAGGTATTGTCTATATAAAGTAACATACAACAATGAAAACGGAGGTTAATGAGAATCAGAGAATGAAAAGAAAAAATTCAAAAGGCCGACTTACTTATGCATTCTAAGTATATCCAACAGGTTTAGGTTCTAAAACAACCAAAACAGAAAAACCAAATCACAAAACTGTAGACCAAAATCAAAACGAGAAAAGGAAATTCTAGGGGAACAGTTTTAAACAATAAAGCTGATGACAATTATAATAGTAGGCATAGATGGTGACTACAAAAATATTTCAGTAGCAGCATGAATAATAATTACCCCCCCCCCCCCCACACACACACACACAACACACAATCACTCCAGGCACGGGTGTACTTACATACTATATACCTATTGCTACAAATAAGTGCTTCAGCGCATTTCTGCATGTAAACACTTGAACACAGGCATGCATGTACCCAGGCACTCCACATGTTGTCTAATATCACTGTTGTGAAGAGACTATACTTGAAGACCACCACCCCCACACACATTAAGTGTAGCCTAGTGTAGTGTAATGTAGTGCAGTGTAGTGTAAGGATAGCAGAGGTTTATTTTGTCTGCAAACGTCAGCCCGGGTTAACTGCGCGTGTTCCCTATACCACACACTGCTACATCTTGCTCCGCCTATCCTGTAGTCTAGTGGACTAGTGGGGCACCACTGACGATTTTACAACCGCCTTCCTTCACTGACTGCTGTTGTGGTCCACGTTTAACTTGCCTACAAAAATATGGACATGATCAGGGAACGCATCAGTCTGACTTTGAAGCTGATGGCGATGTTCTTGTCATTCCAGAGGACTTTCAGTTTGGTCATTGCAGCTGTGGTCTGGGCTGGGCTGTCCTGGAGAGAATTTCAGGTTTTGATCCTTCATCCGATACTATAGCTCCTAGATAGTTGAAGCTATGGAGGGTCTCGGTTTTCTTGCTGTCTATAATTCTGTCAGTGCTGATGCCTTGGCTCTATTTCTCATCAGCTGGGTGTCCTCTGCGCTGATCTGACACCACACCACACCACACCACACCACACCACACCACAACACCAGGCTATACCACAACAGGCAGCATATGTTCTTGAACACCACACATCCACCACCACCACACCACAACACCAGGCTATACACAACAAGCAGCATTTGTTTTTTTAAACAGCACACCACACCCAACCCACTACCACCACAAGATGGACCCTCCCTGACCTTGGGCGTTGACCTTGACCCCTCCAAGGCCTGGGCCTGGTCAAAGAGGCCCTAGTTGCCGGGGGTCACCTCGCTCCCCTCTGGAACAGGAGGCCGCACGGCCAGCCGGTTACTGGTTGACACCACGATGACCGTCACCCTCCGTCACGGGCCGGTGACGGCTGTGTAGCAGCGGCGCTTCCCCCGAAACAGCACGCCTGCCCCACACCATCACTGAGCCAGCGTGACCCCACACCAATCACTGAGCCAGCCGTGACCCCACCCCATCACTGAGCCAGCCGGGACCCCACCCATCTCTGGAGCAGCGTGACCCACCCCATCATCTGAGCCAGGTGTCCCCACCCCATCACTGAGGCAGCTGTGACCCCACACCTTCACTGAGCCAGCCGTGGACCCCCACCCTCACTGAGCCTGCCGGTGACCCCACCACATCCACTGAGCCAGCCGTGACCCCACACCATCTCTGAGCCACCCGTGTCACCACCCCATCACTGAGCTGCCGTGACCCACCCCATCACCGAGCAAGCCCGTGGACCACACCCCATACTGAGCCAAGCCGTGGTCCCCACCTCCATCACTGAGCCAAGCCGTGACCCCACACCATCACTGAGCCAGCCGTGACCCCACCCCATCACTGAGCCAGCCGTGACCCCACACCATCACTGAGCCAGCCGTGACCCCACACCATCACTGAGCCAGCCGTGACCCCACCCCATCACTGAGCCAGCCGTGACCCCACACCATCACTGAGCCAGCCGTGACCCCACACCATCACTGAGCCAGCCGTGACCCCACACCATCACTGAGCCAGCCGTGACCCCACACCATCACTGAGCCAGCCGTGACCCCACACCATCACTGAGCCAGCCGTGACCCCACACCATCATGAGCCCCAGCCGTGGAACCACACCATCACTGAGCCAGCCCGTGACCCCACCCATCAAGGAGCCAGGCACGTGACCCCCCACCATCACTGAGCCAGCCGTGACCCACACCCATCACTGAGCCAGCCGTGACCCACACCATCACTGAGCAGCCGTGGACCCACACCATCAATGAGCCAAGCCGTGACCCCACACCATCACGAGCCAGCCCGTGGGGGAAACCCCACACCATCAATGAGGTGGCAGGCCTGGGCAGGAACACAGTGGACCGTTAGTAGGATGAGGGGAGGGGGGGGAGAGAAGGTGATCGATGAGTGGGGGGAGGATAGCAGTGATATATGAAGTCGACGATGATGGTTCGAATCGAAGGATGAGGGGGAGAGAGGTGAGATAATGAGGAGGAGGAGGAGGATGTGATGACTCTATCTCTCTCTCTCTCTCTCTCTCTCTCTCTCTCTCTATCACACACACTCACTCACACACACACACACACACACACACAACAACACACACACCAGAAAGAAGAAGAAGAAGAAGAAAGAAGAAGAAGAAGAAGAAGAAGATGAAGAACAAGAAGAACAAGAACAAGTACATGAACAAGAGAAACAAGAAGAACAAGAAGGAAGAATGAAACGAATAAAAAGAAACAAAAACTACTGACAGCAGGCAGACCCAGAGATATAATAAACACATACACCACGCACGCGCGCGAGCGCGGACACCCACACACACACACACACACACACACACACACACAACACACACACACACACACACACTACACACACAAACACACATCATCAATCATCACATCATCGATCATCATTCTTCATCAGTTCAGCCAACGAAGAGAGAAAAAAAACAAAACCCAAACAGAAAAACACAACACAACACCACCACACCACCACCTACACAACCCCACCTCCACACCACCAAACCGCCACATCCACCACCACCACCAACACCACCACCGCTACTGTGGGGGTCAGAGGGCCGTACAGGTTCAATGTCAGGCGGGGTCTCACTGGGGGCAGGGCAGGAGGGCTTGGCGGCAGCTCAGCCCCAGCCCGCCTGGCAAACGGGCACTTGCCCCGGGAAACACTGGCCCCATACTGGCCTGGGTGTGGTGGGGCACAGGCGGCAAACGTCCGCTGCTCTGACCTAAGGTGGAGGGGCGTAGGGGGTCCCAGTAGCCAAAGTAGTCGGCACCCTGAAAGCCCTGAGCTGTCGGTACCGAGGACCCGGCCCCAGGGGGCGTCCACAAGGGGGTTGGGGATGCGATGATGATGAAGGGGGTGATGGTGAGAACGTGAAGGAGGGACAGAAGACTGCTAGGAACTTCATGTTTTGGTCTTTTGACTGCGGAAAATGCTTCGTGTTCAAATTCATTTGCCTTTCCAGGTTCTGGTGTCTAACTGTCAACATATGTTTGGCTGCTTTGGTGGCTCCGAAGGAAGAATTTTCTCACTGTTATGTTTCCCACTCTCTCTTTTTCATCACGAAATAGGCCTGAATCGTGTCTTGTAAGAATGGCAAGGCCTACAAGGTTTGTGAAGCGTCCCTTAGAATTTTGTTGGGCTTATTTTCCGCCAAAATGTTGTCTTTTGTTGTGTATTAAATGCTTTTTTTTACTCATTTCAAAAAAAGGATAATTACCTAAAGCTTCATTCCCTCATTACACAACAGTCTCCTGCTCTAAAATCACGCCATCTTTAGTCTCAACATCACAAACTCGGGGTGTGGTCTCTCTGTTTTCGTCTTCTTCTTCCTCTACTTTCGTTGCAAGCTCTGAAATTCGCTCTGTAGAATATCCTTGTGTGTGCCCTGCCGGTGTTATGGTCAGACTGGACTTGCAGGAGAGGCCGGCTCTATCAGACAAGACTGGTCCTGTCTTTAGTTCCAAAGTTATGGGATCTGCTCTTTCCTTGTCAGAGTTTGTTCAGCCTGTTGATCTTCCACTTTTTCTGTTGACGTCTGTCTAAGGTTTCTATGCCGAGTGCTGAAAGTTCTTTATGGGGCTGTTTTACTGAATGCTGGCAGTTCTTTATGGGGCTGTTTTACTGAATGCTGGCAGTTCTTTATGGGGCTGTTTTACTGAGTGCTGAAATTTCTCAGCTGATAAAATGTCTACCTTCCCTGAACTGGTACGAATGTATAAACCTTATTATGCTCTCTGCTCTGGCAGAATGAAAAGTCCGTTCTAGAGGCCCTGTGTGTGGGGGAAGGAGGGGGGTTGATGTTGTTTGTGTTGTTTTTCTTGTTCTTGTGTTGTTGTTGTTGTTGTTGTTGTTGTTGTTGTTGTTGTCCTCAGTTTAATGTCTGTTTACACTCAGTGAGACGAAGCATGCGATTAACTATCTTTTTCAAAGAGTGTACGTTCCAACCTGCCAGTTTGAAAGGGACAAACATGCTAGACAAAACGCTTGAAACGTTTGAAAGATGCACAAAGTAAAAAAGGTCGCTGTGTACCCAGGCTTCATTCCACACACACACACACACACACACACACACACACACACACCACACACAACACACACACACACACATATATATATTATATATAGAGAGAGAGAGAGAGAGAGAAGATAGATAGATAGATAGTAGATAGATAGATAGATAGATAGATAGATAGATAGATAGAAAATAGATAGATGGATGGATGGATGGATGGATGGATGGGTAGATAGATAGATAGATAGATAGATAGATAGATAGATAGATAGATAGATAGATAGATAGATAGATAGATAGATAGATAGATAGATAGATAGATAGATAGATAGATAGATAGATACACGCACAAACACACACACACATATGTTATAGATAGATAGATAGATAGATAGATAGATAGATAGATAGATAGATAGATAGATAAGATAGATAGATAGATAGATAGATAGATAGATAGATAGATAGATAGACGCACAAACACACACACACACACACACACACAACACAAAACACACACACACACACACACACACACAAACCCCACAACAACCCTTGCTCGCTCAAGGTGACATGAAATTTAAAGTAAGTGCTGATGGGCTGAAGGCTTCGAGCTGGCCGTTTGTTCCGATCCAAGTAGACTTTGCTCTATGTCGAATGAGACTGTTAAACCTGACGCCACAAGCGGCCTGTGACGTACGTTTACAGTGACAGATGATCCATTGGCCATCTGTTTCGCCCCATCCGATCCGCTAGTGTGTCGCCTGCTTTAGACCAATGTGTGGTCTTTTGTTTATTCTCTTACTTGCCAGAAAACCTGGGATAAGCACTCATGTGTTTTTATACATCTAGTCCCCATGTGTATGTGGTTTTGTAAATGTTGGCATCCCTACCCACTGGCACATAATGGCCTACTCGTCAGAAAGGTGGAACGGGTTTCAGCATGTGCGCAAGATGTTCTGTGTGTTGTGTACTTTTAGAGAAGCACAATAGGCACTGATGTGAACTTCAAGGGAAGAACTCCCTGACGGGCATCCTGTGTTGACGTTGTGGCTGTTTTTTCGCGTGTGTGTGTGGTGTGTGTGTGCGTGTGTGTGTGTGTGTGCGTTGTGTGTGTGCGTGTGTGTGCATAATTTTATGCACTGATGTTTACAAGTACTTATGTTGCTAATCAAACGCATAAACAATGATGTGGCCTACTTCAATCTAAATCTGTTTTACTCAGAGGCACATAACTATGTGTACACACAACTTGGAGAAAAGTATTTGCAAGTTAATAGTTTTTGTTTTTTTTAAAACCCTGAACTGTGTCAGCCCTGTGTGGGGTCACCCTGTGACTTTTACTGAAGGGGATTTCGGGGATAAATGGGACGCAATTGGGAAAAAAGGAGAGGGAGCGCGCGGCCCCGCCTCCCAAAAAAAAAAAAACGCACAGGTTTCCCCTTTGCTTTCTCTCTCTCCCTCTCTCTCTCCCCCTCCCTCTCTCTCTCCCCCTCTCTCTTCCACTTTGCACGCACTCAACAAAAAGGGTTTCCCTCCCCTTTTCCCCTGTCACCTCATAAACCCCTGTATCCCATAAACGCCTGAAAATCCCCTAAGTCAACGCTAAATGCAGGTAAGAAGGGAAAAGGGAAAAAAACCCCCAAAAACAACAAAAAAAGCGGAAATCTCCTTTTTGTGTGTGGCGTTTTGTGTGTGTGTGTGGTAAAACCGAAAACAAACATTACTTGTCATAATATCAAGGTAACGCTATTCAAACGGCTACACACACGCGCGCGCGGCCCCCACCACAAACCATGCAAGAGAGAGAGAGGGGAGGGGAAAGAGAAAAAGAAGAGAGAGAAAAGAGAGAGAGAGGCCAAAATTTTTTAAATTTTGAGATAATGAATAAAAAACTCATGTCTTTTTTAAAAACCAGTTTCCCCCCCCCCAAAGGGGTACATCTTAATAAAACCCAACAGAGAGAGAAAAGAAAAGAAGAGAGAGAGAGAGAAGAGAGAGAGAGAGAAGAGAGAGAGAGAGAAAGAAAGAGAGAAATTACAAATTTTTTTATTTTTGAGGAAAATGAATTAAAACCCCATGTGCTTTTTTACATCCAGTCCCCCCCCCGTTTGGATACCTCCCTTTAAAAATAACCCAAAAGAGAGAAAGAGAAGAAGAGAAGAAGAGAGAGAGAGAGAAGAGAGAGAAAAGAGAGAGAGAGAGGAGAGAATGACAAATTTTTTTTTTTCGAAAGGGTAATGAAAAAACACCAGGGGCCTTTTTTACATCCCAAATCCCCGCCCGTAGGGATACTTTTTAATTTAAAAACCCAACAGAGAGGGGAGAGAGAAGGAGAGAGAGAGAGGAAAAAAAAGAGGAAAAGAGAGGAGAAGAGAAGAGAGAGAGATTTGAGGCCCCCGAAAAAGTTTCTCTTGGCTGTCGTCAGCCCAACCTGCCTTAAAACCCCCGGGTTTAGCTGCAAAAGTGCCAGTGTTTGCCGCCCCCACCAAGGGGCAAAGGGCCCTGGGTTCAGTGTAGGGCAGAAAGGGGGGTGCTTGTGAAAAATAAGGAGGTTTTTTTTTCCGGGGTTTTGGGCTGCAGGGAAGGGTCGTCCACTTCCACTAATCACTGACCACAAGGGGTTTCTTCGCCCTTTGTGGGCCCACTAGAGCTCCAAATCAAGGGGCAAGTCCCGAGGTCCCCTTTCCCTTTTGGCAAAAAGATTGGTAACCCTCCTCCCCCCCCCCCCCCTCTCTCCTCCCTTCCCCCTCTCTCTCTCTGCATTTTTTTTTTGTAATGATGGTTTTGGGGTTTTTGTCAACTTTTATTCATTCTCTCTCTCTCTCTCTTCTCTCTCTCCTTCCCCCTCTCATCTCTCTCTCATCCCCTCCTCTCCTCTCTCTCTCTCTCTCTCTCTCTCCTCTCGCTCGCTCTTTCTCATATGAAAATATTTTCTTACGTTACTTTGGAATTATTAGCTGTGATTTTTAAGGATTTTCCCCCTTCTCAGGGTGATGGAAAAAAAGTATGTCAATCTGATTTTAAAAACCCTTGGACAAGACTCTCTCTCCTCTCTCTCTCTCTAAACTCTCGTCTCTCCCCCCTCTCTCACTCTCTTCTCATTCTCTCATCTCCTCTCTCCTCTCCTTACTTACAATGTAAGATGTTCATTTTTATGACTTAAGTGATTTTTTTCTCCTTATTGTAAGAGTGTATTGATTGGGCTTATTTCTTTTTCATGACATTCAATTTGTAACGAGTAAAATTCGAAAACAATTTTGAGGGTTATCCTGTGCTGTCTTGAGAATTATATATTTTGTATTATCCTTGAAACACACACACACACACACACACACACACCTCTCATCTCCCTCTCATCTCTCTCCTCTCTCGTCTCCTGACCTTATAGATTTGGTTTTATCCCCCCTTTCTCTCTTCCTTTTTTCTATTGTGTGAGTAAAACGGTATTGAGTTTATTTCATTATTATGACATATAACCTGTATGATATAATCAAAATAAGGGTTGACGGTGATCGTGCACTGTTTTGAGAATTATTATATATTTATTTTTATCCCTGAAACACACAACACACACACACACACACACACACTCTCCTCTCTCTCTTCCTCTCTCTCTTCTCCCTTCTCTCTCATCTTCTCTCTCTCTCTCTCTCTTCCCCTCTATCTATCTTATCTATCTATCTTCTCTCTTTCTCTCACTATGACCTTATAGATTTGGCTGGGTTTTGTTTTCCTTCTTTCTTTCCCTCCTTGTTTTTATTGTGTGAGAGTATGGGTATTAAAATTATTTGATTATCATGACATAAATTTTGAATGAGTAATTCAAATAAGTGTTGAAGGTGATCGTGACTGTTTTGAGAATTATAAAATTAGTACCATCTCTGAAACACACCACACACAAAACACCCTCTCTCTCTCCTCTCTCTCCCCATCTCCCCCTCCCCCAAATTCTCTCTCCTCCCTCTCTCTCCTCTCTTTTCCTCTTCTTTTTGTGGCCAAGCCGAATGCTTTAATCTCTCTCTCTCTCTTTCTCCTCTCTCTCTCTCTCTCTCTCTTCTCTCTCTCATCTCCTCACAATCCCCTCTCACCCTCTCTCTCTCTCTCATTTCCTCTCTCTCCTCTCTCCTCTCCTTTTCCTCATCTCCCCTCTCTCCTAATAGTTGTTGTGTCTTCTAATAAAGGGCATTTTCATACTTTCTATTTTCAATATCATTTTGGGCTTGTTGACTGTACTTGAACTCCATGAATGTCCTATTTTCAATACTTATTATTACTTTTAACAACTATGTGTACTATTCTGCAATAAAGAAGGTGTTCAATTTATGATCTATAAGTTTTGGGTACTCTCTCTCTCTCTCTCTCTCTCTCTCAGTCTCTTTTCTCATCTCACTCCTCTACTCTACCTCACTCTCTCTCTCCATCTTCTCTCTCTCTCTCTCTCTCTCTCTGTCTTTCTTCTGTTGTTATTGCTGTTGTTATTGCTGTAGTTGTTGTTTTTTGTTTGTTGTTGATTTTGGTTTGGGTTTTTTTGTCTGTTTGTTTGTTTTTTGTTTTGGTGTATGTGTGTGTGTGTGGGGGGGGAGGGACGGTTTTTTTGGGGTTTTTTTGGGTTTTTTTTTTTCCCCCATTTTTTGTTTTTGTTTCTTGTTTTTTCTGTTTTTTGTTTGGTTGGGGGTGGTTCCTTCTTTTTTTTTCTTTTTTTTTTTTGGGGGGGGGTTCTGGGGGTTTTTGTTGTTTCTTGTTTGTCTGGGGTTGTTTATTTGTTTGGTTCCTTTATCTCTCTTTTTTTTTTTTTTTAAAGCTTTTTTTCCTTTTGCTTCTACTGTTTGAAAATATGAGTAAATGATTTCATTATTAACAAGTGACCCTAACGGGCGGGGACTGGATTAAAAAGCACATGAGTACTTATTCCTTATCCTGGGAAAAAAAGAATTTGTCCTATTACTTACAATGTTTAAATGTCTTTTTTATGACTTTATTGAGGGTTTCCCCCCTCTTTATTGTTTGAGTGTATGGGTATTTGCACTTATTTGTATTATCATGACATTCAATTTGTATGAGTATAATTAAAAAGTGTTGGTGTTGTTGATCGTGTGCCCTGTGAGTATTATATATTTAGTATTATCCCTCACACACACACACACACACACACACCACTCACACACAACACAAAACCCCACACAAAACACACAACAAACACACACACACACACACACAACACACACACACACACACACACACACACACACACACACTCACTCACTCACTCACTCCAATTCTCTCCCTCAATGACTGTAAAAGGTTTAGATTCTTTTTTTGTTTTGTTTCTTGGTTTAAATTTTGTGAATATATAGTATTGAGTTTTTTTCATTATCATGACATTAAATTTAAATGATATAAATCAAAAATGAGGTGTTGATGGTGATCGTGTACTGTTTTGGGAATTATAAATTGGGTATTATCTTGAAAAAACACACACACACACACACACACTCTGTCTCTGTCTCTGTCTGCTCTATCTCCTCACCTTTTATCGTTTTGCTTAAGTTTGGTGTATCCTGATGAAGGGAATTTAATTTTATATTTTCAATACTTATTGGGCTTTTCCTCTGCAACTTAAGTCTTAACGAGTGCCCAATTTCAATATCTTATTGTTATGTGTAACAAGTATAAATTTCCATTTGACAATGTTGTAATGTTTATCTTTATGACTTATTAAGTTTGGTTGTTATTCTCTTGGGTTTTGTTGTTGTTGTTGTTTCTTTTCTCTTTTTTTGTTCTTTTGTTGGTTTTGGTTTTCTTTTCTCTTTTGTTTGTTTGTTTGTTTTGGTTGTGGGTTGGGTTGTTTTGGGGGTTTTTTTGGGGGTGGGGTGGGGTGGGGGGGGTGGGTGATGGGGATGTTTTTAAGGTTTTCTTTATTAGTATTGCTTTCGGGGGGGGGGGGAGTTGTTGGGGGGGGGGGGCTGCTTTGAAAAGGGTAATTTCCCATGTTTCTACTGTGAGACTGTATAAGTGTTGGGTTATTATTAAGATGTATCCCTACGGGCGGGGACTGGATGTAAAAAAGCACATGAGTGCTTATTCATTATCCTCGAAATAAAAGAATTTGTCATTGTCATTGTCATTGTCTCTCTTCCTCTCTCTGGATTCAGACAACATAACAGGCAGATGGGGTGAGAAAGAAGCCATACACAACACCAAGAGTTATGATTGTCATGTGTGTATAAACCGCACTATTGCTTGGTTTGTTTGAGTAGGGGGTTTTTTCGGTTGAAAGTAAACAAGACAGAGTCGGATTCGACACACAGCCCCTGTCTTCACATAACTCCTATATCCTAAGAACGGGATAACCTGGTGGTTAGAGTGACGCGCTCAAGATCTGCTGATCCGGGTTCGAAAATCGTTCAAGAGGATTTTTCCTCTGGAGTTAACATCAGTGCCGACTCCAATCCCCCCAAAAGTCCTTTAGATGAGACTATCAACCGAGGTCCCGTGTGCGAACACATGCAGAACATCTTGCGCACACGTCAAAACCTGTTCGCTTTTCGGAAGAGAAAAAGCCCATCATGAGTGCTTATTCCATTATCCTCGAAATAAAAGAATAAATAAATAAATTTTTAAAAGATAAATAAATAGATAGATAAATAGATAGATAAATAGATAGATAAATAGATAGATAAATAAATAAATAACATTTGGAGACTCTTGGGCTGTCCTCTACAAGGCTGTTGAATGAAGGACAGCTGTTGAATGAAGGACAGCTGTTGAGTGAAGGACAGCTGTTGAATGAAGGACAGCTGTTGAGTGAAGGACAGCTGTTGAGTGAAGGACAGCTGTTGAGTGAAGGACAGCTGTTGAGTGAAGGACAGCTGTTGAATGAAGGACAGCTGTTGAATGAAGGACAGCTGTTGAGTGAAGGACAGCTGTTGAGTGAAGGACAGCTGTTGAATGAAGGACAGCTGTTGAGTGAAGGACAGCTGTTGAATGAAGGACAGCTGTTGAATGAAGGACAGCTGTTGAGTGAAGGACAGCTGTTGAATGAAGGACAGCTGTTTCTCCCGGCTGGCTGATGGCATGGAGGGCGGGGCATCAAGAGCAGCTAAGCCATCATACAGTCTCCTCCTCTTCCTCCTCCTCCTCCTCCTCCTCCTGCTGCTGCTGCTGCTGCTGCTGCTGCTGCTGCTGCTGCGCTGCTGCTGCTGCTGCTGCTGCTGCTGCTGCTGCTGCTGCTGCTGCTGCTGCATCTTGTGTTGCGGCCCTGTCCTGCTGGTCCCACGCCTCTCATTTCTGTCAGGGACACACGTGGTTGACGTCAAGCTGCCCTAACCACGGGGCCACAGTGGCTGTCACCTGGAGGCCAGCACAGGGGTGCCCTGCCCTTACCTGAAGTCACCCTCAACCTGACCCTGCCTCCCATGACTGGGCAGGAGGATGGTTTAAGCCTTGAGTCAAGGAAGGCAGGAGGATGGTTTAAGCCTTGAGTCAAGGAAGGCAGGAGGATGGTTTAAGCCTTGAGTCAAGGAATATGCAGACCAGCTATTGCCTGACGCTTTGGGTCACGTGAACAAGAAGCATGCAGAGGGTCGAGTGCTGACGGGTGACGGCCCACTGCATGCAGTCTGACCTCAGTGCAGCATGTCTGACCTCAGTGCAGCATGTCTGACCTCAGTGCAGCAAGTCTGACCTCAGTGCAGCATGTCTGCCCTCAGTGCAGCATGTCTGCCCTCAGTGCAGCATGTCTGACCTCAGTGCAGCATGTCTGACCTCAGTGCAGCATGTCCCGCACACTTCTGGCCTCCACAGTGCAGGTCGAGCTGGAGCAGGGGGGGGG
This sequence comes from Rapana venosa, assembly GCA_028751875.1. Taxonomy (NCBI): domain Eukaryota; kingdom Metazoa; phylum Mollusca; class Gastropoda; order Neogastropoda; family Muricidae; genus Rapana; species Rapana venosa. The sequence continues at coordinate 1,510,881 of CM054152.1, forward strand.
GGGGGGAAGGAGGGGGGGGGGGGAGATCAGAACGAGCAGAGGGACAGCAGCAGGACAAAATTAATCATTCCTTACGAAAGATGGTGCAGCAATAAAGAGAGATGAGGGGGGGGGGGGGGGGGGGGGGGGGGGGGGGAGGGGGTATGGTGGGGCTGAAATCAGCTGTAGCTTGATGCTGACCCCTGCGGTAGGGCTGTCTGGTTGTGTGGCAGGTGTACTGAATATTTATTTATTTATTTATTTATTTATATCACTTTAAGTCACGTCAGATTTCTCTGCGTGAAATTCGAGCTGCTCTCCCCGGGGAGAGCACGTCGCCACAGAGCAGCGCCACCCATTTGTTTTTCTTTTTATTTGTCTACAACTGCATTTGTTTCTCTATCAGAGTGGCTTTTTTCTACAGAATTTTGCCAGGGACAACTCTCTTGTTGCCGTGGGTTCTTTGTACGTGCGCTAAATAATGTTTGTGTAACACACGGGACCTCGGTTTATCTTCTCATCCGAAAGACTAGCGCCCAGACCACCAGTCATGGTCTAGTGGATGGGGAAAAAGTTTCGGGTCCAAACGGGATTCAAACCACCGCACACTTCCGACCGGACTTTTCGCTTTCTAGACAGGCGCGTTATCTCTAGACCACCGATCCACCAATAGTGTGTTGAAACTAAAGTACATTCTGTGAAAGTTCTCTCCCATGCCGAAGTCGGATGTGCTGGGCCGAACTTGCCAGGCGCTTAATAGCAGCAGAACGCATTTTGACTCATATGACAGACAACAATAGTTGCTGTTTGAGCGTTTGACAAAGAAGAAAAAAGACAAGAAAATGATGTTCACGCTCATTCAACCATTTGATAAAAGACTTTTATATCTATGATGTTTTGTTGACAAAATTAGATAGTTTGCAGTCAGTAACAGTTTTAAGACATCCACCAGAGGGCGTAGGCGTCAACGGAATGGAAATGTCCGGGATGTAGATCTAGATGGTGGAGGGTTCTGGCCAAAGAAGAGAAGCCCTACTCTCTGGATGACTTACTGTGCTGTTGGTTTTCTTCGTGGTGCCTCCCAGAATAAATCTCTGCTATGTCTGCCGAGATGTCCAGCCACCACGCTTCTTCCTCTCTGACTGGGGTTTCTGCCATCTTCCATGAACTGCTGGCAGGTTTTCTTCTTTCCTGTGACGCAAAGAGACATTGTTCATGTCGATTAACTCGCAGCCAGGAGCGCGTCACAGAGATTTCGTTCCATCTCCCAGTTGGGGATTTCAGAGGACAGACTTTGCTGCTAAGCAGTTTTGATGCTGGGGGCTTACTGTCAGGCAGTGTGTGTGATACATGCGGCAAACTTCATCCTGGCTTCTTTTGGATCTGCTTTACTCAGCTCCTGCGTTCCACAGTGCACTGCTAGATCTAACAGTCGATTGGTTGGTCAGGTTTTAGAAGCAACTAAGTCCAGTAATGACATGATAAGTATTTTCTGATTTCTCTATTCGTCTTTTTGTTCCATTAAAACCGTAAAAAGTGCCCGGTCTTTTTGAATGCAGACCTGAAAAGGCCCAGTCAAGAGTGAAATGAATTTGTGGAATGTGTTCACTCTGTTCCGAATATTCAGTGAATCTGTCACAAAACTTCAAAATAAGTCACAATTCTTAGATACTACCGCAGTTTTGTATCAGAACTTCCATCGTAGGAAGGCACCTTCACATATCTGTAGAACTATCACATCATTGTTTTAGAGGGTCAAACTGGACGCTTATAAAACAAAGTTTAGTGAGAATGTATCGTGTCCTTGTGGTAAAAGATTTACAAATCAGCATACACTTTTTGAATGTCCAGGTTTTCAAGATATTTTACGTCCTTTTCAAGGCGAAAAACCATTATGGCACATCCTGCCCAATACTGAGTTAATAGCTAAATCGAAGATTCACTCCTCGCCTTGTCCCCCATGGGAACTTAAGAGAGCTAATTTTGACGTAAATTATTCCTCTTTAACGAAAAAAGGTAATGAAAATATTCTAAGCGCATCAGTAAAAGAATATATACAAACTACATATCCAAATCATTTAAAAATCTACACAGATGGTTCCCTTTTGAACAATAATGAGGCGGGTGCAGCGTTTGTCATACCATCTTTGAAAATAGAGAGATCATTTTATGTAGGAAAAATTCGAGCTATTTTTACAGCTGAACTGTCTGCTATTTTGATGGCTTTATATTATCTTTTAGATTTTCCTAAAGACATATTTCAAATACTTTTCTGTGTTGATTCCAGGTCAGTCTTACTTGCCCTGAGAAACTTCAGTTCAAAAGTGAGACAAGATCTCATAATTGAGATTAGTCATCTAATTCATTTTCTGATGATACGAGGCACTGGTGTTACCTTTTGCTGGATACCCCGCACTGTGGTATTTACTTTAATGAAAAAAGTTGACAGAAAAGTAAAATGTGGAGCTGAGCATATCGATGGGTCTTGCAGCATAAGTGTTCCTCTATCCATCCATGAGGGCTATAGCATGTTACAAAATGCATGTTGGAAACACTTTAAAAAGAAACTACAAAGTACCGGTTATTCCTGTAGTGATGATGTAGCCCATGTATTATCTTTTGATAAGATCAAATATCGTAATTTACATGAATATAGAAATGTTGTATCTCTTATATACAGGTTTAAGCTCAATGCTTTTAGAACAATTTTTTTTTAAAAGCAACATGTATCTGTGGTGAAAATCTTACCAATGATCACATTATTTTACGATGCAGAGATCTGAAAAACATCTTACCTGCCTTCCCAGTCCGTAGCTTACAGCAAGTTCTTAAAGATATTCCATTAATGAAAGAAATGTTATTGTCATTAAGCCATACTCATATTTTCAGACTCCTCTGATATAAGGATAGCTTCAAGTTATATGAATTGGAAAGTTAGTATTTTTGCTGTTTGATGTTTTGGGGGTTGGTTGGGTTTTTTTTGTTGTTGTTGGGGGGGGTTTTCTGGGGGGTTTTCTCAAAATTCTTGGTTATGCTTTTTTCATAATAGTTGTTTATTGCGATTGATTAGTTATGTGCATACCCCTCCCCCCTACACACACACAAGCACGTGCACGCGCGCACACACACACACACACGCACGCACACACACATATCCACACTTTCCCGTCTGATATCACTATTTAGTGGAAGGACGTTAAACTGAAGAACTACTACTACTGAGTTAATACTTGAGATAACGTTATGTTTATTTTACTCTGTGTCCAGTAGATTCCTTTAAATTCTGTTAATCCTGCTTGTTCATAGGTAGTTATTTGTATGCATTTAATTTGTTTGTTTCGTCGTCCAAATCACGTAAAGTACATGGGCATTAATTTAAAGACTACTACTACTCCGAAGATACTGAAAATGGCAGTCTTACGTTATACGTCATCTCCTTAAATGACGTCAACACCCTTTACGTCTTTGGTGTGCGTCACTCTTCCAAGGTGAGAAATCTGCGTCACTGGTCTGGCAGGAACAAGTCGGTGTTCAACTGAACGTGGCCTGCCCCAACCCTGACTGGGGTGAAGCAAGAAACCCAAGGAGTGCATCAGAAGCAGTGTTGCTGTTCTTTGAACCACTTCCAAGGCTTTCCCAGAAACCCTGCCAGTGCCCTTTCCCCTGCAGCTGCACTAAGACAAGTTCTTTGAGGGAGACAGTTGAGCGCTGTGCGTGGGCCTCTTGGTGAGTAGTATGGTGATTCCCGCGGTGAAGACTACGGACCATGTGGCAAAGGCAACAGCTTCTCGGGGAACAAAGAAAGGCTCTGCGCGAGGTCGCCCCCGGAAAGACCCTGCCCAGCCTCCCCGCCCCCAGACTCCCTCAGTCCTAAAGAAAGCAGCTCTTCGAAAAGCCCCCGCCAAGAAAACCAGACAAGCATCGAAAATCCCGAACAAAACCACAGCCGATAAACGCGGCAACATCACAGCCAACAGACAGCACAGAAAGAGGTCCAGACGGAGGCGGGACTGTCCGCCTGAGCGCAGCCACAGTGCCCTGTTTCGCCTGGGCCGAAGAGCGCTACGGGCGGCGGAAGAAACCCTCCACCAGAGACGTCGCTGGCCCAAGAAGACAGGCCCACGAGGCAGACCCCCGCCAGCACAGAAGCGCAGGAAGAGGTCGTACCCCCAGGTCCTGGAGAGACAGTGGCGAGGACGTCGTCGGGCTTGTCCTCGGGCTGAGAGTCGATGCTGGGCCTGTGACGCTGTGATCCTCCCGCCCCCTTCCCGAAAACCCTCCTCAGCAGCAGCAGCAGCAGCCGCCACCTCCTCCCTCTTCCCCTGCGACTTCTTGTGATTCTTGTCAGTCTGCGTTTTTCGGATTAGTATTTCTAATGTGCGGCTGGGTGTTTTGGAAGTAACAATTTTCTTGGTTTTTAAAAAAAAAAATAACCCGAATTATGTATCTCCACGTAGCCCAGTCAGCTTTTTGAAGGAATAAATCATTGTAATTCTTGTCATTCTTGTGTTCCTTATTTCCATTTGTATTTTGTTTGAGTTTGGTTCCATTTTTCTTTCTCTCCGTGTTCTTCCTCTTTACCTGCAGGTGAGGGAGTGACCTTCGGTTTCAGAACATCTGTGTAGGTACAGACATGTCGGTGATGTCTGTCTGGGTTTGGTTGTGACACATTGTTTTATTGGTGGCATTCTCTCTTTGAGCTTGACAATCATGGACTTCATATCACGGAGCATACTGAGGATGTCGTCATTTCCTTTTGTACTATTCCCTGATCATCGTCATCAGAATATAGAGCTATCTCCTCAGTGTCAGATCTGCATGCGCCTGACCTCCTGACTTGCCGCCTCAGTTTTATGAATGTGCCTTTCCCTACCAGCTACCTTTCTTCCGATGTTTTCACATGGGAGTCTACCTCCCCCCCCCCCCCCCCCCCCCCCCCCTCCCCTCCCCAGCTGCTCCTTGTCCTGGCCACTGACTCAGCTGGATTCAGCATCATGGAATCACTTTGACCAGTCTTCACACAGAGCCTGTCTTTGCGGCAAAGCCAAACTCCTTCACTTGGGGATATTATCAAGAGAAGATTTTCGCATCATTCTGCTTATAATGACTTGAGATTGATCAGTTCTGTCCTCCACTGTTTATGACTATTTTAAAAACAACATGTAACAATTGCATTAACTGTGTCTTTGATGAACATTTCAGTTTGTGTCATTGCTTATTACGTTGCCAAATGACTCATTCCTTCTTACCACAGACTTTCATTTTCAGTAGTGGTTTTTTTTCCTGAAGAGAACATTGACAAGGTGACTTCCAAAGACAATCTTCCATTTGATATTCCAGAATTACATGTATTTAGTCCTGTTTAAAGACAATCTTCCATTTGATATTCCAGAATGACATATATTTAGTCCTGTTTAATCATTTTCTATCTTCACCTTCACCTCTCCCACGGTCTTGTAGACCTTTGGAGCACCACTGAAGATTTTGCATCCAGCTTCCTCCATTCACCATACTTCTGTAGGGCCGGTTAATATATATTAACTCTTACTGCATTCTAGTGCTAGTTTTTTTCGTAAGCTATTACATTTTTGCTATATTTCTTCTCATCTCTCCTCTCCCTCTCTCTCTCTCTCTCTCTCCTCTCTCTCTCTCTCATCTCTCTCTCTCTCTCTCTCTCTCCTCTCTCCTCTCTCTCTCTCTCTGGTCTCTCTCTCGTCTCTCTCTCTCTGTCTGTCTGTCTCTCTCTCTCTCTCTCTCTCTCTCTCTCTCTCTCTCTCTCTCTCTCTCTCTCTCTCTCTCGCTCTCTCACACACACATGCACTAGATGTTTAAAAAAATTTTTTAAAGGGGAGGGGAGTATGTGAGTGCTTATCTATTATCCTCAAAATAAAAGAATTGATATACACACACACACACAAGCAAACACACACACACAAGCAAACACACACACACACAACCCCCCACCACACATACACACACACACTTCATTACAAGTGCTTTATATCTTTTTTCATCTCTGTACGACACCACAGCAGTGCTGTATGCGCCATTGGCATGTGTTATTGGCTGTAGCATGTCCTGGCGCTGCTATTTCAAGGTTTGACTTCCAAACACCATTGTTGATCAAGACTGACTGTGGTGTACCTCCAGATAACAACTGTCACTGTGTTGATAATGGGTCCACAGGCAACGAGCCTGCCTAGAGCACCAGTTTCCTCGTTGGGATGCCGAGGTCCTGCCAGTACATCAATAGCAACAACATCATGGAAATTCTCCGCTTGAAATTCCCTCTTTTCTATCCCTCTCTTTCTTTCTGCCTTGTTCCTTTTCTTGCTGTTATCTCCTCCGTATCTATTTTCTGCTTCTTTTATTTTTTTAGCCCATTCTCCTGCCCCCCCCCCCCCCCCCCCCCCCCCCCCCCCCCCCCCCCCCAGAAAGATTAAACAGACAAGAGTTCCTCCCCTACCTACCAATTCAGGCGCTTAACGGCATCGCGACACATTAAATTTTTGGCTTATATGACAGACGACAACAGTTGCTGTCTGAGCATTCAGTGAAGGAGGTGGAGGAGAAGATGACGATAAAGAAGAAGGAGGTGGAGGAGAAGATGACGATAAAGAAGAAGGAGGTAGAGGAGAAGATGACGATAAAGAAGAAGGAGGTGGAGGAGAAGATGACGATAAAGAAGGAGGAGAAGAAGATGACGATAAAGAAGGAGGAGGAGGAGGAGAAGATGACGATAAAGAAGAAGGAGGTAGAGGAGAAGATGACGATAAAGAAGGGGGGAGGTGGAGGAGAAGATGACATAAAGAAGGAGGAGGTGGAGGAGAAGATGACGATAAAGAAGGAGGAGAAGAAGATGACGATAAAGAAGGAGGAGGAGGAGGAGAAGATGACGATAAAGAAGGAGGAGAAGAAGATGACGATAAAGAAGGAAGAGGAGGAGAAGAAGATGACGATAAAGGAGGAGGTGGAGGAGAAGATGACGATAAAGAAGGAGTGGAGGAGAAGAAGATGACGATGGAGGAGGTGGAGGAGAAGAGGACGATGAAGAAGGAGGAGGAGGAAGATGACGATGAAGAAGGAGGAGGAGGAGGAGAAGATGACGATAAAGAAGGGGTGGAGGAGAAGATGACGATGAAAGAGGAGGAGAAGATGACGATGAAGAAGGAGGAGGAGGAGATGACGATAAAGAAGGAGGAGGAGGAGAAGATGACGATAAAGAAGGAGGTGGGGGAGAAGATGACGATAAAAAAGGAGGTGGAGGAGAAGCTGACGATAAGAAGGAGGTGGAGGAGGAAGATGACGATAAAAGAAGAAGGAGGTAGAGGAGAAGATGACGATAAAGAAGAAGGAGGTGGAGGAGAAGATGACGATAAAGAAGGAAGAGGAGGAGAAGATGATGACGATAAAGAAGAAGAAGGTGGAGGAGAAGATGACGATAAAGAAGGAAGAGGAGGAGAAGAAGATGACGATAAAGAAGGAAGAGGAGGAGAAGATGATGACGATAAAGAAGAAGGAGGTAGAGGAGAAGATGACGAAAAAGAAAGGAAGAGGAGGAGAAGAAGATGACGATAAAGAAGGAAGAGGAGGAGAAGAAGATGACGATAAAGAAGGAGGAGAAGAAGATGACGATAAAGGAGGTGGAGGAGATGATAAAGAAGAAGGAGGTAGAGAGGAAGATGACGATAAAGAAGAAGGAGGGGGAGAAGATGACGATAAAGAAGAAGGAGGAGGAGAAGATGACGATAAAGAAGGAGGAGAAGGGGAAAATGACGATAAAGGAGGTGAAGAAGATGACGATAAGTAAGGAAGAGGAGGAGGAGAAGATGACGATAAAGAAGAAGGAGGTGGAGGAGAAGATGACGATAAAGAAGGAGGAGAAGAAGATGACGGAGGGAGGAGAAGAAGATGACGATGAAGAAGGAGGAGAAGAAGATGACGATAAAGAAGAAGGAGGTTGGAGGAGAATGTGACGATAAAGGAGGAGGTGGAGGAGAATGTGACGATAAAGAAGGAGGTGGAGGAGAAGAAGATGACGATGGAGGAGGTGGAGAGAAAGATGACGATAAAGAAGGAGGAGGTGGAGGAGAAGAAGATGACGATGGAGGAGGTGGAGGAGAAGATGACGATAAAGAAGGAGGAGGAGGAGAAGAAGATGACGATAAAGAAGGAGGAGGAGGAGAAGAAGATGACGATAAAGAAGGAGGTGGAGGAGAAGATGACGATAAAGAAGGAGGTGGAGGAGAAGATGACGATAAAGAAGGAGGTGGAGGAGAAGATGACGATAAAGAGAAGGAGGTGGAGGAGAAGATGACGATAAAGGAGGTGGAGGAGATGATAAAGAAGGAGGAGGGGGAGAAGAAGATGACGATAAAGGAGGAGGAGAAGAAGATGACGAAAAAGGAGGAGGAGAAAGAAGATGACGATAAAGGGGGAGGAAAAGAAGATGACGATAAAGGAGGAGGAGGAGAAGATGACGATAAAAGAAGGAAGACGAGGAGAAGAAGATGACGATAAAGAAGGAGGAGAAGAAGAAGAAGATGACAAAGAAGGAAGAGGAGGAGGAGAAGATGACGATAAAGAAGAAAAAGATAAAGAAGGAGGAGGAGGAGAGGAAGGGGGAGAAGAAGAAGAAGAAAGAGACGAAGAAAGCCCGAAATATGGGTCTGTTTCGTGTTCGAGTCTAAACTGTTCTCGTATTCACTAGACCTTGAGTAGTGGTGCGGTCTGGGCGCTAGTCTATATGGTGAAGTGACAAACCCACATCCCTAATGAAACACGCTTTCAGCACCAGTAAAATAATTCACAGCAACAAGACAGTTTTCCTTGGCAATATTCTGTAGAAAAAAAAGGTTGGTTTCAGAGGGACATAGGCATACATAGAGGACAACTGGGGCAAAGATGGGGACGTTCCCCTTGTGGCCCTGTGCTGTCCCTAGGAGAGCAGCCCGAATGTCATGTCATGTTATGCCAATATACAGTGACTGAACATGGAATATAGTAGAACACAATGCAGTACAATACAGTACCCACGATCACACACACACACACACACATGTATATATATATATATATATATATATATTATATATATATATATTAATATATATATATATATATATATATATAATATATGTTTCCGATGGGGTAGGGGTGGGGGGGCTAATCAGCAGGTCTTTTGTTTTTCAATCTTGATGAATCATTTCTCTAACGATGACGAAGTTTGTGGGATTACTGGTTACCTGCCCTTCTTGCCATCCCCTTCTAATTTCGCAATCATATATATATATATAATATATAATATATATATAGGAGAGGGGAGAGAGGGGAAGAGAGAGAGAGAGAGAGAGAGAGAGAGAGAGATCCTCTCTGGGAAGCAGAGTAATTTGGTGTGAGGAACGCTGGTGCACGGCTGTCGTGTGCTTGCTGTAGAGCGAAGAGAGAGTGGGTCTGGTGGACTCTTCTCTCCCGCCTGGGCCCAGTCACATACTCCTACTTCACCACACACACACACACCCACACACCACCCACACACACACGCACCACACACACATACACACACCACACGCACACACACACACCACACACACACATGCACACACGCGCACACAAAACACACCCCACAACGCACACGCACACACACACACACACACACACACACACACACACACACACACACAGTGTCTTGAATGTCTGAATAAGCCATTTATGTAGCACACTTGACTAACACGCACACACTCCCTGGAGTGCCCACACAAAGAGCGGTCTCTATTTTCCCCCTTTTTTCCAGTTGCCAATAGTCATTTAGCCTTTTGTGATGGTCCAGGGGCCTAGTCTTTCTTGTGAGATCGTCTGTGCAGCAATGAAACATGAAAGACGTATACGCCAGTTTGTGTTTGGCGGCTGCTGTGGTGTCGCGAGATGGATTCCGTGTGCCTGACTGGATAAGTGACTTCAGCCGCGTAAACCCTAGTACAACAGGAATTGAACATTGTTTCCAAACTGCTCAGCGCTATATAAATTCCATATATTATTAGTAGTAGTAGTACATCGTTTTTCAACAACCCACATCAAACCACGACCCTAACATT
>CM054152.1:1523889-1538889 GCA_028751875.1 Rapana venosa
CACACACACACAACAACACGCCCCACCCCCACACACACACACACACAGTGCGCGCTTCAAAATCAATAAGCACAGCATAATCATCTTCTAACATTTCCGAGACCCAGAAATAATCTCTACAAAACAAGCTTCTTATATTCAAGTAGTTATTTATGGAACAAGCTCCCAAAACGTTTAAAATGTATCAAAAACAAAAATCAGTTCATTTCAAGACACAGTTGAAAAAATCATTTAATGCATAAACACCTATGATTTGACTTATAAGTCAGTTTAGTCTGGCTTTATTGTTGTTGTGATGGGGTAATAGTACTATTATAATTGTTAGTTTTTTTTTTAGTTTGATAGTCCAGTTGATGATGGGTTTTGGGGGTATTATTTTAGCTTAAAAAAAAATTGTTTGAATAGTTGTATTTCATTATTATTTTTCTGTTTGATTGTGTTTTCCCCCTTCCTCCTTAATACCCCTCCCCCCACCCCCCGTCCTTTTCATAGTTTTTTTTTGTGGTTATTGTTTGGTGGATCGGTGGTCTAGAAAGCGAAAAGTCCGGTCGGAAGTGTGCGGTGGTTCGTATCCTGTCTGGGCCCGAAACTTTTCCCCCATCCATTAGACCATGAGTGGTGGTCTGGGCGCTAGTCTTTCGGATGAGACGATAAACCGAGGTCCCGTGTGTTATACAAAATTATGCAGCGCACGTAAAAGAACCCACGGCAACAAGAGAGTTGTCCCTGGCAAAATTCTTAGAAAAAAGCCACTCTGTTAGGGAAACAAATACAAAAAAAAGGTGACGCTGCTCTTGTGGCAACGTGCTCTCTCCAGGAGAGCAGCCCGAATTTCACGCAGAGAAATCTCGTGACTTTAAGTGGTATAAATGAATAAATGAAATGAATAAATGGATGCTGTCTGTGGAGATGTGTGATTATCACTATTATTGTATTACTATTATAATTATTATTGATTTATTTGTCTGATAGTTGTTCTTGTTTCAGTACTATTGTATGGATCTATTATGTTTAAGAAGTGCTACTTTATGGGCGCATATGAGTACACGTTTGCGTAGGTGGAGGGGAAAGGAGGGGTGTCATTGCTGACAGTACTGTCAGTGCTAACCACAGTCAATGCCTAGCAGTTCTGTGTTGTGCTCCTCTTCGGTTTTGCGTTTTGTTTTATGTTTCATAAGTATGAACGTGAAAGAATGGTGGTATTGTAACCTGATATCATTTGTTTGACATTTTATGATTTTGTTTTTAATTCTGTGCGTGCGTGCGTGCGTGCGTGTGCGTGCGTGCGCGCGCGCGCGCGTGTGTGTGTGCGTGTGTTGTTTTTTGGTATTTTTTTCTTATTGGTAATCTTATTGTTAAGGGTTGTAATAATGTTGCAGTTAAATATGATTATTAAGTAATTTTTGTTCCTACAAAGATGGGTTGATGAAAAAAAGCAAATGCATTGCTTATTTAATGTCTATCTATCTGTCCCGTAGTCTGACGACCGTGGGGGCACCCTCAAAGACTCAACAACCAGTTCCCTCCATTCCTCTCTCTGTTCTGCCTTTCTCAGGGTTTTGTTGAGTTCTAGGCCTGTCCATTCGCTGATGTTATCCTCCCAGCTCTTCCTTGGTCTGTCCTCTTCTTCTCTCCTTGGACAGTGCCTTGCAAAACTGTCTTTGTAATTCCTTGGGATCTTGTGACATGCCCATACCATTTAAGTTCACAGCTTTTTCACGATCGTTAGAAGGTTCTCATAGGGTCCAATGGTTTGCTGGATTCTGTTATGCACCGCTTTCGTTGCTTAGTGGTCTTTGTAGGAGATGCCAAGGAGTCTCCGAAAGCATACTCATCTCCACTGCCTGTACTCTTCTCTCCAAATCTGCAGTCAGGGTCCATGATTCACAGGCATACAGAAATATGGATATGACAAGGGATCGCATTAGTCTGATCTTGGAGATAAGTGAGATATTCTTATCTCTCCAGATGGTGTTTAGTTTTGACAAAGCTGTTATTGTCTGTGCAGTCCTGCATACTACTTCTGGCTTGGATCCCTGGTCTGATACAATGGCTCCCAGGTACTTGAAGCTTTGAACTGTTTCCAGCTTCTGGTCAATAACCCTGATATCAGTGCTAATGCCGTTGGTGTTATTAGTCATCAGTTTGGTCTTCTCTGCACTGATTTCCATGCCGTATGTTTTGGAGGCCTTATTCAAGTGTTCTGTTAGCTGGCAAGCTCTTTTTCTGATCCTGCTATTCCATCAATGTCATCTGCGAAGCGGAGGTTTGTGATCGTTCTGCCACCAATGCTGACTGATCCATCATGATGTTCCAGTGCATCAGCCATGATTCTCCCAAGGAAGATGTTGAAAAGAGTGGGTGAGAGTAGACAGCCCTGCCTTACTCCAACTGTTGTTCGAACCATTCTCCAATGTTTGTGTTGTAGTACACTGCACTGGTGGCCTCGCTGTACAGCGTTTGATGACTCTGATCAGGTTTGCATTGATGCTGTACAAATTCATGGTTGCCCACAAAGCTGCATGCACACCCTGTCAAATGCCTTCTTAAAATCGATAAATACGTGGTAAAGGTCTTGTTGATGTTGAAGGTACCGCTCACATAGTATTCTGAGGTTGAATTCTGTTCTGTTGTCTGCGCCCTGCTCTGAAACCTGCTTGTTCCTCAGCAATGATGGTCTCTGCTTGTGGCTTCAGTCTATCAATATTATCTGCAGCATGACCTTGCTTGGTGACATATGAGGCTGATTGTGCGGTAATTATGGCATTGTTGTAGATTTCCTTTCTTGGGAGGGTGATTGATGAGTGACTGTGTCCATGGTGTTTGGCCATTTTCCTGTCTGCCAGATCTTGTTGCAGATTCTTAGTAGGCGCCTGATCATGGCTTCCCCTCCAGCTTGGACCAACTCAGCTGGAATGTTGTCAGCCCCTGCTGACTTCCCCTTTTTCAGCGATCTGACTGCTGTTTCCACTTCTTCTCGGAGGATAGGGTGACTGTCTGTGTCTTTGCTTTCGGGTACATTAAGGACTTCTGGATCTCCTGCGGTTCTATAGTTATACAGGTCGGAGCAGTATTCTGTCCATCTGTTCAGAATATCCTGGTCGTCAGTGAGACACTTCCCATTTTTGTCTTGGATTGTTAAACCTTTTCTCTGTTTCGTGCTAGTCAGGTCTTTCACCAGCTGATATGCTTTCTTGCTATTGTTTTTCTTGATGTTCTCTTCAATGTCTTGGCACTGTTCACGATCCATTTCTCTTTTGCCTCCGTCATGGACTTCTGATTCTTTTGTTGACTGCCCTATATTGTTCTGCTCTTTCTTTTGTTTCATTTTTCTTTTTCTTCAACTCTCTACGCTTGTCGCATAGTTGTAGGATGTTAGGTGTGACCCATGGTTTTTTGACTGGTCGGTGTTTGCCAAGAAGCTCGTTTGCTGTTTCAGTCACTGCTGCATTGAAACTATTCGTCAGTGTATCTATGTCTGAGTCTATCACAGTGAGTGCTGCAAACTTTCCACCTATCCTTGCTTGAAAAATTTCTTTTATTTAATGTACCATCTGGAAATAAATTTTTTACCTCGCACACACACACACACACACACACACACACACACACACACACACACACACACACACACAACACACACACACACACACACGCACGCACACACACGCACGCACACACCACACACACACACACACACAGAGTCAGACACCATACGCTTACAGCTAAAGCCGGCTCAAAAGGCAAATGGTATTATAACCAAGTACAGAGCAGCCAGCGTCAGTCATGCAGGCCAGGTCTGGAACCTATCACCCACCTACTACTACTACTACTCCAGGCAGCCCAGTGCACCAGTCTCGCCCCATTACTGTTGGCAGGCGCGGAGCATTGAGCCGTTCCTAAACTGTTTTCACTCTGGGTGACACGTGTTAGAGGTAAGCTGTAATTAAAGAGAACAACAGTGGGTAGAGGGAACCATACAGGGCAGGAGAAGGGGTGGAGGGGGTGGGGGGTGGGTGGGGCTTGTGGTCAAGGAAATGGTCGTTTTACGAGCTGTCGGATATTGCTGATAAAATGGTTGGACAGCACGCCTTCTGGCAAATTTGAAGTATCCATTCCTAAACGTGAAATGCACTAAGAAACAAACCGACAATTAACAAACAAACTAACTAGTTTAGCAACTAGCTGGCTGACTAGCTAACTAACTAGCTAGCGAATGAACGAACGAACCAATGAACAAAGAACGAACAAACTAATTAAATATTTTAGCAACTAACTGGCTAACTAACTAGCTAACTAGTTAGCAAACTAACTAGCTAACTAACAAACGAATGAATGAACTAACTAACTAACTGATTAGCTGACTGACCCACCAACAAACTAAATAACTAAAATTAGTTAACTCTCTCTTCTCTCCTCTCTCTCTCTCTCTCTCTCTCGCTCTCTCTCCTCTCTCTCATCTCTCTCTCTCGTCTCTCTCTCTCTCTTGCTACCACTACCACAATTCTCTCTCTGCTGCTCATCTTCTTATCTTCTTGCTGTTGTTGCTGCTGCTGCTACTGTTACTCATATTGCTGCAACTACTCTACTGCTTGTTGACTGCTGCTCATACTGTTATTACCTGCCGCTGCTGCTGTTACTGCTGCTCATACTGTTATTACTGCTACTGCTGCTGTTACTGCTGCTCATACTGTTATTACTGCTTTTTACGCTGCTCAAACTGTTATTACTGCTGCTCATACTGTTATTAGTGCTGCTCATACTGTTATTACTGCTGCTCGTGCTGTTATTACTGCTGCTCATACGTTATCATTGCTGCTCAACACTGTTATTAATGCTGCTGTTACTGCTAAGTTATTGCCACACCCAGGGTTATCAAAACATTGCCGGACAGATTCCACCAAGCTGCAGAACAGTGACATCAACATGGCTAGGTGGGGTCTTTGGGAAATTGGGGCTGAGATTCGCTTTGTCTGATTTTGTACCTAGTGTCATCATTCTCGGTGACTTTAACTTCCATTTTGATAACCAGTCTTCTTCTGATGTCAAACGTCTTTCTCTTTCTTTGTCAAACACCTCTTTTCTCAGCTGTAAATGAAGCAACGCACAGATCAGGACATATTTTAACTGGCTAATTACCAAAACGTTTCCCAAGATCTGATCACTATCTATCTATCACTGATGAGCTACTTCTGATCATTCCGCTGTTCTTTCTCTCTAAACTTTGGGCAAGCCTATCAGAAAGAAAAAGTATGTCACCCTCGCAACCTCAAGGCCATAGATATTCAAACTTTCTCTTCACAAGCTGCTGAACGCCTATCACAAACCTCTGACAACAATAACCCCTTCTAAACACTACAATGATGTTCTCAAGCCAACTGCTTGAGGCATGCACCTCCCACTGACTCGTCTCCTGCCTGAATAGGCCATGTGCGCCATGGTAACAACCCATTGACATCCTGGTCGCAAAGCGCAAACGCAGGCAACTAGAAGGGGCAGTGGCGAAAAAAAAAACGGAAATTAATAAGCAGCTCTTCGAAAATAAGTTAAACAAAGTCAAATCTTTAATTCTTTCAGAAAAATACAAAGTATTACTCTTCTCAAGTTCTTGATGCCACGTCTATGAAATCTCTCTTTTCCTCACATCTACTCTTCTTGATCTGTGAAGGCAAGCCTCTTCCTTCCATCCACATCCACTCTGAACTTCCTTCTATATTATTTCTGCATTCTTTCTGAAAAAGTCCATAACATTTGCTCCAAACTGGATCAGACTCCTTTCCAGCCTGCATTTCCCAGATCCCCAATTCTCTGGCACTCCTCTCCTTTTCTTTCATCCGACAAGTGAGAAAGAAATCATGACAATTCTGAAAGAAAGGACTATAAAAATCATGTGATCTGATCCACACCTGCTTCTCCTTTCACACAGTGCCTACCACAACTTATACCCGCTATCACGCAAATAGTAAACTTATCTCTTATTTCAGGAAATGTTCCATCAACTCTCGAAACTGCTATAGTCACACCTGTAACTCAAAAAGCATGACCTTGACCCTAACATTCTGAAGAATTATAGACCTGTTTCCAATCTACCTTTTTATTTCTAAAGTCCTTGAAAAAGTAGTTTTCAAACAGCTCAACAACCACCTTCTCTCCAACAATCTTCCTGAGTTTCAGTCTGCCTATCGCGTCAACCACAGGACTGAAACCACCCTAGTATAACACCTTAAACACGCTTCTACTTGCTTCTGACTCAGGGAAAAATCTCCCTTCTCACTCTACTTTTGACTTCTCAGCAGCCTTCGATACTATAGACCACTCAATTCTTCTCTCCCGTCTTCAAAAAACGTTCGGTGTTACTGGAACAGTCCTCACCTGGTTTAATTCACACCTTACTGACCGATTCCAGACAGTTGCAGTAGACAAGATTCAATCAATACCTGCCAAACTGGAATGCAGAGTCCCACAGGGATCAGTTCTAGGCCCTGTTCTTTTCACTCTTTACACTGCCCACTGTCACATATAATAAACCGTCATCAAATCAACCATCATTTTTACGCAGATGACTCTCAGATTCAAAGCAGTGTTACTCCTGAAAATCTGCCTTCTCTCCTGACAAATATGGCCCACTGCTTTGAAGATATTCAAAACTGGATGACACCGAACAAATTACAGCTAAATGCAGATAAAACCGAAGCCATGCTCGTAGGGACCAAACACAAACTCTCTTCCATTACAACAGCTTCAATAGAACTCGGCAATACATCAGTCCCTCTATCCACTGCTGTGAAGTATCTAGGTGTTGTTATCGACAACACACTCTCTATGCAAAATTCATCACCCAGACCTGTCAGTCGTGCCACTATCAATTACGGCGTATTACTGCAATTCGAAAGTACCTGTCCACTGATGCAACAGCCAAACTTGTCACTTCTCTCATTCTTTCACGTCTGGACTA
The DNA here is from genome assembly GCA_028751875.1 of Rapana venosa. Taxonomy (NCBI): domain Eukaryota; kingdom Metazoa; phylum Mollusca; class Gastropoda; order Neogastropoda; family Muricidae; genus Rapana; species Rapana venosa. Next base: position 1,530,845 of record CM054152.1, read on the forward strand.
TTGGAATTCTCTTTTGTCTAGTCTGCCAGCATCATCTATCCACTCCCATCTAACGTGTACAAAATTCTGCAGCTCGACTAGTTCTCAGAAAGAAAAGCCACTGGCTGGCTGCCTGTGCCACAGAGAGTAAATTATAAGATCAGTACCCTCTGTTATAAATGTCTCCACAAAACTGCACCCTCCTACCTCTGTGAATGTCTTAACCTGTACACTCCTTCACGTTCCCTCCGCTCTGCTGCAGATACCTTGTGCCTACGAATACCTAAATTCAACCAATCCACTGTTGGCCGCCGCTCTTTCTCTATTTCGGGTCCATTGACCTGGAATGAGCTCCCTCTCTCTCTTCGCCAGGAACCTAGTTATGACACTTTTAAATCTAGCCTCAAGACATATTTATTTCAAACCTAAGATTTCCCCCCTCCTGTTTCATATCAGAACTATCCCACCTTCACTAACCCATGTCCTATCACCATGCTAAAGTATACTACCTGTGTGAGTGTGTGTGTGTGCTTTTGAAAAACATTTTATTGACATTTTATTTAATATATTTTGTCTGCAGCGCACCTTGTTTGTAATAATTATCTGTTTGTTTAAACTATTGATTATTTATCATTGATTGCATGACTGTGTAAGATTAGGTTGAATGCATGTGCTTTGATTTGTCTTTGCAAGATATAGCGCTATATAAGTTCCATTTATTATTATCATTATTATTAGTGTGGTGTACTGTGGTGTACTGTGGTATAGGCCCTTTGTTCTGCACAGTTCTATGTGTACTGGGCTAGACTAGACAATACTGTTGTGTACTGTGGTGTTCTGTATTGAAATGTATTGCACTGTGGGTACTATAATTATTGCATTTGTCAGTACTGTCCAGCCCTTATGTTCTGGTAAGACTGTACTAAACTGTACTGTGCTTTGCCGTGCTGAAACTGTGATGCATTGTACTACACTACACTACACTACACTACACTACACTACAACTACACTACACTACACTACACTACACTACACTACACTATACTATACTATAACATACTATACTATACATACTGGACTGTGCTGTATTGTGCTGCACTGTGCTGTACTATACTATGTCATGCTGTATCTGTACTATACTGTACAAATACATACTATACTATACTCACTGTACTATACTATACTATACTATACTCTACTCTACTCTACTGTGCTGTACTGTACTATACTATACTATACTATACTATACTATACTATACTATACTAATACTATACTAACAAATACTATACTATATACTATACTATACTATACTATACATACTATACATACTATACTCACTGTGCTATACTGTACTTTGCCGTGCTGTAACTGTGATGCATTGGGTATATACTATACTATACTATACTATACTATACTATACTATACTATACTATACTATACTATACTATACTATACTATACTATACTAATACTATACTATACTATACTATACTTATACTATACTATACTATACTATACTATACTATACTATAACTATGCTATGCTATGCTAAACTATACTATACTATGCTATGCAATGCTATATGTACTGCGCTGTGCTATGTATATGAACTTGACTGAACTGCTCTGTACTCTGCTGTCCTGCACTGTACTGCGCTGTGCTGTACTGTGCTGTGCTGTACTGTCTAAACAGCACTAAATTGATTGAATCACATCATATCGTTATCAAATCATATTGTATTATAGTGTATTTGTGCTATTTTGCACCACGTTTCATGGTACAGTATCATATTGTCAGTGGGGTGTTTGTGTATGCATTGTGATAATGTTGGGTGGCAATATGTTTTTATCGCAGCATCTAGCTGTGTGTTTGGCTGTGTTATGTTTTAATGTAATGCATTGTGTCGTGTCATGTTGTACCCTGTTGTTATGACAGATTGATGGTGGGTCAGGTGGTCCAGAGATAACACACCTGTCTGGAAAGCAAAGGTAGGGTTCAATTCCCGTTTCTGCCGAACTTTCCCTCCATCCACTGTAAATGGAGTGGTGGTCTGGACAAGAGTCTTTCAGATGAGACGATACACCGAGATCTAGTGTGCAACGCGGTCAGTGCACATAAAGTACCCACGGCAGCTAGAGAGGTGGTCCTGGCGAAATTATGTAGACAAATCTCACTCTTATCGGGAAACAATCGCGCTTGCAGACAGGAGAACTACTAACTAACTAACTAACTAACTAACTAACTAACTAACTAACTAACTAACTAACAACTAACTGGCGCTGCTCTTGTAGCCAAGCGCTTTACCCAGGCAGGAAGAGCAGCCCCAGTATAACGCAGAACAATCTGCCCTGACTGAGAGTGGTACACATATAATACAATACAGTATAATACAGTACAATACAGTATAATACAGTATAATACAGTACAATACAGTTATAATACAGTATAACACAGTACAATAAGTATAATACAGTACAACACATTTACAATACAGTATAATACAGTACAATACAGTACAATACAGTATAATACAGTACAATACAGTACAATACAGTATAACACATTACAATACAGTATAATACAGTATAATACGTACAATACAGTACAATACAGTATAAACACATTACAATACAGTATAATACAGTATAATACAGTACATACAGTACAATACAGTATAATACAGTACAATACAGTACAATACAGTATAACACATTACAATACAGTAAATACAGTATAATACAGTACAATACAGTACAATACAGTATAATACAGTACAATACAGTATAATGCAGTATAACACAGTACAATACAGTATAATACAGTATAATACAGTACAATACAGTATAATACAGTATAATGCAGTATAATACAGTACAATACAGTATAAAAACAGTATAATACAATACAAATTAAATACAGTATAATGCAGTATAATACAGTATAATACAGTACAATACAGTATAATGCAATATAATACAATACAGTATAATACAGTATAATACAGTACAATACAGTATAATACAGTATAATAAGTACAATACAGTATAGTGCAGTATAATACAATACAATATAATACAGTATAATACAGTATAATACAGTACAATACAGTAAAATACAGTACAATACAGTATAATGCAGTATAATACAATACAATATAATACAGTATAATACAGTATAATACAGTGCAATACAGTATAATACAATACAATATAATACAGTATAATACAGTACAATACAGTATAATGCAGTATAATACAATATAATACAGTATAATACGATAAACACTTGCAATTCAAAACAATGCAATATACTACAATACAAAAGCGCTGGGTTAGACTTCATTGGTTTTCACATCCATATTAAATATTGTATTAGGGTGGTACTAAACCAGACTGGACAGACTTCACTTGACAGAGTTTGCGTTGCGTCGTCAAGTCGATAATACTGGCTTCCTTTTGCTTTTCGAACTGCTGAATACTGCACAGTAAAGCCAGTAATTTCTGTTTGTCATGTTCAAGATTTTCTTCTTTTTTTTCTTTGAGAGAGAGAGAAGAGAGAGAGAGAGAGAGAGAGAGAGAGAGAGAGAGAGAGAGAAAGAGAGAGAGAGAGAGAGAGAAGAGAGAGAGAGCGAGAGAGAGAGAGAGAGAGAGAGAGAGAGAGAGAGAGAGAGAGAGAGAGAGAGAGAGAGCACTATGCACTAGCATATGTAAAGACATGTTTTTGTGGACGGATAGCTCAGAGGTCAGAGCACTCGCTTTCCCCCAGCTAAGATTAAGCAGCATCGAGCGTGGTTACCAGTTGGATGGGTGGCCGTTTGCGCCCTTGGCTTCAGTACAATCCCCCAGTTCACCCAGCTGTAAATGGGTACCTGCCTCTTTAAGGGTCAGGGAAGGTAAAGCAGCAAGGGAGAGGAGATGGGCGCCGCCCTCAATATCCTGGCCCCTGAGAAGTTGAGGTCTCTGATGCCTCAGTCCCCTACGACCTTTACCTTACTTATGTTACTTATGTTGTGTTTGCAACTTGATTTTAGGCCTCATCTAACCTCCTCTCATAATTCAACTTTCTGATCATCATCATCATCATCATCATCATCATCATCATCATCATCATCATCATCATCATCATCATCATCATCATCACCATCATCAGTGGTGTGCTTCAGCATTGAGAGCAGCTGTCCCTTGCTGCTTCACTTCTAGAGCGATGCTAGTATAGAGAAGTAGTCTTTATTCATCCGCCTTCCCCTCACTCCCTCCAGAAACAAGGAGAGAGAGAGAGAGAGAGAGAGAGAGAGAGAGAGAGAGAGAGAGAGAGAGAAGAGAATGAGAGAGAAGAGAGAGAACTCGAACTCGAAATTTTCGAACTCGAAATTTATTGAGATTAAATGGATAAGCACAGGGCTTCTTTACACCATGCTCTCACAAAAAACCAGGAAAAAAACAGAAAAAAAAGAAAAGAAGGAAAAAGTCAAGAAAAACTACATACCTTCCCCCCCCCCCCCACACACACACTAATCAAAACAGAAGAACTGAAACTAAACCTAGCAGCAACAAATAGACAAACACACAGCAATGCAAAAAACCCTTCAAGTAAACAAAGTATCAAACAGTAAGAATCAGCAGAGAGCGAAGAGAGAGAGAGAGAGATGAGAGAGAGAGAGAGAGAGAGAGAGAGAGAGAGAGAGATCCCATCACGAAAAAAATAAAAATTAGTCCCCCCCAAAAAACAACAGCAACAAAACAATAACAAACCCCTCAAAACAGAACAAAAACGAAACAGGCCCCTCCCCAAAAAAAACCACACGAACGAACGAACGAACCAACCAACCCACCCCCCCCATCAACCAACCAAAAACCCAACCAACGCCCACCTTTTTTTTTTTAAATTTGTTTTTTATCTTTTTAAAAAAAAGTGTTAATTAAAGTACTTTTTATCATTGATATGCCTATTGATATGTATAAAACTTCCTTGGCATTTCATCGAGTTGGGGTTTGGCGTGAAAGTCATGTTGTAATGTGTTTTGCATGCGGAAAGTATGTGTTTTTGGGTTTTAAGATTGAATTTTTTAGTAGTTTAAATTTTATTCTGTGACAAATGTTTCGTGTTAATTTTTATGCGTTGGCTTTGACCACTTGAAATTCCTTCTTTCGAGAGATAAAGGCGGGGTTTGGGTTTGGGTATTGGGTTGGTATAATTGTGTGTTCGAGGTGATGGGTTTACTGTGCTTGTTATTTCTGTAAAAATTTTCCCTACTCATTTTTTTACGCTTTAACCCATAAATTTCCCGTTTGTGGATATTTAATGTTAAAATGAATTTGCAACCCCCCCCCCCAAAAACCAACGAACCCCCAACCAAAAAAAATACCCAAATCAACCCTTTTAACCACCCAAAAAACACCTTTTTAAAACTGAAAAAAGCCACAACAATGCCCCTGCATACAAAATTTAAATCTCCCAAGAAGGTGGGCCAAAAACCGTCACAACCCACCCCGGGGTGGGTACCTAAGGTTTCGTTTAAAGCGGGCCACTTTCACCCCCCGGCACGTGTAAAAAAAATAGGGAAAAGTTGAAAAAACCTCATAGCTTTATACTTTGTCGGGGCAAGGGAAAGGGGGGGGAGAGAGGAGGGGGGGAAAGGGGAAAAAGGGGGGCTGTTGAAAAGAAGGATGCTTTCAGGGGGGGGGAGAAATTTTGACCCAACTCGGGGGTGTGAAAAGGGGCTTATCCTTTGTGCAGTTGCCCTTTTTTGGGCCCCAAATTTTCCCCCTGGGGGACTGGGGAATAATTTCTGTTTTTGGGGAGGGGGGCATTTGGGCGGTTGGGTTCCGCCAATTTGGGGGCTGTGGGGTTCTCTTGGTGTGAAGTTTGGGGTGTCTTGGGGTTTCGTCAAAATGTTGTTGCCCATTTTAGTTTTTGGGAAAGGAAAATAATTTTGATGGAATGAAATTAATATTAATTTGGAAAAATTTGTTGGTTAATTGTTTTGCTGTGTTTTTCGTTGTATGTTTTTTTTTTATTTGTTTTGTTGTCTTTTGTCTTCTGTCTCTCAATCTCTCTCTCTCCCTTTCTCTCTCTCTTCTCTCTCTCTCTCTCTCGCTCCCCTCTTCTCTCTCTTTCTTGCTTTCTCTCCCTGTGGTGTGTGTGTGTGTGTGTTTTTGGTGTGTGTGTGTTGTGTATTGTGTCAAAGTCAAAGTCAAAGTGAAAATTTTATTTCCAGATGGGATGTGTGTGTGTGTGTGTGTGTGGTGTTGCAAGTGCGCGTGCACGTGTGTGTGTGTACGCTTGCCTCCACGCGTGTATGCAAGCATGGGTGTGTCTAGGTACGTTTTCTGCCGATTGTGTGTATCTGTGTGCACATTCACACGCGACCGCACGCGTGTGTGTGTGTGTGTGTGTATTGTGCGGATGTAGGCGTGTACTTGCACGTGTATGCGTACATGTAGGCCTATGCATGCGTGGTGGTGGTGCCAGTGCATGTTGCCAGTGCCACTGTGACCATTGTGTAAAATTGTATGGTTGAAAAGCAAACACTATGGCAGGCTGTTCACGCACACACTGTGGCTTCACACTGAGTAACGCAGCAACAATGGCACTCGGGTGGGAAATATATGATATCTGTCTGTCTGACTGTCTGTCTGTCTGTCTGTCTGTTGTCTTTCTGTCTGTCTGTCTGCCTGCCTGTCTATCTATCTATCTATCTATCTATCTATCTATCTATCTATCTATCTATCTATCTATCTATCTATCTATCTGTCTGTCTGTCTGTCTGTCTATCTATCTATCTATCTATTTATTTATCTATCCTTTTGTCTATCTATCTATCTATCTATCTATCTATCTATCTATCTATCTATCTATCTATCTATCTGTCTGTCTGTCTGTCTGTCTGTCTGTCTGCCTGTTGTCTTTCTGTCTGTCTGTCTGCCTGTCTATCTATCTATCTATCTATCTATCTATCTATCTATCTATCTATCTGTCTGTCTGTCTGTCTGTTCTGTCTGTCTGTCTATCTGTCTGTCTGTCTGTCTGTCTGTCTGTCTGTCTCTCTGTCTGTCTGCCTGTCTGTCTGTCTGCGTGTCTATGTGTCTGTCTGTCTGTAGACGTCTAACACATGGTTCAAATCCTTCACACCTGTTTCTTTTCCCTCACACATTTTACTAAACTGAATGATTTCTGTGCTATGAGGTTTGCCGACCTGACAAACAAACAAACATCATAAGCACATGTTAAAGAACCCTCGCCAGTGATGGCAATTTCAGTATTTGACCAGTGCACAGAAGAAAAAACAACAAAACTTTCACTGAAAAAAAAAGAAATTTGTGCGTTTGCTTGCTAAGGAATGTAGACTTTTGGAGCACACACAGACATGTATAGTTTTAAACTCTCACCCGCCCAGATGGAATCAAACCACAATGGACAGGTTCTGTATAGTTACTCTGAATTTCAGATATTCCCTTTTGGAAGACTTTCTTCCTCCAGAAGTGTTGAGGTAATTGTTTACAAATCGTGAATAAGTGCTTGGAACACAAAAAAACTCCAAACAATGTGGCATACTCATATTCTCAATTTCCGTTACAATCCACCATTTCCTCTTCGGTTGTCCTAGTCTTAAAGAATTGTGTACAAAGAGGCGAATTGACACGATCTCAAAATACGGGACGTTCAAAGTGCACCATATAATTCTAGGCAGTTATAACGTATTGCCCAGAATTATAATTATATAGATGATGACATCAGGTGCTGAAGTCACGTACCGTTCAACAGTGGGAAGGAAGGTCTTTGCCCTGCATACTCTCCCTCCTTTGATCAATACTCACGTTACCAATATCATAGTTTACCACTCTCAATCACCCAGTAGTGAACAGACATGAAACCAAGGAGAAAAAAACACCTACTATTCGTTTTAGTGGTAGATGTTTCGTAAGCTAATAACCTGCGTGTATCTTATCATAGTGTATTGCATCATGTTGTTTTGTTTTGAATTATATCATATTGTATTGTATTGCATTGTGTACTAATTCCAGTCACGGAAGATTTCTCTGCGTGAAATTCGGGCAGCTTTTCCC
>CM054152.1:1548889-1563889 GCA_028751875.1 Rapana venosa
TGGACAAATGATGATGACGAGGGGTGGTACAAACTTGACCTGGCTTGTGCCAAAGTCACACCAACGCTGTTTATTTATTTTATTTTATTTTATTCTTTTATATCGAGGATAATGGAATAAGCACTTGTGTGCTGTGACGTACTGTGTTGATCATATCAAATCAAATCAATTTCTTTTATTTCCAGGATAATGAATAAGTAAGCACCGATATGTGTTTTTTTTACATCCAGTCCCCGATTTGACGTCGACATTGTGGAGAAGGAAGGTCTAGTACGGAATGGAAATTATGTGTATATCGGTTTTGCTTGCTTGTTTATTTGTATGGGGTGGTTGTGTGTGTGGTGCGCGCGCGCCGCGCGCGCGCGCGGTGTGTGTGTGTGTGTGTGTGTGTGTGGTGTGTGTTTGTATGTGGGTGTGTATTGTGTGTGTGTGTGTATGTGTGTGTGTGCGTGTGTTTATTTTGTTTAAATTTTATATACCACTTTAAGTCACGGCAGACTTCTCTGCGTGAAATTCAGGCTGTTCTCCCCGGGGAGAGCCCGTCGCCACAAGAGCAGCGCCACCTATTATTTTTTCTTTTTCTTCTGTCTGCAACGGCATTTGTTTCCCTATCACAGAGGCTTTTTCTACTGAAGTTTGCCAGGGACAACTCTCTTCTTGCCGTGGGTTCTTTTACGTGCTTTAAATAATCATGTGTAACACATGGGACCTCGGTTTATCGTCTCATCTGAAAGACTAGCACCCAGATCACCACTCATGGTTTAATGGATGGGGGAAAAGTTTCGGGTCCAAACGGGATTGGAACCACCGCACACTGCCACCGGAACGTATCGCTTTCTAGGCAGGCGTGTCACCTCCAGACCACCGCTCCTTGTCCTTCCCTTGGAACTGCTCTGCTGTGCTTTCCTGTATTTTCCTCTGTCTATTTTCTGTTTCTTTGCTTTATTTTATTCTTTGCTTTCTCTGTTTTTTTCATCTCTGTTCTTTTCTTTCAGCATTTCTTTTGTCTCTCTTTCTTTTTCTTCTCTTTCTGTCTTTTTCTTATTTTTGTTTCCTTTTCTCATTTCCTTCCTTTTTTTTTCTTTTTTGTTGCTGTAAACAGTAATGTAGTGACCTTGTCGCTTAAAATGAATAAAATAAGGAGCAAATTCCACCATTCCAAGTAAAATTATCTTTGTACGTCAAACGGTGTAAACACGAATTGCAATTCTGATTTTCATGTTTAAAAGAATCACAAGGTAATCGTTCGTTGCACATCAAAACTGAGAGGATAGTTGTTGTTGTTTTTCTGTTTGTGTTGCTTTTGTTTTATTTTACATCAGGATAAAAACGATTTACTCTAAGAATAAGATGAAATGAAATGCTACATATTCCCGATTGAACGTTCTCTAAGGACCTTAACCATGGACAATTTACAAAGACACAGAGAGAAAGAGAGAAACCTTGGAAATGTGGACAGGCAGGTGGCATCAGTGGCTGGCTGGCAGCAGCATACCCAGCATGCAATCTCCGCATCACGTGACGGTCAGGATGAGCTGAGCATTGCGACGCTGGGGCCGCATGAAAACCTCACGGGTTCAAAAGTCGGCTGTACTATGGTATGCATGGCTCAGAGACACTGACATGAACATGTCGTGGGAAAACAGCAGCAACGCTTTGTGAATGTCTGTCAAAGGACACATGTCTGTGAATACAGCTCTTCATGAATCCACACACTGGCAAATGTATGAAAGCACGCCAGAAGGTATATGGAATGATGTATACTGTTGTATCGATAACACAGGGTCTTCAGTGCCTCATTTATACAGCGGCATATGCTCTCCACCACAGGCCTGGGCTCTGTGTATTGGCTGGCATAGTTACTCCACACACTGGCTGTCTATACTCAGGGTCTTCAAATGCCACTTTTAAAGCGAAAGAGAACGGTTTTGTCGTTGTTGTTGGCCAAAGCAAGCAAATATCACACACACAACAGACACACACAGACACCACGCACACACACCATACACACACACACACACACACACACACACACACCACACACACAACACACACACACAACACCCCACACACCACACACACACACACCACACACACACACACACACACACACACAGACGTGTCCTATCTTGTTCAAAACGCCATAATATTCAAATCAAACAGCAGGCACAAAAGCGGATTGCTAAATAACACCCAGAGACTGTGAGTTATGAGCATTTAATAATTCATAGCAATTTTAATGGTTAGCTGGACAATGTGTGTGTGTGTGTGTGTGTGTGTGTGTGTTGTGGTTTGTGGTGTGTGAGTGTGTGTACGTGCGTGTGTGTATAAATGTGTGTAAGTGGGTGTGTACGTGTGTACGTGTGTCTGTGTGTGCATGTGTGTATTTGTGCGTGAGAGAGAACAATTTATGAGAGAGATTAAATGAATGAATGAATGAATGAACATTTTTATTGAGGGAAAAAATAAGCACAATGGCGGAATTTATCATCCAGCCCCCCTGAGAGAGAGAGAGAGAGGGAGGGAGAGAGAGAGAGAGAGAGAGAGAGAGAGAGAGAGAGAGAGAGAGAGAGAGAGACGCTTTGACGCTTTGACCAATTTATTGTCATTGCCCAAAGTGGCCTATTGACAAGGGGGGTTATACACGACTTTCTTTTGTAAATACAAACAAATACAAGAAAAATCACATGATGCATTTAACGTAACGAAAACCAAAAAAACCAAAAATGAGCTCTTATGAACGGATACGACTTTAAGTTGTGACGTAAACTCAGTTTCAAAATGAACACAAAGTAATAACAAGGATGAACATAAGAACCAATAAGCAATAACTAAAATAATAAAAAGAACATTCTAGAATGCTATATTAGACCATCCATTGACATTGTATGTGAAATTTTCAAAAAATATTCTTGCTGGAGACTACAAGCGTAATTATAAATGTTTCTTTATGTGTTTCACAAAATGCTGGAGTTTACATAATATAAATGTTACTGTTAGTTTAGTCACAAATGTTAAGCTAATTGGAACTTAGCTGTAATTGTCTTAATTTCAGTGCTTCAGCAATAAACTTTGCAACCGATTTGATCACAATATCATCATCGGACGATAAGATAGAAAAATATCTTGCCTTCGGAAAGCTTCTAGATTGAGAAACCACAGTTTTCACGTTATTTTGAGAGAGAGAGAGAGAGAGAGAGAGAGAGAGAGGGAGAGAGAGAGAGAGAGAGGACGAGAGAGAGAGAGAGGGGAGAAGAGAGGAGAGAGAGGAGAGAGAGAAGAGAGGAGAGGAGGAGAGAGAGAGAGAGAGAGAGAGAGAGAGAGAGAGAGAGAGAGAGAGAGGAGGGAGAGAGAAAGTGAGCAAGTATGTGTGGTTTGTTTGCACGCTCACATGCATGCACGTGCATAGGTGCACACAAGCCTATTCTCTCTCTGTCTCAATGTGCCTGTCCTATCTTTTTGCCTTCCCTTCCCTTCGTTTGTCTCGTTTTCCCACATTATCTGTCTCTTTCTGTCTGTCTGTCTCTCTCTCTCTCTGTGTTTCTGTCTCTCTTTCCTTTCTCTCTTTCGTTCTCCTTCACTCATCTCTCCATCGATTACCCTCTCTTCTGCTCTCTCTCTCGCGCTCTCTGTCTCTCTCTCTCTCCTCTCTCTCTCTCTCTCTCTCTCTGTCTCTCTCTCTCTTTCTGAATACGTACCTGTTTATGTGAACTTGGCTTTGGGTTTGTTTGGCTCAATCAAGGTGTCGGAAATTGTAGAGAGTTTATCAACGTTTTCAGGCAAAGATTGATTGACTGTTGTGGCAGCAGTGGAGTGGTCATATACAAAGCTGTGAAAGATTTCAAACGCACAGACAATTTATAAGTTCGCATGATGTCAAACCTTATCTAAAACTTTATATGGATAAACATTTGAAAAGAATTATGTCTAAGTTTAGACTTGGTGTATCAGACATAAATGTTCATAAATTTAGATATATAGAACATGATGATGATGACCTCAGGTTGCTATGCCCATTATGTAAGTAAACAGTGGAAGATGAAGTTCATTTTGTGCTTTGCTGTCCTGTATTAGAAGATGTTAGACAGAATTACATTGCAGTAAAGTTTAGTAGACAGCCTAGTTTATTTAGATTCTGTTTACTCATGTGTCAGTTCTTCCACTTTGCCTGCAGCTCTTAGTGTCCGTACATTCCATGTGCCAATGATGGTGTTGTGTCTCGCACGAATTTTGCTGCGTTTTACATCAGTAGCATACTTTCGACATCTGTCCTGATGAGCAACAGAAGGCGCGGTCCTTGGTAACCCGGGCGACGACCGATCCGGTATGGAGATTCTGGCTGTCTTTGTCATTGGTGTATCTTGGGCAAATCAAACCTGGCGGAGCCCATCCCTCTCCAGGTCGGATTTTTTGGTTGGGTTTACTCCCCACATGTGGCAGGTGGTACTGGGTTACATGGTTACCAGTAGCAGAGGGAGTCTCTGACCTAACCATAGAGACCTGACACATGAGATGTCCAGATATCAATGGCACATCCTTGGGCTCTGCGAAGTCAGGTGGAAAAACATGGGAGAAACAACGACCCAGGAAGACCACAAATTATACTACAGTGGAAAACAGGATAAACATGAACACGGCGTGGGGTTTCTCGTTCACAAAGACACCGTGAACACCGTCATGAGCTGTCAGCCTGTGTCCAGCAGACTTATTACCATCCGCCTGAGAGCAACCCCTTTAACATAACTATAGTACAGGCATACGCCCCTACATCAGACTGCACAGATGAAGCCGTAGAAGAAATTTTATGACCAGCTACAAGAGGTTCTGAATCAAACACCCAAGAAAGACATCCTCGTTGTGCAAGGCGACTGGAACGCCAAGGTAGGAGAAGATGCATGGAAAGACTGGGAGGGCGTTTGTGGGCCACATTGTAATAACCAATCAAATGAAAGAGGCTTGAGACTCTGGAGTTTGCCAGTAACAACCACCTCCAGCTAGTGAATACACTTGGCCCACACAAGAAATCCAGAAAATGGACATGGCATAGCCCAAATGGAGAACACCACAACCAAATAGATTACATCATGGTGAAAAGACGGTTTCAGTCTAGCGTTAACATCGCACAGACACGAAGTTTTCCAGGAGCAGACATAGGGAGTGATCATGATCTTGTGATGATGACTTTCCGACTACGTCTAAAGAAAATCCACAAGCGGAACAACATCAGGATCAAATTTGACTCGAGAAGCTGAAGGACCCAGAGGTATTAGAATTTTTCAAGCAAGGATAGGTGGAAAGTTTGCAGCACTCACTGTGATAGACTCAGACATAGATACACTGACGAATAGTTTCAATACAGCAGTGACTGAAACAGCAAACGAGCTTCTTGGCAAAACGCCGACCAGTCAAAAAACCATAGGTCACACCTAACATCCTACAACTATGCGACAAGCGTTAGAGAGTTGAAGAAAAAGAAAAATGAAACAAAAGAAAGAGCAGAACAATATAGGGCAGTCAACAAAAGAATCAGGAAGTCCATGACGGAGGCAAAAGAGAAATGGATCGGTGAACAGTGCCAAGACATTGAAGAGAACATCAAGAAAAACAATAGCAAGAAAGCATATCAGCTGGTTGAAAGACCTGACTAGCACGAAACAGAGAAAAGGTTTAACAATCCAAGACAAAAATGGGAAGTGTCTCACTGACGACCAGGATATTCTGAACAGATGGACAGAATACTGCTCCGACCTGTATAACTATAGAACCGCAGGAGATCCGAGTCCTTATGTACCCGAAAGCAAAGACACAGACAGTCACCCTATCCTCCGAGAAGAAGTGGAAACAGCAGTCAGATCGCTGAAAAAGGGGAAGTCAGCAGGGGCTGACAATATTCCAGCTGAGTTGGTCCAAGCTGGAGGGGAAGCCATGATCAGCGCCTACTAAGAATCTGCAACAAGATCTGGCAGACAGGAAAATGGCCAACACCATGGACGCAGCCGCTCATCATCACCTCTCCCAAGAAAGGAAATCTACAACAATGCCATAATTACCGCACAATCAGCCTCATATGTCACCCAAGCAAGGTCATGCTGCAGAATAATAATTGAATAGACTGAAGCCACAAGCAGAGACCATCATTGCTGAGAACAAGCAGGTTCAGAGCAGGGCGCAGCACAACAGAACAGTATTCAACCTCGAATACTATGTGAGCGGTACCTTCAACATCAACAAGACCTATACCACGTATTATCGATTTTAAGAAGGCATTTGACAGGGTGTGGCATGCAGCTTTGTGGGCAACCATGAACTTGTACAGCATCAATGCAAAACCTGATCAGAGTCATCAAACAGCTGTTACAGCGAGGCCACCAGTGCAGTGTACTACAACAACAACATTGGAGAATGGTTTCGAACAACAGTTGGAGTAAGGCAGGGCTGTCTACTCTCACCCACTCTTTTCAACATCTTCCTTGAGAGAATCATGGCTGATGCACTGGAACATCATGAAGGATCAGTCAGCATTGGTGGCAGAACGATCACAAACCTCCGCTTCGCAGATGACATCGATGGAATAGCAGGATCAGAAAAAGAGCTTGCCAGCCTAACAGAACACTTGGATAAGGCCTCCAAAACATACGGCATGAAAAATCAGTGCAGAGAAGACCAAACTGATGACTAATAACACCAACGGCATTAGCACTGATATCAGGGTTAATGACCAGAAGCTGGAAACAGTTCAAAGCTTCAAGTACCTGGGAGCCTATTGTATCCGACCAGGGATCCAAGCCAGAAGTAGTATGCAGGACTGCACAGACAATAACAGCTCTGTCAAAACTAAACACCATCTGGAGAGATAAGAATATCTCACTTATCTCCAAGATCAGACTAATGCGCTCCCTTGTCATATCCATATTTCTGTATGCCTGTGAATCATGGACCCTGACTGCAGATTTGGAGAGAAGAGTACAGGCAGTGGAGATGGATGCTTTCGGAGACTCCTTGGCATCTCCTACAAAGACCACATTAGCAACGAAAGCGTGCATAACAGAATCCAGCAAACCATTGGAACCTATGAGAACCTTCTAACGATCGTGAAAAAGCGTAAACTTAAGTGGTATGGGCATGTCACAAGATCCCAAGGAATTACAAAGACAGTTTTGCAAGGCACTGTCCAAGGAGGAAGAAGAAGAGGCAGACCAAGGAAGAGCTGGGAGGATAACATCAGTGAATGGACAGGCCTAGAACTCAACAAAACCCTGAGAAAGGCAGAACAGAGAGAAGAATGGAGGGAACTGGTTGCTGAGTCTTTGAGGGTGCCCCCACGGTCGTCAGACTACGGGACAGATAGATAGATAGATAGATTACTCATGGCGTCTAGTCACTCTGAGATTGTACGCAGCCTCGCTTTATATTTGTGTAAAACCTTTAGAATAAGAGATATCTTGGTTTCTTAAGTGATTTTTTTGCAACTGATTTTTATTGTGGTGGTTGTGGGTATACAATAACATTTTGTTTTTTTTGTGCTTCCTTATTTTTCTCACTAAAATACTAAGCAGCTCGGCAACCCCACTTCATGTATGGACCAATGGCCTTTTTAGGAATAAATCGTTCGAGTTCGAGTTCGAGTTCTCTCTCTCTTTCTGTCTGTCTCTGATTCTCCCTCCCTCCCTTTCTCTCCCCTCCCCCTCTCTCTCCCCCCCCCTCTTCTCTTCCTCCCTCAACTCCCCCCCTCTCTCTCTCCCTTCTTCCCTCATCCTAAGTTTCCCCCCCCCCCCCTCTCTCCCTTGTTCCCTAATCCTAAGTTTCCTCCTCCCCCTTTCTCTCTCTCTTTCTCTCTGGCGCCAGTCCCTCCCTCCCTGTTTGTCCCCAAGTCCGGCAGAGCAGGGTCAGTTGACCCCTGAACTCCTCAAGTCCGGCACAGCCAGAAGGAACAAACACCGGATCGAGTCATAACTCGGGGACTGCCCACCCACAGAAAGCTACCTACCTACCTACCTAGCTGCCTAGCTGCCCGTCTGTCTATCTGCCTGTCTATCTACAGTGACCAGCAGAGACAATGGCAGCCAGCCCTGATTAGCCACCTACCCAGGCTGATATGTGGGTAAGAATTTGCAGACCTTTGAATTGGTTCTGTAGGTAGGCCTCTCTCTGCTAGTGATAGGATCCCTACAACCAGGGCTGTGTTTGTGCTGTCAAGTTTCTGAATGTGTACAGGGAGGGGGGCCGTAGTCGGGGTTCTGTGTCAATGGTATTAACCCAGGTTGAGATAGTGAAATCAACCTTGCTTCATTTATTTGAGGTGTGGGTTAAGATTTGACAGACGTCTTGGTTCGTTCTACTCTTCTTTGTATTTTTTGTGATAGAACCAACGTTGTGCTGTTGTGTAGTTTCTTATGTTTGTAGATTGAGCATACTGAATTTTTGTGTAAAGTGTATTCGCGGCTCCTCTCTTTGTATTAGTGATACAACCAATGTTGCGTTGTTGTGTAGTCTCTTTCATGTATGTATGTAGAGTACCCATACTCAGTTTTTGTGAAAAGTGTATTCACAGAAGTTGAGGTAGTGTAGCCAAACTTGCTCGTTTATGTGATATAATATAGCTAAGATTTGAAAGACTTTGGTTCCATAGTCCTTTGTTTACTGAGGGATCCAGG
Organism: Rapana venosa; assembly: GCA_028751875.1. Classification (NCBI taxonomy): domain Eukaryota; kingdom Metazoa; phylum Mollusca; class Gastropoda; order Neogastropoda; family Muricidae; genus Rapana; species Rapana venosa. The sequence goes on from CM054152.1 coordinate 1,557,544, forward strand.
CTTGGGTTTGTGCTGTGGTTGTCCTTGTGTCTGTCTACAGCCTGAGGATGACTGGTGTTATGTAAAGTGTATTTGCACCAGTGGAGAGAATGGCCTCAGGTATGGTCCTGATTGTGTCTCTTTCCTCGGCCACACCTCCCAGGTTCCCCCCCAAGGAGAGATGTTGCCTATACAGCCGTGTTTCCACCGTTTTTTTGTTTTGTTTGTTTTGTTTTTGTTTAATGTCCATTCACTACTTGGTGATAAGGACACACCCGCATTCAAACCAACATCTCTCTCTCTCTCTCTCCTCTCTCTCTCTCTCTCTCTCTCTCTCTCTCTTCCTCTCTCTCTCTCTCTCTCTCTCTCTCTCTCTCTCCCTAATAATTATATGACTATTTATATTCTCACAACTATCTACAGTAGAGGTCTTACTGGGGAAGAATATATAACCTCAGCAACTGATGTTATGAACTGCTGAGAGTCATATAAAACCTCTTGAACAGTGGAATATTTTTTTACGAATATCTATTCCTCTCCTTTTTCCACCGTGCAGGCAGCTGCATTCCCACTTCGGGTGCATGCTGGGCATGGTCGTGTTTCCGTGACCCACCGAACTCTGACATGAATTACGGGATCTTTAACGTGCACATTTGATCTTCTGCGTGTGTGTATACACGAAGACAATTAATGTATTGGCAGGTCTGCACTTGAAGTTGACCTGATAGATTGTAACGGTTCGATTCCAGTTCTATCTATTTTATTCTTTTATATCGAGGATCATGGAATAAGCACTTGTGTGCTTTTTTACACTCAGTCCCCGTGTGTATGCGATTTTGTAAATTGTCATCTGTTCCCACCGGCAAACAATGGCCTACTCTTCTGAAAAGCGGAACAGGATTTAACGTGTGCGCAAGATGTTCTGCGTGCGTTCGCACACGGGGCCTCGGTTTCTAGTCTCATCCGAAGGACTTTTGGGCAGAGTGGAGTCTGCACTGATGTTACCTCCAGGGGAAAATATCCCCTTGAACGGGTCGTCAGATTGCGAGCGTAATGTTCTGACCACTAGGCTATCCCGTCATCCTCCCGTCATGTGTGGTCAGGAGTGGACATGATGTGATCAGGAGTGGACATGGTGTGGTCAGGTGTGGACATGGTGTGGTCAGGAGTGGACATGGTGTGGTCAGGTGTGGACATGGTGTGGTCAGGTGTGGACATGGTGTGGTCAGGTGTGGACATGGTGTGGTCAGGTGTGGACATGGTGTGGTCAGGTGTGGACATGGTGTGGTCAGGTGTGGACATGGTGTGGTCAGGTGTGGACATGGTGTGGTCAGGCCTTGTTGGTTGGTGTGATATGTAGGTCAGAGTTGACAGACATCTTGGACCTTCTCTATCTTCGCGTTAGTGACATGTGTATAGCTGTACTCCATTGTGTGGTTTTCTGTAAAGCGACTGACAGTCAGTTGAGACAGTGTCATCAAGCTTGTTCATGTATTTGAGGTGGAGGTCAGAGCTGGAAGACTCTTTGTGTCCACTGTTGTTTGGTTCAGTCACAGAACCAGTGCTGTGCTGTTCCCTGGTTTCTTCATTTGGGGATAGGGTGTCCCCCTCCCCCCCCCCTCCCTCTCTCTCTCTCTTTCATCCAATCCTATCTTGTTGTTTATAACCCCGCAGACCACATCTTTCTTTCATCTACGTGCGCGCGCACACACACACACACACACATACACACACACACATACACACACACACATACACACACACACACATACACACATACACACACACACACACACACACCACACACACACACACACACACACACACACACACACACACACACACTACAACAACATAATATATATATATATATATATATATATATATATATATATATATATATATATATATATCCAGTGCAAGTTAAGACACACTTACTAGTTTGTTATCATCTTATCTCTCCAAAGTGCTATGTGCATGCAACAAGTCTCTCTGTCTATTGCAAGTTGCGACCAAACAATCCTCTGACCCTATCTCCCAAACGCACCCCATATATAAACGCGTGTGTGTGTGTGTGTGTGTGTGTGTGTGTGTGTGTGTGTGTGTGTGTGTGTGTGTGTGCATATATAAAATATACACCACGTCTTATCTACACTGCAAAGTATGACGAAAGAAAGAAAGAAAACAGCAGCGGTGTGTTTTGTTCCTGGTGTATACCTAACTCTCATGTTTCCACTTAACGGACAGAGAGCTGTCAACTGCCGTATGACAGACACGACAGCTTTGAGCTGTGGACTCGTCAGTATCAGGTTCCCTTCCCTGTGGCGACAGCTTGAAAGGCAGTGTGGATGTTGCTCCCGATAAGTGTTTGTTGGGGGGATTTCTCTCTCTCTCTCTCTCTCTCTCTCTCTCTCTCTCTCTCTCTCTCTCTCTCTCTCTCTCCTCTCTCTCTCTCTCTCTCTCTCTCTCTCTCTTTGCACTGGAATGGCTGTGTGAACACAGAAATGGCTTTTGGTGTACAAGAGAGCGTATGTTCGCGAGTGCGTGCGAGCAAGTATACACATACATGTAGAGACTCGACACACACAGAGAAACAGACAGACAGAGATACATACGGACAGACAGATAGAGAGACAGACACACATAGGCAGGCAGACAAACAGACACTCAGAGGCATACAGGCATACGCACAAACGCACACACACACACACACATCTTCCTCTCCACATTGCTTGCGTTCCATCCCTCCTCCACCCCCCCCCCCCTCCACCGAGAGAGAGAGAGAGAGAGAGAGAGAGAGAGAGAGAGAGAGAGAGAGAGAGGAGAGAGAGAGAAAAGAGAGAAACAATGACAATGACAAATTCTGTTATTTCGAGGATAATTAATAAGCACTCATGTGGTTTTTTACATCCAGTCCCTGCCCATAGGGAAACATCTCAATAATAAACCCAGTACTCATACACTCACACAGTAAAAACAAAGGGAAAAAAGCTTGAAAACAAACAAACAAAACCCAATCAACCCCCCTCCAAAAAAACCAAACCCAAACCCAAACCCAAACAAAAAACAAACACCCCCCAAAAAAACAACAACAACAACAACAACAACCAAAGACAAGAAAAGAAAAACAGACAAACAAAACATCCCCCCAATAAAAAAAGAAGAAAAAAAGAAGAAAAAAAGCAGAAAAAGCCAAACTTATAAAGTCATAAAAATACCAAACTTATAAAGTCATAAAAATAAACAAACACATTGTAAAAATTAATGTTACACATAATTGCTACACGCAACAATAAGATATTGAAATAAAACATTCATTAGAACTCAAGAACAGTCAACATACCCAATAAAATATTGAAAATATAAAGTATGAATACGTCCTTCATCAGGATAAACAACAACTATAACTGTAAGCAAAACAATAAAAGGAAAGACAATGACAATGACAACTTCTTTTATTTCGAGGATAATGATTAAGCACTCATGTGCTTTTTTTAAATTTTTTTTTACATCTAGTCCCCACCCTTAGAGAGAGAGAGAGAGAGAGAGAGAGAGAGAGAGAGAGAGAGAGAGAGAGAGAGAGAGAGAGAGAGAGAGAGAGAGAGAGAGAGAGAGAGAGAGAGAGAGAGAGAGAGAGGCCGGACAAGAGACAAAAACAGACAGAGAGAAAGGTCATGGGAAAAGTTCCAATATTTTTGTCAATGTCGTCATGTATTTTCTGAAGAGTTCTTTGAATGTCTCCTGCCATACATCGTGACCTATGGGTAACCTGTCTGTCTGACCTCAGCCAGTGACTCAATACAGATTACCAGTCCTGGACGGATTCCATTGACCACACCAGAAAACAAACACCCCCCCCCCCCCTAAAAACACAACAACACAAAACAACAAAGACCTCAGCAAGTGACTCAATAGAGATTACAAGTCCTAGACAGGTTTTATTGGCCACATGAAAACAACAAAGACACAACAACATCCGGTTTGTGTACAGGCCGTGACCCCTGGTGAACACTCACTCCCTGATGTCAGCACGGCCATGTTTGGAGCAATGTCTGTCCCCCGTGGGGATGGATGCTGGGGGCCTGTCAGCATCAACAACATCCCCACCTTCTGCACATTCTGTGATGCAAATTCCCTCTTCGTTTCTGCCTTGTTCCTTTTCTTCCTGTCACCTCCTCCTTGTCTATTTCCTGCCTCCCTGGTCCGTTCTCCTGCCTTTCCCCCCAGAGAAAGACTTACAAGATACTCAGTTCTCTCCCACACCGAAGTCCGATGCGCTGGGCGTGACTTGTCAGGAGCCTTATGGCAGCACAAAGCATTTTGGGTCATGTGAAAAAAACACCAACAACAATACTTGCTGTCTGAGCGTTCGCCGAGGAAGAAGAGCAGTGTATGATTGTCATGTCATGAAAAACACCTTGATCAGGGAGACCGGTTCCTCGCTGACCTTTCTGTTTTTCCTCTTCTGTTTTTCCTCTTCTGTTTTTTCTCTTCTGTTTTTCCTCTTCTGTTTTTCCTCTTCTGTTTTTCCTCTTGATCTGTTTCTCCGCCAGAGCTCCCAGGCTCACCAACAGTCAGAGTTTCGCGTATGCCACTGTTTTCGGCCTCCATGAAGGCAGCCACACTCCAACATCGTAGACCACGTCTGAACACGACAGCAGTGTGCCTGCAGTGTGTTTGAAGATTCATGTTTTGTTAGCCGTTGTTACCGGCACGAATGGTCTACTCTTCCGAAAGGCAGAACGGGTTTTAACGTGAGCGCCAGATGTTCTGCATCTGTTCGCACACGAGGCCTCGGTATATGGTCTTCTTTGAAGGACTTTAGGGGGAGGGGGGAGTGGAGTTGGCACTGATGTTAACTCGGGGGGGGGGGGGGGGGGGGGGGGGGGGGGGGGGGGGGATACCCTTGAACGGGCGTGTGGGTGGAGGCTGTCGGAAGAGGAGGGGAGGGAGCACTGCACGGAGTTGTTCAGGCAGGGTGTCTTCAGCAGTGTGTGTCTGATGGAGCCCATTGCTCGCCAGATACAGATTGCATGCTGGGCATGTTCGTGTGTCCAGACTGGGCATTTCTGGTTTACTCTCTATGTGTGTGGCGGGGGAAGGGGGGGGGGAGAAATAAAAAGTACAACGGAAGCAGTCGACAAAACAATGAAACAAACATTCAAAGCAAACGAACACACATCCTGTTGGTCACCTTCAATATCTCCGTTTTCACTCTTCCAGTTTGATGCTCTATTGCGTAACAATGTCATGCTTACAATCATATTATTGATAGAAAAAAAATCTAAACAACAACCTCAAAAACACCCCCACCCCCACCCCCAACAACAACAACAACAACACACACACACATACACACACATACACACATACACACATACACACACACACACACACACACACACACACAAACACACTCACACACACACACACATACACACATACACACACACATACACACACGCACACACACACACACACACACACACACACAACTACACAAAGGCCAAGGCAGTGACAATATTTCCCTCCTGTGCCTGTTGCAGTCAGGTCACCATGACATCCCCCACTCACCAGAGGAGGACAGTCCTGTCGCCCATCACCTGAAGTTGCGCGCTCACGTGACGGGACGTTGCGCGATGCTGAAAAATTAGGTCAAGATGGCGGCGTTGGAGAAGCTGTTCCAGGAGCGCTACGAGCCCATTGACCAGTGCAAGACGGTCAACCAGTATGTTCTGGGCAAGATCCTGGGTCAAGGTCGTTCCTCTCTGGTCAGACAGGCTGTGGACGTAAAGACTGGAGAGACGGTGAGTTGTGGGTTGTGTTGTGTTGTGTTGTACTGTACTGTGTTGTGTTGTGTTGTATCGTGTTGTGTTGTGTTGTACTGTGTTGTGTTGTATTGTACTGTGTTGAGTTGCGTTGTATCGTGTTGTGTTGTGTTGGTCGTATTGTGTTGTGTTTGTTGTACAGTGTTTGTTTCGTGTCGTGTTGTGTTGTATCGTGTTGTGTTGTGCTGGGTCGTATTGTATTGTGTTGTGTCATGTTGTGTTGTGCTGTGTTGTCTTGTGTTGTGTTGTGTTGAATGCGCTTTGATTTGTCTTTGCAAGATATAGCGCTATATAAGTCCCATTTATTATTATTATTATTATTATTATTATTATTATAATAATATCATACTGTGTCAGAAACATGTATAAACAGGGTCAGGCCTAATGGTCATGACATGTTCACAACAGGAATGGGAACAACCGGCTCAGGAAGAAAATGGAGGGAAAAGGCCAGAGTCAGAGTTGATGGAAAATGTCCTCAAAGACATGTAGTGTCAACATGCTTTAACAGTCCATACGTAAATCAGAACATCTGCAGT
>CM054152.1:1576389-1596389 GCA_028751875.1 Rapana venosa
GGACACTATAAATGGAAGTCCCGTTTGCGAAAGCGCACAAAACGAATTGAGCACACGTTAAAACTGTTCCACCTTTTGGATGAGCAGACTATTTGGGCCGGTGGGGATGGATGACAAAATATACACGGGGACTGGATATAAAAACACACAAGTACTTATTCTATTTTACTCGACAAAAATGCATGAACAAAATCAAATAGATCGATAGATAAACAAATTAAATAAACAAATAAATAAATAAACAAACGCACTCTCAGAAACAGTCGGAGGCTTGAGCAGTCAGCAGCACAGTGACCCCAAACTTGCTTTCTTTCAGTGCACAGACTGAACGCTGCCCTCTGCCATTCTGAGTTTGCCCCTGAGGAGTTTGCTAGCTTTTCAGGGGGAAACAGGTGTGATGTCCTCAAGTGGTGGTTGTGGCAAACTGGTCAGGTCCGACAGAAATAAGGACCCCCCTCCCTCCCCCTCCCTCTCCTTCCTCCTCCCTCCCTCCCCCCAGGTCTGGAAGCCTCGTGTGCCTGTGGAATGCTGCCTACCGCGTGAGGTGTCAGAAATGGGCACCTTCCTCCTTCACTTCCCCTGTGGGGATGCCAGGGGTCTGTCAGTATCAATAGCATCCCCACCTTCTGTGCTAAGAATTCCCTCTTTTCTATCCCTCTCTTTCTTTCTGCCTTGTTCCTTTTCTTTCTGTCACCTCCTTCTTGTCTATTTTCTTCCTTCTTGGTCCATTATGCAGCCTTTTTTTTTCCAGAAAGACTTAAAAGATAACAATTCTATCCCACGCTTAAGTTGGATGCGCTGGGCCTGACTTGTCAGGCGCTTAACGGCAGCGTAACGAATTTCGCTCATGTGACAGACAACACTAGTTGCTGTCTGAGCGTTCCACCATGAAGAAGAAATGCGTTACCCTCCACCTCAAAATCCCAAGACAGACAATACACATCTGACACCTCCTATGATCTATGCGAGGTGCAAATGGGGTCAAACTCAACAGATGGATTTTCGAGGTAAAGATTGGGTGTACTCTTTCCACGTTCTCGCAGACTTCACGGAGTGTTTACCTGATGAATTAATATCTTTTTATTGCCGCTACCGTGTTTGCAATGGTGTTGATATAAAGACAATGGGTTGAGAAGTTAAAACATAATTTCTGGTTGCTTATGGAACAGATTTGCGTACTGAAATGTCTTGCACCAGTTAGTGACAAAAGAACCAGTTAGGGACCCCACCCATAGGGGAAGAAAGGAGTGGGACAGTGCTTGAAGCTTATAGCATATGTTCAGCCCCTCTAAAATTGTATCATGTGTGACGTCATGTCTTCAACCTTCTGGAGTCGAGTCAGGTGTGACATTACCAGTAATATTTACATTTTTTAAACATGAAAAATGTCTACAGTCAAAAACCTGCTGTATTCATGGAGTCTACAAATTTACACGAGTAGGGGTCAACCTTTTCCGTGGATGGGGGTGGGGGAGGGAGGGGAAGGATGTTGCTGGTGACGTCACACCTCCGACTGTAGAAGGAGTGCAGAGCATTATGCCAGTACTTCAGATAAGGCAGAAATGATCATCACAATGGCTGCCAGCAAGAACGACAACCTTGTAAGGCAACACCAGTGAAGAGACGCCAGTGCTGCCTGTTCAGCAGGCAGTGATAATTATGCAAACATGGCTGTGCTGGTCTTGGGGATGCTGGTGCTTTAGAACTATCTTTGATTGGTTGGAAGAACCTGATCATCTAAACAAGGAAAAGAAGAGCAGAAACAAACAAACAAACAAACAAACAAACAAACAAACAAACAAACAAACAAACAAACAAACAAACAAACAAACAAACAAACAAACCCCTAAACATGACATGCCAATAACACGAATTATTATATTTACCCCCCACCCCCCTTTGAAGTATTTCTCTTGTAGAACATTAAAATCAAAGTTTCATCCGTCGGGATGTAGGATCCCTTTTAATAGAAGTAGCATCCCTACCTTCTGGCAATTATGTGCTGGGAATTCCCTCTTTTCTATCCCTCTCGTTGTTTCTGCCTTGTTCCTTTTCTTCCTGTGACCTCCTTCTCGTCTATTTTCTGCCTTCTTGGTCCATTCCCCTGCCTTTTTTCCAGAAAGACTTAAAAGATAACAATTCTTTGCCATGCCGAAGCCGGATGCGCTGGGCCTGACTTGTCAGGCGCTTGACGGCAACACAGTGCATGGTCGTTCATATGACAGACAACAATAGTTAAAGTCTGAGCGTTTGACAACGAAGAAGAAGACGTCAAGACAGTAATTTTCAACAATGGAAGAGTGAGTGACAAACTCCTTTAGTTCTGAATGAAAGCAAAGGTCTGTCTTAACTCCTTCAGTTTTCAAAACAGATCAAGTCCACAGTAGATGGCCACGAATCTCGACTTTGACACTGTGCCTGCATTCCCCTTACCCGCCATCACGCACGCAGTCACTCACAACAGTCGCTGTAATCATCATCATCACGGATGGACAACAACGTTCCGTTCTCTTTCGCTCCAGTCCCCGCCCGCACAGCGTCTGCTCCACTCCTCTTTCGAACAGGTCCTGCTCCTCTCCCTTCTCAAGGACGTCCAAGGGCACGGCGGAGAGCTTGGAGTAGTGGGCCTTGTGCCATGGCAGCAGAAGATGGCCCCGCCCACAGCCACGACCAGCAGGAGGTTGGCGGCCAGGTGCCAGCTGAAGCAGACGACAGCCAGCATGAGGGCGTGGTGGTCCTCCTGCTGCCAGGGCGTGGCGCCGGGCAGGGGGTTGTAGAGGATGAAGCCCACGCCCCAGAACCAGGTGCCCTGCAGCATGAAGAGCAGGCCGCGCAGCACGGGCAGCAGGGGCGCCTGCCTGTCGGCACACACACAGCACACACACAGCACACACACACAACACACACAACACAACACACACACACACAGCACACACACACAGCACACACACACAGCACACACACACAGCACACACACAACACACAACACAGCACACACACAGCACACACAACAAAACACCACACACACACACAGCACACACACACAGACACACACACACACAGCAACACACACCACAGCCACACAAACACACACCACACACACACAGCACACACACACAGCACACACACACAACACGCACACACACCAGCACACACACAGCACACACACACGCACACACACACAGACAACACAACACCACAGCACACACACACAGCACACACCACAACACACACAGCACACACACACACACACACACCACACACACCACACACACACAGCACACACACAACACACACGCACACACCACACACACAGCACCACACACACACAGCACACACACACACACCAGCACACACAGCACACACACAGCACACACAAAACAACACAGCACACACACAGCACACACACACAGCACACACACAGCACAACACACACAGCAACACAACACACACAACACACACCACACACACAGCACCACAAAACACAGACACAGCACACACACACACAACACAGCACACCAGCACACACACACAGCAACACACACAGCAACACACACACACACAACACAACACACACAGCACACACACAGCACAACACACAGCAACACACAGCACACACACACAGACCAGCACACACACAGCACACACACAGCACACCAAACACACACACACACAGCACACAGCAACACACACAGCACACACACACAGCACACACACAGCACACACAACACACACAACACACACACAAGCAACACCACACACACACACGCACACACAGCACACACACACAGCACACACACACAGCACACCACAACAGCACACAACACACACACACACAACACACACACAGCACACACACAGCACACACACACAACACACACAAGCACACACACACCGCACCACACACACACAGCACACAGAGTCAGCGTACAGGTGAGCAGATGCGGAGCTTACATGGCACTTTAAGGGGTAAACTGTCAGTGTTACAGGTTAGGCCAGTATGCCTGTAACAGGGTCACTACTTACATAGGGTAACTATTCAGCGTACAGGTAAGCAGTACACAGCGGTGTACCATGAGGTCTACTTATAGGGTAACTGTGTCAGTGTTACAGTGTGAGGCAGTATGGCGGTGTTACATGGGTCTACTTTATAGGGGTAACTGTGTCAGTGTTACAGGTGTGAGGCAGTATGGCGGTGTTACATGGGTCTACTTTATAGGGGTAACTGTGTCAGTGTTACAGGTGTGAAGCAGTACGGCGGTGTTACATGGGTCTACTTTATAGGGGTAACTGTGTCAGTGTTACAGGTGTGAAGCAGTACGGCGGTGTTACATGGGTCTACTTTATAGGGGTAACTGTGTCAGCGTTACAGGTGTGAAGCAGTACGGCGGTGTTACATGGGTCTACTTTATAGGGGTAACTGTGTCAGTGTTACAGTGAACAGTACGTGGTACATGCTCTACTTATAGGGGTAACTATGTCAGCGTTACAGGTGTGTAACATACGGCGTGTTACATGTCTACTTTTAGGGTAACTGTGTCAGCGTTACAGGTGTGAACATACGCGGCGTTACATGGGTCTACTTATACGGGTAACTATGTCAGCGTTACAGGTGTGAAGCAGTACGGCGGTGTTACATGGGTCTACTTTATAGGGGTAACTATGTCAGCGGTACAGGTGTGAAGCAGTACGGCGGTGTTACATGTGTCTACTTTATAGGGGTAACTGTGTCAGCGTTACAGGTGTGTACTTTACATATGTAACTGCTGTCAGTGTTACCTGTTTGTCCTTTACAGGTGTAACAATGTCAGTGGTACCTGTGTGTCCTTTACAGGTGTAACAATGTCAGTGTTACCTGTGTGTCCTTTACAGGTGTAACAATGTCATTGTTACCTGTGTGTCCTTTACAGGTGTAACAATGTCAGTGTTACCTGTGTGTCCTTTACAGGTGTAACAATGTCAGTGTTACCTGTGTGTGTCTGTTACAGGTGTAAATATGTCAGTGTTATCAGTGTGTCTGTTACAGGTATATCTGTCGTCAGTGTTACCTGTGTGTCTTTTACATGTATAAATGTTGTCAGTGTTAAGTGTATGTTTTTTTTGTTTTTTACATGTGTAACAGTTGTCAGTGTAAAGTATAACTCTTTACATGTGTGACCGTTCTCAACAGTAAGTGTAGGTATTTGTTATACATGTGTAACAAGTGTCAGTGTAAAGTATACTTCCTTCACATGTACAACAGTGGTCGGTATAACACACAATTAGCAATACGTGTACTTCTTGACTTCTTTCCTCCCGTAACAGTGGTCAGCTTTGAGAATATTTCTGTACATGTGTGACAAGCGACAGTGTTCTTTACACACACACACACACACACACCACACACACACACACACACAACACACACACACACACACACACACACACACACACAACACAACACAACACAACAACACACAACACACACACACACAACACACTCACACCACAACCACCACCACATCCCCACTTCACACACATCACCCCCTCCACACCCCACAACACCCTCCCCCACTCACCACACATACAACCCCTCACAGGAAACCGGGGAAAACCCCCAACCAAAAAAACCCTTTTACCCCCTCCCCCGGGCCCCCCTTTCCCCCATTCAAAAATCCCCCCTAACCCCCAAAACCCCCCCTAAAAATACAACCCCCCCCCCCTTAACAAAACAAACCCCCAAAAAAACCCCCCCCCCCCCCCCCCCCCCAAAACCCCCCCCCCAAAAAAAAAAAAACCCCACCCCCCCAAAACCCCCCAACCCCCCCTTTTTCCTTTCCCCCCCTAAAAAGGGAAAGAAATTTTTTTAAAACTTAAAAGGGGGGAAAGAAACCAAGGGCCCCCCCCAAAAAAAAACCCCCTTTAAAAAACCCAAAAACCCCCCCCCCCCCAAACCCCAACCCAAAACCCCAAACCCCAAACCCCCCCCCCAAACCCCCCAAAACAAAACCCCCAAAACCCCCAAAACCCCCCCAAAAAAACCCAAACCAACCCCCCCCCCTAACCCCCCCCCCCCCAAAAACCCAAACCTACACCCCCCCCCCCCCCCCCCCAAAACCAACCCCCCCACCCCCCCACCCCCCCCCCCACACCCCAAACCCCCTCTAACACCAACCCCCCAAACCCCCCCACCACCCCCCCCCCACCAACCAACCACCCCCCCCCCACCCACACAAACCCCCCCAAAAAACCCACCCCCCACCCCCCCCCCCCCCCACCCCCCCACAAAAAAAAGAAACCCCCAAAACCAAAACTAACACCCACAACCCCACCCCCAACCACAAATACCCCACCCCCCCTCCCCCCTTAACCCCAAACCCTCAAACCCAACCCCCCAACCCTACAAACAAACACCCCAAAACCAACCCTAACCACCCCACCAACGGAACCCTTCACCCCCCCCCACACACTTCAACCCACACCCCCCCCCAAACCAAACCCTACTACCACCACCCCACAACCCCCCCCCCAACACCAACCCTAACCACCACCACCCCCCCCCCCCAAAAACAAACCCTACTACCACCCCACCACCCCCAAAACCCAAAACCCAACAACCAACCCACCCACCCCCCCCCCCCCAACAACCAAACCCTACACACCACCACCCCCCCCCCCCAAAAACCCAAAACCCTACCACCACCACCACCCCCACCCCCAACAACCAAACCCTACTACCACCACACCACCACCACCCCCCAACAACCAAACCCTAACTACCACCACCACCCCACCCACCCAACCCTCTACACCACCACCCCCCCCCCCCAACAACCAAACCCTACTACCACCACCACCACCACACCCCACACCAAACCCTACCCACCACCACCCCCCCAACAACCAAACCCTACTACCACCACCACCACCACCCCACCAAACCCACCCCAACAACCCAAAACCCCTACTACCACCACCACCACCACCACCCCCCAACAACCAAACCCTACTACCAACACACCACCACCACCCCCTAACAACCAACCCTACTACCACCAACCACCACCAACCCCACCCCCCACCCCCACCACCAACACCAAACCCTACTACACACCACCCACCACCACCCCCACACCCCCCCAACAACCAACCCACACCACCACCCCCCCCCCCCCCCAACAACCCAAACCCTACTACCACCACCACCACCCCACCCCCCAACAACCAAACCCACTACCCACCACCACCACCCCCCTCAACAACCAAACCACTACCACCACCACCACCACCAACCCCAAACCCCCCCCCACCCCCCCCCCCCACAACCAAACCCTACTACTCCACCACCACCACCACCCCCAACAACCAAACCCTCTACCACCCACCACCCACACCCCCCCCCCCCCCAATCCAACCAAACCCTACTACCACCACCACCCCACCCACACCACCCCCCCACCACCCAACCCCCCACCCCCCCCCACCACCCTCACCACCCACCACCCCCCACCCTCACACACCCCTAACCCACCTACCACCACCACCCCCACCACCCACCACCTCCCCCCCACCCCACCCCCAACCCACACCAAACCCACACCCCACCCACCCACCTACCCCCCCAACATCCAAACCCACTACCACCACCACCACCCACCCCCAACACCCAAACCCTACCTACCACCCACCACCACCCCCACCACCCACCCCCCACCCCCCTCCCCCACAACCCCCTCCCCCTCCACCCCCCCCCCACCCCCCCACCAACCCCCCTACCCACCCCCCACCCCCCCCACCCCACCCCCCCCCCCAACACCCACCCACCCCCCACTCCCACCCCCCCCCCTACCCCCAACCCTCCCCACACCCACCCCCACCCCCCCCCACCCAACCCCCTCACCCCCTCCCACCCCTCCCCCCACCCCCCCACCAACACCCTCTCAACCCCCTCCACCACACCCCCCACCCCAACCCCACTACCCCCACCCCTCCCCCACCCCCCCAACCCAAACCCTCCCCCCCCACCACCACCCCATCCCCCCCCTACCCACCACCCCTACTACCACCCCCCCCCCCCTCCACCCACCACCCCAACTCCCCCCCCCACCCCCCCCCCCCCAACCCCCCCCCCCCTCCCCCACCACCCCCCCCCCCCCCCACCTCCCCCCGTCCCCTCCCCCCACCCCACCTCCCCACACCCCCCCCCCACCCCCCCCCCCCCTCCCCCACCCCCCCCCCATCCACCCCCCCACCCCACCACCCCCCCCTCCCCACCCCCCCCCCCCCTCCCCCCCCTCCACCCCCCACACCTCCCACCCACCACCACCCCCCACCCCCCCACCCACCCCTCACCCCCACCCACCACCCCACCCCCCCACCCACCCCAACCCTCCCCCACAACCCCAACCCCCCAACACCCACCCCCCCCCCTCCCTCCCCCCCCCCAACCCCCCCACTTCCCCCCCCAACACCCCCACCTCCCCCCCCCAACCCCCCCCATTCCCCCCACACCACCCCTCACCCCTTACCGAACCTAAAAGCGGCCTCCAGGCCCACCACGACGACGGTGGCCAGCACGAGGTAGAGGAGGAGCGTGTGCAGGAGCACGTCCAGCGCTGGCCTGCCCAGGACGTGGAAGTGGAAGAGCAGGCCCTCCACCAGCAGCGCCAGCATGGCCGACACGTAGTCCGCGCCCCGCGGAGCCAGCTCCCCCAGCACCAGCAGGTCCGCCACCCCGCTCAGCGCGAAGAAGGCGTACATGGTGATGTGCTGCGTGTTGCCCACCGAGTCGAAGCGGTGGGAGATGTGGTTGGTGCCTGCATTGCGCGTGGTGTCGTTTCGTTTTAGTTTCGTTTCGTTTCATTTATTTATTAATAGCCCAGGCCAAAAGCTGTGTCATTTATTATTGATGTCAGCTAATTGCCAAGGTCTACATTAAAATGTTGTAAAATGTTGTGTTGAGATTGCCTTCTTCAGCCATGACAAGCTCTTAACATAACAACCTGCACTCTCCTTTGTTAAAGGAGCAAAAAATCCTCTGAAGTCGGAGTATGGCTGCCTATGTGGCGAGGTACTTGAAAAGAGTCATACACGCAAACTTCTCACCCGGTGTACTTCCTATCTCACAGTGATTCCCAAGTGGGATGATGAGTGAGTCAGAGTGCACGTTCTGGGTGACCCCCAGGGTGTAAAGCTGGGGAACGCACAACAACACAACAACAACATTTATTTATTAAAAGTTTTTATTCTTGTATATCCAGGATAATGGAATAAGCACTTGTGTGCTTTTTTTTTTTTTTAAACATCCAATCCCCGTGTGTATGCGGTTTTGTAAAGTCTGTCATCCGTTCCTACTGGCACACAATGGCATACTCTTACAAAAAGTGGAACAGGATTTAACGTGTGCGCAAGATGTTCTGCGTGCGTTTTCACACGGGGCCTCGGTTTATAGTCTCATCCCAAGGACTTATGGGAGAGTGGAGTCTGCACTGACGTTAACTCCAAGGGAAAATATCCCCTTGAACGGGAATCGAATCTGTGATGTATACAGAGAGAGAGAGAGAGAGAGAGAGAGAGAGAGAGAGAGAGAGAGAGAGAGAGAGAGAGAGAGAGGGGGGGGGGGGAGGGCAGAGAGGGACAGAGAGGGATGAGTTGTTATGGATTTACATTAGTGGTGATGGGAGATGTGGTTTTTGCCTGTGATAAAAGAGAGAGGCAGAGGGGTAGGGTGTTCACATAGCCACACACTCATCAGAGGGGATGGCAGGTGTGGTGGTGCCTGTGATAGAGAGGGGAGAGTGGTCATAGACACACACATCAGAGGGGATGGCGGTGTGGTGGTGGCTGTGTCACAGGGGCAGGGAGAAGGGAGGTCACAGACATCGCTGGTAACTCCAAAGAGAACGAGGCAACAAGGAAATACATGTGGGTTTAGAAAATGACAGATTATTGTTGTTAATGCGAAGTTACACAGCAAAAAACCCGACAAAACCAACCTCCCTAAAAACAACAACAACTCATTCCCAAAACAAGAAATGATGACAACAACACCAAACAAAAACAACAGGTAAAGCACCTCCCCCAAACACGCCATCCCGCCAGTCACACAGGCAGACAGACAGACAGACAGAAACAAAGAGACAGACAGACGATCAAACAGACAAACAGAGAGAAAAATAGAAAGAGATTGGAGATCCCGAAACACGTTACTATCATTATTATAACTCAAACATGGATGAAAAAACTCCATATAAAGCAGGTGAAAAACTGTTACATAAAACTTGGTTAGAATCAAGCTAATACGTAGCATAACTGTCACTAATAACTGTCCATATGACAATGACAATGCCAATTTCTTTTATTTCGAGGATAAGGAATAAGCACCCCTGTGCTTTTTTACATCCAGTCCCGCCCTTAGAGATACATTATAGATAATATATGATATATGATAATATATAATACAATGTGTGTGAGAGAGAGAGGGGAGAGAGCGAGAGAGCGAGAGAGCGAGAGAGAGAGAGAGAGAGCGAGAGCGAGAGCGAGAGAGAGAGAGCGAGAGCGAGAGAGAGAGAGAGAGAGAGAGAGAGAGAGAGAGAGAGAGAGAGAGAGAGAGAGAGAGAACAGCCAATGGCAGTTTTACACACAACTCCCAGCTCCCCCTTCCCCCTTCCAAAAGCAACAACAGCCACTCCACGAACGAGGCAACCAACTAGCCAGCCAGAACAAGTAGAAATAAAGCAAGTAGGCAAAGGGAAAAGTCCGAGGTCATAAACATCCTGCTATAGGGACCCACTTTCCGTCTGTCTCAAAACCTGCGCACACACGCACATGCTCTGACACTCCGTTCCTTTCTTCCTCTCTCTTTTCGTAGGTCTCTCTCTTTCACACACACACTTATTTTATTTATTCATTTTTTCACACACACACACTTACAGACACATACACATATACACACAGACACTCACACTCACACACACACATACACACACACAGACACAGACACACACAGACACACAGACACAGACACAGACACACACAGACACAGACACAGACCACACACACACACACACACACACACACACACACACACACACACAACACACACACACACACACACACACGAGATACTCACCCCCGATGATTTCCACAATGATGCCCAAAAAGCTGAGAATGATTTTCAGCAAACTCTCCACAGGCAAACTTCGCAAGCGCTCCAAGGGACAGCATCCACAGGAATAGGTCAATGTGGCGAAAAAGGGTTGTCTGCTCTGACGACAGCGGAAGTGACGTCGCAACGCTTGCGTGACGCACCAGAGGCCAAAGAGAAAGAAGAGGGAGCCAGGAATGGCGTGACCGATGAAACTGCCCATCCTCTGGTGACGTCAGGTGTCTGATGCTGCTAATTAACACAGGAGGTCTGACCTCTGGCACTGTACAACAACCCAAGCACAAAAATATCAATAATATATATCTGAACGTTACTCTGTTGAAACAGATTAGGAAGTGAAGTGAATACAGTTGGAGACATACTACTCCATCCCTCCCTTTCCCCTCCCAGAAAACACAACATAACACAAAAGAAACCCCCAACCAGCCAACCAACCAGCCAAGTAACCAACCTATCAACCTACCAGTCAATGAAACAAGCAAGCAAGCAATCAACCAGCCAACCAACCAACCAACCAGCCAGCCAACCAAGAAACCTGCCAAACAAACAACCAACAAACCAGCCAACCAACCAGCTAACCAACCAACCAGCCAACCAACCAGCCAACCAATCAACCAGTCAACCAATCAGCCAACTAACCAGCCAACCAATCAACCAGTCAACCAACCAGCCAAACAACCGACTAGCCAGCCAACCAATCGACCAGCTAGCCAACCAGCCAGCCAACCAGCCAGCCAGTCAGCCAACCAACCAACCAACAAACCATGAGTTTTTGTATGCTTGAAAGTTGTTGGAAATGTCACGAGAAATACCGATCACCTCTTGTATGCCCACACAGCTAGCTGCATTCATGCAGAGTTTTTTTCTCTTTCTGGACACACACACACACACACACACACACGCACGCACGCACGCACGCACGCACACACACAACACACACTCACACACACACACAGAATAGCTCTCTCTCTCTCTCTCTCTCTCTCTCTCTCTCTCTCTTCTATCCAGTATCCTATTTTAGGATTGTCTGGTATCACTCAAAGTGGAAAGACGTTAAAATTGAAGACTTCTCTCTCTCTCTCTCTCTCTCTCTCTCTCTCTCTCTCTCTCTCTCTCTCTCTCTCTCTCTCTCTCTCTCTCTCTCTCTCTCTCTCTCTCTCAGTCATATTCAGGAGAGTGATCGTTTTAGTTTGTATAGGCAGTTTAGTTTATTAGGTAAAATTCCTGTATATTTGTCAATGAACATGGATAGACATCTAATACATATTATGACAAAATTTAGATTTGGAGTGTCTGAATTGTTTGTGCACAATCTTCGCTATAGACAACACTGTGTTACAGATCTTCTTTGTCCATTATGTAAGGGGTCTGTCGATAACGAAGTTCATTTTGTATTATGTTGTCCTATGTTAAATGATCTTAGAACTCAGTTGATACCGCAAAAATATGTGAGCTGTCCTTCCATGTTTAGACTTTGTATACTTATGTCATCTACTAACGAACGCATTAATAAGCGACTAACAATTTATTTGTATAAAGCTTTTAAAATTAGAAATACAATCTGTACTTGAGGTATTATTCTTCTGTTCATAAATGTTTCTTATGCAACATGTTTTGGAATGTTGATTATATACACACACCCCCTTCATGAGGGGCCAAGGCCTATAATGAATAAAACTTTCGCATTCGCATTCTCTCTCTCTCTCCCTCTCTCTCTCTCTCTCTCTTCCAGTTTTTCTTGTTCTCTCGGCGCTAAAAGACAATGTTGTCATTACTACTCCCGAAGCTATGGCCTGTTGTCGTGGTTGAGTTAACGCGCTATTAGCTTCACGACCTAGGCCTGGCCACATACGGCCCATAGGCCTACCACCCCACCCCAGCCCACCCCACCCCACCCTGCCACCTTTCCTCCTTTCCTTTGTGGCTCTGCGGTCACCTAAAGCCCACATTAGCCCAGCCCACACCTCCTGGGCTTTTCTGATCCCCCTGGGATCGATAGCTACCTGCTTGCTTGCTTGCTTGGTTGGTTAGTTGGCTGGTTGGTTAGCAGGTAGCTTGGTTGGCTTGTGGGTTGCTTGGCTGGCTAATTTCTTGCTTGGTTGGTTAGTGAGTTGCTTGATTGGCTAACTGGTTGCTTGGTTGGTTAATGGGTTGCTTAGTTAGCCTGTCGGTTGTTTGGATTGCTAAGTAGTTCTATGTTTGCGGCTGCTTAGTTCGCTAGCTGGCTGCTTGATTGTCCAGTCGGTTTCTTGGTTGGCTAGCTTGTTGCTTGATTGACTAATTGGTTGTCTGGTTAGCTGGCGGTAGCTCCCACCAGCGTTGTCAGGTCAGGATCTGAATGCTCTAGCCACTAGGCCACCCTCCCCAGTTCTTACATATCAAACATTTGTATTCTGTTTTGTAACGTTTCGTCATGTTCAGTGCTTTGTGACTTAACTAGCAAACGAATAAAACATTGAATAAGTACAAAGCAAAGATGACAAGAAAAGTCAACACACCTGTCAGGAAGCAAAACAGTCCACGGCAGTGAAGGAAGATAGGCTGAGGCCTGTTGACAGCTCAGTCAAGAAGCTGTGATAAGGACAGCACTCCAGTTAAAGTCCTAGACAGACAAGACGTGGAACTAGCTGTAGACTACACGTTAACAACATCTGTAAACAAACTGACAACATGCGTGGACTTGAGTCGTAGCGCCAGAAGATAGACAACCTGAAGAGACAGTTAAACAACGCTTACATAGCGCCACCAGTGACGGAGATGCTGCAGGTTACGTCACACGTTCTCTCTGGTGCTACAGACACTCCAGCGCCACCTGACCGTTATCGTCATGGAACTAGGAAAGAACGACTTATCTCTGGCTGTTTAAGGCTTCGCGTGAGTAATCTTCATAATGACATGTTAACTCGTCTGTTATCATGGAAAATACGAAAGCACATCTTAACTATGACTGTTGTATACCGAGGCTTTTCAAAAACCGTTTTTGTTCAGATGTATCACGTTGTACATTGTTCTACACCCAGGCGTGGCATGAGAGGTCTTAACTGTGACCCGTGTAGGCGTCATCTGAAGCATGTGGCATCACCTCCCAGCGCTTCCCCACAAGGAATGGCCCAACGTGATTGTCCCTCTGCCCTCAGGGCAGGACAGGGCTGTTACAAACACATGCCCCCCCCCCCTCCCACCAGAACTCATCCGAAGACACAGCCTACTGTCTGGTAGTGCAGCCATCAGTAGAACACTCGCTTTTTCGAAACAGTCCGTTAATGTGTTCTCCAAACAAATCGATTTGATCACATTAGAGTATAAAATTATGAACATCTACGTACCATAGTCATAATCCAATTTTCAGTTTTCCTTTTTACTTCAGTTGATACCACACACACACACACACACACACACACACAAAACACACACACACACACACACACACCACACACACACACACACACACACACACACACGGACATACACACAAACATACATACATACATACATGCATGCATGCATAAATACATACATACATACACACATACATACATACATGCATACATACATACATACATATATACATACACTCACACATATATATATCTATATCTATTGATGGTTGGCTGGATGGTTGGTTGGTTGATTGTGTGTGTGTGTGTGTGTGTGTGTGTGTGTGTGTGTGTGTGTGTGTGTGTGTGTGTGTATGAAAGAGAGAGAGCTTGCGTGCGTGTAGGTGTGTGTGTGGGTATGCGTGCGCGCGCGCATGTGTTAGTGTGTGTGTGTGTGAATAAATGTATGTGTACGAGAGAGAGAGAGAGAGAGAGAGAGAGAGAGAGAGAGAGAGAGAGAGAGAGAGAGAGAGAGAGAGAGAGAGAGAGAGAGTATTAGTATTCCCCTTCTGTCATAAGATAATAACCCATTTGTGATTCTGCTGTGTAGTTATTGTCTGATTCGTTGCATGGTTGTGTATTGTTATGTTTTTACTTATTTCTGTTCCCAGTATAACACCTTGAAGGGTGTAATAGCATCTATATGACTCACAATAAAATCTGAGTCTCTTCCCTTCAGTATTCCCAATATAACACCTTCACGGGTGTAATAGCATCTATATGATTCACAATAAAATCTGAGTCCCTTCCCTTCAGTATTCCCAGTATAACACCTTCAAGTGTAGTAGAATAAAGTCCATGTCGCTCACACCAAAGTGTAGTCCCTGTACAGTTTGACTACCAGCAGGGGAGTGAGACAGAACAGATGAATACACAAACAAATCAAAGACAAGGAAAGGAACAAATGAATAACAAAGAAAAGGGGGAAGGACGTCATTGACAGCCTTCTAAAATGTTTATACCTCTTACAATTTGTGTACCTAAGCCTGCCCCCCTCCCCCTCTCTCTCCCTCCCTTCCTCCCCCCCCCCCCCCTCTCTCCATCTCCCTCTCCTCCCCCTCTCTCTTTTCTCTCTCTCTTCCCTCTCCCTCCCTCCCTGTCTCTCCCTCTCTCTCTCATTTCTCTCTCTCTCCTCTCTCATCCCTCTCTCCCCCTCTCTCCCCTTCCTTTTTTTTATTTTTAAAGTATGCCTTTCACTACACCAGATATCAAGTTTTGAACTATACCCCCCCAAACTTCTTGGAATGATAAGCAAATGCGCAAAACAAACCTGTCACAAAAACACGGACACTCGAGCCCACTTTTGAGAAATAAAGCAAGGAAGAAAAAAAAAAGAACCACCACCACCACCACCACCACCACCACCACCACCACCAACAACAACAACAACCAAACTGTTGCGTAAACAGGGAGGGTTTGCATTAGCTGTGTCACTGGGGCCACAAAGTGTTGCCTTTCCTGACGCATTGCTGTGACCCTCAGAGGTAAGACGACACCTCTCGTTCTCCTGGGTCCTTTCTTTTCTTGTTCTTCCCTTTTCTCTTTTCTTCTTTCTGGTTGGCCACTAACCTGTGTCACCTACTTCTCCAAGGTCTAGCCTTCACATTTCAAAGTGAAACAAACCCAAGATGTCATTGCTTAAAAAATAACAACAAAAAACAGTCAGTGAAAAGGTCCGTATTTGGCTTTAAAAACAGTACAGAAAAACAGGTAAGGAAACTGAAATAAAATGGATACGGTTTTGCTTGTTAAAAACATTATGAATTAAAAAAAAGTACTGTTTTGCTTGTAAAAACATGAATCTAAAGAAAAAGGTACGACTTTGCTTGTAAAACATTAAAATGATTTTTTAAAAAGGGTACGCTTTTACTTGTAAAAACATTACAATGAATTTAAAAAAAAAGGTACGTTTTTGCTTGTAAAATCATTACAATAATTTTTTTTAAAGGTACATTTTTGCTTATAAAACAACGAATAAAAAAAGAGTAATTAACAAGGAATTATAAAGGGTACGTTTTTGCTATTGACAACAATGAATGATAAAGGGTACGAAGAAATGAATTGAGAAAAGGTACATTTTTATTTTAAAAAACAATGAATGATAAAGGGTACGTACAAATGACTTTTAAAAAGTCTTTGCTACAGAAACAATGATAAAAAAAGGAAGATTTTTGCTGTCAAAGCAACGCATGGTAAAGAAACGTCTACGTCTTTGCTTGAAAAAAACCACCAACCCAAAACGAAAAATAAAAAGCAAATATGAAAAGTTGGACAGTTTGTAAGTGTTCATCTTGATTCTTTTTTTCCAATTTGTTTTCATTCCTCAGCTAGAGCTGGGGAGGGGGGGGGGGGCACCAATGGTGACATTTGTTGGTGTACAGCTCTTTTTAACCCACCAGTTAGGTAGCCACATTGCAGCTTCAGAAATGATGTCTAAACATTACCTTGATCTAAAATGTAATCGTTTGGCGGCCAAACGCAGACACACTCGCTCTCACACGTTCATGCATGTGTTGGTTTTTGCCGTCAAGGTAAAAACAGACAAACAAAGAAACAACAACAATAACAACAACTCTGTCTTTATCTCGTTTTCTATACTATATGAACCTGAATGCAAGAAACATCAAGGGAGCGTTAAAGATCCAAACTGTTTGAGCTAAACAGGATGTTTGGAATGCACTACCTTGTTGTTATGCTGATTAATTTTAATTACGCTCATTAGCTGCCAAGCCAAACGAGTCCAATAGTTTTATTGTCTTGAGCATGCTGTAAGCTATTCGCTTGTCATTTCTCTCAATATGTGGATGTATATTATCTATGTTTTATAAATAAAGATGTATCTAATCCGCACGGTTATGCATAATTATGTGTGTGCGCGCACCCGCACGTGCGCGCGTGCACACACACATCTTACCTGCGTTGCTTCGGATGAGACTGTAAACCGAGGCCCCGTGTGCGAACGCATGCAGAACATCTTGCGCATACGTTAAATCCTGTTCCGCTTTTCGAAAGAGTAGGCCATTGTGTGCCGGTAGGAACAGATGACAAAATTTACAAAACCGCATACACACGGGGACTGGATGTAAAAAAGCACAAAAGTACTTATTCCATTATCCTCGATATAGAAGAATAAATAAATAAAAATTTAAATAAAATAAATACCTGCTCCTCGTTACCGAAGTCTCACAGGCATTAATGTCATCACACGAGCACGAAAAAGAAAACACGCGATCCCACTCAGAAAACACAACACAACACAACACAACACAACACAACACAACACACAAACGGAACGTCACTAACCGCCCAAACTCAACTCCTCTGAAGGACACCAGCCCCCTGCCTGCCTGTCTGCCTGCCTGCCTGCCTGCCTTCAGTGTCAGTGAGGAAAGCAGAGACAGACGGGCTGATCGGCGTGGCCAGCAAGTGTGGTCAAGTGGTCAACAGAAAAAAGACATAGGAACTGACCCCTCCTCCCATTGGCTTTCACCCCCTCCCTTAGCTGCCCAACCCCCCCCCCCCCCCCCTCTCCCTGTCTGGAAACTTTGTCTGGAATGTTGCGTACTGTGTAGGGTTGTGTAAGGGTTGTGTGTGTGTGTTGGTTGGTTGTGTTTGGTTGTGTTGTGTTTGGTTGGTTGTAGTTTGTTGTGTTGTGTTTGGTTGTTTGTGTTGTGTTGTGTTTGCTTGTTTAGGTGCTTAGGTGTTTTGTTGGTTGTTGTGTTTGTTGTGTTGTGTTGTGTTGGGTTGTGTTGTGTTTGCTTGTGTTAGGGTTGGTTGTGTTTGGCTGTGTTGTGTTTGGTTGTGTGGTTGTGTTTGGTTGTGTTGTGTTTGCTTGTGTTAGGGTTGCGTTAGGTTGTGTTAGGTTGCGTTAGGTTGTGTTAGGTGTATTAGGGTTGTGTTAGGTGTGTTAGGGTTGTGTTAGGTTGTGTTAGGGTATGTAGGGTTGTGTTTGGGTTGTGTTAGGGTTGTGTTAGGTTGTGTTGTGTTAGGGTGTGTTAGGGTGTGTTGGGTTAGGGTGTGTTGCTGGTTGTGTCAGGGTGTGTTTGGGTTGTGTTAGGGTTGTGTTAGGGTGTGTTGTTGTGTTAGGGTGTGTTGGGTGTGTGTTAGGGTTGTGTTGTGTTGTGTTAGGGTGGTGTTGTGTGTTTGGTTGTGTTAGGGTTGGGTTGTGTTGGTGTGTTGGTTTGTTGGGGGTGTGTTTGGGTTGTGTTTAGTGGTTGGTGTGTTGGTTGGTTGTGTGTGTTAGGGTGTGTTGTGTTTGGTTGTGTTAGGGTTGGGTTGTGTTGTGTTTGGTTGTGTTGTGTTTGGTTGTGTTAGGGTTGTGTTGTGTTGTGTTAGGGTGTGTTGTGTTAGGGTGTGTTGGGTTGTGTTGTGTTAGGGTTGTGTTTGTGTTGGGTTGTGTTGGGTTGTGTTAGGGTTGTGTTAGGTTGTATTGTGTTTGGTTGTGTTGTGTTTGGTTGTGTTAGGTTTGAGTTGTGTTAGGGTGTGTTGTGTTGTGTTTAGGGTGTGTTAGGGTGCGTTGACCCTGCGTTTGTGTTGTGTTAGGGTGTGTTAGGGTTGTGTTAGCGTTGTGTTAGGGTTGTGTTAGGGTGTGTTTGGGTTGTGTGTGTGTTTGGGTTGTGTTTGGATGTGTTGTGTTTGGTTGTGTTGGGTTGTGTTTGGTTTGGGTTGTGTTGTGTTTGGTTGTGTTAAGTTTGGGTTGTGTTTGGTTGTGTTAGGTTTGGGTTGTGTTGTATTGTGTTTGGTTGTGTTGTGTTTGGGTTGTGTTGGGTTGTGTTGGGTTGTGTTGTGTTTGTGGTTCATTCGGTTGTGGGTTCCTAGGCTGGAGCCCCGAGGTTCACCTACGGCGAAGTCTTGGAAAAGTGATGAGACCAGCTTTCCTCAAAGCTGAAGTTGTTCAGAGCTCAGTGTTCAGGGCACTCGCTTTCCCCTAGCCAAGTTAAGCAGCGTCGAGCGTGGTTACCAAGTGGATGGGCGACAGTTTGCGCGCCATGGCTTCAGTACAGTCCCTCAGTTCACCCAGCTGTAAATGGGTACCTGCCTCTTTAGGGTCAGGGAAGGTAAAGCAGCGAGGGAGAGGAGATGGGCGCCGCCCTCAATATGCTGGCCCCTAGAGAAGTGAGGTCTCTGACGCCTCGCTCCCCTACGACCACACAGGTTATGGGACACCTTGACCTTTTGTTTCGAGCACTCGTCATGTCCACACTGCTGTACAGGTGTGGAAGCTGGACCTTGACTGCACAACTGGAAAAGAATTCCAAACTTTTCAAATCACGTCATCACAAGGCTTCTACACAGTTGCTGGCAGGACCACAGAGGTGATACCTCACGACAGCTGGGCCACAGCAACCAACCCCCTCTGGCTGTTGTCAACAAGAGGAGGAAGCTGGCCTGGTTTGGTCACGTCACACGTCGTAACTCTCTTAGCACGACTGTCCTGCAGGGGACACTGACAAATTCTTTTATTTCGAGGATAATGA
>CM054152.1:1601389-1608889 GCA_028751875.1 Rapana venosa
CGTCTCTTTCTTCTTCTTCTCCCCCTTCCTCTCCTCCTCCTCCTCCTTCTTTATCGTCTTCTTCTTCTCCTCCTCCTTCTCTATCGTCTTCTTCTTCTTCTCTTCCTCCATCGTCATCTTCTCCTTCTTTATCGTCATCTTCTTCTCCTCCACCTCCTTCTTTACCGTCATCTTCTTCTCCTCCTCTTTCTTCTTTATCGTCATCTTCTTCTCCTCCACCTCCTCCTTTATCGTCATCTTCTCCTCCACCTCCTCCTTTATCGTCATCTTCTCCTCCACCTCCTCCATCGTCATCTTCTTCTCCTCCACCTCCTCCTTTATCGTCATCTTCTCCTCCACCTCCTCCATCGTCATCTTCTTCTCCTCCTCTTCCTCCTTTATCGTCATCTTCTCCTCCACCTCCTTCTTTATCGTCATCTTCTCCTCCTTCTTCATCGTCATCTTCTCCTCCTCCTCCTCCTTCTTCATCGTCATCTTCTCCTCCACCTCCTTCTTTATCGTCATCTTCTCCTCCACCTCCTTCTTCATCGTCATCTTCTCCACCACCTCCTCCTTTATCGTCATCTTCTTCTCCTCCACCTCCTTCTTCTTTATCGTCATCTTCTCCTCCACCTCCTTCTTCTTTATCGTCATCTTCTCCTCCTCCTTCTTCTTCACTGATTGCTCAGACAGCAACTGTTGTCGTCTGTCATACAAGTCAATAATTATGTGTCGCGACGCCGTTAAGCGCCTGAATTGGTAGGGGAGAGAACTCTTGTCTGTTTAATCTTTCTTTTTTTTGGGGGGGGGGGGGGGGGGGGAGGCAGGAGAATGGGCTAAAAAAATAAAAGAAGCAGAAAATAGGTACGGAGGAGATAATAAGCAAGAAAAGGAACCAGGCAGAAACAAAGAGAGGGATAGAAAAAAAGGGAATTTCAAGCGGAGAATTTCCATGATGTTGTTGCTATTGATGTACTGGCAGGACCTCGGCATCCCAACGAGGGAACTGGTGCCCTAGGCAGGCTCGTTGCCTGTGGACCATTATCAACACAGTGACAGTTGTTATCTGGAGGTACACCACAGTCAGTCTTGATCAACAATGGTGTTTGGAAGTCAAACCTTGAAATAGCAGCGCCAGGACATGCTACAGCCAATAACACATGCCAATGGCGCATACTGCACTGCTGTGTGCTTCAGAGCCAGTGGTGTCGCATAGAGGTGAAAAAAGATATAAAGCACTTGTAATGAAGTGTGTGTGTGTGTGTGTGTGTGTGGTGGGAGGGGGGGGGGTTGCGTGTGTGTGTTTGTGTATATCAAATTCTTTTATTTTGAGGATAATAGATAAGCACTCATAATTTATACTCCCCTCCCCTTTTTTGAAGGTTTTTTTTTTTTTACATCTAGTGCATGTGCGTGTGTGTGTGACAGAGAGAGAGAGAGAGAGAGAGAGAGAGAGAGAGAGAGAGAGAGAGAGAGAGAGAGAGAGAGAGAGAGATATGAGAAGAAATATAGCAAAAATGTAATAGCTTACGAAAAAAACTAGCACTAGAATGCAGTAAGAGTTAATATATATTAACCGGCCCTACAGAAGTATGGTGAATGGAGGAAGCTGGATGCAAAATCTTCAGTGGTGCTCCAAAGGTCTACAAGACCGTGGGAGAGGTGAAGGTGAAGGTGGAGATAGAAAATGAACAAACAGGACTATATACTTGTAATTCTGAAATATCAAATGGAAGATTGTCTTTGGAAGTCACCTTGTCAATGTTCTCTTCAGGAAAAAAAAACCACTACTGAAAATGAAAGTCTGCGGTAAGAAGGAATGAGTCATTTGGCAACGTAAGAAGCAATGACACAAACTGAAATGTTCATCAAAGGCACAGTTAATGCTTTAACTATAGTTTGTTTTTAAAGTAGTCATAAACAGTGAAAGATAGAACTGATCAATCTCAAGCCATTATATGCAGAATGATGCGAAATCTTTTGATAATATCCCCAAGTGAAGGAGTTTGGCTTTGTGGCAAAGACGTTGGGCTATGTGTGAAGATCGGTCAAAGTGATTCCATGATGCTGAATCCAGCTGAGTCAGTGGCCAGGACAAGGAGCAGCTGGGGAGGGGAGGGGGGGGGGGAGGAGGAGGGTGGACTCACCATGTGAAAACACTCGGAAGAAAGGTAGCTAGGTAGTGAAAGGCACATTCACAAAACTGAGGCGGCAAGTCAGCAGGTCAGGCAGAACTGACACGGAGGAGATAGCTCTATATTCTTATGACGATGATCAGGGAATAGTACAGCAGGAAATGACGACATCGTCAGTATGCTCCGTGATATGAAGTCCATGATTGTCAAGCTCAAAGAGAGAATGACATCATGAGAAAAATCGCCAATGGAGCTGGTCAAATTTCCGTTGAAGGACACCAATAAAACAATGTGTCACAACCAAACCCAGACAGACATCACCGACATGTCTGTACCTACACAGATGTTCTAAAACCGAAGGTCACTCCCTCACCTGCAGGTAAAGAGGAAGAACACAGGGAGAAAGAAAAATGGAACCAAACTCAAACAAAATACAAATGGAAATAAGGAACACAAGAATGACAAGAATTACAATGATTTATTCCTTCAAAAAGCTGACTGGGCTACGTGGAGATACATAATTCAGATTATTTTTTTTTAAAAACCAAGAAAATTGTTACTTCCAAAACACCCAGCTGCACATTAGAAATACTACTCCGAAAAACGCAGACTGACAAGAATCACAAGAAGTCGCAGGGGAAGAGGGAGGAGGTGGCGGCTGCTGCTGCTGCTGCTGAGGAGGGTTTTCGGGAAGGGGGCGGGAGGATCACAGCGTCACAGGCCCAGCATCGACTCTCAGCCCGAGGACAAGCCCGACGACGTCCTCGCCACTGTCTCTCCAGGACCTGGGGGTACGACCTCTTCTGCGCTTCTGTGCTGGCGGGGGTCTGCCTCGTGGGCCTGTCTTCTTGGGCCTGCGACGTCTTGGTGGGGGTTTCTTCCGCCGCCCGTAGCGCTCTTCGGCCCAGGCGAAACAGGGCACTGTGGCTGCGCTCAGGCGGACAGTCCCGCCTCCGTCTGGACCTCTTTCTGTGCTGTCTGTTGGCTGTGATGTTGCCGCGTTTATCGGCTGTGGGTTTGTTTGGGACTTTCGATGATTGTCTGGTTTTCTTGGCGGGGGCTTTTCGAAGAGCTGCTTTCTTTAGGACTGAGGGAGTCTGGGGGCGGGGAGGCTGGGCAGGGTCTTTCCGGGGGCGACCTCGCGCAGAGCCTTTCTTAGTTCCTCGAGAAGCTGTTGCCTTTGCCACATGGTCCGTAGTCTTCACTGCGGGAATCACCATACTACTCACCAAGAGGCCCACGCACAGCGCTCAACTGTCTCCCTCAAAGAACTTGTCTTTGTGCAGCTGCAGGGGAAAGGGCACTGGCAGGGTTTCTGGGAAAGATTTGGAAGTGGCTCAAAGAACAGCAACACTGCTTCTGATGCACTCCTTGGGTTTCTTCCTTCACCCCAGTCAGGGTTGGGGCAGGCCACGTTCAGTTGAACACAGACTTGTTCCTGCCAGACCAGTGACGCAGATTTCTCACCTTGGAAGAGTGACGCACACCAAAGACGTAAAGGGTGTTGACGTCATTTAAGGAGATGACGTATAACGTAAGACTGCCATTTTCAGTATCTTCGGAGTAGTAGTAGTCTTTAAATTAATGCCCATGTACTTTACGTGATTTGGACGACGAAACAAATTAAATGCATACAAATAACTACCTATGAACAAGCAAGATTAACAGAATTTAAAGGAATCTACTGAACACTTAGTAAAATAAACACAATGTTATCTCAAGTATTAACTCAGTATTGGGCAGGATGTGCCATAATGGTTTTTCGCCTTGAAAAGGACGTAAAATATCTTGAAAACCTGGACATTCAAAAAGTGTATGCTGATTTGTAAATCTTTTACCACAAGGACACGATACATTCTCACTAAACTTTGTTTTATAAGCGTCCAGTTTTACCCTGTAAAACAATGATGTGATAGTTTTACAGATATGTGAAGGTGCCTTCCTACGATGGAAGTTCTGATACAAAACTGCGGTAGTATCTAAGAATTGTGACTTATTTTGAAGTTTTGTGACAGATTCACTGAATATTCGGAACAGAGGGAACACATTCCACAAATCCATTTCACTCTTGA
This sequence comes from Rapana venosa, assembly GCA_028751875.1. NCBI lineage: Eukaryota > Metazoa > Mollusca > Gastropoda > Neogastropoda > Muricidae > Rapana > Rapana venosa. The sequence continues at coordinate 1,605,576 of CM054152.1, forward strand.
CTGGGCCTTGTCAGGTCTGCATTCAAAAAGACAGGGCACTTTTTACGGTTTTAATGGAACAAAAAGACGAATAGAGAAATCAGAAAATAATTATCAAGTCATTACTGGACTAAGTTGCTTCTAAAACCTGACCAACCAATCGACTGCTTAGATCTAGCAGTGCACTGTGGAAGCAGGGGCTGAGTAAAGCAGATCCCACAGAAGCCAGGATGAAGTTTGCCGCATGTATCACACACACTGCCTGACAGTGAGCCCCAGCAACAAAACTGCTTAGCAGCCAAGTCTGTCCTCTGAAATCCCCAACTGGGAGATAGAACGAAATCTCTGTGACGTGCTCCTGGCTGCGAGTTAATCGACATGAACAATGTCTCTTTCGCGTCACAGGAAAGAAGAAAACCTGCCAGCAGTTCATGGAAGATGACAGAAACCCCAGTCAGAGAGGAAGAAGTGTGACAGCTGGACATCTCGGCAGACATAGCAGAGATTTATTCTGGGAGGCACCACGAAGAAAACCAACAGCACAGTGAGTCATCCAGAGAGTAGGGCTTCTCTTCTTTGGCCAGAACCCTCCACCATCTAGATCTACATCCAGGACATTTCCATTCCGTTGACGCCTACGCCCTCTGGTGGATGTCTTAAAACTGTTGCTGACTGCAAACTATCTAATTTTGTCAACAAAACATCATAGATATGTCTTTTATCAAATGGTTGAATGAGCGCGAACATCATTTTCTTGTCTTTTTTCTTCTTTGTCAAACGCTCAAACAGCAACTATTGTTGTCTGTCATATGAGCCAAAATGCGTTCTGCTGCTATTAAGCGCCTGGCAAGTTCGGCCCAGCACAACCGACTTCGGCATGGGAGAGAACTTTCACAGAATGTACTTTAGTTTCAACACACTATTGGTGGATCGGTGGTCTAGAGATAACGCGCCTGTCTAGAAAGCGAAAAGTCCGGTCGGAAGTGTGCGGTGGTTCGAATCCCGTTTGGAACCGAAACTTTTTCCCCATCCACTAGACCATGACTGGTGGTCTGGGCGCTAGTCTTTCGAATGAGACGATAAACTGAGGCCCCGTGTGTTACACAAACATTATTTAGCGCACGTACAAAAAAACCCCACGGCAACAAGAGAGTTTCCCTGGCAAAATTCTGTAGAGAAAAGCCACTCTGATAGGGAAACAAATCCAGTTGAAGACAAAAAAAGAAGAAAAACAAATGGGTGGCGCTGCTCTGTGGCGACGTGCTCTCCCCGGGGAGAGCAGCCCGAATTTCACGCAGAGAAATCTGACGTGACTTAAAGTGATATAAATAACTAAATAAATAAATATTCAGTACACCTGCCACACAACCAGACGCCCTACCGCAGGGCGTCCAGCATCAAGCTACAGCTGATTTCACCCCACCATACCCCCCCCCCCCCCCCCTCCTCTTCTTTATTGCGCCCCATCTTTCGTAAGGACCATTATTTTGTCCTCCCTGTCCCCTCTTCTCGTTCTGATCCCCCCCCCCCCCCCCCCCCCCCCCCCCCCCCCCCCCCCCCCCCCCCCCCCCCCCCCCCCCCCTGCTCCAGCTCGACCTGCACTGTGGAGGCCAGAAGTGTGCGGGACATGCTGCACTGAGGTCAGACATGCTGCACTGAGGTCAGACATGCTGCACTGAGGTCAGACATGCTGCACTGAGGTCAGACATGCTGCACTGAGGTCAGACTGCATGCAGTGGGCCGACACCCGTCAGCACTCGACCCTCTGCATGCTTCTTGTTCACGTGACCCAAAGCGTCAGGCAATAGCTGGTCTGCATATTCCTTGACTCAAGGCTGAAACCATCCTCCTGCCTTCCTTGACTCAAGGCTTAAACCATCCCCCTGCCTTCCTTGACTCAAGGCTTAAACCATCCCCCTGCCTTCCTTGACTCAAGGCTTAAACCATCCTCCTGCCTTCCTTGACTCAAGGCTTAAACCATCCTCCTGCCTTCCTTGACTCAAGGCTTAAACCATCCTCCTGCCTTCCTTGACTCAAGGCTTAAACCATCCTCCTGCCTTCCTTGACTCAAGGCTTAAACCATCCTCCTGCCTTCCTTGACTCAAGGCTTAAACCATCCTCCTGCCTTCCTTGACTCAAGGCTTAAACCATCCCCCTGCCTTCCTGGACTCAAGGCTTAAACCATCCCCCTGCCTTCCTGGACTCAAGGCTTAAACCATCCTCCTGCCTTCCTGGACTCAAGGCTTAAACCATCCTCCTGCCTTCCTGGACTCAAGGCTTAAACCATCCTCCTGCCTTCCTTGACTCAAGGCTTAAACCATCCTCCTGCCTTCCTTGACTCAAGGCTTAAACCATCCCCCTGCCTTCCTTGACTCAAGGCTTAAACCATCCTCCTGCCTTCCTTGACTCAAGGCTTAAACCATCCTCCTGCCTTCCTTGACTCAAGGCTTAAACCATCCTCCTGCCTTCCTTGACTCAAGGCTTAAACCATCCTCCTGCCTTCCTTGACTCAAGGCTTAAACCATCCCCCTGCCTTCCTTGACTCAAGGCTTAAACCATCCCCCTGCCTTCCTTGACTCAAGGCTTAAACCATCCTCCTGCCTTCCTTGACTCAAGGCTTAAACCATCCCCCTGCCTTCCTTGACTCAAGGCTTAAACCATCCCCCTGCCTTCCTTGACTCAAGGCTTAAACCATCCCCCTGCCTTCCTTGACTCAAGGCTTAAACCATCCTCCTGCCTTCCTTGACTCAAGGCTTAAACCATCCTCCTGCCTTCCTTGACTCAAGGCTTAAACCATCTCCCTGCCTTCCTTGACTCAAGGCTTAAACCATCCCCCTGCCTTCCTTGACTCAAGGCTTAAACCATCCCCCTGCCTTCCTTGACTCAAGGCTTAAACCATCCCCCTGCCTTCCTTGACTCAAGGCTTAAACCATCCTCCTGCCTTCCTTGACTCAAGGCTTAAACCATCCCCCTGCTTCCTTGATCAAGGCTTAAACCATCTCCTGCCTTCCTTGACTCAAGGCTTAAACCATCCCCCTGCCTTCCTTGACTCAAGGCTTAAACCATCCCCCTGCTCTTCCTTGACTCAAGGCTTAAACCATCCCCCTGCCTTCCTTGACTCAAGGCTTAAACCATCCCCCTGCCTTCCTTGACTCAAGGCTTAAACCATCCCCCTGCCTTCCTTGACTCAAGGCTTAAACCATCCTCCTGCCTTCCTGGACTCAAGGCTTAAACCATCCTCCTGCCTTCCTTGACTCAAGGCTTAAACCATCCCCCTGCCAAGTCATGGCAGGCAGGGTCAGGCTGAGGGAGACTTCAGGTAAGGGCAGGGCACC